>OX371223.1:178632049-179832049 GCA_947310385.1 Nephrotoma appendiculata | reverse complement strand
GAGAAAAATCTTGAAAAGTTAGCCAAAGAAAAGGATGCTTATTCTCCCGTTAAATTGTTCAGCTGTAGCGCTGACACTATTGCATCTAATGATAATCTGTCCTGTTCAGTGAATATGGAAAGTACCCAATCAACTGGCCGCTCGAATTATATAAAAATCCTAGAACAATACGTAAATATTTTTGAACAAATTCCGTTACGTTTATTAAGAAAGTTGAGACATTCCAAAAATTAAAAAATACTCGTTTAGACCTGAAATCCAAACTGCAGATTAGCGAAAAAATCTTAAGAAATATTAAAACGAAAGGAACCTTGAATAAAGATGTACAAAAGTCAACCACCGAACTTTTAAATTTGGATTACTCAGCTGAAATGGCATCAATATAAGATGAACAGGAATGTGCTAATAAAAGTTGATGCCGATGACTGCCAGTTGAATATTTGTAACTAAATTAAATGTGCGGATGAGATACATCTGTAAACCATACCTTTAGCTGGTAACAACTCTACGATTGCAAAAAAATCAATAAAAAACCAATAGCCAGTACGTTGTCGTTAAACGCAGTGGATTTGAAAGATTTTGATCCAAATTACATAAGTGATGAGATTAACCTCGACGATTCTTACATGATAAGGAACACCATTATGTAATTTCATGAATAAATGATAATTAAAACACTTTTTTAACCAACATTATTTTATTTATTACTCGAATTAACCACTCTTATTGCATCAGAATGTTAAGCCAAATTAAGATAAATCTTTGCAGCTTTCCACTATGTAATTACATGTTTCGATCAACAAAACATGTTAGTAATGTGGTATTCATCATATGCATAATGTTTCTAACGACACTTTGATAACTAAAAATCGTAACTTTTTGACAATTTGATTTTACTTCGAATATTTTTTCGAAGTTCGAAAAAACTACAAAAGCGACAACGTGACAAAAAATCTAATTACGGCGATAAGCTAAGAGAAAAAAAGAACACGAACGTCGTATATATAAGTTATTTAATATATGGTTATACTTCAAAGCAAGCGAAATTTTTTATCAAAAACGCCATTACATACTATAGGTTTTTACTCACACATTTGTGTGATTTGGACTTAAATTGAGCCAATTTTTTTTTTGGTTGAAAAAGTGATATAACTTATATGAATCAAATTAAGTTTTTCAAAAAGAATTCTGATTTAACTGATATCCGTTAAAATCCGAAAGACATTACAACCTGTCTATTTATACGTACACATTGTGTACGGTAGATTTAAATTTAAGTTAAAAAAATTGTCTGGTCGGAAGAGGGATATCCCTTTACCGACCCGGCATCAGAATTGTGAGGGTATAAATCATAGAAATATATTATAAGAATGAATATAAGCAGCTGTCAAGTGAGTCAAATTCGGAGGGACAAATAATGAAAGACAATTAATTCAGAAATTCAAACATATAATATTTTGTTATAGGATAATAAAAGAGATTGGAGTAACTACAAGAGAGAATACCCTGGAAAATATTAACATAATTTACATTTTATTTCATAAAAACACTTGCTAAACTTAAAAAGTATACCCAATAGAATTCCTTATGACTTTTTACTTACAGAAAAGTATGAAAAAAACTTGAGAAAAAAAAAAAATTCTCAAGTTTTTTTTTCATACTTTTCTGTAAGTAAAAAGTCATAAGAAATTCTATTGGGTATATGCTGATCGTTACTGAATGAACGTTACTGATCGTAAGAAATTCCATATTATAATTTTTTAGGTGTGTTTTGGCAGCTTTTCATTAGACACTTTATTTAAATAAGAAGTTTTCAATTTTAATTACTAAATGATGCACTACTACACTATGCACTAACCATTTTATTAACATACTAAATTAATAATTTTAAGACTTTTTAAGAGCACAAAATTAAGTCGCCACTTCGTGCAAAAACAAAAAGTAGTTTGGTTGGGGTGTTTTCTTTGACATATGAGACCGCTATATGCATTTTTTATATAACCATCCTTCTCTGGCTTGTGACACATGAAATAGCAAATTTTATATGGGAGAAAACTTTACATTCATTCTATAGTATATAGTTGTATAATAAAGTTGGTAACGGTTTAGGGCTCGTTTTTTATTTTAAATAAAATAAAACAAATTTAAAGACTGAGCTTTCGATGTCTCATCGACATCATTTTCAAAGCTAATGAAAATTTTTTATATATAAATTTCTTAAAAACAAATATAAAAAGCCTATACAGTAAATACAATTTTTTCAAATAGCAAATACAAAGTAAATTTTAAAGTAAATTTTACAAACAAGTATATAAATTATGAATATGATTTTAAAATTATTAAAAAAATATAAATGAAAATTGTATGTATAAATTAAACAATGAAATAAATTTAGAAAAGAAATAAAGTAGACAAAAAACGAAACTAGACAAAATAATTGTAGCAATTGCCAATGTAGGCGCAATCATTATTTATATTTATAGAATTAATGCTAGATTTAATATATAGCATCTCTAAAATTGATCTTTTCCTAAAATTTCGTTCTTTTTCTAATATTTTAACATTATTTAGGCTAATTATGTGACGTGAATTCTTTAAATGTGTAGAAAGTGCACTAGTACCTTGTTCTTCATCTTTATTTACACCATTTTTATGTTGATAAATCCTTTTTTCCAAAAATTGTTTTGTTTGACCCGTATAAACAACATTACAGTCACATTTAACTTCATAAATTAAATTTGACTGCTTATTGAGTGGTATAGGATCTTTAAGTTTAGAAAAAAGACAATCATTTAAACAAGATGATGAATTACCGACAATTTTGTAATTATAATTTTTGAACAAGTGTTTTATTTTTTCAAATAAATGTTTAACATAAGGAATTGAAAAATAATTTTTATCATTGTTAATGGACGGAATTTCAAAATTTGTAATACAATTTTTTTGTTTCCAAATACACTGATTTATTAATTTGGCGGGATAATGATTAGTTAACAATGTTTCTTTTAATATGTTAAAATTTTTATTGTGAAATTTGAGATCTGAAAGTTTTAAAATTTTTTGAGCCAAAATGTTTACTGTATTAGTTTTATAGGAAGTAGGAAGCCAAGAATGAAAATTTAAGTATCTACCAGACCAACTATCTTTGTGGTACCAATCAAATGAAATTTTGCCATCAGGCTCATGGATCAAAAGTAAATCTAAAAATGGAATTTTGTTGTCAACTTCCTTTTCCAAAGTAAATTTTATTCGATTAAAAATTTTGTTAAAACTGTTCAAGAATATATCAATTTTGTTTTCAGGAATAGCCGTTATAATATCATCAACATATCGATAGTAAAATAATGGCTGAAAATCTAAAGAATTTAATGCCAAATATTCCAAATTTTCCATTAATAAATTTGCTAATATAGGGCTTATGGGAGAACCCATTGGAGAACCAAAAATTTGTTTATAATTTTTATTGTCAAAAGAAAATTCCGAATTATCTAAAACAATACTTAAACCTTCAAGAAATTGGACTTTCGTCAATTTTGATTTTGCGTTCTTTTTAATGTTTCTCCAATTTTTCTTGATAATTTCCGAAACTATATGACTATCTACATTAGTAAATAACGAAATCACGTCTAAAGAAATTAACAAAAAATTTGGGGGTATAATGAAATTTCTAATTTTTTGTTTAAAATCTTCGGAATTTAGAACAAAAGAGTTAGTTTTTCCTACACTAAATTTAAGAATGTTACCTAAAAATGCCGATAAACCGTATGTGGGACCATCTATTGAGCTCACAATAGGTCTGTAGGGTATATTTGGTTTATGGATTTTAGGTAAACCATATAATTTAGGAACTACTGGAATATAACTAAGTTAATTTTTTCTTTGTAAATTCATCAATGTTGCCAGATTTTTGCCAATTTTTTACTAAAGTGTTTATCGTAGTTTGAATTGGAGTAGAATTATTTTTTATCAATTGTCTATAAGTTGTGTCGTCATTTAATAGGCTATTCATTTTGTCAATATAATCATTACGTGTGGTTAATACGGTTATATTGCCTTTGTCTGCTCGAGTCACCATAATATTTGGATTATTTTTCAAAAACGTTTTTGCTTGTTTAAGGCAAGATAAAATACGTTTTTCAACTGGAGCCTGTTCACGATATTTACATTGTTACAATATTGTTAACAATGACAGCTCAACACCGTTCATGAAACTACATTGTAACAATGAACACGTGCCTTTTTCGTTCACGAACTCTACATTGTTACAAATGTCATTCTCAACCCAACTCGAGACTGCCTCTACAAATGTCATTTTTAATGGTGTAGGTATCAGAAGCAACATGATGATTGTGTATGTTTGCAAAATAAAGAACAACATTCAATTTTTAATATATTTATTTTAAATAAGTTTGTGTTTTATGGATACACTGATTATTTTGATGCTCCATAATACTACGCTTAGATCCTACTATTCGTATATTTTTTAGTTACGATCCGTACTTTATGGAAAAAAATTGTCCTCTAGGCAAATCGAACTTTACAAAATTATAAAACGTTCATAATAGATCGTTAGGAATCTTAACAGGTCTAATAGTATCGTGAACGAATGCCGCATCTGTGATGTTTAAATTGAGACACGAGTTTTTAGCAGCTGTCTCAACTGCTTGATATTCTTCAATCTATAAATAAAAATTTTATTCTAGTCTTGTATTTTATAAAGGCCGGTCGGTCTTACTGGTTTGGCGAGTTTGCGGTCACGTCGTCTCTCAACACGGATTATACCATCTGTAATATGTGCTTTGCTGACATCGACATTAGTGGCAGGATCAGATAGCGTAGCGTAGGTCAAAGCAGCAATTTTATACTCAACATTTAAGTTTAAAATCTTGTTTAGAACAACTTGGGCAAAAGAACGACATGCCTCAGTCTTGTCGTCTGCATCGGGCGGGAGTACGGCTAATGCAAGAACATATTCCTGTGCATATGATTAGTCAGATTATAAGGCAGGTGGTAAATGAGCTAAACGACTGGCGGGTAATGTCTGAAAAACAATATTTTAAAGTTAGTCTCCAATTCCGATTCCCTCGAGATTAATCTAATTAAAAATTATTAATTTTTAAAAAATATTACAATTCAAAATAATCTGCCACACAATTGCTTCTCCGTTAGATATTTATATTGAAAATTCACAACAAACTCCTTCGTATCACAATAAAACATTGCAGTCTCTTAAAATTCATAATTTATTTTGTCTACGCAAATCTAACAAATTTTACTGCAATCGTAGTTTTAACAATAAATTTCATTATCTAAATTCTGTGGTTATGTTTTTAACAATGTTTTGACACTTGGAACAATCTCATAGTTAACTATTACGTCATTTCTACAATGACAGTTGTTACATTGTAACAATGTAAATATCGTGAACACAACCCTGGTGAAAGTCTCTGCAACGATGAACTATTTTTAAAATTAGTCAAAACATTAACAAATTATTACGAATTTGTTTACGACTGTTTTCCGGAAAACTAAAAATTACACTTTCAACACAAGATATAATTTTGAAATAAGGTACATAACTACCAACAGTTGGTGGACAAAATTTATTACCTAAACTTAAAATAAATTTAACTTTAATTGGAAGATCAATATTAGAGAGATTTACTAACCAATTTTCACTAGCATTAACCGAATCTTCTGTTAAAAAGTTGATACTGTCTACAAAAATATTATCAAATTTCGCAATTTGCCTTACTTTAATTTCATTGAAATGGAAGTTAAAAGTAAATTCCGAGTGCTGGACAAATTCCTGGATAAGATTGGATGGAACAATATCTTCTAAGTTTTGCTTAATGATTGCCAACATATTTTTTGTTGAATTGATGGCTTTTATCGTAACTTTAATTTCTTCATTCATTACTCCAAAAAAGAATTGGTTTTGAAGTCGGGTAAAAACTTCATTGTTAATGTTGAACACATTTTTTAATTTTCTTGTTTTTGGATAAACATGCTCTTTACGGCATTTTAGCAGGAAATGTTGTTTATTAATTAATTTAGCCAGTCTATATTTCTCGTTCATAAATTTTTTCATTTTTAAAAGGTTTAAGTATTGTTTTAGATAATTCGGAATTTTCTTTTGACAATAAAAATTATAAACAAATTTTTGGTTCTCCAATGGGTTCTCCCATAAGCCTTATATTAGCAAATTTATTAATGGAAAATTTGGAATATTTGGCATTAAATTCTTTAGATTTTCAGCCATTATTTTATTATCGATATGTTGATGATATTATAACAGCTATTCCTGAAAACAAAATTGATATATTCTTGAACAGTTTTAATAAAATTTTTAATCGAATAAAATTTACTTTGGAAAAGGAAGTTGACAACAAAATTCCATTTTTAGATTTACTTTTGATCCATGAGCCTGATGGCAAAATTTCATTTGATTGGTACCACAAAGATAGTTGGTCTGGTAGATACTTAAATTTTCATTCTTGGCTTCCTACTTCATATAAAATTATTACAGTAAACATTTTGGCTCAAAAAATTTTAAAACTTTCAGATCTCAAATTTCACAATAAAAATTTTAACATATTAAAAGAAACATTGTTAACTAATCATTATCCCGCCAAATTAATAAATCAGTGTATTTGGAAACAAAAAAATTGTATTACAAATTTTGAAATTCCGTCCATTAACAATGATAAAAATTATTTTTCAATTCCTTATGTTAAACATTTATTTGAAAAAATAAAACACTTGTTCAAAAATTATAATTTCAAAAATTGTCGGTAATTCATCATCTTGTTTAAATGATTGTCTTTTTTCTAAACTTAAAGATCCTATACCACTCAATAAGCAATCAAATTTAATTTATGAAGTTAAATGTGACTGTAATGTTGTTTATACGGGTCAAACAAAACAATTTTTGGAAAATAGGATTTATCAACATAAAAATGGTGTAAATAAAGATGAAGAACAAGGTACTAGTGCACTTTCTACACATTTAAAGAATTCAGGTCACATAATTAGCCTAAATAATGTTAAAATATTAGAAAAAGAACGAAATTTTAGGAAAAGATCAATTTTAGAGATGCTATATATTAAATCTAGCATTAACTCTATAAATATAAATAATGATTGCGCCTACATTGGCAATTGCTACAATTATTTTGTCTAGTTTCGTTTTTTGTCTACTTTATTTCTTTTCTAAATTTATTTCATTGTTTAATTTATACATACAATTTTCATTTATATTTTTTTAATAATTTTAAAATCATATTCATATTTTATATACTTGTTTGTAAAATTTACTTTAAAATTTACTTTGTATTTGCTATTTGAAAAAATTGTATTTACTGTATAGGCTTTTTATATTTGTTTTTAAGAAATTTATATATAAAAAATTTTCATTAGCTTTGAAAATGATGTCGATGAGACATCGAAAGCTCAGTCTTTAAATTTGTTTTATTTTATTTAAAATAAAAAACGAGCCCTAAACTGTTACCAACTTTATTATAGTTATTATTGGCTCAATAAATAATTTTTAATTATATAGTTGTATGATAGCAATTGACGATTGTAAAAGAAGGAAAAGCGCCGCTAGTGAATCAGGTTGCAAATAATTTAACTACAAAAAATGACATGTGATCGATATGCCGACAAAGTCAGGGATATTTATAGATAAATTCAAGTTTATATTTCTTATTATATATGTACGTTAACTTATCATTAATTAAATAAAACTTAAATTAAATAGACATATGAGACCGCCATATGCATTTTTTATCTAACCATCTTGCTCTGGCTTGTGACACATGAAATAGCAAATTTTATTTGCGAAAAAACTTTACATTCATAATTCTATGATTAACAAACGATGCACTAATACACGATCCACTAACTGTTTTTTCCCTTTTCCTGCCAGGCAAAATTTCTTGTTGCTTCAAGTTAAGTGCAACCCACACAAATGTGTGTATAAAAAGTGACAGGTGCGGGTTGCAATGTCCTCCGAATTTGAACCGACATGGTACTTTTGCCGTACCCACACAATTCTGTTACCGGGCAGCAAAAGGGATATAACATATTAATAGAGATATTTTAGTGATATTTTTCGGACGTAAACCATTTAAGTGGAATGTACAAATGTGTACGTTGATCGAAAATACATAAAAAAATAAATTTTTGACATTCGTAACATTCAAGTTTTGACTTTCTTACACACACAAATGTGATCGCTGGCCTGAAAAGGGATGTCCCTTTTTCTACCATAGAATTTTTTTTTCAATCTAGTCCAAACCACACAAATCGTGTCGTAAATAATGACAGGTTGTAATATCTTCCGGATTTTAACGGATCTTAAATGGGAATTATTTTTGAAAAGAACATTATAATTTGATAACATTGTAGACGTAGAAACCAACGCTATCTACATTCGATGAAAATCGCCAATAGCGAGATATGATTAAACCATATGGATTTATTATATAACCATCCTAGTTTGGCTTGTGACATGAAATAGCAAATTTTATATGGGTAAAATATTGCCACGTATTCTCCAGTATTTTAACTTCTTTGATCTTTACACAATACATATAACAAACAGTTAAACTTTTATAAGTCGAACTATTCCTTAAATCGAATTTCAATTTATGGCAAAAAATGTCCTTGGAAAATTTTCATGTAAATGCCATATTATGTAAATACATACTCAAACATATTATTATTTTGGCAACTAGTGATTCGACTTGTAGAAGTTCGACTATACATACTAATTATTTGGGTTTTGATAACATATTAATTATTTTACTTTTATTATTGATATAGTGTTATTTTTCGGACGAAAACGATTTAAGAGGAATGCACAAATGTGTATGTTGGTCGTAAATTAATAAAATTAATAAATTTTTGACATTATTCTTTTTCATTACCCACACAATTATGATGGCAGACAGGAAAAGGATTATAATATTTTATTTATTTTAATTAATAATATCAAGATTTTTTAAGAACACAAACTTTTTCTTTGACGTATGAGACTACCATATGCATTTTTTACATAACCATCCTGCTCTGACTGGATAAAATTACACCCATTCTATATAGTAGTTGGCTTCTTCATCTGACTCCAATAACAACGCATCCCCAATAGAATTCCTTTAACTTTTTCCTTACAGAAAAGCATGAAAAAAAAACTTGAGAATTTTTTTTTTTTTTTTTTTCAAGTTTTTTTTTATACTTTTCTGTAAGGAAAAAGTTAAAGAAATTCTATTTGGGATGCGCTGTAATTCGATATCAAAATAATTAGGAGTTTACGACATTTCATTCAATCAAGATGCTGTACGGAGACATATAAACTAAATTTATCTCTGTAATAATTTGATAATTTTATTGTCGATATCTGCATGCGTGTATCGATATCTGCATGTTTATTAATAAAATTTGTAAGGGAAGGGAATAAGAGTTCAACCTAGGTTGAATCCCAGTTTAACTTGTACTCATATTTATAAAACACCCTGTGGCGCGTACATTTTTTGTGTTTTGGTTTGTGATTTGGCCGTATGGATATTCTGGCACTGCTGTTTTGTTTTGCTACACATACTACTTCAAAAATAAAATATTTCTTTAAAAAATCGATGTTTATTCGTCAGCGTTTACTGCACTGTTTTGGTTTATTCATAGTGATTTTCGTTTGATTTAAGAAAAAGTGTTTTCGTTTTTGTAAATTTAAATAGTTTTTCTAAAAGTTTTGATTCTTTTATAGTTAACTAAAACTAATTATTTAATTAAATTGATTTCTTTTTCTACAATATCAAGAGAAAATACAATTTTTATTATATGATTATGATGACGAATAATACAATGGTGGAAGCGTCTAACAATACTACATCACAACAACAACAGCAGCAACAGCAACCACAACAAATTCAAAATGGTGGCGAAAATAATGGAGATGGTGAAAACTCAAATAGTTCATCGAATTCAGAAAATCAGCGTAAAAATTTGATTATAAATTATTTACCTCCAACAATGGATGAGGAAGAAATCAAATCATTGTTTTCGCGTGTGGGTGAAATTGCTAATGTTAAATTGATCCGAGATAAACACGGGCTATTCGCTGACCCTTTAAATCCGGCCACTCGAGGGCAAAGTCTTGGTTACGGTTTTGTGAATTATCATCGCGCTGAAGATGCAGAACAGGCCATTAAAATTTTAAATGGTTTACGTTTACAAAATAAAACTATAAAAGTTTCTTATGCACGTCCAAGTTCGGAATCGATAAAAGATACAAATTTATATATTTCGGGATTACCGCGAACAATGACTCAGGAAGAGCTCGAAAAAATTTTCGAACCATTCGGTACGATTATCACATCAAGAGTTATATTTAATGCATCAAATACAAAGGGTGTTGGTTTTATTCGATTCGATAAAAAAGATGAAGCGATCCAAGCGATACAACAATTAAATAATTCCACACCATCTGGTTGTAGTGAACCTATTTTAGTTAAGTTAGCTAATGCTCCTGCAAATAAAGCCACTTTAGGTTTAAGTTCGCTAGTTTCACCGCTCATGAATCCAATGCTGAGTAGAAAATTTGGCGGTGCTGTTCACAACACGGTGAATAAAGGTTTGGCACGTTTTTCTCCGATCACTGGCGATCCAATGATCGAAACCATGTTCCCTCGTGCTAAAGCTGGTGGTACAATTGCAGGACCGGGCGCTGGATGGAGTATATTTATTTATAATCTACCGATCGAAACTGAAGAAAGTTCATTGTGGGCTTTATTTGGTCCGTTTGGAGCGGTACAGGGAGTTAAAATAGTTAAAGATACTGCTACAAATACAAGTAAGGGCTACGGTTTCGTTACTATGACTAATTATGAAGAGGCTGCGATGGCTATCCGTTCACTAAACGGCTATGAACTTAGTGGTCGCTCATTACAAGTTAGTTTTAAAACTTCTAAGGGAAAGTAGATTTTTAACTCCCATTTATTTATTTTTTTTTATTAAATTTAATTTAATTTCAAAATAGAAAATTTATAAATGTAATTTATTCATAATCACAGGGAATTCGAAATATTTTATTATACAAAATTCAATTTGCAATTTTCGATTTTTGATAACCTCCCAGTTTTAGAACTTAGCTTTTAATCTCTCCGATACGTTTGTATATAAAAACATAATCTGAACTGAATCTCGTATAAATACATAATAACATTTTCATTTACGTTACCTAATTACGATTTAGAAGAAATTATTTCCCTGCTTTGTTCCAAAACTAATTTTATAAATGGATATTAAAAAACGAACTTTTTATTGAAACAAATATTTGCAATTAATTTATTTAAAAAATAAAACGTAACATAATTAAAAAATTACTTAATATAGACATTAAACATACAGTGAGGGAAATATTTTCATTTTATTATGTACTTAACAAAAAATTAAACTCCATGAATATTAGGGCTCGCTTATTCCATGTTAATCCTCATTCCAAAAAAAAAAAAAAAAAAATTAACATGTAATATTAATATACTTTAATCAATTTGTATTTTTATTTATCATTTCCATTTTATAAACAAACTAATTTTATGCAATTTAACAAAATACACATTGATTTTCTTCCTTCACTGTAATGAAAATTTTATATTAAAATATACCTACATATAAAAAAAATGAATATAAATAACATTTTTTATGTTAATTTTGAATTTTCTAGTCAAAAACTTATAAAATAATTTTAGAAATAATTTTAATATACAAAATTATATATTTAAATTACAATATTTAAATCAAGTTTAAATTTTTAACTTGACATTTTAATTTTTATTTCAATTTTATTTATAAGTGTGTTATTTAAAATTATCGTTATTGTTAATAATTCATATTATAGGAATAGGAAAGCATTAGGTAAAAGAGTGCAACGTGACCATGGCTAAATTTGTTGCTCAAAATGAACAATTTATTGCATTTATATGTGGCCGGCCACTTATAGCAATATGAACGTAGAATAATGTTTAGAATGATGTTTCACATTTTCTTGATGGAAAATGGGAACTTTCAATTTTTTGGCATCAAAACTAAAGATTAATCGAAAGGATTAATTTAAAATTTGGATAAGGATATTCTGTAGTTAAGTAAACATTGATACATATTTTCCGGGCTAACTAGTTTAAATGAAGTTTTGAGACTTAGACCTCGGGGTAATTTTATTGCCTTATTCCTTAAAACTATTTGGTATGTTTGGCTTGAGTTTTTTTCAATAGCGCAGACACAAAATTGTCAACGTCCTAAAAGCGTCTTTCATTCTCTAGTAAATACAACAACAAAAGGTATATTTGTTTTTGCGTTTACGGGAGAAAGAAAAAATGGGCAGCGAGAAATTTGATAATTAACAATTAACCCATTAAAATCCGAACTATGTTCTAATGGCCCGATTTCTCTGAAAATAACAATTCACGTATATTTCAACTCGAAAAATGTAATTGTGAGAAAAAATTCAAAAAGTCATGTCAATGGGGTTCTGGAGCTGGTATGATATATCATACAATGGGCAGAAACAGTATATTTTTTTATATTGTTTCACCTATTTTATTTATTTATTTCTGTTTCTAATGATAAATTTAACAAATAATAATACAAATAAAATATACAACAATTCATTTAAAATTAAAAAAATAAATTTTAGCACAATAATGGGGCTTCTGTAGAAGATTCTCTGCAAGTATTAAGCGAACCTAATGTCTAGTAAATTATACGAACGGGACCTTTGGATGTGCCTGTCTGTACAAAAACCGTCTGTTAGTAACGGCTCCATTTAACGTGAACGTCATAGCCCGTTGTATGATATATATCATATACCATCGAAAATATGTCACTATAATTCCTGTAATTGCGAGTTATAATTTTTATATTCTTTAAAATTAAATTAACTAGTATATCCGTTTTGTAAAAAAATACATAACACACAATAAAAGTGAATGAAACAACTAATTTTTTATAAGGT
Organism: Nephrotoma appendiculata; assembly: GCA_947310385.1. Classification (NCBI taxonomy): domain Eukaryota; kingdom Metazoa; phylum Arthropoda; class Insecta; order Diptera; family Tipulidae; genus Nephrotoma; species Nephrotoma appendiculata. Next base: position 179,819,037 of record OX371223.1, on the reverse strand, counting down.
CTACTTTCCAACGACGATCCATTTTGTCCTTAATGCACATCGATCAAAATACAACTTAAAGTTTTTTATCCGTTAGGTTCTAATTATTTTACAAGTATACACCATCTTCCACCACTTAAGATAAAAAACAAAAAAATTGTGTGTATAGTATTCAAAAGAGAAGATGTTAAGAAAGTAGCGATTTGCGTATGATATATCATACATCGGGCATTAATGGGTTAAAACACTTAGAATTACATATTATCTTCCTTATAGTAAAAATTTAGAAATTTATTTAGAATATCGATTTCGAAAAATACAATTTTCATCTTCAGCTCTAATTACAAAGTATTCAACTATTTTGACAATAGTTTGTAAACACTTAATAAACACATTTTTTATTAAACACTTGTTTTTTATTTCGCAAAATTGTATTTTTTTGAATATTTTCAGAAGGTTTCAAAAATCACTTTTTTAAACCTTCTGAAAATATTCAAAAAAATATAATTTTGCAAAATAAAAAACAAGTGTTTAATAAAAAATGTGTTTATTAAGTGTAAGTGTGTTTCGCCAAGTGCCTACGGCAAATAGTTTAAAAAGTATATTCTAAATAAAATTATAAATTATTACTTTAAGGAACAAAATAATTGCAAGTGTTTTAATTTTTATATATCAAATTTTCCAAGTGACAAAAGTTATACAGTAGTGAAAAAATGGCATCAAAACATACCACAAATAGCGAGATATTAATTCATCTGTAGTTCATCCAAACTTTTATCATTTGTATCAGAGATGCGTATCCGTGAAAATTGGACACTTTTCGTTCAGCCAAATACGACTTCCTCTTTCATTCATTTGTCAGTAATCGTAATCAAAATTTTCTAAATAGAGCCCTACTGAAACTAGTAAACTGATAGGTACTACCTTTAGGCCTAACTTTCAATTGCTATATCGCGTTTAAGAGTCCTCATACCTACTCAAAAGTAGACAGAATATTTTTTCCTCATTAAACATTGAGATATCTAGGCCTACTATTTTTTAGTGAGACCAACATGGGCTGGATACACCCATTGTCATGCTATAAAATCAAATTTTCGATGCTTCAGTAAAAAGTCTTTACAGATAAAATATTATCCGATTTGTTAGATAAATAAGTTCTCTGATTTGGCCAGTAGTCATACTTTGGGAAATATTATTCCTATTCGAATAGGAAAGGAATTTATGTCCGAGCGATAAAGAGCCGAGCGATATTTGTTTATTTTTATCGGTTATTACAAAACTTTTAACAAAAACAAAACAAATACGATATATTTTTATGCCAACAGATATGAAAAATATAAAATACGTTTTGGACGTAAATATTTCTTTTTTTTAAGTTTAATGTATCGTTGAAGCCCTGATAAAGATTTTGTATTATTTAATTTATTTCATTTGGTTCCTGGTGCAAAAAATAAGAAGTCGATTCCTGGTGCAAAAAATATTTGATCTGACAAATCCAAATTTGTCTTGTCTTGTCAACCCATAAAATTATAATTTTCGAAAAGTTGCTCTAGTGGTCAACAGGACAACGTAGCCGTAGAACAGTTTTATTCCTATTCCAACAAAAATTTGTAATTAAACTATTTAGGTAGGAATGAAATGTATGGTATTGTTGTTGTAAAATTGCCAAAGTAAGATGCCTAAATTTCTTTCCTATTCGAATAGAAATAATATTTCCCAAAATAAACTCGCAATTGATTCACAATGCGAGTTTTGTTGATGAATATACAGCTGTGTACAATATCATAGGTAATTTTATGAAATGTTTAAATAATACATTTTTTTTTGCAAAATCAATATCAAAAATTGAAACATTGTCAGTCTCTTCTAAAAACAAAACATTTATTACAATATCACTTCATTGTGATCATAGATCGTTTTACAATAGTTCAATTTTAATTCATCTACGCTATCTGTGCAAATAAATAGCGAAGTTTAAGCAATTTTGTTTAAAAATCATTGTTCATCGGAAATAATTGATTTTTACATAAAGATTTAATATTTTATGCTGTACTCGTTATTTTTAAGTACCACATTACATCGCCAACCATTAGAATCTATCAGCGATTGACATCTTTCAACTGGGATGCTCCACCAAGCGTTTTACGCATGTTTTCTTCGACATACGGAAGCATGGTATCCCTTAAATGTCCTCCATTTAAATTTTTTTATCAAGATTTTCGTGAACTCAGAATATAGGCCCTACACCACTATACGAGAAACACCCCCAAAGCATTATGTTTCCCCCGTCATGTTTGGCAGCTTTTACTGTATAGCGCGGGTCGAATTCGGGTCGGACATATTTTTTGGTGCAATCCGATCTGAAAAAATTAGTTTTTGTTTTATCGGACCACAACACGTTCCGCCTATTTGTTACGGGCCAATTCAAATGGTCTTGTATGGTGGTATAGGGCTTATATGCTGAGTCCACGAAAATCGATATACATGAAACCCTCCAAGAATACGATTAATTCGTTCCGTGTACTTTAAAACTGTGTTGTTCGAGACTACAAAAAATAAAATAAAAAAAACGTTTTATTTTTTATTTTTTGTTATGATATACAAAAAATAAAAGAGAATAACAAAAATCATGTTTGAAACCGTGTAATTTGAGGAAATGGGTATCCGAGCTCTTCGAAACCGTGTTCTTCGAAAACCGTGTTCTTTGAGGGTTACCTGTATATATAATCGAATTTATTTGGAGGACATTTAAGGATCTTTTATGAATTAACCCAATGTTATGTTTATTAATCGTACGAAAATTTATTGTTTTTTTGTTACCGATTACCATTCGTAATTCTAGCCCTGGGAGCATACTATGAAATTTTTTCGATTTCGTAAAATGCGATCCACCACAAAAAATCGTAATATGAAATTTTTTCCTTTCATAAAATTCGAAAATCGTATAATTGTGAACCAAAAAAAAACGAAATCGAATTTTACGAAAATCAAATATCAAAATTCGAATGCTCTATAGGTGACGAATATCGTATTTACGAAAACAAAAATTGATACGTCTAATTTTTTTATTAAAATAAAATACTTTCATTACTTATTAAAATGTAAGTTACTCAATTAATCGACTTGTTTAATTTATTACAATTTATTTGAAACTTATTTTATTGTGTTTATTGTAGCTCATTTACCAATGATCGCCGATTTGGCGTTTTAATTTCTTTTATGGAAAAAAGCTAAAATTTTTTAAATGTCTCAATATATAGAGACTATCCAAAATTTGTGGAGTGAAATTACAAACCAATTAAATTCAGTCGGTCCATCCGAAAAACCTGTTGATGGTGACCTGTTGGTATTTTAGATAAAAAAACAACACAAAACAGCTAACTGCAGCAAAAAATTTCATAATAGGAATATTTGCGGCGGATCGAATTTTACGATTTCGTATTTTACGAAATCGATAAAAATTCATTATAGGCCCCCCTGGATTTCGAAAGTTCTAGACTTTTTTGTTTTGTTGGTTAACTAAAATTTGTAAAAGGATTATTTTCAAAATTGAGGATTGTGAGTTGGGAGAGTTCTTGTTTCGTTTCACCCACTTACTAGATTATAGAAATAATTTTATTGTTGATATGTATAAATAACAATGAAATTCAATATTTATATACATACTTCTAATGTGTTTAAGATCATGAATTTCTGTTTAAAATTACTCGATAATGAAATAATTGTCTTATACAATTTTGGCGTTAAACTTTCGTTTATTGGCGGGTTCATACTAAACATCTAGGCGATTGTTCTCCATTGATATATTTTCGAACAATTGATTTTCCCGAATGGATTTCACAATCTCGCCCCTGAACTTCCAACTTAGTTCCACTTTACGTTCAAATTCGGGGGGTCTATTATGAAATTTTCGACGCGCGTATTTTTTTCGACGTTGTCGAAAATTTGGTATTATGAAATTTTCGACGGCTTTTTTTTTTCGACGTTGTCAAATTTTTGGTATTATGAAATACTCGACGCGTTCTTTTTCGATAACGTCGACTATTTTACGACAGCTCTTGAGGTGTCGAGTACATAAAAGAAAAGTGTTAAGTGTTGAGAAATAAAAAAAGTTTGTTAGTAAAAATAAATTAATAATTTAAACTTATAAAATTTTAATTAATAAAAATTAATTAATTAATTTAAATTTAATAAAAAATAATTAATTTAAATTTTCACATAAAAAATAATTAATTTTGTTTTTCGACATCGTCGAAAAAAAAATTCATAATAGCGATTTTCGACGTTGTCGACTGTCGACGTTGTCGAAAAAAATACGCGCGTCGAAAATTTCATAATCTGGTGAATGCATTCTGGTCATAAACTGTGCGTCGAGTGTTATACGAGTTTTGCTGTAATTTTCTAACATACCAGATTTGCAATATTTACTTTTATTATTTTTTGGCATAAATAACAATAAAATTGCATTTAAAATAAAAAATGTTACTAAAAGATTTTTTATAATAAAATTAAATGTTGAACACTTTTAGCATGTGAGTGACATTTATTTAAACATAATTTTGTTACAATTTAGTTTTCAAATTATGGTCTAATTCTAAATTTACGAAAACATGGTTTTATCGCTTTCGATTGGCAATATGTTCAAGTGTAGGGCTTAAAACTATCTTCTAAGCTTTATAAATATTAATGTAAAAATCATTTAATCAATTTTTAAATAATTTTTTAATATTAAATTAATAGACTCATAATGTACAAAAACTGTAGTGAACAAAAATTATTAATATTTTACATTAACAAAATTTATAAGTGCATGGTTAATTTTAGTTAGTATTAGTACAAAGCAAACTTTTATTTTAAATTTAAGAATGTTTGGGTCGACTCGGAAAGTGTGCAGATTTATTTGGATAATTTTTTTCAACTAAAACGTACAATTAGCCAGGACACATGCTAAAGTTTCATCCCTTGTAGTTTTATCCAAATTTAAAAAATATATTCTTTATTTTGTATTGTGTACATATTTTATGTATGTAATAAATTGTCTTATTAATCTAGAGAATTTCTAATTAATTGGTAATTTACATCTAAATTTTCTAAAATGATGCATTTGTTGAATAAATGCGGATTCGGAAAAGATTGAGTGTTTGTAATGTGACACCCAAGTTCTTTAAAAAAATAAGAAAATTCTAAATTTCTATTTATTTCGTAATTTATAATGCCAAAAATTTAGTTATCCTATTAATAAAAAATCGTAATATTTATAGAGAGATGAATCTTTAGAAAAACGATGCGTATTTGTTAGATAACTTCCTAGAAGAACTTTTCTGATATAAAAATATTAAATATGAATTATTAACATTTAATTCTTACTAGCTATGATTAAATAATAATTCGGAATATGTAACAATTACTATTATTATTATTATTTATTAATTTATATAACAAAATCCAAAAACGCAACTATTATTTTATAATTTTTACCAAAAGTTTAATTTTCTCTAAAATATGAATGTTTTATAATTTTAACTTCATATTTTGAGCATTTTAAAAACAATCGTTTAAAATCTCAAAGTGAAAGGTTACGTTGAAACGTGCAAATTAAAACGATAATAAGTTTACTATATTTTTTATTAAACATTAAAATAGAGTACGAAATGAAAAAAATTGTATACAAAAAATGATAAGACTGTTCGAAAGAATTAATTTATATTATAAACATTTATTTATTTATTTAGAATAAAATTTATTTTATTTTATTTTTTTCTATAATGAAACAGAAATACATAATTTTTTATTTATTTTATTTACAAATTAATTATATAAATTGGATTGTGTGCAATTAATCTTTTATTATTATTTTATTGTTTAAATTTAAAACAAAGTTTATAATTTTCATTTTTAATTCTCATAAAATTTGTTAAACTATAACACGAAGTTATTCGAACAGTCGATTGATTATTTACTATATTATATTCTTATAAATTATTATTATTAATATTATACATATATTATAATTATATTTATTATTTACTAATATATTTCATTTATTTTTTAATTTATTTTAATTTTATTTATCATTCATTTATTCATTTACTTATGATTATTATTATTCTGTCTGGTGTGTTTTTAATCAATTTTTGTGTTATAATTATTTACGATTTGTGGAAATTATAAAAAATAATAAAAAAAAACAATTAATGTTTTGTGTAGATTAAAAAATAATTATTTGTTTATTATTATTATTATTTTTCATTTTTGAAATTTATTTATCTATTATAATTTATTTATTTATTAATTATGAGTTTAAATTAACAAAATGTTTCTCACTTTTTCAAGCACAGTATTCAATTCTTTTTTTCTTAATATTTTTTAAAACTCATATTTACTTGTTTACCCATTTTTTATATAAATTAGAACTAATGTAGACTTATACTCAAAATATTTTTTTTTGGGAAGGTTGTATTTTATTGATCATATGATTATGATATCCAGTTTTAGGTACTTTTCTTAATCAAATGAAATTTATTTGATCTTTCGTAAAAAAAAGTTAGTATTCAGAATTATTTAATTAATCTCTTCTAAAGTTTATTTAATTTTCGTTATTATTGGAGTAATGTATGGTTAAGCCGGGTGCCATCCACATCCACAATCTATTCAATTTACCGAAGAAAATATTAGTCAGCCTAAAATATTAGAAATACATTCGAGAAGCTGGGGTTCATTTTTTTTTGTTTTTTTTTATGTTTTAGAATCATTATTTTAACGCGATACAATCGAGGTGAGTATGAGTTCCATCGATAATGTAATTTATTTAAGCAACTGACGAAATACTCTTTTGACCAAAGATGTCCTGAAAATATTTTCAGTAAAAGGTTATGATATATTAGGTCAAGTGAATAAAAATAAGTAACTGTTTTTACTGCTTGAATTTTAGAATTTATTATCAATTTAAAAGTATATTTATACTAGAACTAGTCTAAAAAGGTATACGAGCTGTAAATTACTTAATCGTTACTTCATCAATTTCAAATATCTGTTTGTTTCAATCGCCATTAATAAAGTTTATCGACAAAATAAAATTAAAGTAAAAGGATTTACAAATTTTTATCCACTCGAACCATTTGGTATTATATTTCTTTAATATCAAATTTCCTCTAAAATATAATCTGACCTAAATAATGTGAAGACACAATATATTAATTATTTACGAGGTAAGATTAAAACTTTTAAGTTTGTTAACTTTAATCATTAAGCAATCAGCAATTTTTCAATTGTTTAATTGCTAATCGTTTAAATATTATGAAATTGTTTTATGCCGTGGACAGACACAACAATTACCGCGATTAATTCCATGTGTGATTGCACGCTAATTAAATAAAATCGCGATTTAACTTACAAATTTATATTTAATTATTAAAATATACAATTTTAATATGTATTTGCTGATATTGAATTATGTCGTGTGGCTTAGATAACTTACCTAATTTAAACTACCTTAGTAGATATTTAATAATCCAAATTTAATCGAGAATATAAATGAAAATCAATCAATTTGTATTCCCCACCCACTCGTCCTCTTACAATTCTACTATGTTTTAATAGTTTCACATTTATCTTGTTCCTAGAACCCGATTGTAATAATCGTGCTCTTATGAAAATCATGAAGATAATCTACACTATTAACGAGTATCTTAGGCTATCAAATTGCATGTTTGATACCTGTGGCATTATTCTGCATTTTCCTGGGAATAGGGAATTGGGTAAAGTATTTTCATATAATTTTTCCTCGAATTGTATATTTCTGGCCTACTGATGCAATCAGTTTGGTGTAAATATTTTAGAAAACAACTTTTGTTTCATAAAAATTTTATTGGGAAAAATAATTTCCAAATTAACTTTGTTTCGAAAATATTTACACCAAACTAATTCCACTAGTGGTTCTATTATGTTAATTTGTTAGGAATAGGGAATTGGGGAAATAATTTGCAAAGCTTTTATCTATAAATGTTTTTTCTGGCCTAATGAGGAAAAGTTTGATGTAAATTTTTATAAATTGCTATAATAGTAGTGTTGCTTTGGCAAAGTCCGCTTAGCTTACACAACAATTGCATCGTATAAAAATGTTTTTCCCAATTCCCTATTCCCAGGGAAAGATAGAATAGGGCCACAACGAATATCTACTCCGATTTGATAATTGATTGGCCAGATTCAAAATGGTTTATTTTTTTCTTCTAGCGTACTTTAAATTTAACTCAGTAGGCATTTCGAATTTAAGGTTGAACTATTTAAAGAAATTTTTCTTCTGCTGATTGAATCTGCCTTTCATTACAACATTATGCAGCAGAATGAAAGAGGACAATCTTTCGTACTACAATCCGATTACAACTTTTCGTAACTTTTTAAAGCCCTGTTCAAATTTTATCAAAAATAATCGAGTCACCAATGACCAAAACCAGGTAATCCAAGTTCATTATTGGATAAGGACTAACTTGTAAGAAAAAACATATACTTACAGGGGCCTTTTCGGCGAAATTTACCCATTCGGAATATAATTTGCATTGAATATAATATGCTTTTTACACTATTTGCCGTAGGCACTTGGCGAAACACACTTACACTTAATAAACACATTTTTTATTAATCACTTGTTTTTTGTTTCGCAGTTATTTTGAATAATTTTCAAAAAGTTTAAAAAATCACTCGATCGATTTCGACTTGTTAGGTCATCATCAGGAGTATCTACTGATTTGTATTAGTAAAAATTTTGTTATATAGCAGAAAAAAGCAAAATATAAATAAAAGAAGGAGGGACAGAAAATAAGCAATAAAAATTAATCTACGGATCGCGCAGGTAGGCGATGAGTCATAGGTTGAGTAACAAAATTCAAGGTATATTATTGCGTACGTGAGAATAGAAAAGGGCGGGATCTGTAATTGGTGAGAACCGGATTTCTCTCTGTTCGTTAAGGATATTTTGGTTAAGAAATATTGATTTCCAAATTTCGTAAGATTCTAAGGTATCTAAACGTCTGCCTTTGGGTTGTATATGTAATATGTCTAAATTGTTCAAGCTAGCTGTATGATTTTCTGAAATTAAATGGTTATGGAAAGTTGATTGATTGCAACCAGATAAATGTTCTTTAGCTCTAACTCCAAAATTGCGCCCAGTCTGACCAATATAGGAGAAACTACAATCATTGCAATTGATCCTATAGACACCAGATTTGGAAAGGCGATCAACTGTTTATTGTTAAAAATCATTTTCTTTATTGTGTTATTATTATAAAAAGCAAAACTAATATTGGTATAATTGGACACGATGTTGCTAATCCGTTGGCTCGTTTTTCCTATATACTCTAAGCGACGCCAATTTTCCCGCGTTGGACTATCCGGTGGATAAATATCCGTTAGAGTTTTACGCTTTAGCTTTTTATTCAATAACTTTAATATAGTCCTAGTTGCATATCCGTTATTCATTGCTATTTGAAGAATTATGTTAAGCTCAGTGTTGTAATTTGAATTTGTCAAAGGGATGTTTATTAGTCTGTCTATGAGTGAGTGGAAAGCTGAAATTTTAATATTATGAGGATGGTTTGAAGAACTAGGGATAACAGCGTCTGTATACGTGGGTTTCCGATAAATTTTGAAGTCTAAAGATGAATTAATCCTGGTTATTGTTATATCCAGAAAATTAATACATTTATTTTCTTCTTTTTCTAACGTAAAATCAATCGTGGGATATTGAGAATTTAACCAAGTAAGGAAAGAGTCTAACAGTCTATCAGTTCCATTCCATAGACATAATATGTCATCAACATATCTATACCAAAAGATTATATGACGAAAATAAGGATTGTTATTTGATATGATCATTTGTTCGAAGAAATTCATGAAAATTTCAGCCAACAAAGGTGACAGAGGGGAGCCCATGGGTAGACCATCAGCGAATTTGAAATATGTATTATCAAAACAGAAATAATTTTGTTTAATACAAGTCTCAAAAACTAACTTCAGTTCACGACGTAAGCTCTCATCTACAACATCCCTATCTAAGTAATTACAAACTATTTGGGACAAAGTATTAATCGGAATAGAAGTGAAAAGACTGGCAACGTCAAATGAAACTAGTTTTGAATGTAACGGAATGTCGACGTCTTGAATTTTGTTAATCAATTCTACCGAGTTCTTAACCGAGTAAGCCGAAAAGAAATTAGTATGACAATTGAAAAAATTTATGAAACCCTTACAAAGCTTGTAGGCAGGAGCATTGCATTACGCTACTATTGGTCTAATCGGAATGCCTTCCTTATGGATTTTTGGTAAACCATAAAGGATCGGGGCAGATGGATTCATGACAGAGTATTTCCAACCAGTTCCATCAAATAACTTCTGGCATTGGGTGATACACTTACTAACCGAAGTCTTGAAAGACTTAGTTGGATCTCTGCCAAGCTCTATTGCTTTGCTTTCTGTAATAAAATCAGAAATTTTATTGCAGTAATCAACTTTTGTGAGCACGCTTATTGTATTGCCTTTATCCGCTTTACACGCTATCAGGTCATGGTCACGTAGTTTTTTCTTTATCGCACCAATCACTTTGAGGTTAGTATTAGAAGCAGCAGAAGAAGAAGAGTTTGTGGGAGAAGAAGAGTTATCAATACCTTTCTTTATTTGTAACGCACATACTGATTTTATTTGGGTTATCTGGCCAGATAAGGCTGTTTCGGCATCTACAGCAAGATTCTCGAATGATCGAAGGTCGATTTTGTTTGGCGTAGGGGCAAAATTCACTCCGTTGCTAAGCATTTGCACCTCTGTATCACGGAAAACGACTGAGGACAAGTTCTTAAAACGTGGATGAAATTGGAAATCAGGCGAACCACTATTACCTCTACGGTTAAATGGATAGGCCTTATCTCGCAACACATCCAGTTTAGCTTTTTGTTTCACATATTGAATATGTGAAATTTCAGCTACCTCTGCACGAACTTTTTTGTCCAGTTTGTATACAGACGCTGTTATCCCTAGTTCTTCAAACCATCCTCATAATATTAAAATTTCAGCTTTCCACTCACTCATAGACAGACTAATAAACATCCCTTTGACAAATTCAAATTACAACACTGAGCTTAACATAATTCTTCAAATAGCAATGAATAACGGATATGCAACTAGGACTATATTAAAGTTATTGAATAAAAAGCTAAAGCGTAAAACTCTAACGGGTATTTATCCACCGGATAGTCCAACGCGGGAAAATTGGCGTCGCTTAGAGTATATAGGAAAAACGAGCCAACGGATTAGCAACATCGTGTCCAATTATACCAATATTAGTTTTGCTTTTTATAATAATAACACAATAAAGAAAATGATTTTTAACAATAAACCTAGAGTTGATCGCCTTTCCAAATCTGGTGTCTATAGGATCAATTGCAATGATTGTAGTTTCTCCTATATTGGTCAGACTGGGCGCAATTTTGGAGTTAGAGCTAAAGAACATTTATCTGGTTGCAATCAATCAACTTTCCATAACCATTTAATTTCAGAAAATCATACAGCTAGCTTGAACAATTTAGACATATTACATATACAACCCAAAGGCAGACGTTTAGATACCTTAGAATCTTACGAAATTAGGAAATCAATATTTCTTAACCAAAATATCCTTAACGAACAGAGAGAAATCCGGTTCTCACCAATTACAGATCCCGCCCTTTTCTATTCTCACGTACGCAATAATATACCTTGAATTTTGTTACTCAACCTATGACTCATCGCCTACCTGCGCGATCCGTAGATTAATTTTTATTGCTTATTTTCTGTCCCTCCTTCTTTTATTTATATTTTGCTTTTTTCTGCTATATAACAAAATTTTTACTAATACAAATCAGTAGATACTCCTGATGATGACCTAACAAGTCGAAATCGATCGAGTGATTTTTTAAACTTTTTGAAAATTATTCAAAATAACTGCGAAACAAAAAACAAGTGATTAATAAAAAATGTGTTTATTAAGTGAATATAATATGCATTGACTTTCGACTTTTACCGGTTCAGACCAAGTTATAAATCTAGAAAAACTGCAATGAATTTATTTGTAAAGCACTTGCAATACGTTCCACACGCGACTTTAAAAAATGGGCGCTCAGGTCCCTTACCATGATTAGTGAAATCATAGCCAATTTGATTTGTTAATTTCATAGTGCCTAACATTTTCATAACGTTGGTTTTGATTTTACTCAACATTGCTCCTAACTGTGTGCTTTGAAAGCGCCCGTTGAAGTCGTGTAGCAATGTAAATTTTCAACATAATCTGCAAATTACTTGCAGATGAAAAGACTTAATAATATTAGTACTCTACAGTACACAATTTCTACCAAAAATGAATTATTGTTTATTTACACAATATTAACTAGAATAATTTTTTTAAATTATATCCCGATTGAGGAACTTTCCAATGATGTCAAGAATAATGACTCATTGTAGTTTGATTGTAACTATTATTAGAGAATATATTTTTAGACTTCTGTTCCGATCAATAAAATATCTAGAACTTCTAAAATTGTGAGTGCTTTTTAGCACATTCGCGTTCACACTTGTTTGGCCATGTCCACTCAGAACGTCACTAGCTGTAACTCTCGTAATTTTTAAGATAATTTAATACTGATTGAAGCCTTTTGTGTTAAATCGTTTATGGATAATTTTGCAATAATTTGTGCCTTTCTGCAAAAACACTGCAATTGCAGTGGTGTTCTCCCAATGTAATTACTTTCATTTACAGAACAATACTGCATAGAGGTGGTACTGCAATTGCAGTGGTTGAACTAGTCGAGAGCTCCGTCATCTTTTTGCATTTGCAGTATATTCACAAGTTTAAATTAAGAAATAATAGTTATTAAATTTCAGTCTTTTATTATACAATATTAAATAATAAAAATAACAAAAAATAAATAAAGAATTCATTAAAGAAAACAATAAAATTAATCAAAAATACTAAAATTAGTCTTATTAGACAATTGGCTGCGGATGTCGAGTTGCAACAGTCGGTTTATGCTAGGCTTCAAAATAATTCATACATAAAGGTGGATTACCAGGACAGTGCTTGCATTGGTAAACCGTTTGCTTTCTTTTTTCGATTGTGTGCAATTTCGACAATTATTGCGAAAATAGGATTTTCTTCTCCATTTGTTGGGTAATGGGCGCTTTTACAAGAAAGAGTGGGCCTGATGAGGATGTTGATGTCTCAGAATCCATGTTAGAATGTATTTTCAGATGGCGTCCACTAGGAATGTCTTGGACATTCAAAAACGATGAGATGAGTGACTGAACTGTAAAAATGTGATCTTCGGAAATTTTGTTTTATAAATGAAATATGAATTGAATACTGCAATATCTATAATATGAAAGATCACTTTCTTTTACCATCTAACAGTTCTTCGAGGACATGACCACTTCGTGCCTGATCTTTATTTTCGCCATCTTTACATCTTTACTATTTTCATTATCTTCACCGCTGTTTATGTACTCTGGATCGGCTAAACTATCATGGGACGAGAAATCATCGTTTTCAGAACCAATGTCCAATTCTTCAAAGAGAGCCACCAATCTTTTTTGTTTTTCTTCGTGGCTATCCATACTATATTTGTTAATACAAAACTGTTATCTTATAAATTCAATTGTAAATAAAATGACATCACTTTAAATAGTATACACTAGAATAAATTACAGTGTAATATAAATTACAAATACATTAATTAAATAAGATTACTACAATTTACTTACATTATAGAAACTAGACTTGCGTGCAAAAAATTCGCACATTGATGAATTTTCGTGTTTTATTTTATTTTCTTGAATGCAGATTCAAACTTTATTTCAACACTCACCTTGTTTTGTACTTATACCGTGCCAACAAAGTGATTTTTTGGGGTCAACATCTGAAGCCCACGTTTTTTCTCAGCATGAAAATTAGTGGTAAAAATCGAATTGAAAAATGAAAATTAGCAAAAAAACATTTTTATTAATAAGAAGTATTCCCTCCCCTAGCCCGAATGACAGCTTCTTTTAGATGTTTCATTGTTTTTACCAAAGTTTTCACCAAATCTTGAGGTATTGCCTCCCATTCCTCTGCGATCGCCTTTGCAGTCCTGGGAAGGGCTTTGAGCTGGCCACTCCATAACAAACACATCCATCTCTTGAAGGTACTGGTACACTACACCAGCCGTATGCAGTCTCGGATTATCTTGCATGAACAGGAAATTTTCACCAATAAACTCGACAAAAGGTACGACGTAGTCCTCGAGTACTTTTTCAATGTATCGGTCGGCTAGTATTCGCTCCGGAGATGAATGCAACATCTGTATTCGCCTCCAATGATATGCATCCCCAAAATATGCCTGATCCACCGCCATACGAGACACGTTCTTCAATGCAACATCGTGAAAATCGTTCTCCTGATCTTCTGTACACTCTTTTTCGCCCATCGTTGTCATGTAAACACCTACTGCACTCGTTAGAGAACAGGACTGTGTTGTTCTTCATTGATCTTCTGCCCATTCCAAATGCTCTCGAGCGAACTGAAAGCGGGCTCGCCGGTGGGTAGGGATCAATTTCGGCCCGATTGCTGGTCTGTGTGCAGTCAGAATACCTTCCCGAAGTCGTCTTCTAACGAAGAACGATTGAATTGAATTGTCCGCCGACTGACTGCAACTTTACGAACTTCATGAAGCCGCCGTTCCAGTTGAATCAGATTTCAACGATGATTTCGCAAAGAAGTTGTCACAAGAAAGCGGTCATCACGCTGCGTTGTAACAAGAGATTGACCAGATCCTTATCGCCGTCTGAAGCCGTCAGTTTCTTGATATCTATGCCACACTCGACGAACGGAGAATCGGCTCAAATTTAGTTGTCGAACCACTTATTTGTGTCCGGTCGAAACCGGACAAGTGGTGCAGTGGTTAAAGGTTCGGCACTTGGATCGGGAGGTACTGTGTTCGAATCCCACCAGAGGCTAGATACAAACCGAATTTTCATCATCGATTACAATCGGTGATGTTTATAAACACAACTAAGACCCCCTCCCCTGATGGAGTGCAGAATTCAGCGCCGACCCATCGTCCACGTCAATGTACAGGTTGAAATGGAGCTTGCAATGTGCAGGTGGTATATTATAGTTGTGTGAGTAGGTTTCACCTATTAATGGGTTAATGCTGTGGCGTGAATGCGTGGTGTCACAATGGGTGAAAATTGGCCTAACTGTCAACCACTGAAACCTAAAAAAAACCTAAGCTCCTCTGGTGTTGTACCCTGGTGTTGTATTCATTTTCTTGTTCCGGTTGAAGACGAAACAGATAGAAGACCGTTCAGGCTAAGCGTTGATATGCGAAAGATGACAATTCCCTTAGAACGTACACTTTTATATCTGCCACAAGTTCCTCAACCGGTGCTACGTGGAACGAGCGTTTTCGGGTTGTTGCATTCTATTGTTGCTATTGCCCTAGTTTTGAACAGACAATACACACACGTGGTATCATTGGATAGGTGATCAAAAATGATTTTTAACTTGACGTATGTCCTTTGATTCAAACAAATATATCGATCCACAAGCAAAATTTAAAAAAATTAGAAAAAATTCAACCGTGCGAATTTTTTGCATCCAAGTGCCTCGCACAACATTTTTTCTGACTGATGTATTTTATATGAGAATCACCACTGCATTTGCAGTTGTGCCGTTATTTTGCAAGACTGAACCAAACCATACACAAAATTTAATACTTAATGGTGCGCTTCTAAAATAAGAGCGAGAAGTTAACTGGCTTATTTTTATATTGCAACGAGAATAAACTAACTTAATCAGAAAAGCTATTCTCAAACAAAAAAATATTAAAAACAGTAAAAATCGTCATTTAATGTAAGTCAAGTATACATTCGCTAATAGTAAATGGTATTTATGACACTGGCTTAAGAAAAGTGGAAAAAATAAAAAATTAACCGGGAACTAGCAACAAAACAGAAAGAGACAAAACAATTTTTCAAATGTCATGTACATTTTCTTCGTAAACATACATTTTATGTACTAATAAAAACGTTAAAAATTGTTTGAAACCGTTATCAAATCACTTCAAATAGTTTTAGAATAAAATACTTTTATTGAATTCACTTAAAAATATTCGTTTTGCCTGTAATTTATAAAAAAATGTTGGAGATGTCCAACAAAAAGTATTGCAACATAATTCTAAACTGCTAGGATTGCTCGTTGGACGCCTTTTTTTTGCTCAATTTTGTTACACAATTTCTGATATATTGTATTCACTCACGTTTATTATTATTTTCTATACATATTATTCTTCTCACTTCATTTGGATAGTGTCATAATGACGTAAATGGCACTGGAATTAGGCACTCTATTTTTTCGTTACGAAAAATAGAGTGATTCTTTTTACGTTTCGTTCGTTCAGTTAGTGCTTCTTTTCAAAAATATAGCGGTACTGTGATTACAAAACCCAGAACACATTTGCTTACAGTTTCAAGTATCTCAATTTATGCAACCAAATGTAAACTTACAGTTAAACTTAACTAATACAGAATTTAATCCTACGCCACATGGTTAAATTTTTTATTTGATATTGGATTGTTTATATTTTTGATTCTATTAAATCCACTGAATGATCCGTTTTCAGCAGAATTTGACTCTTTCAATATCTCTTTCATTACTAGCCGTTGATAAAAATATTTATAAATAATGATTACATTAATTTGCATTCTATGTATGACCTAACTAGATCAATAAAGTTGATGGCCAATAGGAAGGGAGGAATATTTTACTTTTCCAGTTCTTGACAGTAACCTTTATAGGGGACGTTTGATTGACTTTCCTAGGAAAACATACATCGTTGCTTGCAGTCATAAAGAGATTGGAAGATATCATGGATACATATATTAATAATTCAAATAACAGGTTACCAGTATTCTATGGAGTATGGTTATGGAGTAATGCATACGTTCTTTTCAAATAGTTTATTTCCAAGACCTTTTATGCTATTTGAATTAGGAGTTCAGCGGCGTTTTCTCGTAATGTTCTAGCAGTTCGCCGAACGCCTAAACAATTTTTGATTTTGATTCTATTTCTAAAAATTTTATGTTTATTATTGAAAATTTTATTTTTATTAAATATTATTTTAAATTATAGTTTTTCTAATATTATTTTCTTAATTAATTATTATTATTTTAATTATTTTGGGTGATCAAAATCTGAAGCAGAACACCTTGAAGGCACAACCAGGAAACGCCACTGAGTTAGTTCTACACGAAATTTGATTTTTGATAAAACGTAAGTGATTTGCAATATTCTACATACTGTTATTTGCAATGAAGGATGTTATGTGGGATCGGATCTAAATCTCGGTAAATAAATTACCACTTTACTTTTGCCAAAGAGACTGTTTTTAAACACCTCATTTAGAAAGACGGTTTTTTTAAATAAATTAATTTGAAGGTCAAATGATTGCTCTAAGAGAAATTCCTAAATTTGAGTAAAATATATACAGTACTGGGAAAAAAATTGGGCGAACATATTTTATTGCAAATTGGAGTCTTATTTTGCTAAAATTATAAAACTTTTGAACGCAATTGGCTTATTGTTTCATTTTAAATACATGTATGACGTATCTTTTTGAAAAAAAAAATTGCCTGCAATTTAGGGGAAAAACCCCGAAAAATGCCAAAATATTCAAAATACGTTGATTGGAGTTAAAGTAATGGCATAAATTAAACACTTATTTTTTAATTTTCATTTTGTTTTTTATTGATTTATAGAAGTTCTATCTTTAATATTAATATTTTGTTGGTCTGCCTTTTGTTTTTGTTACACCGGTACAACCCCGCATCTGATGCGCAAAAAAATTGGTCAAACAATTATTTTATTTTACGCCTACCATTCTTGGCCGACATTAGGGTGCAGATGTTTTATTGCCTGTAATTTTTTTTTGTTGAGTATCACTAGTGCATATTTTGTAAGATTAAGTTATTTTGTAAGTGATCCTAGTCAAATAAAAAATAAAGTGCAATTATAGTTTAAAAAAATGGGAAAATTTAGTGAGTAGTGTAAAAGCAATATGTCGATTTGGGTGCGAGAAAATTGAACCACGCGTGTAATAGCAGAAAGATTACTGAAAAGTACTGTCGCGTAGAATATTAAAAGAATGCGAGAGATGGGCAGTACACAAAGAAAGGAAGACTCTGGAAGGCCTAGAAAGACAACGCCAGTGGAAGATCGTTTCATAAAATTACAATGTCGTCGGAACCGTTTTAAAACTTTATCGGACATAAGACGAGATTTTGAGCGAGCAACGGGAAAACAAATTTCAACCAGCTTAGTGAGAAAAAGACTTGTTAAACCTGGTTTGAGAGCACTTAAACCAGTCCAGAAGCCTGAGTTCACATTACTATTGAAAAAAAAAACTTTCGCTATGGGCCCAGGAGCATGTTTCTTGGACTCCAGAGATGTGGAATGATGTGATTTTCCCCGATGAATCAAAACTCAAGCTGCATGTTGGAGATTGAAGAATTCTCGTAAGAAGAAAACCGGGCGAGAGGCTTGGCAACGAATGCCTTTTAAGACTTCCACCGAAAAATGAAAGAGTTATGGTCTGGGGATGCTTTTCTGGAAATGAAACTGGTCAATTGTGCTTCCTTAGTTGCAGCATTACAGCAGCTGTTCATCTGCAGGTCCTACACAACGAATTGGAGCCTTCTGTGTTAAAGATTTTTGGCGAGACTTACAAATTTATTTTTCAACAGGACAAGGTTCCGTGCCATACCGCCAAAGTTGTGAGTTATTAAATTTGAACTGTAGATAGAAAAATTGGCTTTCAGATAAACATAAATAATTTGTTAAAAACTTCTTTTTTTTTCTTATCTCTTCATTTAAAGGTAAACAAGTACTTCGAAGAAAGAAGTATCGATGTGTTGAGCACCGGGGGCTACCCCGTATAGTCTAGACTTAAATCCCATTGATAATATTTGGTCTATAATGAAACTAGAAGTAGCAAGAATGCGTCCAGAGTCGATTCAAGCTTTAAAAAGTTTGTTGATGACGATTTGGCAATCCATACCTCCAACGAATTGCTGTAATAAAAGCAAAAGGCGGACCAACAAAATATTAATATTAAAGATAGAACTTCTATAAATCAATAAAAAACAAAATAAAAATTAAAAAATAAGTGTTTAATTTATTCCATTACTTTAACTCCAATCAACGTATTTTGAATATTTTGGCATTTTTCGGGGGTTTTCCCCTAAATTGCAGGTAATTTTTTTTTCTTCAAAAAATTACGTCACACATGTACATATTTAAAATGAAACAATAAGCCAATTGCGTTCAAAAGTTTTGTAATTTTAGCAAAATAAGACTCCAATTTGCAATAAAATATGTTTGCCCAATTTTTTTTCCCAGCACTAGAATTTTTTTACTAATAAAAATAAAAATTTAACGTTATGATTTGTGCCCCACGTTCGGCAGGCCAATAACAGATTTTGGTAGATCAGGAAAATCGTTATATTAGAGATTTAACACTAGATATACCGACAATTTGACCATATTTATTTCTACCGACACCAGTCGACTGGTCGTAGGAAAAATGGTTAGTGGGATTTCCGGTCTTTATATATTTAAAAAAAAATGATAAATTACTTCAATTAGGTTAATAATTGTAATATATTATATTAATTATAACTTCATTCATTAGTTAATTGAAACAAAATAATAAAATAAAGAAAATAAGGTGAAGTAGTAATTTGAAAATAGAATTGTAAAACCAGTCATTCTGACTGGTGTGGTAAATCTAGTGTTAAGTAGCTTTAGAACTACATATATAATGTTTTTTTCGGTTCACAATCATACATCCATATAATATATGTGTACCAGCATATATACACACATATACACTCCAAACACGCCCACACACATCCAAATACATAAACATACATAATACTATTACTACTACACACATAATAACTGCGTTGCAAGTACCTATATGTTATATTTAGTATTCAGCCACACAAATAGGTACACATATCATCAGGTACCTACACATTCAACAAACTAAACATCGATTTTTTGATATAACTCGAGAAGTACCTAAGAGATGAATGCATAATTATAATGTTTTACATACAAAATATTATATGTACATTGTACATTCATCTCTGTAGGTGCTTCAAAACAGCGGTCTTTTGTAAATCGATCTATTGAAAGGCGGTCATTTGAAAAGCTTTCATTTGAAAAACGGTCTTTTGATAAGCAGTCTTTTGAAAAGCTTTCCTTTGAAACACGGTGTACAGAACCGAGATTTTGAAAGCCAGATTTTGTTTGACAGGCAAACAACCCTTACCCAAGTGAAATACTTGAGTTCGAATTATTTAGGGGATGTTCTTTGACTATTTTGATAAAAAAATCATTCATTAGGGCGGAGAGGAAAACTTCATTTTCAAAGTATACTGAGATACAAGGAGTTAAAAAAAATAGTTTGAGATTGGTACCTCATACACTTTTCCATTAAATAGTCTGCAGCCAAGCATTTTTAATTTCCTTTTTTGGCTTCAGAATTACTTTAGGTTTATTTAAATATTAATGCTCGAACTTAATTTCCTTATTATTTTTCCTAAACAATTATTGTTTCACAAATTTTATTATTTATACAATTTGAAATTAATATTCATCTAAATGTATACAAATGTTACATAAACACATTTGCTGTACGTTTTATGGTTTTTTTAAGAAAGTGGTTATAAGCCAACGGATTTCATGTCCTTCCAATCCAATCAACGCAATTCAGCGACGCATATAGAAAACATTATAATGTTCCTGACTGAATCTTAAGTAATATATTCGCTGAATAGGACGAAATTCGCGAATAATAATAAAAACTTATCAAGCGAAATTAAATAAAACACATGGAGGCCAAACTGCAGTAAATAAAATTAAACGAAAACTTATAAAATATTTTAAATAGCTCAAAAAATAATTAGTTTTTAAATAACGTGACAAGTTTTTATTTTAACTTTTACTCAAATCATGGAAATCTGAAATATGTAAGGTAATATATCAATAATGGGTGTTTAGCGCTGTTTTAGAACCCCAATATCTAAACAAATTAAACCAGAATTAAATAAAACTTTTAAAGCAATCATGAATCTGTAACATGACAGAATTAATCACAAGTAGCTAGCATAACTGTAGGATCCTCGATAACCAAATAACCCAATCGTATTAAATAAATCATAAATCACGAAAAGAACAACCAGCGATAATTATTTATCCAACCTAGAACAAGCTAATCAAAACCTTAACCAATTAGAAAATAATTTAATTAAAGAAATACCATGATCTCTGAAAAACTATATCTAAGTACAGCAACATCTAACTGCATTTCAAATTTACTCTGTAACTTCCAAGATATCTGTAATTTTAAAAAGTAAATATCCGCTGAACTAACTAATTTATTAGAATTCCGATAGCCATTATGATTCCTACCTTGTCTGCTCTTACGACTTCAAAGATCTTCTGTAATAAAACATCTTTATTAGAACTATATAAATTAACTTAATCAGGAACTGCATTGAATAATAGTATTGATTGATTGATTGATTGGACTGTAGAACCAAGTGCTAGCCAAGAGTCCCGGATAACGCCGGGCCTATTCCTACAGCCTGTTTACACATAACAATAGGAAGGATAGGAAATGTTTTTTTTTTTGTTTTTTTGGGGACGGAACGATCCGGTTGCAGACACCTAGCGATCGTACGGCACAACACAATTCTAATCTACTTCTAATCTACTAGGAAGGATAAAGGCTTAATAGGTTGAATGGATAACGATGGTATTGCTTTGATCTTCAACAATTGCCTCACTAAATCAGCAACCTGAGAAAAAATAATATTATTTCACGTGCATCTGGAAATTTCCTGTAATATAATTCTACATTAATACTTTTCAGCTATCTAAACAAAATTGATTAATTAGATCAGACCGGTTTCAAATACCTAGGTGAAGCCAATAATTAATAACATAATGAAAGCACAATTCTAATCTACACAACCAGCAATTAATATTTCAAAGAAATATTACTTCATAACATCTAAAGATTCCTGAAATTAATTCTTAATTAATCTACCCTACCGGTTTCCTAAATAATATAAATATTTATTAATCCTCTACAACTCCATAGCTTACAATAAAATTTCCTGAATTCATAGTTATTTGAATTATATTAATAATAAATTGAATTATATTAACAATTAATATTAAATTATTAATAATTTCTCTAAAACCATTAGCATTTAATAAATTCACTGCAAACTGGCCGTTAAAATAACTCAGTAAACATATATTAATTATTAAACCTCCAAACATGCATACTCTCTTCCAAAAACAACAACAAAAATTGTTAGCTAGTCTACCAAAAACAGCAGAATTGAAAAAAACCCTTTATCGCGCAAACTATATTCGGTCGGATAACAACCCATAACATGAGAATAATTCTACTCTACACCTTCATGGGTTATAAATATGTATTTATATGTGTACTTAAAAGTAAAATTTATTTAGGGAAAAAGTTATGTGTTATGTAATTTAGTATGTAAAACAATGAAAAAATGAAAAACACTTATCTTTCCATCCTTTGCAATCAAAAAGTCCTACATACACATTGAAAATTTGCATTACAATGCGTGATGCATTCAAACAACGGTATCAAAATACATACATATAAACGAAAATTGTTATGTACATATCCTACACCATTGCAAGCGCACAACACACAAATTAATTCAAATATGCAATATGTAACATTTTTCACTTATTAACTACTTTTAAAACACACAAATTATTATTAATATTATTATTATTATTTATATATTCAAATATTATTAATTAATTATTTAATTTTGACATATTTAAATTAATTACTTATTTATATAGAGGAGAGACAAAAACACGTCTTTCCTCTACGACGTTCAATCGCCAACCCTGAGGAACTGCATTGAATAATAGTATGTATACATATTAATAATAAACACCTAATAAACCTCGATAACTCTAAATTGCTCATCAAATTAAAATATAATAATTTAATGCTCAAACGCTGAATAATTGGATGAAGGAATATTAGTAAAATTACAAAATTAAAATAACAGTTATTTAGCTCTTTTATTGTTTTTATTTATTAGTACTTAAGCTTTCGGAACATATTAGAGATACCAACCATAAAATTATTTTTGAAGATGTAGAAATTTTGGAAAAACAATCTAATTACAGGAAACGATCTATTTTGGAAATGTTACATATAAAATCTAGTTCAAATTCTCTAAACAAAATTAACGATTTTGCATACATTGGCAATTCATATGATCTATTTTTATAATTTGATTTTTTGCTTTTACACAATTCATATTTTACTTAAGATGGATAAAATTGTTTTCAATTTATGTTTTTAGTCAAATTTTATTTTGTAAAGTGTTTTCCTGTAGATATCAATTTTTGTTGCTTTGCTAAAATAAAGAATATATTTTTTCTAGTAGCGAGCGATATCTACAGGAAAATAGCTACGTTTTAGTTAGCCTTGATTTCGATGTTATTTTGAATTGAAAATATGTTTTTGTTAAATTGATTTACATACTTTTGAGAATGGAACCGAAATGGTTCCGAAAGCTTAAGTACTAATAAATAAAAACAATAAAAGAGCTAAATAACTGTTATTTTAATTTTGTAAACTTATAAGCTCATTAAACAATTTAATTAGTAAAATTAGTTAATCTCTGAACCACCTTTTGAAAAAAATCATTTTTATAAATAATCATAGTATAAATAATCATACCCACACTAAAATGTACCAAAAAAATATGTAATGTTTAATCAGGAGTAATCGATACCCGCCCACTCTAGAACAAGAATGAAACCAATTGCAACACACAAAGTTATTTCCGGATTTCCGATATACGGTTCGAATCCTCTCTCCGTGAAACCTCTACGATTTACCAAGCGATCTCCCACCAACCTCACTAAACAACAACACCCATGCTTCTCAAAGACATGACGGATCCAGGATAGATTATAAAAGTATCGTGGCAATCCTACAGCTCAAAAACTCCAGCGTACGACCGATCATCCTAAAATTTCAAAAATGACTCCACTTCCGCGAAACTGACGGAAAACTTCAACAAAAACATCTATAATATTCAGCAAACGAACCTGGACACACAAATCCAAACCTCAGCAAATGGTTCCATGCAAAACTGCAAATTTGCCTTCTTATACCAACATCAACTCCTAAACAAAACAATTTAACATAGCCAAAAATAGCTTACAAATACAGGTAACGACAGAGCATATTATATGACTACAACCCTCCGTAAGTTGAGAAACACAATGTTCAATAAACAACCATCACAAACCGCAGACACCGGCTAACCACTCATAATGAACGAAACCCATTCTAAGCACTCTACCATAAACAAAGAAAATTTATTGCAATACAGTTCCACCGCCGCCTCTGTAAATTGATCACACAAACGAAATCAACGAAAAGGCGAAAAAACAAGGAAAACAACAACGAAAATCTATGATTTGATCGTTTGTTTTTTTCTGTCTTTTCATATAGAAAAACATTTACACACACAAGCACAAAAAGTAAATAGCTATGTATTATAATAAATATATAATAATTATGTAATGACATAAATAAAATAAAATGAAAACAAAAACTCCCCTGTGGGTCGATTCTGGTGTGTTTAGGAAACAGGAATCCTTCCCCCACCCAGGAAAAAATCTTGATAGCAGCCCCTCCCAAAAAATCCTTCCCATGGTTTATCCTGGTACACACAGGAACAAATCCTTCCCAAGTCCCCCTGACCAAGTTGAAAATTGAAAACCGGTAAAGTGGTTAAGAAATGTCAAACTTATACCAACTGCAAGCAATACAATTTCCTTTGTCCAATTAAAAATTAAAAAAATTAAATTAAAAGAATATTGTAAATGTAGGAAAAAAATATCCCTCCGTATCCAAAGTAGGTTCGGAAATATAAATTTCAAAACCGCGACAAATAGGAAAGAAAAAATTCCTATAAGACACACTGGGTCGATTCTGGTTTTCCTATAGGAATAGGAAATAGGAAAGGATTACATTTTTATAGCAGTTTTGTATTTTTTCCCCCTATAAGCTTATTCCGGTGTGTCTTATGGGAACTTTTTCCCCATCCATCGCAGTTTCAACGTGCATACCTCCGCACCCACCCCGCATACGGAAAGAAACCCTCCCACAACACACAACATTCTTTTAATTTTTAGTTAGACGAAAAAAAAACACAGCTGCACACAATTAATACAAGTTTGACAATTTTTAACCGCTCACAGAGTTATGGTTTTCAGTTCTTAACCCAATCAAAAACTTGGTAAAAACCCATTCCCATGTGTACCAAAATAAACAATAGGAAAACGTTCTAGAAAAAAATTGCTATCAAAATTCCCTCGTAAATAGGAAAAAAATCATATTTCCTAAAGACACCAGAATCGACCCACTGATCTTGCAGAAATTATGCAAAATATAATGAAAAAACAAAAAAAAAAAAAAACGCAAAAAAAAACGCAAAAAAAACAAAATTTGTTAAGGGAGTGTAACAAAAAAGAACAACGGAATTAAAAAACCCTATCTTGCGCAAACAATACTCGAATGACCAACTAGAAGACAATACTAGTACTCTTCACCTTTATGAGTTATAAAATACAGTTAAAATGTTTATATACTTAAAAGTTATTTGGAAAAATTATGTATAAATAATTAAAATATTTGTTAAAACAATGAAAAAATGAAAAACACTTATCTTATGCATCCGTTGAAATCAAAAAAGTCATACATATTGAAGATTTACATACAATGCCTATGACGCATTCAAGCAACGGAATCAAACTGCATATACATATATATAAAATTGCTACGTACATATTATCAATGCCTTCTAAACTACAGGCCGCTTACACCAAATGATGACGACACGCTAAAGCCTCAGCTACAATGCATCCGCTCCGTTCCGTTCCGTTTTTCTAAAATTGTTACCGTTCCGTCTTTTCCGTTCGCTAGTTACAATGTATCCGTTCCGCTTGTCAAAATCACATTTAAATCAAAGTAAACAAAACGTCATGGAGGATTATGAAATTTTAGAGTTGCTGTGTGATTTGTATATTTTTTACATAAAATATCGAAAAATAATTAAAACGAGGCGATGGTGGGTACGGTACGTCCTTTAAATATATATAGTAAGTACGCTGGACATCACAACACAACATTTTTACGAATGAAGCGATTAGACTCGGAGGAGATTTTCTCCCAAACAAGAATACATTTGATAAAAAAATTAATTCGTGAGCCAATTCATTTTGAAGCAAGATTGGCACTCACATTGTCGTAAGTAATAAAAAATATAAAAATGGATTGCAAATATGTAAATTTTTATTACATACATAATGATTATTTTACTATAGTTATTTATCTTAACGAGTGAACTCAAAATTTCTCTCGTGGGCATTCAAAGTGTGTTGATTGACAGCTCGAAAAATTATTTTGGAAACGTGTGAGGTTATATGGAGAGTTTTGTCGCAAGTTTTTTGCTGTAATACAAAAAGATATTAGTAGTATACTTTGTGTGTCCCAGTTCTTTAAATTAAAATTAAAAATTATTAACATGTATATACATACCATCAAATATAAATAATTCGTTTAAATTATTCCAAATTTTTGATTTTCTTTTGATGTCCATGTATAGTAGTTATTACTCTTTTCATACAATTCGGTGAACTTTTTAATTTCCTCTGTCTTTTTCTTCTTTCAATTAGTTGTTGAGGTTATGCTTTCCGCTCTTCCGTAAAATTTTAATTTTAAAAAAAAAACGGTCCGTCTTCTCCGCTCCATTGTAACTAACCTTTCCGTTTTCAATGGAAATTATATACAACATGTGAAATTTAAATTTTTACGGGAAAGCGGAACGGATCGGAGCGGATGCATTGTAGCTGAGGCTTAAGTCGACGTTTTTGTTGCTTTCTCCTAGAGAACTAGGTTGTTTTGTTAGTGTAAATATCTTAACATTATTATTGCGCAGTCTTGGTTTAGACATAAATTGACGTCATGTGCGAAAAATGAGAGTAGTAAAAGCCCTGTAGTTTAGAAGGCATTGATATTATACACCAATGCAAGTGCACCATACACAAATTAATATAAATATTCAATATGTAAAACTTTTCACTTTACTAATCAAATTACACATATTATATTATTATTGTTTAGTTATTTATTTAACACATATGTATATAATTATTAGTTAATTAACTACAACGCATTTAAATTAAATTATTTATTTACCCGGGGTCTTCACTATGCAAAATCGCTGAGATTTTCTATCATGAAAATGCCCAGTTATGATATTTGTTTGATAATTATTTACCAATACATTGGAAAAAAACATACACGTACATAAAATATCATGAGACAACGTCTCAGCGATTTTGCATAGTGAAGACTCCGTGTTATTCGAGGAGAGACAAAAACACGTCTTTCGTTGACGACGATCAATCGCCGACCCATATTTCTTTTCTTGTCTCTCATGTGCAAAAAGGTAATGTTATATTTCTTTCATTTTGCAGAAGAAAAATGTTGGTCGCATGTAAATGGGCCATTATTCAAAATTGTGTATTAATGCGTCGCATACGTATACACAAAATTATGGTCTCGTCTCTCAATTTCCGCACGAAATAGGTACTCTGATTTAAAATCTTCACAATTTATTTAAATACTTAGTATCACCCTGTTTAAGTCATGTTTTAATGATATTCTACCCAATTTATATTTTTTCACAAAATGGGTATGTATGGATGGGCAAGGTACAACTCATTTTTCATTTGTTTTCCGAAAAAATGTAAGAAATGTAAATAGCGTTCTGTAATTATTTGTTTTATAACTATTTTTTGTTTTTTGACTCGACCTATTATATGTACATTGATAGTTTTTAGGATTGAGTTAACTCGACTCTATATAAATTTTGTGGATTATTATTGATCTACTTTCACGAAGATAGGGCAAAGGTTACACCACATCCCCAATGCAAAAATCGTTTCCTTATGGCGCATTCCCAATATTAAACTCATGACTTTTTCTTTATAGAAAAGTATGAAGAAAATTTTGAGAAATTTGTTTTGTTAGGTTGGTGATTTCCTTATTTATTTAATTATTAAGGAAATCGATTTAGTACAATGCAATGATGATTTCAAATTTAAAAAAAAATAAAATATAAAATATGTATATTAAAAAAAAAAAAAAATTAATAATAGAATTTTAAAAATAAAACAATTATTTAAATTAACAGTTAGTACTCCAATATGAAATTGTGAAATGACTTATTAAAAATACAAAAAATACGATTTTAACTTGTTATTAAAACTGTTTTTTTATAAATTAAAATTAAATTGATCAACTGCGGTATTGAATGATTTTGCTGATCGCCATAGTTGGTTGGGTGGTGTTCGAGCGCCAAAAATTGACGATTACGCAAAGTCCGGGTTGGGACATTTATGTATATGTTTTCCAGTATGAAGGATGAATCGATGTGGCCGAGAAGGACATTTCCGATAAAAGCAGCAGCCAGAAGTAGACGCCTGTTTTCAAGCGTGCACATGTTATATTCTTTGCACCTTGTAGAGTAAGGCGGTAAGCGAGCCACATTTTCATAGAATGGTATGGTATAATTATAATTCTAGCCAGTTTTCTACAACAGGAATATAAGGAATTTTTTGTGTATGCTTTCGATTCTGTTCATGTGCACAGCATAGGAGGGCTCCAAACCGTTACAGCATACTCCACTTGAGATCTTACATAAGCGTAATATAATGTGCATAGGGTATGTATATCCGTGACTTCTCCAGCCCACCGCTTGACAAAGCCAAACATGGAGTTAGCTTATTAGCAATACAATGATCTATACGACGGTTAAAAATAACATTTTCAACAAATGTGACTCCCAGTCTTTATGAAAAAAGTTATCAAACTTTTAACTTTTGCCTTGTGAGAAATACAATGAAGTTCAAGTTAACCGCGTTTTGAATTTAATTTTGATTGTTTATTATAATTGTGTATACAGAAATAATACGATAACTGCAAATTTAAGAAAACCGCGAATATTTTTACAATACCTATAAAAAGTTAATTATTTTGAATTTTTTAGAGTGTGCACGTTGTACAGTGTTTCAATGATACAGATAAACACATTACAAATAAAATAGAGCTCATTGCTTGGTTTCTTGAGCGTCGTGAAAATCGAGATTTATCAACTTCAATTTCGTGAAACATTACTTGGAGAATGGATACAATTCAATTAGTGATACCGATACCGTTGGCATTTGCGACACGGAAGCATTGTATAATTACTGTGTTTAGTGATGCACCTTTATGATTCAAACAACGGCATCCAACAACTTTTTGTTGCGTAATATAATTTTGTAAAATTATATTTGAATATACTATATGTATTTGAGTTTTAATGTATTTGGTATTTTAATAATAATCTTCGGAAAAATTTGGAGGTTAAAAATTAATAAGTCAAAATTTGTAAACAAATAAATATAATATTGAAGTATGATTCAGTTCGAATTTTCTTCGTTCTGTAAGTTTCTATTGGGTATGCCCTTCATAACGTAAAAGTAAAAGGAAAAATCATAAGGAATAGTTTTTTTGCATTGGGGATGCGCTGTGACTTTTGCCTTTTACTCTTTTCATAAGGAAACCACCAACCTAACGAACAAATTTTGTTTTTGTCATAATATTTATCATACTTTTCTGTAAGGTAAAAGTTCTAAATTTTCTATTGGGGATGCGCGTTTATTCTTGAAATAATTTTAAAATCTTGATTTCTCTTGAAAGGCAAATTCTTCTTTGCAAAATCTGTAACGCCTAAAAGGTTGAATATCATCATACTGTACGTATAACGTACATATGAGGATCGAGTTCCTCTTGTACAAGTCGGTTTGCAATTAGAGCACAAATATGCGGTTTTCTTTTCTACTGACAGGTGAATTACATCAGTCGAAAATTAAAATGAAACGAAATACTTAGTCAAGTCCCAAATTGTATGAAATTAGTATTGCTTATTTTAGTATCAGTTCAAGAAAACTAAGCAGCTACCGAAAGAACTTTTCAATAAAATCAAGAACGCGTTTGGTAATACAGGCGGATGTTGTAATATAGCTTTTCGATTCTTTATCGAAGATTATATACCTATCACTTTTTCCTAATAAAATAGATTCTGTTAGGACGTTAGGTGTATCAATTATATCTTTTCTATCGCAATCACCATTTTCTACTATAAATTTGAATATACATATATGCATCTTGTTTCCGGGGTACCCCGAGCCGGAGGTTCGAGTTTTACATCTCGAGGAGATTTTATACCGCCTTTTTTGTTGATCTCCAACTAACATAGATCGACCGTATGGCCTTTCATTCACATGTAGATTAATAGAAAACAATTTATAGTTAAGGTTGTCAGGATGTAGTTTTCAGTTCCGGAAGGCAATATTGAAAACCTCAAATCGACCGACATTGTTTCGAATCGTAAATTTTTCAAACCATTATGCTGGAATGAAATTAGCCAGAACCAATAATGTATAGTATTTGTTTGGATCGATAATTTATGCTAATTTGAAAGTTCCGTATTACCGTTAAACTGTATTTAATTTCAAGTTACTTACTATATTAAAATGCCAACGTGTCCTGAAAGGTTTCAAAACTACATGAATAACGATGGAGATTATATACATACATAATTGATTGTCCCATGTCGGTCTCAATATCAAAAACAGAAATTTTATTATTATTACTATACTCTTCTTAAATAGAGAAACACTTAATTACATATTAAGAACCAATAACACACATACAATAAACGACCAGAGCAGTTAAACAAAAAATTCTGTGGAATTTCAAATGTTTATTTAGCAACATACCTGGGACAAGGGGATTAACCGCGTACTGAAAAATGCAAATAAGAGAATTCATTAATCATTATAATAATTCTGCTTAGGGAATTTTATTTTAAATTGCATTGTTTTATGATAATAGAATTATGGGATGGATATAGTTTTTATTATATAGACGACACCATAAAAAGAAAAATGAAAAAACTTCATAAGTATAAAAGAAAGACGAATTGAAATTTTGTTATCAGTTTTAAAAGTCTGGTTGACTCCGTATTGCTTACAATAAAATCGTATTTAAAATGAAATTAATATTTGCGGCACTATCCGTAGCCTTGCTAATCGGATCAATCAATGCAAAAACATTTAACAGATGTTCACTTGCAAGGGAACTATCACAACTTGCGTTCGAGCGTAATACGTTACCTGATTGGGTCTGTCTCGTTCAAGCGGAAAGCTCGTTTCGTACCGATAAAATTGGTGGACCAAACAAAAATAAATCAAAGGATTACGGTTTATTTCAAATAAACGATAAATACTGGTGTGCACATGGCAGCAGAGGCAAAGACTGTAATGTGGAGTGTAACAGTTTACTAACCGATGATATTAAAGAGGCGGCAAAATGTGCACAAAAAGTATTCAAACGACATGGTTACCGGGCGTGGTACGGATGGAGAAATAAATGTGACGGTAAAACACTTCAAAGTGTTGATGATTGTTTTTAATTTTTCTAAAATAAAAAAAAATATATACTATTTATAAGTATGTATGTGCATATTATTTATTTTTGATTGGTTAGTTGAGCATAATTTTTTCTTATTAATTTTTATAAATTTAACATATGTTACGATTAAAGTGCGAAAACGGTAAATGTACACGTTTAAAAATCTATTGTAAAATGTACCTATATTATCAACTTGTTTGCTGATCACTTCATATATACAAATACCTGTAGTCTTGATTCTTGATACCCGATTCATCTTTGGAGGGTTAATCAAAAGGAAGGAGGCGCAGCAACTTCCCGCGTACTCCTAATAGTTATGGCGGCTGTTAACCAATAAAATCGCTGTTGACTAGGTAGTAAAATCATACGAAATAGTCTGTCGGGTTAAGAATGAATCGTTTCACTAATATAGGGCCCTCATTTCAACGATGTCCGACAAGTAAAACAGTTTTTTCCAAATTTTATTTGCAAATTTACCGATTTCACACTTTAGGTTACGGTTACCTACTAACACATACACATTTTGGCAAGTTGAAAGAGTTCATTTGCACATTGTGTATGTGGGGCTGTGCTTTTTAATGTTTATCAACAATCATTATAGTGAAGGTATAGTGTTGTAAGTCAAAAGAACTGACATTGCTTAACCCATTGACTCATGAGATTCCGTTTTAGTGTAACTATATTTCTAGCTCTTCCTGGTCACGTTTGAATAATAGCTTATCGCTAAATAAATGACCATTTAAAAAAAACGCCTTAAAAATGCCATGTTTCGTATATTTGGATTTTAACTTGTTTTCGCTAAATATCTCTCGAGAATGGTGGCAAATTATTAATTTTTTGACTGAGGGCTTATGAAAGTATAATCTGCTACTGACAAATATCTCGGTTACACTAAGCAATCTGTAACAATGCAATGATCTATTATCTTCACCATCATACGATGATGTACGCAAAGTGATGTGAAAAATAAAAAACAAGAAGGCTTCTGGTAAAGATGGAATTTCGAGTGAAATGTTATAATCCAACTTGGGATGTATGAGCTACATACATATAATAAATGGTATGATATAAGTATAAATTTATTTTTACTTTGGTTTTTTCAATTGAAATGGTGTATTGTGATTGTTCCGTAAAAAAATTCGTCAATACGAAAAGTTAATTGTTAAAATAGATGGAAATGTGAAAGAATAAAATTTCGTATGCTACGCAGTAATTCACTAGTAGTACAACTACATGGTACTGTTCTATATATATATAGATAATATTTCAATGTAATAATACAACATCAGTTGTCGCGACCTGATGAGAAGAGTGATTTTTTCAAATCAATAGTCTCATCTGTTCGAAACTGATTGTTGTGATTCTTACACATTAGCCATATATAAGTCAAAAATTCAAATGAATTTATTATCTGATACACCTAATCATTTAAAATTATTTACTTTTAATGTTATCATTTGGTTTGACATCTGTGGAAGATTAAGTTACACACCCAGATTCGGCTTCATGTATCCATCATATTTTTGTACTTAAAAATGTTCACTCTAAACTTAATGCAAACCCCTTAATATTTAAGTTTGATTTTACTGACTATTGCCCAACTATAATACAATTTGTATGCAATAGTAGATCTATACTTGATTCTGAGTCAAAGTCCGACGAAGATTATTAATAAAACTAAAAGGGCGTGGGAGTAAAGTGCGTGGGAATCTTGGGTTGAAGCCTTTGGCTCAACTAATGTTAGTGTTGTATATATAATCAATTCTACTTTACGAAACTTGATTAACGACTCAACAGTAGTGAATATCAAATAAATTGCATCGTGCAATCTTGGTAAGAAACAAACTTAATCCGTCTAGCAAGAATTTAGAAAAAATATATTTTAAGCATAAAAGAGTTATAATACAGGGTGGGCCAAATAAGACCTACCAATGTAAAACACGTGTAACTCTTGTAATAATAGTTTTTTTTAATATTTTTTTTATATATTAAATACATTTCATGGAAATTTAGGGGGACTATGTATGAAATGTGATATCAGACAAATGTCCACCATTTTGCTCGATACAAACATAGGCTCTTTTAAGCGCGTTATCCATAACACCACGTAATGTTTCTGGTTGCAGGCTCAGTATTTCATCTCGAATATTCTGCTTTAGCTGTCTAATTTTCTGTGGCTTATTGACATACACTTTTTCTATTAAATATTCCCATAAAAAAAAGTCGGGCGCAGTTAAATCTGGCGAACGAAGCGGCCAAGGGATATCAGAATTTTTTGAAATCAAACGTATATCGTATTGCAGTCGTTGTTGGTGGTCTTGCGGAAGCAGAGTTTGTACAGTTTGAATTTTGTATGGATGCATCTTAAGATTTAACTTTAAAATTCTCCGCAATGTCGTTCGGGAAATGCCCAACTGGCCGGAACGACGACGAGTTGAGACAGATTGTTCATTTGCAACACTCTGCCGCACAGCTTCCACATTGTCTTTCGGTACGAATATATCGATGGCGACCTCTTCCAGGACAGTCGGCCACTGAACCCCGTTCCTCAAAACGGCTGATCAAATTCCTTATCTTGAAGGCTGTAAGAGCTAATCTTGAATTAAAATGTTGACGATACTTTCGCTGCGCCATAACTATTGATCTTCGACAAGAATAAAAAAATTTGATAATTTTAACACGATGTTCTGTACTGTATCTATCCATTATAAATTTCCAAGAACTCAATTATAACCTGCAAAGAAAAAAACTCAATTAAATTAGAAAACAAAAAAATTATTCGGGTTTTACATTGGTAGGTCTTATTTGGCCTACCCTGTAGAACTGGCGAGCAATTGATTGTTAAGAATAAATATGACTCCATAAAACAAAACTGTCACTGAAATAACGGTTGAAATTAAGGCACAGTCATATATTATCGAAATAAAAGATGCACAGATTGCAATTCAGGATAACCAAACTGTAGTATCCGATATATTTAACAAATATTTTATCTCTATTTTGAAAAATTAAAAATCGAGCGAATCATCTAATTATTTCTAGTATATCCTGCATAATTGTAAAAAACATTGCGTTATTTATCTTAGATCTTCTTACTAATATTTTAAATCTTAGTTCTGGTGTGTTTCCGTCTTTTTTCAAAATAGGTAACCTACACCCACTATTCAAAAATGGAGAACTATTTTGCCTGTATTTTTACCGTATATCGTAAAGGCATATAAAGTAAATATATACGCTATTTTAAAAACTGGAAATTTGAAATGGAATTTTAAAAAACAATCCCTTTCTTTTAGTATGACAAAGATATATAGAACATTTTCCACAGTAAACGTACCTGCGAAACGCACAGCTTTCCAACTTGCATCTAGTTGCCTCTTTATTTCTACTAAATTCAGGAAAATGATCAATACAATCATACCGAATATCCGAGATTGGACGAATTTCGCTCTGTGTTCTTCTTGAATAAGATGGAAATTCGGTATTGCGCTGATCGCAAAATGCAAACAATGCGTCATTACTCGCAATGGCCATTTTTGGATCTGAGAAACGTCCCATAATATTGGATTAGTTAATCTAAAAGATCAACTCGTCCCATACCGCTGTTATATTAATTTTCAATTTCCAGTTGTGAAAGATCAACTAATCGCTTTAGGGATGTGCTCCATCTTTTGTGTTTATATCACCCTTTCCCATAAAATTGGGTGCTAGATAAACAGGTTTGTTATCAAGCCATTTGACCACAATAATTTTGTCATCCTTGCTGATACATTGCTCTAAATAACCGCGGTCCTTTTTTTAAATTGGAGGTTTCACGAAAAATCTGGTTTGTGAAATCGGTTAATTCGAGCGGTCCCAATTGCGTTAATCCCTCTATGTTTTAATATTTCCAATAAATAGCCGTAAAAAAATTAACGAAATACAGTTTGTATCCCGACACTTCAATTCTTTGAATTAAATGGAGGACGATTGCTGCACAGAACCCAAATTTTTGTTGATGGAAAAGAGAAATTTTTGTTCTTGACCCTTGATAAAAAATAAAATCAAACGGTTGCCCTGATTTTCCGCATAGAACAAATAATTTCAATTCCTGTAATGTCCTTTTAAATGGAATCATTTGTTCGTCGATGCAAAGGTTCTCCTCCAAGGGAATCTCTAAACATTTTTGTCTAACACAATCAAGTATGGGAGGAACCTTATAAAAAACGTTTTATTATGTTTTGGAATGTCCAAATTGTTGGTGACATGAAAATTAGTTCGCAATTGAAAAAATCGGGCCCTGGTCATAGTTCGCATAACGTGTTCGATTCCTATAAGATTGCTCCAGTATATTCTGATTTGGGGAAATTTTGTACATTCGATGAATATATGAACTCCGATAAATCTTTTAATTTCATGTAAATATGTTAATTTAAAAGTATGGGCGTTTTGGAGAACATATATGGATATTTTATAAGATATTTATATCCATGATAATCTTTAGGTAAACTACCTTTATTATTTAAATAAATATTTGGCATACAAGTATTTTAAATTCAATTATTTTTTATTTACAATTTATCATTAACAATTAATATCAACACAAATAATTAGAACACTATAAATGGTTGCAAGAATCCAATATTATTATTATTATTGCACTTATCGTCGCTTGCGCTTTTTGCGGCGAACTCGGAAACTTATTAATTTTCCTCAGATGGGAAAAAAAACAATTTGCCCTTTATATACCAAATAGATTGTTTTTTATATGTGAACTGATTTTTCAAAAGAAAAACTAGTTCCACAAGAATACTTGAAATTTAGAAAAGTAGATGTCACTAACTCAACATTCAAATCTAGTGGCCGGACTATATGACAATTATTGTTATAAAATTGATTTCTAAATTTGAAACTAACTATTTGTAATAAATTTGAATTTTGGAATTGATATTGACAGCCACATTACCCCTGTCCTAGTGAACTTATAAGTGAGCGATTATGCATTTCGACCAGGAATTTTAATAATTCTACCAACTCTAGTCGTATTTGGTTTACTGACTGGAGCAATCGGGTTATCTTGATTATGTTCCAAGTTAAAACTGACTCTTTGGTAGGTTTTAGCGGATTTGGGTAGTGACTTATTAATAACTTCTGTTGGTTCATTTGGTAAAACATCTGCCATGTTTTCTTCCATGAAACATGCTTTAAGTCTATCGATTGATATATTACAATGTTTACCTCGGATATCCAAACTAAAATACTTCTCGAAACGTTTGATTATCATAAACGGTCCTTTGTAAGGAGATTGCAGCGACCTTTTAACTGCATCTGTACGAACTAAGACATGCGAACACTTATTTAAATCTTTAGAAATAAAAATTTTATCTAGCTGATGTCTTGATGGAGGCGGTGGTCGCATGTACGAAAAATGTTCTCTTCAGTTGACGAACAAATTCTGGATAATCTTGTTTGGATTTACTATCTTCTATCATATCGCTGGAAATCCTTATAGGTTCACCAAAGGCGAGTTCAGCAGACGAAGTTTTGAAATCTTCTCGATATGCTGTTCGGAGACCCAACAATACTGAAGGAAGGACACGTGTCCATTGTTTGTTTTTGTGACACATGATAGCGGCTTTCAGTGTTCGATGCCATCTTTCTATGAAGCCATTGCACGCTCGAAACCCAATAATTTAGAAAATTCTGTGAATAGTTCCGATTCGAATTGTGAACCTAGGTCAGTTACGATGGAAACTGGAATGCTAAAACGAGAGATCCAAGTGTTAAAAATGGGTGAAGCTACTGTCTCGGCTTTGATGTCTGGAACTGGTGCTGCTTCTGACCAGCGAGTAAATCGGTCTATTAACGTGACACAATAACGTTGTCCTTCGGATTCAGGAAGTGGGCCAATGATATCAAGATGTACTTCGGCAAATCTTTTGACTACTGGAGTGTAACTTCCCAACGGAGCTTTGTTATGACGGTTCACTTTGGCTTTTTGACATGCTAAACAACATTGAGCCATTTTTTTAACATCATTTTTAATATTGAACCAAATGAATTTTTCTGGCATGGCTTTGACCGTAGCTTGGACCCCTGGATGAGCCAGATTGTGTACTGATTCAAATGCCCGTTTACGGAAATCTGTTGGGATGTATGGACGATTTCTCCCTGTTGACGTCTCACAATATAAATTAACTGTGGAATTGAATGTTAACGGAATTTTTTCGAATTTAAGCGATTTATTATTCTCGATTAATTGATTTAGTTCATCGCTTTTTTGGACGTTTGCTATCGCGTGATAGTCGATGGATTCCGGCAATGCTATAACTTCGATTTTGGAAAGAGCATCCACTACTACATTTTCAATCCCGGAAACATGTTGTAAATCCGTAGTGAATTGACTAATGAAGTCTAAATAACGGAATTGTCGTGGTGAAGCTTTTTCGGGATTCTGTTGAAAAGCATATATCAAGGGTTTGTGGTCCGTGAATAACGTAACTTTACGGCCTTCAATTAGATGCCGAAATCGTTTTGTGGCAGAATAAGCGGCTAATAGTTCCCTATCGTGTGCACTATAGCGTTGCCGAGTGTCGTTTAGCTTTTGTGAATAAAATTGCAGAGGTTGCCAAACGTACTCGATCTGCTGTTGGATTACTGCTCCAATGGCTTTGTTCGATGCATCTACCATCATTGCAAGTTTAGCATTCGGTAATGGATGAGCCAACATACCAATTTCGCCTAGTTGTCTTTTGCTGAGCTCAAATGCATCTGTAGCTTCGTCTGTCCAGTCAATTATCCGTGAATCGTTCTTTTTGCTTCATTTTAAGTACTCACAGAGGATGGCTTGATTAACACCAGCATTAGGAATAAACGTGCTGTAAAAATTTAACATACCCAGGTATCGTCTTAATTGCTTAATTGTCTCTGGTTTGTTAAAATTAAGTATATCGTTTATACGTGCAGTTGATGGAAGAATTCCTGTGGAAGAAATTTCGTGTCCTAAAAATAAAATTTGGTTTTTTGCAAAATTGCATTTGGTCACATTTATCACTACACCTGCTTCTTTTAATTTCGAAAAGATTATTTCCAAATGACATAAATGTTCTTCGAACGATCGTGAAGCGATTAACAAGTCATCCAAAAACGCAAAACAGAAACTTAGATTGTTGGTTATCGAATTAATGAACCTTTGAAATGTGTTCCCAGCATTCCGTAATCCGAAAGTCATTCGCGTAAATTCGAACAGACCGAAAGGAGTGGAAATAGCCGTTTTGGGAATATCTGCTTCCTCGATTGGTATCTGGTGATATGCACGAACTAAATCAATTGTTGAAAAAATGTTACATCCGTGCAATTGATGTGTGAAATCCTGTAGATATGGGATCGGGTATCTGTCGGGTATTGTGACGTTGTTAAGTGCACGATAGTCACCGCATGGTCTCCATTCACCGTTCTTTTTGGCAACCAAATGTAGTGGACTAGACCAAGGACTCTTGGATGGCCTACAAATACCTTGATTAACCATATATTCGAACTCTTTTTTTGCAACTGCCAATTTTTCGGTACTTAATCGACGGGTCTTGCAGGCAATCGGTGGACCTCGCGTGGTAATGTGATGTGTCACTTGATGTTTAGTGGGTGAGTTTCCCTGGATGTCTCGCGTGATCTCAATGAATTGCTCCAGAAGAGGTAACATTCTAACGTCAATAGTACTAGTGTCAATAACTCTTAGTGTAGGAGAATCAGATGTGATAGCTATCGCTCGTGCTTGCAGAGAAGTTAATGGATCGAACAGACGACTCTTCTGGATGTCGACCAACAAACCTGAGTATTTCAGAAAATCGGCGCCTATGATTGGCATCGTAACATCAGCCAAATTAAAGGTCCAAAGGAAATGTCTTCGAAGACCAAGGTTTAACTCTAAACGGCCGGAACCGAATGTTTTCACTGATGATCCATTGGCCACAAACAATTCAAGATTTGGATTTATGTTCTTCTTTCCGTTATTATTTGCGGGAATGATGGAAACATCAGCTCCAGTATCGATTATAAATGTGATTTTTGATGGTGGATCCATAATTTTAAGACGACAATTGATTAATTTTCCCTCACACGCCGCCATTTGTGGGGAATTTAGTTTTTTGCCTTGAATTCGCTCCAACGTGAGCAACTCGGCTTACAATTTTTGGCATCGTCATTAAAACGTCTATGAAAATAACACTCGGTAGAATTGACATCTGTTGGTGTTATGACATGTTAATGGTTGTCAAATCTTCGAGGTGAACGCGATTTTTGACGAAAAGAACTACGAACAACATTCCGTGGTCTATGATGTTCCATTTGATCCAACCGACGCGTGATTTCACCAATTTGAGTTAAAATCGACGACTCGATATTAGTTGTTTGATCGATTTTGGATAAAGGCATGACATGATTTTGTGACATAGTTTCCATCAATCGATCAGCTAACTCGGCGAGTTTTGTCGTATTTAACGCTTCTGCGGTCGGTGTTAAAATCTCCTGTGCTTTTGGAGGTAACCTCTTCAACCAAATCATCTTAACGAATTCGTCATCGACGTTGGATCCACCATTGATCTTCATCCTCCGAAGCAGTTGCGATGGTTTAAGATCTTCAAGCTCCAATCTTTGTAATAGACGATAAATTTGTGTCTGCTTGGAATCCCTAGTCTCTCCAGAATGGCGTTTTTCAAATCTGTGTATGGTGTAGCGCTTTTGGGTCCAATTATGATGTCACTTACGTTAGCAATGACTCGATCATTCAGCGCACCGAGAAGATGATTGTAACGAGTTGCTTCCGAAGTGATTTTCCCAAGAGCTAACTGAGATTTGATGATGTGGAACCACACCTTTGTGTCTTGAGCCACCAAAGGGGTTAATCTGAATGTGAGGGATGCTATGTTTCCGCTTTGCGTCTGTGACGAACTAGGTACAGATTCCGGTGTCGAAGTATTTGATGTGTTTTGCAGTATACGACGGACCTGTTCTTGGATAAGATGCTCGATATCTGATGACGACAGCATGGCTGTATTGACTGCTGAAGTGGATGGAGATGAGCTTTCCGATTCATCACTCATGATGTTTGATAATATATTTACACTACACTTAATTTATTTTCCAAACAAAATGAAACTGTAAAAGTTTCATTTTGTTCAAGTTTATGAATAAACAAAAAAATGAATTAATTATATAATTTGTACACATAAAACAACAATCCGAATGTGGTATAACTTGTTAGGACTTTATTTTAAAATATATTTTTGAAACCGCACGATTAAGCGTTATGTATAAGTGCTTTATATAAAAATAATATTGGTAACTTACCCTATAAACTGCCACAGTGTGGTCGATTAATCGTCTGCTGAATGATGAACTGGAATTTAATTAACCCAGGAATGTGGAGGCGATCAATTGGAGGGATACCATGGATCGAATATTGATTGATTATGATATCCGTAATTCCGCTGCGTGGCCTCAACATCTTTATCATTGTGGTTTACTTGCCAAAATGGTTTACATGCACAAACTCAACTTTAGCGCCAAGAAATGTTTTAACCCTTTAACTGTTTAATTTTGTTTCGAAAAACGTTTTCTCTCTGCTTAATTATTTTTCAGCGAAGACAATACAATGTATTGCAAATTAAAATAAATGAAGTTACCAGAGTAACGAAAATTCTAATATGAATATTTTTTAAATGATCTATATTTGACCTTCTTCAGGAAAAAAAATAAAATTGATTCGTTGAATAATAATACGAATGTCATATTTTTTATCTTTAAACTTTTTTTATCTTCATGACGAGTATACTCGACATTATGCGAAAAATTTTCGTTTTGCTTTGACGAGTATACTCGACATAAACAGTTAAAAGGTTAAGCCTACTGGAGAGCTAGCTGCTTACAATAATATCAATCCAACGGTATCCGTAGTTGCATTGGAATGTTTTTCAAACCATTTATCGTCGTTAACAATGCAATAGTGTGTATCTACGTTTTCAGTTTTTTACAGGAGATGAAAAATACTTTTTGATTCTGATCTAGCTGATATGAAAACAAAATTACAAAATTCTAGATTTAATAAGCTTCAAACCTGTTTGTCGTGGAACTGAAACTAGGGAACAAGTCGAACAGTTAGAATCTTAAGGATAATGAAAGAAAATGAGTTTTGCGAATTTTGTAGATACACATTTTTGCATTGTTACCGACGTTATAGTATTTAAGTGATACTCTCATGGCTCTTTCATTTTTCGATGAGGATCTAGACAGGCAAAAAAGAACGGCAATGGTTCGAAAGTAGAAGTAGAAAACTTTTTAAAATTTTACATTTGAAGAAAGCGGCCGTACCTGAGAATGTTGAATATACCCAAATAGAAGTTTTGGTGTCAAAAAATACAAAGCAGTTTTTTGAAATTTTGTTTGAGACGATGCAAAATTTTATTAAAATCTAATCTGATATATGGAAGGATGACACGGAATATATAAAAATGTAAAAAATTGTAAGAAAATTTCATATAGTAAATGATGTTGGACAGTTGGACTCATTAAAAATTATAACGCGATTTTAACGCATCAAGAGGAATACAAACAGTATCTATTGCAAGTTGTAGAAGATCACTATAATGCATGTATTCCACAGTGAAACAATTTTTTCAGTAAAAAATACTGAGAAACCGAAAAGAGGAGAGTATACATATTAAAATTACGTTAGATTGACAAAGAAAACA
Source organism: Nephrotoma appendiculata (assembly GCA_947310385.1). NCBI lineage: Eukaryota > Metazoa > Arthropoda > Insecta > Diptera > Tipulidae > Nephrotoma > Nephrotoma appendiculata. Next base: position 179,776,607 of record OX371223.1, on the reverse strand, counting down.
AATGTTGCCATAAAAAGTATTGAGTTTCATACTTTTTATGGCAACATTTTCCCCAGTAAATTTTACTGAATTTTTTTTTTTTGTTTATTTCTAACAAATAAAGGATTTATATTTCAGATTATAATTTAGTGGCATCCGAGGAGTCAACAATGCGACAAAGAAGTTTGAGATCATGTGCATGCATAAGTTCCTTAGAGTAAATATAAGGTTTATATTGGTTCCTTAGAGCAGTGATTCTTAACGGGGGGCCGCGGCCCCTCTTGTTCGTATTATCGGCACTGTAATGTTTAAGCGGAAGATATTCAAGGCTGAAACAACAAAAACTTAATTTTCAATAGAATAAACTTTTATTTTTCGTACTTTTTATTAAACGTTAAGTGTTATAAACAAATTATGTCCTTCTAACTCGCAGCTAGGATATTAACTTTAGAAAATTAATCAACATATAATAAAACTAGACGATAACAAAAATAATTCAGGTACTCAGGTTACAAAATAATAAAGATAAGTATGTATAAGTAAAAATTAATTAAAATTATTCTTTTGAAAAGCTTCGATTTCAGGAATCGCATAAATTCCTCTGGCATTTAATAGAGAAGGTGGGCTGATAACACTACATACTTCTTCCTCTTTATACCAAATAGCGTCGTCCTTGCTCGGCCATTTCCAGTTTGGACCACTCATTGACATTATTTTAATGTATGTTTCATTTTCTTTTACTTTTATTATTTTTTTTTTTTTTTATTTATTTATTTATTAATTTATGTGTATAAACTATAAAGTTTTTGTACAACAAAGAAACAGAACAAAATAACAAAAATAACAATACAACATAACAACAATTAAACATGACATAATATAAATTATAAGCATAATATATACAAAATATATACAATCATATATATATACATATACAAATATATATACACTATATACATTATTTACAAAATCAATTTTAATCTTTTTTTGTTAAATAGTTAAAAACCTTAGTTTTAAAAATATTAACTGAACTAACACGTTTTAGTTCCAGAGGCAAGCTGTTCCATGTGATAATCAGGTTCATCAAACTAGAATGGTTATAAATATTCGTCCTATTTATAGGCAAGTTGATAGAAAGGACGTAGAAAAATTTAACTTTTCATATAAATATGTCGGAAGTCCTGATTTAATAATACGAAATATAAAAACAGCAGTTCTGTAGCAGTAAAACTCAAACAAGTCACATCCCAAAATAGAATCCTTAAAAGCTGAAATATGATCAAACTTGCGGAGGTCATGAACATATCGTGTGCAATTATTAAATGTCATCTGAAGTAAACGCCTAGCAGAACTATCACAATTATTAAATACTACATCACAATATGTAAAAATTGGTATAATTAAACTTTTAACCAGGAATATCCGCAGATTAATGGGACAAATTTTTTTTATTAATCTAAGTGAATACAAACTATAATTCACACGTTGACACAATGAGTTAATGTGATCATTCCAACTAAGTTTAGAATTTAATATTAAACCCAAGTTGTTAATATTTGGAGCAAATGAGATTATATCATTATCCAAGAAAATTTCGGGCATCATATTAAATGAATTACTTCTAGTCAGGAATAAAGCTTTACTTTTACGCGCATTAATAAACAGTGAATTATTTTTAGACCACATCGAAATATTTCTAAGGTCAGCATTAAGTTGCATAACAATCTCATTTAACCTTGAAAAGTCACCACCAATATAAAGTTGCAAATCATCAGCATAAAGATGAAATCGACAATTTACAATATACGAAGGAAGATCATTAATATAAATAGAAAATAGTAAAGGCCCCAATATAGAACCTTGAGGTACACCAGTGATTACCTCACACATATCAGAAACATCATCACCATGCTTAACAAATTGTTTACGATTACTCAAATAAGAATGAAGTAAACTAATGGCAGAACCCGAAAATTTATAATATAAATGTAATTTTTGAAGCAAGAGTATGTGATTAACACAATCAAATGCTTTTGAGAAATCTAACAGGACTAAAATAACAAATGAATTTCCCTTATCCAAAATTGTTGATAAATCATCAACAATATGCACAAGAGCGGTAGTAGTGCTATGATTAGATTTGTACCCCGATTGGAATTTGCTTAAAAAATTAAACCTGTGCAAGTGTTGATTGATTTGAATTTTCATTATCTTCTCAAGTACCTTCGATAAAGCAGGTAATATACTTATCGGCCGAATATCATCAGTACTGCCAATAACATCCTTCTTAGGAAGAGGAATGATAGAAGCTACTTTCCAAAAATTAGGAAAAACAGATTTCGTCAAACACTGGTTCAAAATGAAAGTGATTTGAGGTAAGAATAAATCAATAAATAATTTTATTAATTTGAAATTTACCTTATCAAATGCTATCAGATCCGATTTGATAGTTTGAACCTCATTCAACACCATAGGTTCATCTACACAATCAAATACTAAAGCATCATTACCGGTACAAAAAAATTCAGAATGAGGTAAAGGCAGAACACCTTTATTGTCAGTTAATTTACGGATCCCATTCAAAATTTCTACAGCAGAAAACACAATAGGTGTATCACTTGATTTACATGAAACACCCAGTGATTTTAATTTATTCCATAATACTTTAGAGTTATTAACATTACCAAAATAAAATAATTGTTTAGCTTTCCTAATAGCTTTGTTTGTTTTATTTCTAAAAAATTTAAATGATACAAGGTCATTCTGTAAACCAGATCTCATGAAGGATCTGTAAGAACGCTCTCTAAATTTAATTAAATCCAAAATATTAGCATTTAACCAAGGAGCAGAAAAGCATTTGTTAATAATTCTTTTGCGAGGAACACAAATGGAATCCAAATATAAAATATTTGAATTAAATGAATCAAGTAAATTATTTACATCGGAAAACCAGTAAAGATTTGACCAGTCTAATGAACAGAAACAGTTTATAAAATTTTCATTATTGGTAGCTTTATAATCAGGAACATAGGTATATGAAATTTTGTCTCTGACTTGACTAAATTTATAACTGGCAAAAATTAAATCATGATCAGTTATGGCAGGAACTGCAAGCTGTCCAAAAGATATAATATTTTCTTTGTCAAATTTATATAATATTATTAAATCCAATAAGGTATTTTGTAATCTAGTTGGACCAAACGGTAAATAATACAAGTTATATAAATTTAAACAATCAGTAAATTTATTACTAACCAACATATTATAGTTAAAGTCCCCACAGCATATAATTTTTACATACTGGGATAAGTATTGAGAAAAAATCGTATGTAGATCATCAATATCTTCAGGACGAGTTGGCGGTGGATTATAAATAATCAAAATAAGAATTTTACCACCACATCCCACAAGTTCCGATGCTAAAACTTCCAATTTACCAAATGCCCCAGCAAATAATTTCTTGATTTTTAAAGTATCACGGAAATAAAGGCAAACACCACCCCAACGTGTATTATTTACTCGATCAGAACGGATAATTTTATAGTTATTAATGCGAAGTGACTGGCTTGTAATTTTACTGTTAAGAAAAGTTTCAGTTAAAGCAAGAAAGTCAAATTTGTTTACGTCCAACATAATACAAACCTCATCAAAATGCTTTACTAAGCTACGAACATTTAAATGACCAAAGTTAATACAAGAATGAATACTTACTTGATTATCACATGGAACAGCGTTTATATTAACTAAATTATTATAGTTTATTAAAATATCGTTGAATCCGTTGCTGCAGACATTGGAAACATCTCTCGCAGAGGCATATTTGACCGAAAATTTTTTCTTTGGAACTGCCTAATAAGCACAACGGTAGGCCAGGTATTAGGATCAAGTGCTTTACTACTAAGTTCAGAGCTGATGCCAACTTTAAAACACACATAGTCCAACAAATCAAAATTCCGATTGTTTGGCATTAATTTAAGAACTTTACAATTGTTAATGCCTAAACATGTTTTCACAAGCGTAGAAATATTTACATCAGTAACCGATGGATCGAACTTAGACATGTGAAGCCATAGCATTGGAACAAAAGGCTTAATTCCAAAATCAAATTGTAGATCTCTAGTACCACAAATTTGTCCATTATAGCAAACATGTTGATTATCCAAACGATTGTTTTGGAAAATTGCATTGATATTGCCACAAGAAGTAGAACCCGTCGCATAATTCTCACTCGATGAAAACGGAGCTGGTTGTGGACTTGGTTGCGGAGTTTTAAACGTTTCACAAAGCAATCCGGTAGTTTGATGACTATAATCCTCACCAGACACAGAAGGGGATATTCGATCAGCAGATATTCCCACAAACGAATCACTGGATACAATTGGAATTTCCAAAGATGCGGGAACACCTAAAACTACATGCGGAGTAATCGTCGTATCAGGAACAGCACACAATCCAACATCTGACTGGATATGCCGACGATAGTTTATATCCTCACTGGTATCACAAGAAGGAACGGCGTCAGGAGATAATACCACAGATGAGCACATAGGCAATGCAGATGAAATGAAAGGCTTTACGCCCCCAAGCAAACAATTCAGGATTCTACCAATTTGATTTTTATTGGAGGCCAACTCATCCATAATATTCGCCAAACCATTTTGCACCATATCGTTGTTGTTAGCGCCATTTACACCAATTAATTTGCTGAAGGTGTGATTTTTAATAAGGTCCTTGCAATCATTGCAGAACCACATAATATTAGGGCATTTACTAATCACATTACATGCTGTACGATTGACACAGGCACAACCATAGTGGAATTTTTTACCACAAAAACCAGAGCAACAAATTATATTATGGTCTGTAAATTGTAAGTTGCATTTGCCGCACTCCATATTACTTTCAAAAATAACTTAACGTATAATGGGCAACACAAAAAAGTCTCTGTATACACTAATTAAATATTTACACTCACTTAAAGTCACAATATATACATAAATATATACACTATATACACTTATAAATACAATATTTGAGCACACAAGAAAAATTAATAACATAAACTAAATTCAATATAATTATTAAAAATTATTAAATTATTTTTCACTTGAAAAAAAAAACAAACAGCACATCCAATCACTAAGCTTGCTCGAACCCAATTCAATTGGGTTTACTTCTATTACAGACCGAGGGAAATACTCTCCTTCGTATGCAACTATGACATAATTGCCAGGACATGTTTTTTTAATTTCTTTTACACTCGATCCGCCATCTGTTTGAAAATTAGTTTAATGATCCTGGTTGAAATTTCGTTTTAAAAACTGTCCCGTTCTATTCTCTTTTGCTTCTTTCAGTTTTTTCTTTTTCTCTCTCTTTCTGGCCCGCGCCGATTTTTCAGATAATGCCTTTTGTTTATCCATTTCAATTCTCTTTAAGTGTTCAAAATATTTATTTGATGTAATTGCATCAGGAGTATTTTTTCTTTTCATAATTTTCTTCTTTTCAGTTGGAGCAACCCGGTTACCCCAGCAATATTTTTAATTGGCGTACTCATAACTACTGCACTGGATGTAGGAATTTATTTTATTCAAAGTATTGCCCATTATTAGTTATAATTTTTCCCATTTTTCTGGCAATTCGTGGATGGCACGCCAAGAAAAACTGTTCTTCTTAATCGATAAGCAAATAAGTGATAATCGGATGGAGACAAGTCTGGTAAGTAACCCGCATGTGAAAGTATTTCCCAATTAAGAGGTTCCAACGTTTTCATGACCGGTGTGATGGTGCATTATCATGAAGCAAATCAATGAAGCAAAACTTTGTGTTGTCTTTTATCATATTCTGCTCGTTTTTCACGCAAAGATCGATTCATATTGATAATTTGTTGTTGGTAGCTTTCAATATTTACGGTTTCGAGAGTTTTTAGCAGCCCAAAATAAATCACACTCTTCTGATCCGACCAAATACAGAGCATTATCTTCCGTCCGAAGCGATTTGGCCTTGCAGTCGATGTCGCTGGTTGTTTTGGATCACCCAAGACATTTTGTGCTTTGGATTCTCAAAATAGATCTATTTTTCATCGCCAGTCACAATTAGATGGAGAAATGACTTTCTTTGGTATCTGGCGAGTAACATTTCGCAAGTGGTTTTTCTATTTTTCTCTGGCCTTTCATTCAGTTTATGAGAAACCCAATTTCCTAGCGAGTTGTTTTTGCGTTTGAGAGTCATCCTCATCCAAATATGCTTGCAATTAAATGCCTTCAAACTTTGTGAGTAGTTTCACGTTCTTCGTTTCTCACGTCAAAATCACCACTTTTGAATTTATTAAACCAAGAGCATACTCACTGTAAGTTTTGACAAGCATTCTATGTGATTCTGCAGCAGTTTTTTTCAAATGATAACAAAAAATCAATGATGTCCCCAACTCGTAATAAGTAAGCAAACAACTCGACATTTTTAACACGTAAAAAACATGCGTTATTGTATGAAAATTGGAAGGTTATAAATTAGATGTTGTGGATAGATGTCCAAAGAAAAAAGTGGTAACAATGACGTGGTTTGTCGAAAGGTACATTGACAGGTGGCGTCATTTATTGGTAAATTCCGGTTTCATATTTCCACACCTGGTATTATAGATAATTTAACAAATATAAATCATTATTAAAAAAATAAGGGCCACAAAAAAATTATGAATTAATTGGTGGGCCGCGAGTAAAAATAGGCTAAGAACCACTGCCTTAGAGTAACGCAATATACATCCATCAAAGCCATTTATAAATATTGTAAATAATAGAGGACCAAGTTGTGAGTCCTGCGGAACACCGGAAAGAACATTTATTTTATCTGATTTGACACGATTTAACTTAACATATTGAACACGATAAGATAGGTATGATCCCATCCAATCAACGAATTTTTCAGAAAGTGTTTTCAGAAAGTCCAAACAACTTGATTTTATGTATGATGATTTGGTGTTGAACAGACAAACGCTTTTGTGGGATCAACAAAGCCAACATCAAGTTGACTCTGGTTGTTGTGGATCTATCTTTGAAAAAACCGTGCTGAGATGTTGAAATGCAATTGTTTATGTTAAAAAAGTGTATCTTGTCAATATGGCCTCTTAGCGCTTAGGGATTGATGATAAAATAGAGATACCTCTGTAATTGGCTATATTAAAACGACCACCACCTGATTAATAGGTTGGAGGTAATTGAAGATATTTTCCATCTCTGAGGATAAACTGAAGTATTTAAAGATTTTTCAAATAATAATTTCAAGGGATAGCAAAGTTGATATTTTAATAATTTCAAAATATACGAAGAAACTCCGTCCGGACCACAACCATTTTTGAAAGAGTTCAATACATTAATAATTTCAGATTCGGACACATATGAAACATCAAATTGAATGGGACATTTAAAATTTAAGTTAGATTTAAAGTTAGAAGTCAACAAATTTATATATACACTAAACAAATTGAAAAAAGTTCCTAAAATAATCTACAATTTCGTTTAAATCAGAACTACTTATCAGATGTTTTACATTTGGAATTAACAAATTTCCAAAAACATTTAGGATCATAATATATGTTAGATTCAATAAAAACCCGTAAATACTCCATTATATGCCTCTTTCACGCCATTTCTAGATCAATTTTGACCTAAAGTTCATGTTTCGTAGGGTTTTAACCTAATACTAAAATTTTCCGGGAGCTTCAGGTAAAATATTAAGAAAATTGATTTGTACGTTTCTAAAAAACGATCAACTTTGGGGCTAACCGTTGATCATTTTATTTCGTTAATCATATTGATGCCTCAGTTCTATTTCAACTTCGCCCTAACGAAAGAATAAATTTGTAATTTTTTGTGGTTCAAAACTGATTTTTAGGGATCATATTTTATGATTGTTACATAATATTCATTGTAAAAGAAAGGCGGGTGTTGGCCACAACATATGGTTGGCCCACATATAGTAGCGTATATATTTACTTTATAATATATGGTCTAGTCCTTAAGCATTCTTAAAGAAGTTGGTGATTTGGGAGAATTATTACTCGTAAAAGTTTGTTAACTAATCTTTAAAATATTTGCTTTCTTTGGTACGGTTATTCAGCTTACGCGTTTTATTCTCTTATTATTCATATGTAGAACGGGTTGGGTGGCCAGCTTTAATTAAGTCATACGAATTGCAGTAATATAAACTTAATATCAATAGATAATCGGGTAGTTGAAGGCTGCGCTCCCAATCTCTTTAAAACCAAACACCTTCCCTATATTTCTTGATCTACTAGTCGTTCATTGCATAGGTGTTAATTTTCCTTAAGAAACTACAGTAATGTCTAAAAGTGTGTCGATATTGACACAATTGTTAAAAAAAAAAATTTTTCGAAGCTACATTTAACGTGACTTTCTCATTGCATGTTCTCACTGAAAAATGTCTCATTTAAGAGCCCTAATTCTGTTTTTGCACAGACACAGAAAAATGTTACTGGGACTCAACCATTCGACACAGAAAAATTCGGACTCAGCCATTTGCTTGCACCCGCGAAGAGCCTTCTGCAAAGATTATTGATAATGTAACTATAATATTTTCAAAGCGGTACCACAAATTATTTATTATCAGAGAGGTAAGTTTGGTACTAATCGTACGTGTACAAAGTACTAATAAGTATAGTTAATAATAATTAGTACGTTGTGACGTAAGTATTTACCGAGGCCAAAATTCGACCTTTTTCCTTTGAGAACCCTTTGAGAACTGGTGTCAACAGAATATGTTGACATGATTTTATAGTCATTTTCCACTTTACTATTTCCGTGTATTTGGTGTGTTAGATATTATGTATGTTCTATTACTATTTGAAAGCCAACATTTATTCTGTGTTTGAGTGTAGTACTAAATTTGACAGAGTTATAATTATTTTTGTGCCAAACTTTCCCGCCAAAATATTACTTCCACGTAAGGCAAGCAAAATATTCAATTTTATATAGTATAATACATATTATTGTAAGGTTAAAACCATTTATATTTCGTGTTCGTGAATGTCGTAAATATGCACTACAGAAAAAATTATAATGTTTTTATTAGTTTTCAAGCTCTTACGATAGTTAAAATACACGTCAACGTATGTTGACAAATCGCCTCAAAGGTAATGGAAACATTTTTCTTTAAGTCAACATATGTGGACAAACTGACTGAAGAGTTGCATTTGTAGTTTTTCCACTTTGTTTGTGAAGTTTTGTCAACACAAAATGAAATTAAAAGATTTCAAATTGAAATTAAGATGTTTTCTCACCAAAATGAGTTTCAAGAAAGCTTCCAACAAAAGGAAAAATTATGAACCATCGGTTACAACAGCAACGCCTGTACGATTTACGGAGATTCGTCCAGAAAATGATGTTCAGTTTGATTGAGTGGACCATCTGTTTTTATTTCAAGAGAGCCACTCGGCTAGCAGATGCATAAACCTTGATTGCAAGGGTTTATCACGAGTGATTTGTTCGAAGTACAACTAAGGTTAGTTTAAAAAATCTATGAACAAAAGAAAATACGAAGAGACAACATCATCACCAACGACCACTGTACGATCGACGGAAGTTCGACCGGAAATAGATATCCACTACGATTGGATTGATCACTCAATCGTTTCAACAAAACCACTCATCGAGTAGATGTAAAAAATCCAAATTGTATTGGATTATCTAGAGTACTTTGTACTAAGTACAAAATAAATTTGTATGTGAGATTCATTCCAAATAAATTTGTATGTGAGATTTTATTTAGTTACATTTATGAAAAATGTGAAATAATTATTATTTTTTAATTTTATATTGTAAATCTTAAAACGTTGACTGAATAACATACTGTGATGAAATTACCAGAATAAGCATTAAATCTAATTAAAAATTGAAATGTACTAAATAAACTATTATCTTGCTATTGTTAGATATACTTAAAAATTACTATAAAACACCTATACTATACATAGATGAATTGTTAAATAATATGTAAATAAATCGAAAAATATATGGAGTAAATACACCCAAATTTGTTTGATTATTACAACCGATGATTGAGGATTGTCGACATATGTTGATGGAAGCTGGCGCCAGAACCGTTCACCGGAGGTCAATTTGGTCAACGGATTTGAAATCAGTGCCCCTCAATTAGTCAAGTACCATCATAATTGATTTAATTATTATAAAGTTTTGGGGCTGGATTTCAAAGCGTTAACTGTATAAGCCATAGTTAACATATCAATATAAATTTTGCTATCTGTGAACGACCTGTTATCTATAATCCAATGCAACAATTATCGTTGAAGGTTACTACTTGCCAAGCATAAACTGCTATCGGAAGTATTTTTCAAATACATTTCTACATAATAAAATGAGTCAAGTTTTTTTCTAAGTAGCATTTGCAAACAATTTCAAAATTGGAATACCTTTTTATTTAAATAATTTTATTAATATAATTTTCTTGTGTTTTATTATGTGGGATTCAAAAGCACGACGTAAAAATCAATATCTACATAAAATGCTTGGGCCGAATACTAATCCCGTTACTATAAATCGCAGCGTCAATTTAGCACTCGAAAGGTCTAACTCGCATTCTTTAGATTTGAGGCCGCCATTTTTACTTCCAGCATCTTTGGTCCCGGAATCGTTTGGATTAAATCCGGACCAATCTAAAGCGGCTTTGGCTTTTGGCTCTTGGGGTATACCACAGTTAATTCGCGATATAAACTCACGGGATCGTGTCCTTCGACTAAGATCATTACGGTCGCTATTGGATGAGCTACTTGATCCAACAAAACTCTACCACGCCTTAGATTTATTCATTGCGAAACGCCTAAATGATAGTTTGAATAAAATTATCTATTCTTTGGTAGATTGTGATCTGGATACGAGACCACTCGAAGTAGAAACTGGGTTTCGAAATATGGTTGTTATAGCTGAAAATTTAGATGGAGCAATCGCTCTTTTAAATGAGGACAAGCTGATGGATAAAATATTTCTTTTAATTCCATTTGATAATTTAAATGTGCGTAAAGCTGCCTTACATGTACTTTCGGTTATGGCTAAACATCAGAAAGTTGCTGAAGATATGAATACGTTAAACTATTTGGAACGAATTAAGGAGTACTTAAAAGAAGTCGATTCAATAAATTATTTTTACATGTTTATTGGAAGATTGATCGAGCGTAGTCCTTCGTTAGGAATGGCGCATGGTTATTTTGATATCCTTTTACCCAAAATTACGGTTAAGAATGATGTTCAAAAGAATGTACTGAAAGCGTTTGCCATACTTGTAGCTTGCCAAGAAGCCCATGATCTGTGTGATAAACAAGATGTGATCCAAATTTTATACAAATTGATGAAAGATGACGAAATTAAGGATCATACAATTTATTTTGTTGTCATGGCGCTACAAAATATAACACTGACTACTCGATCTCGTTGGAGGTGCCGTGAATTTTGGGATATTACTGTTATTCTAATTGAATTAGCTCATCGAAAAATTTGTTCAGAATTACAACTTGTAAGTTTACAAGCGTTACGACAAATCAGTGAAATGCCTTCGGTGAAGCAATTTACACGAAAGGTTGGACGTGAATTTTTACAAAATGTTCGATGCCACAAATACGAAAATCTTAAAAAACGCAACGAGCTTATAGCATGGCTTAATAAAAAGCCATATCCAGATCAGGAATAAATTTATTTAATATGATTATTGTGATTTTTAATTGTTTCTCCATCCTTGTTTAACGGTTCCATCTCGTATGAAATGTGTAGCTCTGGCAATTTCAATTCTTCTAAATTATTTTCTTGCGCTATGGGATCTTGAGTATTCCAAGGTTTTAATTTTGAATCTGCGAATAAGAGAAACAGCGTGCCACATAAAATTAATGATCCCCCGCATATCAAGAATATATATCGCCATTGTTGGGTAGTTTGCTGTAATCATAAATATTGTTACTCGAAATAATTAATATTATTTTGTTATACTTACATTTTCGAACGTGAGGTACCCTACTATGATCGGGCTTAAAAACCCAGGAATACAACCGATTGCTCCGCTTATCCCTAATAAAAGGGATGCAAAATTCGGACTCAAATCAACACAGTTTGCTAAAGGTCCAGTAGAAACAGCACCCTGTACCGATACACCTATGGATAAAAATATAAAAGCTTGTATAGCATTGCATCCTGAGTACGCAAGTAAAATCATGAAACATCCATTCACAATACAACAGACAAATCCCGCTAATTTTCGAACAGCTGTAGGGGTCATTTTTCTACTTTGCAACATATAATCACCGAACGAAGAAAATGCTAAAGCAAATATAACTCGTGTTACATGTGGCATGCCGGATAGGAGACCGGTCATTTCTATTCCCCAACCATGTATGTATTTAAAGTATGAAGGAGCTTGAGTCATCGTTGTAAATAATCCCCAAATTCCACCCCATTGTGCAATTACAATCATCCAAGTAGCTCGTTCGGTTAATATAGCACGCCACGGTACTCCGCTATCAATATTCGGTTGAATTGATTTTCCAAGTGAATTTTGAATGTATTCTCGTTCTAGAGGATCAATACGAGGATGTTCAGCCGGCGTATTATATGCAAAGTGCAACCATCCCATAAACCACACTGCTCCGAAAGCACCACTAAAATGAAATACCCATTCCCAAGAAGAAAATGCGATTATATATCCAAATAGTGGGTAGCAAACTGCTATCCCGATTGAACTACCCAGATAAGCAGTGACGAATTTACTTCTTTCATTTGGAGGTATCCATTGTGCGGTCATGTTATGCATCGCGGGCCATGATACTCCCTATAAAAAATAAGTAATATTTTCAAATGGCACGATAAAAACATTTAAACTATAACTGTTATAAAACCCTGAAGGACGCGTATAAATATGATATATTTAAATTCCCAATATGCGGCGAATGGAATTAAAAAGCACATTAGACTGGGAATAACATTAGCCAGCCCAAAGACCATTTTTGTTCCATATCGCCGTGCTAGAATACCACCGGGTATTTGTGTTAACCAATGCAACCAAAAGAATGATCCTAAAACCTCCGCCTGCTGGTGTTCATTCCATTTAAAACCGTTTATATCATATGATATCTAAAGAATTATGTAAATATAGCGGTTAAATCATTCATTATAAAATTAAATATCTTCGACTTCTATTACCTCAAGTTTATCCAAAATATAACGTTCAACTGACCATCCCGTCACGCGGTTTGGAATGCTCCATTCTTCAATCGATGTATTAGTTCCGTTCACCATAGAATATGTTATCGATATGTTAAACACGTTTGATGCGCTGTGATTGTAACACTCCATTATCGTGAGGTTTTTTCCTTTTTTCAAATTCAACTGAACCATATCAACAATAGCGATGTTCGCGTTGATCCGGACCATATAGTTGACGGCAAATCCAATAAAAGTTAGGTACCATAAAACAGTGCGCGATTTTATGAATTTTGTATCTAAAATGTGTATTTAAAATATTCTAAAGAAATTCGATAGTTGAGTTGTAAAGTCGCGTACATGACATCGAAAATAAATAGTTCTATACTCGCTAACGAATTCAAAACCAATCAAATTACGTGAAATGCTTTATACCACGCCTACTAGTTCCAAACTCGACTTGAAATTGTTTTAACTTTGTTGTTGTTTTAATACATTGTGTGTGATACCATGGTATTTTTTCCGAACTATAACTCACGATGTCATGACGCAGCATTACCATATATTATAAAGTATATATTATATACGTTACTAAGCAGACCAAAAAAAATTTGACTCTACCCTTATTGAATGTAAAAAAGTTCAGTGCAAAATTTTTTCACCACTATATTCTACCCTTTTCCATACAAATCAAGAATAAAGAAATCGGTCGAAATTTTTTCATAGAAAAATCGGGTCATGTCTCTTCTGTTTGTATTCTATATTCTGTGGCATTATGAATACAAAAATGAATTAATTTATTAGCCCGTTCCACACCTGTATTCCTCATGACACATATCACAACATTTCGTGGTTACACAAGTAATAATTACTGTTGTTACTTTTCTATGTATTTATAGTAAAAAACAACATTTTATATAAAAAATATTGATTTTAACATACATTTTTAAATCGTTTTGTATTTGTTTTCTTTTTATTTTCTTTGTGGTAATGTGTAACAAGACGAAAAATAAAACAAAATTTTGTTGAAAATTTAACAACACAAAATCCCTACCGCATATTTAAGTTGTAGGTAAAAAGGAAAAAAAAACAGAGGAAACAATCTGATGCAAGAATATAAGTGTGGAAGGGCCCAACGGCAAGCTTAACCCAGGGTCTTGACTATTCAAAATCGCTGAGATTTACTATCCTGAGACTAAATTTATGAATGTATGTGTAAGTATGTTATACAAGTTTTGAAACTCTCAGCAAATATTCTATTTCACGAAAAAATTATCATGAAATTTTTACGAAATGTCAATGCTACCTAATGAAATTGTCAATGCTATACTGTTTTAACATAAAAATCTAGTAAATTGGTTCAAGCCGTATACATACGTCGGATGGAAATCTGGGATTTTTACATCTCAATAGGATTTTTTCCTCAGAGTTGAGTTTTTGTCAACTTTTTGGGATGAAAGGGGGCGTGTAAGTTGTACTATTTCTTTCGTTTGATTGGATAAAACGGCGGGATGTGAAAATCCCGGATTTCCATCCGACGTATGTATACGGCTTGACAATATTAACGGATTTGTTGAAATTTGAAGAAATTATTATGAGACTAAAATGCCCAGTTATGATATTTGTTTATTGAAAAAACATATACATACATAACATATCATGAGAGAAAGTCTGAGCGATTTTGCATAGTGAATACCCCGGGTAAGCAAATATTAACAAAGGAGAATTGGAAAAATAAAACTACTTGTTAGCGAGCACACACTACAGTAACGACACTTTTCCACTACACTCACGAACGCATCCATCAGTATGGTAAAATCTTTATAGCACAGAACCAGAAGAGTAAATTAAATGTTATTGAAAAACAGCAAATACAGAGTTCGCGGAGTCACATTAGAATGTGTTTGTTATAATTTTGATCATGATTGGTTAAAATAATTTAAAGATTTTTATAATATCAATATTTGAATTTGCTAAATATCGTTTATTGGTTATGTTTATCGTAGATTTTGTTGGTCAGTATTTAAGGAATTAGTTAAAATCTTCCCAATCGCCAACCTCCGTGATTTTAGTTATTCTATTGTTGGATTACTGAAACGCTATGGAAATGTAATTATACTCATCTTTATGTAATTAAATATATGTAGTTATGTTTCAAAATTATGTCATTTTAATGAAAGAATAACGCTTAACCAATCAAAAGCTAGTAGAAATAGTATGACTTAAACATGGAGGAACCGGACAAGTGGTGCAGTGGTTAAAGCTTCGGCACTTGGACCGGGAGGTACTGGGTTCGAATCCCATCAGAGGCTAGATGCAAATCAAATTTTCATCATCGACTACAATCGGTGATGTTAATAAACACAACTAAGACCCTCTGATGGAGTGCAGAATTCAGCGCCGACCCACCTTCCATGTCAATGTACTACAGGTTGACATGGAGCTTGCAATGTGCAGGTGGTATACTGTAGTTGTGTGAGTAGGTGAATAGGTGAATGGGTTAATGATGTGGCGTGAATGCGTGGTATCACAATGGGCCAAAAAAATGGCCTAAGTGTCAACCACTGAAACCTAACCTAAACATGGAGGAAAGCGAGTTGAATTTTCTGCACGTTTTTTGGCATACTCGTATACAGAAATGTTATATTTACGATAAACATAAACAAAAAATGATTTTTAGCTATTTGAATCTTAAATAATTTGAAAAAATGCTTAAATTGGTTAAGTTAATACCCATTTTTAGGTCAATTATGAAGAAATTATCTATTCTATCTAACTAATTATTATCAATAAATTCTAACACTACTCCAAAAACACCAACAAATGGTTACTTAACGGAGAATCATAACACCCATTTAGCCGGTTCGTACACCGCGTGCACAAGTAGAATTTAATAAAGCAGCATTTGCTTCTCCCTGCAAAACTCAAAAACAAATTTAAATAATTTAGTGGCCTTTCGATTTTAGTTTTTGTTGTTCTTTTCCCCATTTAAATTGATTTATTTCTGCTTTTAAATGGAATCAAACCGGTATTTGAACTTTAAATTTTAATTTTAATTTTAAATTAATTTTTTTCCCCAATTTGTACTAATTACCTTTAAAGTACATGTGTACAGAGTGTATGGTATTTCTCGAATATATACGGTATATAATTTTAACTTTTTTCAATTTTCAATATTTTTTATTTTTTTTTTATTATTTAAATTATTACAACTGAATACAATTCATCTAGTAATTTTTCTTTCTTAATTTAATCACATGTGAATGAGAAAAGGCCCATTGGCCAGCTCCATTTATAGGTTATTTGCTGAAGTAGTCTTTGCTCTGGTGTCCTTAATCCATTAAATCAATTGGTTTCGTTCTCTGCAATCGTCTTACTGCATGTGAAGTGTCCAACATACCACGAAGCTCTTCATTTACGTGTTGATAGATACGTTGTCCATGAATTACTGCAAATTTTTTTATTTCTTCTTGAACCGTCGGGATATTTAGGTCCCTATGAAGGTCATCATTCCTAATGTACCACGGAGCGTTTACTATACCACGTAGCACTTTGTTTTGAAAAGTTTGTATTATTTTGGTGTTGGTTTTCTTTGTACAGCCCCAGAGCTGTATTCCGTAAGTCCATACAGGCTTTAGCACCTGTTGATACAATAGCAATTTATTTTCGGTTGACAATTCCGAATTTTTCCCGAGAAGCCAATACATTTTGCGATATTTGATATTAAGCTCATCTTTTTTCTTTTTAACGTGCTCTTTCCATCTGAGCCTGGTATCTAAGGTCTTCCCTAGATATTTAGCATTATTTGCATACGGAATCTGCTGACCGTTAATGATTACAGGTTTATAACTGACTTTTAGATTGGTGAAATTCATATGCGTGGATTTCGATTCATTGAGCCCGATACGCCTCATTTTTGTCCATTTTATGATTTTGTCACATGCTTCTTGGAGTTTCGTTGTCGATTCCTCGATAGTGTCTCCTACTGAGAGAACTGCAGTGTCATCAGTAAATGTTGCAATGGTAACATCGTTTAATTGAGGTAAATCTCTGGTGCAGAGCAGGTAAGGAATTGGTCCCAGAACACTACCCTGCGGGGCTCCTGCCGAAATCTTTTTTAGCTCGGAATATAAATCTTCATATTTCACCCTAAAGTGGCGATTCTCTATGTATAATTTTAAAATCATATAATATTGTTTTGTTAAATCTCTATGTAGTATATTTTTTTTTCAATATGAATTTAGCTATATTTCCACGCTTGAAAAGTTTAATTGTCAAATTATTGCGCTACAAAACAAAAATCCTTCCGCACCTTGAGTTTCCGGGATAAGAGTTTTATTTATGGTGCCTTCACGAAACAATATAAAAAAAGCTGGTTTACTTTTTAACCAACTTTTGCTCAACAAATTTGTCTACTGCTGTCATGCGAGTCATATCGCACTTCCTCTAAAAAAATGTCATAAAATAAAAAAACAGTTTTGAGATAAATGCATTTCAAATTGTTAACGCTACTGTGATGCTGAGATTATTCATTTTAAAAAGATTATAATGAATAATCTCAGCATCATAGTAGCGATAGCAATAAAAAAAAATTATTATCTCAAAACTGTTTTTTTGTGTTGACAGATTTTTAGGGGATGTGCGATATGTTTTCAGTTTTTTTTTCTTTTTTTTTTTTTTAATCCATGCCATCTGTTTTGGGACCCAAGCACTCCCTGCTCTTTCGCGGTTTATTTTGCCGTCTTACTTTACGCATCATCTGCCAAATTGAAGACGTATGGCTATAGGTCGGATTTAAGTTAACATCTGCGCATTGCATAGCTCTATGCCAGTCTATACTGGACATGGAAGATGGGTCGGCCCATGAGTTTTGCACGCCGATAGGGAGTCGTAGTTGTGTTGCTTTTAATCACAGATCGTAATCTGTTGATTAAAATTAATTTTTTCTATTGTCGTGTTTCTTTCCTCGTTTCTTTCCCCTTCACCTACAAATTAGAAACAGTTTATTGACGATTGAAGCATCACGGATTCCACGTAGCGGATTTTTTTTGAATTATGATAACTACAAATTTTGACATTTATGCCGCATGCATAAAGAAAATAAACAATCGGCAACATTCGCGATAATTCATCTTTTTACTGTGCTTGCTTGGTTTAATTTTGTTTAAATATATTAATTAAAAATGATATAGGTTTTGTATAATTAGTGATTTTGTGGCTTATGTAATATAAAAAACATGAATCTATGTATATCCTTGATTTTTCGGCATATCGATGACACATATCATTTTTTGTATAGTTAAGTTAGTTTCAATCTGATCCACCAGTGGCGCTTTTCCAATTTCTGCTTTGTTTGCGATAAGTTGGGGCTTTATTTTAATTTAATCGAATAAACGTATGTCTAGGAATTACATAAACACAATATTCGGCTTTATACATATATATCACAATTTATAAAATAGCCGAACAGTTGGAGCAAAATACATTTTTTGGTTCTCACCCTAATTGTTTTACTTAAATGGATCTCAATCTCGATAAACTAACAAATCCTTTCGTAAAATGTCATAAGTAAACAACACCAAATATTTGAGCAAAATCGTTGCACAAACTTTCGGTTATTTTTGTTTCTATGTTGGTACGACCAAGATTATTTGCTCAAAATCTAGAAATATTTCAACTAAGCCGAGATAAAATTGGGTGGGACTTAGTTAAATAAACACAACTAAGACCCTCTGATGGAGTGCAGAATTCAGCGCCGACCCACCTTCCATATCAATGTACTACAGGTTGACATGGAGCTTGCAATGTGCAGGTGGTATACTGTAGTTGTGTGAGTAGGTGAATAGGTGAATGGGTTAATGATGTGGCGTGAATGCGTGGTATCACAATGGGCCAAAAAAATGGCCTAAGTGTCAACCACTGAAACCTAACCTAAACATGGAGGAAAGCGAGTTGAATTTTCTGCACGTTTTTTGGCATACTCGTATACAGAAATGTTATATTTACGATAAACATAAACAAAAAATGATTTTTAGCTATTTGAATCTTAAATAATTTGAAAAAATGCTTAAATTGGTTAAGTTAATACCCATTTTTAGGTCAATTATGAAGAAATTATCTATTCTATCTAACTAATTATTATCAATAAATTCTAACACTACTCCAAAAACACCAACAAATGGTTACTTAACGGAGAATCATAACACCCATTTAGCCGGTTCGTACACCGCGTGCACAAGCAAATTTTTTTATTTCTTCTTGAACCGTCGGGATATTTAGGTCCCTATGAAGGTCATCATTCCTAATGTACCACGGAGCGTTTACTATACCACGTAGCACTTTGTTTTGAAAAGTTTGTATTATTTTGGTGTTGGTTTTCTTTGTACAGCCCCAGAGCTGTATTCCGTAAGTCCATACAGGCTTTAGCACCTGTTGATACAATAGCAATTTATTTTCGGTTGACAATTCCGAATTTTTCCCGAGAAGCCAATACATTTTGCGATATTTGATATTAAGCTCATCTTTTTTCTTTTTAACGTGCTCTTTCCATCTGAGCCTGGTATCTAAGGTCTTCCCTAGATATTTAGCATTATTTGCATACGGAATCTGCTGACCGTTAATGATTACAGGTTTATAACTGACTTTTAGATTGGTGAAATTCATATGCGTGGATTTCGATTCATTGAGCCCGATACGCCACATTTTTGTCCATTTTATGATTTTGTCACATGCTTCTTGGAGTTTCGTTGTCGATTCCTCGATAGTGTCTCCTACTGAGAGAACTGCAGTGTCATCAGCAAATGTTGCAATGGTAACATCGTTTAATTGAGGTAAATCTCTGGTGCAGAGCAGGTAAGGAATTGGTCCCAGAACACTACCCTGCGGGGCTCCTGCCGAAATCTTTTTTAGCTCGGAATATAAATCTTCATATTTCACCCTAAAGTGGCGATTCTCTATGTATGATTTTAAAATCATATAATATTGTTTTGTTAAATCTCTATGTAGTATATTTTTTTTTCAATATGAATTTAGCTATATTTCCACGCTTGAAAAGTTTAATTGTCAAATTATTGCGCTACAAAACAAAAATCCTTCCGCGCCTTGAGTTTCCGGGATAAGAGTTTTATTTATGGTGCCTTCACGAAACAATATAAAAAAAGCTGGTTTACTTTTTAACCAACTTTTGCTCAACAAATTTGTCTACTGCTGTCATGCGAGTCATATCGCACTTCCTCTAAAAAAATGTCATAAAATAAAAAAACAGTTTTGAGATAAATGCATTTCAAATTGTTAACGCTACTGTGATGCTGAGATTATTCATTTTAAAAAGATTATAATGAATAATCTCAGCATCATAGTAGCGATAGCAATAAAAAAAAATTATTATCTCAAAACTGTTTTTTTGTGTTGACAGATTTTTAGGGGATGTGCGATATGTTTTCAGTTTTTTTTTTCTTTTTTTTTTTTAATCCATGCCATCTGTTTTGGGACCCAAGCACTCCCTGCTCTTTCGCGGTTTATTTTGCCGTCTTACTTTACGCATCATCTGCCAAATTGAAGACGTATGGCTATAGGTCGGATTTAAGTTAACATCTGCGCATTGCATAGCTCTATGCCAGTCTATACTGGACATGGAAGATGGGTCGGCCCATGAGTTTTGCACGCCGATAGGGAGTCGTAGTTGTGTTGCTTTTAATCACAGATCGTAATCTGTTGATTAAAATTAATTTTTTCTATTGTCGTGTTTCTTTCCTCGTTTCTTTCCCCTTCACCTACAAATTAGAAACAGTTTATTGACGATTGAAGCATCACGGATTCCACGTAGCGGATTTTTTTTGAATTATGATAACTACAAATTTTGACATTTATGCCGCATGCATAAAGAAAATAAACAATCGGCAACATTCGCGATAATTCATCTTTTTACTGTGCTTGCTTGGTTTAATTTTGTTTAAATATATTAATTAAAAATGATATAGGTTTTGTATAATTAGTGATTTTGTGGCTTATGTAATATAAAAAACATGAATCTATGTATATCCTTGATTTTTCGGCATATCGATGACACATATCATTTTTTGTATAGTTAAGTTAGTTTCAATCTGATCCACCAGTGGCGCTTTTCCAATTTCTGCTTTGTTTGCGATAAGTTGGGGCTTTATTTTAATTTAATCGAATAAACGTATGTCTAGGAATTACATAAACACAATATTCGGCTTTATACATATATATCACAATTTATAAAATAGCCGAACAGTTGGAGCAAAATACATTTTTTGGTTCTCACCCTAATTGTTTTACTTAAATGGATCTCAATCTCGATAAACTAACAAATCCTTTCGTAAAATGTCATAAGTAAACAACACCAAATATTTGAGCAAAATCGTTGCACAAACTTTCGGTTATTTTTGTTTCTATGTTGGTACGACCAAGATTATTTGCTCAAAATCTAGAAATATTTCAACTAAGCCGAGATAAAATTGGGTGGGACTTAGTTGAATATAAAGATTTGATTGGTTAAGAGTTGTATAAAATATTATCCTGTTCCGTGAAGGCACCATTAAGGCGACTGCCCGTTCCCCAGTCTACTTCTTTGAAGCACTGAAGCACTCTTCATCTTCGTTTCTTTCTCCATTTACCTATGAAACCGGTTTTAATTGCGCCTTGTTTTTCTACCAAAAATTTTTCAGAGAAGAAGCACTTAAATATTATGTGTACATTTTGCCATTTATCAACATATATGTATATTTGTGTAAATTATTTTCGATAAATTATCTTGCATACGATGCGAACTATGCGAAGACATTTCAAAAATAATTTTTTTTGACAATTTTTTGAGAATTCAAGTAATATTTGTCGTAAGGCACTTTTTGCGCACGAGTTACAAGTTTGTGAAAATTTATAGATAAATTAAATACAGTTGATAGATTAAATACAGTTGAATTTGTTATATACTGATTGTTTTGTTTGTTGTTAGCTTTCATTTTTTTAAGGTTAAGAAAATTTGTCTTATACTCAATTGAGAATTGTTCACTTTAAATTTTTTGCCTTTAAGGCGATTCAAGATGGCCGATTTTTAACCAATCAGCGCGCAGTATTTTATGCCTTAAAGGCAAAATCTGTACATGTTTCATCGTCCTTACTATGAAAAAGGGAAAATTTTTAAACCATTTATTCCGACATCTAAAGAGCATCCGTGAAGATGAGATTCCACGTTTGAGAAATTTACAGAGGTCCTCACAATAGAAAATATTTTCCTTTTATCTTACAAGTTTGTTTGAAAATAAACCTTGAGAAAAAAAAATTGCGTTTTTACCTTAACGAAAAAGTTAGCAAATTTTAAACTTTAGCCTCAAGAAAAGACTATAATGAATTAGCGACATTTCAAAATCAGGGTTTTTATTGTCATTTTCCAGACAAAATATGTTAAAAAGCAAATAAGGACTAATTTATCAGTTTTAATATATCTTAAAATTATAATTAATAATATGAAATACAATTCTAAAAATATCATTAGTTATTGGTTTCAATTTTTGTTTACTCATTGTGAGAGATACACTTAAGGTTTAAAGCAAAAGGTAAAGGCAAACATTTTTTCTATGCTCAGTTACTGTATATTAGAGCGTGTTTCAATTGGTTTAAATACCGCATAAAAAGTTAAAAAGTTAAAAATTGTGGTGAATAAAAATGTCAAACTTTTTATCCGCTTCAAGAGCTGATAAAATTTTTATATAGAAAACATTTGGATAACAAAAATATTTGTTTGTAACCAGAAATTTGTCAAGTACAAATTTTGAGAAAAATCGTAATGATTTAGATGTAAACTAACCATAATTAACTAATATACATTTAAATAGTATTTATTTTAAATATGTTCATATTTAAATTTGCTATATACCTTCATAATTACAAATAAAATAAGCAACCATATTATTGTCAAAATTTTAACCAATTGAAACAGATACAAAGTTAAAAAGTTAAAAAAAAATTACCACGAATTTTTTTTTAACTTTTTATGCGGCATTTAAACCAATTGAAACACGACCTTAGAGTGTATGGTTAAAATCATGGAGAGTGATGCTTGAATTTTGTTTGAGCACGCTGTGTGGGAACCGGCTACTTGATCCGTATCAGTTAAATATGAAGTTGATTCTTTTGCTTTGTTTGAAGAAACATTAACTATATAATGAGCAATAGATTAAACGTCAGAAAATAAAGCTATTACTGACGATTGGAGCGACGCGAATTTTCACGTACGTAGTAACATTTTTGACACTGAAGTAGACAAAAGAAAATTGGTTTTAAAATTGTTGTTATTATTTTATAAAATCGATACTTGTATATGTACTTAATTTATTTTTTAATTTTTACAACATAAACCTTTGTCTACCGCATTTGATATTTTTCTCCGTCAGCTTATCCTACTTTTACAATCGACAATATGTTAGTACCACTGTGCGGTAACACTACGGTAACCCCTTTTGTCTTATTCTGATCGTTTTCCATTTTATTCAGGTCCGCCTACTGTTGGCATCATGATTAGTGAAATCATCGCCAAGTTGACTTGAAAATTTCATAGAGTTTAAAATTTCTATAACGTTGGCCGTGATTTTACTCAACATGTTGCCAACTGATGAGTAACCTGAAAGCGCTCATTGATTCTTATTAAATCTAAATTATTTAATTTAAAAAAAATTAAATTATTAATTTTAAATTGGACAAATTTGAAAATATCTATCGCGAACTCTATACTCACTTGTTTTCAAAAAACGCAGCTTATTAAAAATTACATTCGTCATATATTACAAACTGAACATGAAAATTTTTAAATAACAAGAAATTTATAAAGCGTGCATCAATATGAAAACATTACAAAGTTATCGTTCGATAAAAAATTACAGAATCGGCATAAATCCACCAAAAACCCATCTAACGATGGCACTCGGAATTAAAATCAAAACCGCAATAATTTTTTTTTACAGTTTGAGAAGTAAAACGGTGTAAGAAATATCGGATATAAATTTTTAACGATTGTGCTACTGCTCTTAAAATATTTAAAAATGAAAATAAACTTGCAAACATCTTTATAAAACTGCCGAGGACACACATACTTTAAATCAAAGCAGTCAGAAATTTATTATTTGACACATTCGTCGTACGCTTGTTATGTATTTTAAGAACTCATACTTACCTTCCGCTCTTATCTTATTCTGCTTCGATTCCATTGCACTCGTAGTTCTAACGATAACGACAAATAATCGTATTAACCAATTGATCAACTAGAAGTTTTACATATTAAATTATATGTACCGGTCACATGCACAGTTTTACTTATTATTTTTGCACTAATGAACAGAGAAAAATATATGTATAAACTAAACAGTGTGAACTGCAGAAAAGAATTTCCCGATCTGATTAATAAATGAACTTATAGAAATTAAAAAAAAGTTAACTAAATTCTTATTTTTATGGTTTTTGTTTCTTTTTGTTGGAAATTAAGTTAAAAAGAAAATAATCGGCGGAAGTTTAATTGACAAATTAAAGTTTATGCCGCGACCATAGTTATCTTATAAATACTCGTATATTCTCTGAGTTTGTGATGTTCACTTTCATGTTTCTTATCTTTTTTTATTGTTACCAAGACCATTACAGTTTACTATAAGATCAAGTGAGGTTTAAAGATTTTTTTAAAGCAATCCTATATTGTTTTAAATACAGCAATATATAGGTATTTAATATTACAAGTGGCATATAGAAACCTGACGTTAACATCACGTGCAGTTCACATTTCTTGATTTAACTGAATTAATATTAGATAGGACTTTTGTAACTATGCTACGATAAAATTATAAATCTGATAAGAAGAATTCATAAGTTTGATAGTTCAGATTCTTTTAGATAACTCAATATTCATCAGAGTGGCAGAAATTCGCATATTTGCGCAACAAATTATAAACAGTTGTGAAATTATTATAATTGTTGCACGAGCACAAAATTTCCTTTTCTCGTAATATGCAAACAATAATTTCGCTAATGCACACAGTTTATATGTTGGTTATACATATCGTCGGTTTGGTGCAATAGAGTCACATCTCAAAACAGCATATTTTTAAGGAAATCGATTTGAATTTTTTTTGGTAGTAATTCTTTCATTACTAAAAAATTAGACAATAAATGTAATTGTTTTGTTACATAACTTTTTTTTATTTATGGACGATATATGGCCCTATTTCGACATATATGGCCCAATTACAGCTCTATAACTGCTCGTCAATTTTAACTCTGTAACTCCTCTGTTTTGGTATTGGCTCGCTATATCGTTATACGTTCCTCGATTAGTTTGGGTCTTAATCTATACGAATTCTAATACGATTCTATCAAGGTTCTCTTGCCCATATATGGTCCAATTATAGCTCAATAAATGCTCTTCAATTTTTTCTCTGTAACTTTTCAGTTTTGCGTCGAGGCATGCGTTTCTAATAAGGCTCCAGATGGCCTTGTTAGAATCGCAAACTCCGGTGCACCGGTATAGGTTATTAAGTCAAGTAATCGAGAAATGTAAGGACCTCGCGAGGCAACACCAAAACTTAGAAGATACAGAAAATAATTAACGAGTATTTATTGAGCTATAGTTGGGTCGTATATGGTCACGAGAGCCTTGTCATAACCGCATGCCTTGATCCAATGGTATATAGATTAGGATTAGAATTCATTGAAAAACAAAATGCCATCGCGGGCCAATACCAAAACTTAGTAGTTACCGAGAAAAATTGGGTAACTGGAACTAATCGAAAAATATAATAGCATAGAGAGACAATACTAAAACTTAGAAGTTACAGAGGCAACATTGATGGGATTTTTTGAGTTATAATTGGGTCACGAGACCCTTGTTAGAATCGCATGTCTGACGCACTGGTATAGGCTAGAATCAGAATTATTTGAAAATATAATGCCATCGCGAGCTAATACTAAAACTTAGAAGTTGTGAGATCAGACACTTGTGTTGGTATTGACTGATGGCACTTTATTCTGGTTGTTTGTAAATGCGTTTACAATATGGTTAGTGGTTACATGGTTTTAGAGTAAATGTCGTGACATTTCCTTTTTTTTTTTTTTTCTTAAATTATAATACATATGAAACTTAAATTTTACGACTAATTCAAATACTAATACATATGAAACTTAAATCTTACGACTAATTCAAAGACTACTTCCAATGTACCAAACTACTTAATTTAGTATCAGACAGACATTTATAAGTCTAATTTAACTGGTTTCCTGATGATTCTTCCCAGTCTTGTTTGAATAGGTTGTCTAATCCCTTCATTATCTGTGCATGATTGAGATGGATTTAACTCATTAAATTGTAGTGATAAATTATTTTTTGAAATGTTTGTGTCTTCTGCAGCTGCTTCCGTTGGCTGAACTTTCAATGTTTCATTAGTATCAGGATGATATGATAATTTTACTGGTACCGGTATATTTGCCTTGGTCCTATTCAATTGTGAGGAATTTCTTCGGTACATTTTCCCTTCGTTCGTTTTCACGATATGGGAACGTGGTGCTTCTAGGTTCTTCATCACTTCTCCTGAAACCCAATTTCTATGCCCTGTTTGAATAGCTATTTGCTCCCCTTCTTTTAATTCTTCCCTGATTCTTGTGTGAGTATCGTCGCAATATTTTTGTTTCAATCGACTGTTCTGCAGGTTTGTTGATACGTTGTTTATCACCTTTGGTTGAAGTACTTCTTTTGATGTTGGTAGTAAATACTTTGTTATCCTGCTCATTATTCGTTGATTTAGGGATTGCAAAATTTACGTTTCTTGGTGTGTTTCTGTAATTCAGCATTGCTAAATTTAAATCTGTGCCATCTTTGCTGCATTTTTTTAGAAGCATCTTTGCTGTTTGTACAAAACGTTCTTATAATCCGTTCGATCTTGGAAAATGTGGACTTGATGTCTGTGGCCCTATTCTGGCATTCCCTGGGAATAGAGAATTGGGAAGAATATTTTCATAGCATTTTTGTCTAAATTGTATTTTTCTGGCCTACTGAGGGAACATGATTAGTGTTAATATTTTCGAAACAAAGTTAAATGGGAAAATATTTTTTCTACAAAAATTTTGTGGAACAAAACTTCCCCAAATCACTTTGTTTGGAAAATTTTTGCACTTAACTTATTCTTTCAGTAGGCCAGAAAAGTATTATTTTAAAAAAATGCTATGAAAATATTTTTCCCAATTCCCTATTCTCAGGGAAAGCCAGAATAGGACCACTGGTGAGTGAAACTCCATGACTTCGTAAACATTCTGAATTCCATTGAACTATATTGTGGCCCGTTATCTGTTTCAAGAATTTCTGGTATTCCAAATATGCTGAAACATTTTTTAAATGTTTTTATTTCTACCATCCAGAATAGCTGTCTACTATTAACAAGTACATATCTGCATTGAATTTGAACAGGTCCGATCCAACTATTTGGAATGGATATTGTGGAATCTCCTTTAGTATGGTTGGTTCTTTCGGCTGATTTCGCTGTGTTGATTGGCAAACTTGGCATTTTTCTATTTGATTTATAATATCCTGGGCCAAGTTTTTCCAATAGACCGACTGACGAGCCCTTTTTATTGAACTCTGTATACCAAGGTGACCTTGATGGTTTACTTTAAGTATATAGTTGATTAATGAATTCGGTATTATTATTTTGTTGCCTTTAAACAGAATTCCATCATAGTAAGAAATTTTATCTTTGAAATTAGAGTAATGTTTTATATTTTCTGGGATTTTTTTATTATCTTCAGGCCATCCATTAAATAGATAGTATATTATTTTTTGTAGTCCTTCATCCCTTTGTATTTCTTGTCTTAAGTTGTTGCTGAATTCTTTCGACATCGGTAGTATTAAATGTATTTCTAAGTTGTCTTCCTCGTTAATATTTTCTTCATTATGACAATCTCTGCTAAGTATATCTGGAATAGGTATTTCGGTGCCTTTTTTGTAAATAACTATTGGCGCATATTTCTGGACATTAAATATTATTCTTTGAAGTCTTGGTGGTGCCCTCTGCAACGGTTTTTTGAATATGGCCTCTAGTGGTTTATGATCGGATTCTATGGTAAGTTTTTTTCCATATATATATATAGATGAAATTTCGAGCACGCGAATCGTATTGAAGCTGCTTCCTTTTCGATTTGGGGATGATTTTCCTGCGCTTTTGTCATCGCTTTTATTGCGAATGCTATTGGATGTCCCTCTTGCATCATTACTGCTCCGAATGCTTTCAAACTGGCGTCCACCGATAATAGAACTTCTTTATTGACGTCATAATATTTTAATAATGGTGTTGTTGTTAATTTAACCTTAATTTCTTTAAATGCGTTTTCTTGGTCACTTTCCCAGACAAACTGTATATCCTTGTGTAACAATCTTCTCAAGGGTTCTGCATTTTAGATAGATTAAGGATACATTTACCTAAATACGTGACCATCCCTAGTAGCCTTTGTAGCTGTTTTTTATTTGTAGATGCATTCAACTTGTATATTGCTTCGATTTTTTCATCGTCTGGTTTGATTCCTTTTCAATATATGTCCTAGAAATTTCATAGTGCTTTTATTAAACATACACTTGCTTCTATTGAGCTTTAGGCTGGAGTCGCTGAGAATTTTTAACACTTGGTTTGTTGTCTCTTTTAACTTTACTTCATCCGCGTCGTGTACTAATATGTCATCCATCGATACTTCTACGTTACGTAATCCGCATAATAGACTTCACATTACTTCTTGGAAAATTTCTGGAGCTGAGCATAAACCGAATGGCAGCCTCGTGCAATAATACCTTCCCCATGGAGTAGCGAAAGTGAGTTATTTTTTCGTCCTATCCGTTGCTTTAATCTGCCAGAATCCCTTCATACAATCTAATTTTGTAAACCTTTTGGAATTCTTTATTCTTGTTGCAATTTCTTCTATTGTACGAAGTGGAAAATGTCTGCGTAATATATTTTTGTTCAGATTACTTGGATCGATGTAAATTCTTAATTTGCCTTTTTGCTTCACTACGACCATTGGTGACACTACTGGTGTTGCTACCTTCATTTTGTCAATTACTCCAAAATCCACCATTTTATCGAGTTCTTTTTTAACTTCACTTTTTAATAAAAATTTTTCTCGCCGGTGTTATTTCTAATTTCGGATTATCTATTAAATCTATATCATATTGAAAATTCTTCAAACATCCTAATCCATTAAATATTTCGTCGTCAATCCAATCTATGGTTTTCGAATCGGGACGAACTAATAACTTATATTTTTCGCAAGTTTTTAATCATAGTATTGGTGATGACTCGTTTATTTTAAACTTTATGCTTGCTAACTTATTTTGTATTCTGCATTCGATGTCACTTTCTCCAATTACATTAATCTGGTCTCCACTATATGATAATAAATTTTTGTTTTTGATTTATCAATTTTCGTGTTTAACTTCGATGCGATTTTTAGAGGTAACACATTGCACTGTGCACCCGAATCAAGTTTAAACTCGATTATTTTGTTGTCAAAGATCACTTTTTCCACCCAAGTCTTACTATATTTATTAATTATATCTATTTTTATTGTCTCGATATTTAGTTGTTCACTATTACTTTCTTCGGAGTACTCTCCGACCTCACTGTCATCGTTTTCTAGGTTAAGAACTTTTCTCTGAGATTTTTTGTTTTTATCTCTGTTATTCTTTTCTTGTATTTTTGTTTTACACACACTTTCAAAGTTTCCTTTTATTTTGCACTTATTGCATATTTTGCAGTAAGCTGGGCAGTTTTTAGGTAAATGTTTTGATCCACATCTTTTCCAATAATAGACTTTCTTATTTTTAACTTCAATAGCGTTGATATTCTGACTGTCACTTCTTTCTTGATTTAATGACTGCAATTGTTTCACCGCCTGTGGCCCTATTCTGGTAATCCCCCGGGAATAGGGAATAATTTCTTTTTGTAGCAGCTATTCCCCAGACATTTTTCCCAATTCCCCGTTTTCCAAAAGTTAATTCTGGCGATTGGCGAGTTAATTAACGGGAAAATAATTTAATTATTTGCGGGCGACACAAGATTGCAATAAAACAAGAAAACAAAAGTTTAAAAATAATTTACTACGTTTAACTGGTTTTTGTTGATATTTTAATCGAATTTTGTCGAAAATAAATTTGTTTATTAAAGTAAAAAATTGAATATTGATATTTCCAATTAATATTACCAGTTTTCAGTGTAAATTTACAGCCATAGAATACAGCCATAAAATTTACGGCCATTAAAATACAATAAAATTCCGTTAAATTCTATTCCCAGTTAATTCTTTCCTAAATTTGGTATGAAATAATAAACGTCAAAACTGCTATAATGGGGAATATTTTCTTCCCAAAAAAAAAAATTTCCCCAAAAGCCAGAATACACTTTTGGGGAAAAGGGAATAAAACTGCTACAAAATTTAAAATTTGCATTCCCGGGAATTACCAGAATAGGGCCACTGTTCAGCTATTTTACATATTTCAATTGCCGTATCTAGCGTTAACCCGGTTTCTGTCAATAATTTCTCTCTAACGTTGTCCGATGCAATTCCTACAACTATTTTATCTTTGATTAAACTATCCATGAGTGTTTCATAGCTGCATTTTGATGCTTGCGTGTTTACTTTTGTTAAAAAATCTTCGAATGATTGTCCCGTTTCTTGATGAAGTTTATTAAGCATATATCGTTCATATGTTTCATTACGTTTCGGAGTAAAATACTCATCGAATTTGTTTTTTATTATTTTCACATCTACTTTTTGTTTATCATCGCAAGTCTGAATGTGTTGAAAATTCTTACTGCGTCTAGTCCGATAATTGACATAAATGTTGCTGCTTGTACTTCTCCACTTTTATTTGTGAGGTTATAACTGCAATTTCAAACCATTTATATTGTTGAAGCCATTCTTCCCAATTTTTTGCTGCATGTTCATTTACTGTTAGCGCTTTTGGTGGCTTTATCAAGGACGCATTATGATTTTCAGCCATCTTGATTTTTTTTATTTAGGAATTTTTGTAATTTTTTGATTACTTGAATTTTTATTATTATTGATTTTTTATTTTAATATTATCTTGTATTATTTTATGAATTATGTTAATAATTATATTGATTACATATTTTTTTTAAATTTTTTTTAGATCACCACCATGTGAGATCAGACACGCGTGGTGGTATTGACTGATGGCAATTGGCACTTTATTCTGGTTGTTTGTAATTGCGTTTACAATATGGTTAGTGGTTACATGATTTTAGGGTAGATGTCGTGACAGAAGTTATAGAGGAAAAATTGACGAGTATATAATTGCTATTGCGAAACTATCACGACAGTAATTTATTTGGGCTGATACTTTAAATAATATAGAAATCATCATTTAAGTGTTGTCATCGTAGTTTTTGGGTTGAAATTTCGGCCAGCTTCATATACACATGATGAGATAAGTAAACAAATGAGTTCTGATTGAGAAGGCTCGTATAAACTTGCGGTTGCACGATAGTACCTGAAAAATTGAAATTTTTTGTCAGTTTATCGTTAAATTGGTCAAAAAGTGTTTGTAAAAATTTGAGGTTTTTAACGTATTTTAGTTATTACTCTATAAATATTTTGCTATCACATGGATCTCTTCATATCAATATGGTATCAATACAAACAATGATTTAAACCCTTATTGTATTTTACTATTATACTATTGCTAGCTGTGAACCCGATATTAGTAGTAAATAATGTTTAATCTTCAAAGTTTCTTCCCCCTCTTCGTCCATACAACTTCTAAAAAAGTCATTCGTCTGTAAACCCAGCCTTCTCGCATGTTCCTCAAAAGTCAGTGTCCTTTCAGTATCCCGACGACCAATCCTACCTCTCGTTTTCCCAGGTGAGAGTGTTGGTCCACCTCTCGTTTGTCAAGGCAATTTCCTTTTTACTGAGCGCCAGTTTGAGCGCTGCTATAGGTCTCCCCAGACCTGCCCTTTTCGGCTGCATCTGGAGAGTCGTACCGAACCTAGCTAGTTCGTGTACCCTGTAGTTTCCCATGACGTCCGAGTGACCAGGGACCCAGATTATCTGGATGCTGAAATACTTGCTCATTTCATTAAGAGATGATCGGCAATCCAGCGTTACCCACAACTTCAGACAAACCGCCTCTAATAACCTGACCGCCACCTGACTGTCCACATATATTGAATCCTAGGTGGAACATAACTTCTAAAGAGTGTGTAGTAGCTATTGTCCTAAGCGCCCCGCTTATTAGCATACAGACCGTTCTTTGCGCCTTTTCCATCATCCTTATATGTTACCTTCTTCAGAGCTGGCCCTCACACGCCCACTCCATAAAGATAATAATAAGTTCTTCGATTTGTCATCCAAAATAAATGAACATGTGTGCATTTGCTTTTACGTTTCTGTTGGCGCTGTGTACCTTGAAGAGGTGCTTCAACATTATTTCTGCAGTTATTTCAGTTTGCCACAAGGGGTCGCCGGACACGAGGCCCGAGTATGTGCAGATTTTTTTACATCGCCTATCCAGTAAGTATGTTTTGCATATAGTTAGCTTCGATGACTACTCTTAGCGTCCATGCGTAAAATGCTCAAGGTCCAGCTGCGGTCGTTGATGTTATATAGACCTAGAACTCAATGTTGCTCCGTCATTTTCTATACCAACTATTTAAATTCCTTTACTTTCTCATATTGCGCGTCTCTTGAAATACATTTTTCATGTAGTTTTCTTCTTATATAATAATATATGATATATATGATTACATATTTCTGTCCGCGGACGATGATGCGGCCAAAAATGTACATGCCTCCAACAATTTTTTTACTTGATTAAAATATAAGAAGAGAGGATTAAACTTCCAGCAGAAAAAACATTTTTGCTACTCACCGCTACCCCTAGCATACCGCCACAGAAAAGAGTTTTGTTCTGCTGATTTTTTAAAATCAGCAGAAAAATGTCTAAACTCGAGCACATTTTTTTAAAATTACATGTTCGAGCGATTGGAACTTTGAAATCGAATGTAATAATTGAACACAACAGCCATTTTGATAAGAATTACAAATTATAGAATTTGTTTATTTTATAGACGTAACTTGTCACAAAATCCCTCTGTTTATTGTTAACTATAGAAAAATAAAAAATTGCCAAATTGCAACGTGCTATAAATTTATTCCTAATTTCGGTCAAATTAAGTTATTTCAGTTTCCCTTTCAAAACTTTAAAACTTACATAACCTAAATAAACTATTACTTATCTGATAGCTAATAAGGCCATAACGAAAGTCTACTTCATCTACCAGAAAAACAATAGTTGTTCCAGAAGTTTTAAAATATTTAAAATTTTTCGGATTTCGTTCAAATCGGTTGAAAATATCCTATATCCTCTTTGGAAATCATATTTCAGCACTATATCCAAAAGTCATATTATTAGAATCGATATAGTCATATTATTAGAATCCCACTATCGATTCGGAAACCCCGCTCTAATATCATTTTAAAATCTCATTTCCATCGAACATGTGAAATATAAGTTAAATTGGTTAAATAATAGATTGGTGTTGTGCCATTACGAAAATATAATATGTTTTTATAACAAATCGGTTTTAATCAGTCCTCTGTTCCGTGCCATGTACTGTTTTTTGTGATGTTCTATTTTGTATATCCTGTTTTGAAATATGCCATAATGAGTGGCTTCGATAAGGATGACTTGGGTACTGAATATGAAGAAGATATTCAAGTCGTAGATGTAGATATCTGATGGTTTTCGTCGCCCTCGTTAGCTTAATAAGTAGTGTGCTTTCTCTGTGACTCGGGGGTAACGGATTCGATTCCTGGTGGTAACCAGTAAAAAGTTACGACTGGGTGTTTTTAACATGTCACATATGTTATTTATATATGTTCGTCCTTTTCAAATTTTCAGGTTTACAGCCATAGTAGTTACGGCTTTGTCCTTAATATTTTTTAAAACAAGTCATCTTGAAGAATATATATTTAAAAACCAATATAATTTAAAAAAATTATTTTAGTTTTAGTTAGTGGTTTTATTTCAGATACTAGTATTGTTGACGTTAGCAAGTTAATTCTGGAGAACAAGGTTTTGTGGTTCTAACATAGTAAATGGCATCGGTGATACATAATATCGTATTTGGCTTCTTCTGTGTGGTGAATTAGCTTTTTAACCGTATTTCTTCTCAATCACCACTCTTTAGTTTCTTTAGATTTTACCAATATTTTGGATGCGTTCGGTTTTTAATACATAGTATCTGTTGATTTTTACAATAACATTTGATAGTTGTAGCACCGATATGAACGCAACATTCTCAGAGAACAGCCAGTATTCTTTGGCAAGCCCTTATTTGCTTTTTATTAGCCTTTTTGGAACGGATCTATGCAGTCGATTCAATGAAGTTTAATAAATTCATCGGGAACTGAATGAGTCTAAAGCAAATTTATAGTTACTCAAGCTTGACACATTGTCATTGTCTGAAAATGTAGGATGAAGTGAAATTTTCTTAACTTTATTATATAGATAGAGTCTATTTTTTAATTCAACCCGAGCACGCAGTGTGCTGTCAAAATATACTTCGTGTTTTTATTCTACCTGAGTAAATTTACCCTGCATACCGCCTTTTTATTTGTGAACTGAGCTTATACCGTGAATATTCAGTTCTTCAAATTTTACTCTGAAATGAATGTCAGGTATGAAGAGTGTGTAAAGTAAAAAACAATTTATTACTCTATGCACACAGACTCTATGCACATATAGATTACGATCTGTGATGAAATGGAACACATCTATAACCCATCTTCAATGCCAGTACAGGCTAGCATGGAGCGTTGTAGTGTGCAGATGGTGATAAAATCAGACCTATAACCGTACGTCCTCGAATTGGCTGGAAACGGCGTAAAACACAAAAGATTGCAGGGATAATAAAGTAAAAAAAAAAAAAAAAAAAAAAAATAAAAAAAAAAAAAAAATCCTACGCTTGGTGTACAATAGTTGGCTAACGCTTGCGGTTTTGTAAAATAGCAGGTCAACGACAAATTTGAATAAATTTACCTGTACTTTTCAGGATACCATCGAACACCATCAACAGATCGACACAGCCTACATTCATTTCAGTAACGCTTCAGCAAAGCGCGATAGGAAGCCTTCAGACTTTTTCACTGATTTTCACCGATAGGAAGCCTTCAGGCTTTTTTACCTGCCCAGCTTTCATACAGGTCCATGGATTTTCATATAATATTTTTTGATAACGTTGGTAATGTAATTGTCAACTGAGCGGTTTTCTCTTCGCAGATGGGTTTAAATATTTTTAAAAACATTACAAACCTGTATGCTGCAAACCTTTTACAGGAAGACATTAATAGAAGCAACAAGTGGTGTGAAACTAATTGTTTATTCGGGTTAACATAAATAAATGTACAGTTATGTTATTCCATCGAAGGAAATCGCCTGAAACTATCGACTGTGTACTATCAAAGGCGCAAGTGTCAATAGAGTGGATAAGATAAAAGGATTAGACGCATATGTTAGTAAATATAAGCTAACTCCATGTTTGACTTTATCATACGATAGAATAGACAAATAACGAACCATAAAGTAAAGTTCCTTATTCATATTATACTTCAGCTATGTTAGATGCCAACTAGAATATATATTTGAATTTTTGTCTTATAGATGGCTAATGTGTAAGAATCACAACAATCAGTTTCGAACAGACGAGATTAATGATTTGAAAAAATCAGTCTTCTCATCAGGTAATAATTCGCATAATTTGCTAGTAGTACAACTACATGGTATTGCTCTATATATATAGACAATATTTCAATGTAATAAACAACATCAGTCGTCGCGACCTGATGAGGAGACTGATTTTTTCAAATCATTAATCTCGTCTGTTCGAAACTGATTGTTGTGATTCTTACACATTAGCCATCTATAAGTCAAAAATTCAAATTTATCCGCGATCCAGCGTTAAAGGAAAGAAAAAATGTATGGGGTGGTTGGGAAGTTGATTGTGTATAAGTAGGTGTCGATTATCATCATGGTCGTTGTCATACAGATTGACGCAAATGGAAGAATTTCCTACGGTTGTGTAATTAATTCGAGAGTGCTGAAATAGACCAATATACGGAACAATCACAATACACCATTACAATTGATAAAAACCAAAGTAAAATAGAATATATAGTTCAAGATGTGCCAATATCAATACCAATGCCCACCTTTTTGTTCCTATAAGATCCCATCACTTAATAATATGTCCGTAGATGCTGGTATAGATGAAGAGCACTGCAGGATATGATCCACAAAACCGCGTAGTTATCGTGTTAGCAGGCCGCCGAATGCAGGTCAGGGCGATTGCTGAAATTGTAAATATTACAATTTGATGGAGGAATTTGAGGAGTCTGTCGGCGGGATTGGTACAGCATTTTCTAACAACGACGAAATCGGATGATTATCACAAAATTAGTGCTAAGAAGTTGCTGCGTCCTCCACCATATTCTTTAGGTTGACGTCAAAAAAGGAGGCTATCGTCAAAACATTTTGTAGAATTCGAAAATAATTAAATTGTTCAGATGGCTGGAGAAATTTGTAATTTATTTATTATATTTGTTTATTTAAAGAAATTTAATTTGCCTTATGACGTTTTTGTAGATTCTATTGTTTCTAGAGCTTTCCATGCCATGTAAAATGGATGCATTTGGGAGGCCTTCTATTTAGCTTCAATACAATTAATACACAAATTTCTCGATGTTTTCCGTTTGAGTTTTTTTTGGCGATAATTGATTAATGTATTAATGTCCTTATTCAGCGATATTTTCATTTTTTAACGTTTGTACAATATGATATCTTAGCGTACGTACAATAATATTTTAAACTATACATTTTATAAGTGGTATACGTTTGTTCAATGTTGATTAGCCTTAAATAAAGTATGTAGAAACTGCGTAGTGATATGCATATTATTAATATTAGTAATGCATAAGCTGAAAGTGTTCAATTTTCAGGCAAAGTATCTGGGTTGCTATATCTTGGATCGCAACATATAGGCAATTGCCAGTATCAAAATCTGGCAGGGACATATTTGTGTTCTTATACATAGTTTTAATTTTATTATCGCCGATTTGTACCTTATATCATCGTGTCCAACTGCATTTAAGACAAGGATGAAACACACCAAGCAGCAGCAACGAGCAGTAAACTTAAATTTTGGCTTATTCGCTTATGTAATGATACAATATCATAGTTTGTGTATAAATATAGGTATTGTAACGCTCCTTGAGCAGTATGAATGGGTCCGGTTCACCTAACAGAGACCATTCCGAAGAATACTGTAACGTTATAGATTTGAAGAGTTACTTCATTTACTGGGACTCCGAAGGCGGTTTGCTTTTGCCAGCTAATGCTCAGTGGATGGGGTGGGTTTTAATTAGGAGTGTTAGTAAATCTTCCTTAACCGCCAGAAAGAGTCCATTAGTAAATAAAGTAATTCTTCAAATCTATAACGTTCCAGTATTCTTAGAAATGGTTCTCTGTTAGGTTAACCGGACCCATTCATACTGCTCAAGGAGCGTTACAGTGGCGCCCAAACCTTCGGTCTTAACCAGTTAAATAAATTCAATAAGCTTTTATTATTGTGGTCATATACATTCGCCTTCCGATTCCATTTTTTTAATGACGACCCCGGAGGTTAGTGTTAATGTATAGACTTTCAACATTTTTTTATATTATTTTTTTTCCTTATTTTTCCCCCCTCCTAATTTTATCATACCGTTTCTTTAAATTCAGTTTTGACCATGCACTAAATTCCATTTCCCATAATGTTGACCTTGGTAGCAGGTTTCGAAGCTGAAGTTAAAGATTTCTATTTTATTTAATAATAAAACGCGTTGATTCCAAATCTATTTTTCTTGTTGACTTCAATGTTAGATTTTTTTTTTATTATTGAATTATTTCAATAATTACCTTACACGGGTTTATAAAAGATATTTCCATCGACAATGATGTTGACCTTCTAGTACCCGTGTAGATAAAACCAATCCTTCTTCCTCTCCTTTGCAGATCCTTATCCTAATAATATCCGGCCCAGACAATGATATAAACCTGTTCGGGTTTTACTAACTTTTACTTTAAGAACGTTTCTGTCGCATCCTCCTGAGCATATTAAAGTTTTGAAATTTAAATTAATAATTTTAAGTTCAATCCATGAACATTTCGTATCCACTTAAATTCGTTATAAATTGATTCATATACTTTTTGTAGTAATTGCTTATTCGACAAGAGATATATTGTGTTATTCATCAACGATCCGATATTGGAAGATTCGTAGTCATTAATAATAAACAATTATTTTAATTTTAAATTTTGCTAGTTCAAATTTAATTTGCTCGACTTATTATTTAACTAAATATTTTCAAAATGGTCTTCAGAATCAAATGACTAGAGTTAAAAAGTGATGAATTCCAAATCGAGTGTGAGTTGAGACAAATTAGTGGTTCAATTAAAACTCAGTACGAAGAATTAGATAAGCGTTTTGCTGATGAGGAAGATAACACCGTTGACGAGCCGCGTGACCCTCATTGCGAAGCTATCCAATACCCATATAATGAGTTATTAGTTTGCAGTTGTAAACTACAACAACTACAAAATAACCTTCTCGATTTATTTGAGAACCGGGCTGATGATTTGAATAAACTCAACGTGGACTTGCCACGCTTATGTCACTTACGAGGTCGCTTTCGACGATTGTTAACTCTCCCGGATCTATCTCGGTTAGTCAACCATACGTGGAAAAGTGTCAGAATGTAATTAATTTATGTGAACAACATAAACGGAATAGTGAAGAAGTAAATACATCAATCGGCGGGATAAGTGGCATAAATATAGACAAGTTTTGTGCTAAACAATTACAAGACGCCGCCACATTGGCTCCAACACAAAATATCCTCCAACTCGAACCTAATAAGGGGAAAATACCATCAGAACAATCGAAACCGGAAACTTCGTCCACACCTAAAGTTACGAATGCAACGGGGGACCCAGTAAGTTCAATTTCACAATCTCATCTTAACCATCTCAACCTTTGGCTGAGTCCAACTCAACAATTTTTCCTATTAATCATATAAGTTTGATTAAATACCAAGTTTCTATCCCTGGGGTACATATCCTCCATTACCTTAAATATCTGAAAGGTATCCATTAGGGCTAAGTTATGCGCATCCGAATTTTAATATGATTCCTCCCTGGATCAAAATGGATCATGGTTCGCATGCACGTGGCATTCCATTCAGTATTCCTCAAGGTGAAAAACAAGTGGAACTGCCCTCTGGCTATACTACTTTTAACCATTTGAGCTCGAAACCATCACATTTTACTCCCGTTTATAAATGGAAAGTTAAATTTGATGGACTATCTTTTAGTATTGCAGTGGAAAATTTCTTTATTAGAATAGAATATTTGGCTTTGGCAAATCACGTGTTTCTACCTCAGCTACTGAGAGATGTTATGTTTTTGTTAGAGGGACCAGCACAGGAGCACTATTGGCTAGTTATTGGGAACAAGCCTGATTGCACGTGGGACGAGTTGAGAAATTCGATTTTACACTGATTTCAGGATCGAAGAACTGATGTGGATATTCGCAAGTTGATTGATAACCGGAAACAAAAACCGAATGAGTCCTTTGTAAATTTCTATTATGACATTTTAACCCTTGCCATGCCAATGAAAATTTCCATGCCTGAAGTTTTAGAGATTTTAAAAAATAACATGCGAGCGGGTTAAATCGTTCATCTTGCGGGAAGACCTGTTTCTTCAGTTGCGGATTTGGTAAGTACGTGTATTTCCACGTAGCGAAAAGTATAGGATTCTTACCAGAATCGTACACAAAACCTCGGTCATAAAATGGTGTATGAATTTTATCAATCAGTTGCTCAAAAATTAAATTCTTCAGATGCACAAATTGATAAGGGGAATTCAACTGAGAACCACGATTCGCAAAATGCTAACCGTCTGTTACATTCCGATGCGATAAATGCTCTTTATTCGCCTCAAACAGTAAATTATGATCCAAATAGTCTTCCGCCTATAATTTATTGGAATTGCCGGGTGTTTCTCATTATTGGATGGAATGTAATATCCCTCCTCGTATATTTTGTTACTCTTGTGGTAAACTGGATGTACTGAAAGCCCACTGTCCGACATGCTCTCGATCGGGAAACACACAACTGGAGATGAGGACAACCGGGTCATCTCGTTTCCGAACAGAGACGCAAGAATCTCGCACCAGACCCGTAACCAATTCCAACACGATCGTCCCTCCTCGATCGTAAATTTATCTTGCCAACAAAATCATGACTTAATACCAACTAATATACATCTCGTAGACCGCGGTCCATCAAGTATTTTAAAGGAAAGAACGAAATGCATATTAAAATCACAGAATCCATATTGTCCGACCATTCAGAAGTAGTTGACGACGATAATCGGCCATATGCTATTGTTAATATAGAACGGACCCAGGTTCGTGGATTTTATTAATTGTCACAAACTTACAGTGTATCCTATAACTTCATTTGTCAAAACTGCGTGTGGTTCGTCCCAACGGATTCTAAGTAACCTTCCACGGGATTACTTCTGACATGAAAATTTTTATAGTACCATCGCTTCAGCAGAAATTGTATTTAGGCTATGATTTTTGGAAAATTTTTGGGTTAGCACCTCAGGTGGTCGCGGACTTGACTGTCGAATCACTCCATAATGATTTATATCAACAACATTCGCTAACCAGTGATCATTGTCAAAAACTTCAGAGCATAACCGACGCTTTGCCAAGCTTCGAAAAATCCGGTTTAGGACGAACTCACCTGCTAAATTACATTATTGACGTTGGGGAAGCTTCTCCAATAAAACAACGCTTTTATGCAGTATCACCTGCCGTACAAAAATTAATTTACGAAGAGCTTGACCGTATGATATCACTTGATGTGATCGAAGAAAGCCACAGTGCATGGAGTTCCCCGATGGCGGTGGTTAAAAAGGCAAATGGTCGCATCCGATTGTGCCTGGACGCCAGGTGCTTGAACGCAGTGACTAAAAAGGATGCGTACCCACTGCCGCTGATTGATGGTCTGTTGAGCAGACTGGACCAGACAAAGTATATTTCGAGCTTAGATCTAAAGGACGCCTTTGGGCAAATCCCATTGGATCCTAGTTCGAGAGATAAAACGGCGTTTTCCATCCCGGGGTGCCCACTTTATCAATTTAAGGTAATGCCATTTGGGCTCTACAATGCGCCTCAAACTTTGTCGAGATTAATGAATAAAGTGATCCCCACCAGCTGCATGACCGAGTATTCGTGTATCTCGATGATCTTTTAATAACTACATCAACTATTGATGAACCCTTCGAATTTTTCACTGAAGTAACGAAACGATTAGAGCAAGCTGGACTCACAATAAATGTTGAGAAAAGCAGATTCTTGCTGAGAGAAATCGAGTACTTAGGTCATGTTGTTTGTGAGGTGAGGGGAGGATTAAGAACTAATCCCGTCAAGGTGCGAGCTATTGCAGAGGTCCCAGTCCCCAAAACGGTAAGACAACTGAGGGGATATTTCAGTGTCACGCGGTGGTATCGTCGTTTCGTTCGCGACTATTCGACGATTTCGGGTCCGCTGACAAATCTCCTAAGAAAAGGGCAAAATTCACATGGATGCAAGAATCACAAAACGCATTTGATTCGTTAAAGGCTGCTCTAACCAGCACACCTGTATTTAGCAACTCCCGATTTTACACAGAGGTTTTACTTACAATGTGATGCTAGTTCGACCGGTGTAGGAGCTGTGTTGTTCCAAAAAAGTACGGAAGGTGATGATAGACCAAATAAACTATAGTGTGACTGAGCTGGCCTATATTGAAGGATTACCTTTCACGATAATTACGGATCACTCCAGCCTCACATGGCTTATGTCAACTAAGGATCTTACTGGGCGCTTAGCGCGTTGGAGCTTGAAGCTCCAGGGTTATAATTTTGTTATTGAATACAGGAAAGGCTCACAAAACTGTGTCCTGGACGCGTTATCTAGGGTTCATATGGACGAATTCTCTATGACTGATCAACCACTTAACATCGATCTTGATAATCCTGCATTTAAATCGGAAAAATACTCAGCTCTCATACTGGCTTTAGAAAATAATCCACGGAAGAACAATACTAAAACTGTTGATGGCAAAGTTTATATCAACTTGAGACCTCTTTTTCTCACTAATTCCGAAAATAATATACCATGTTGGAAGCTTGTAGTGCCTGAAGAACAATACAATTGTATCTTCATGTGACGTCTGTAAGTCAAATAAAGCTGCAAACCAGTGTATTCGACCCCCCTAGCTACCCTTCCTAGTATACTTCTAGACCCTGGCTGAGGATTTATTTGGATTTTTTAGGACCTTACCCCCGCACTCGAAAAGGAAATACCGCAATTTTAATTGTCGTTGATCATCTGTCCAAATCTGTTTTGACAAAAGCGGTACGACAAGCAACGGCTGAAGAGGTGGTCAACTTTCTTGAGGCCCAGATTTTTCTGATGTTCGGGGTTCCCGAGGTAATTGTAACCGACAACGGGAAGCAATTTGACTCAAATTTTTTTGGGAAATTTGTGCTATAAATATGGTGTTTGACATCTATTCACGGCTAAGTATGCTCCGCAGGCAAATGCTTCGGAACGTGTAAAGGTAAACCGTACGCTCCTCACTGCTCTGAGATCATATATTCAAACCGCTCAAAAGGTATGGGACGTAAATTTGGCTGCCGTCACTCATGCTATTCGAAACTCTATGCATGATTCAACTGGGTTTTCACCCCATATTTTTTTGTGTTCGGTCAGCATGCCATCCTACATGGTTCAATCTATAAAATCCTGGAGGACGCCCAAGATCTTATCGGCAACGAACTTCTAATCACAGAAAAACGAGAAATGTTAGGTCATCCTACGCTAAAACTAAAACTTATTACAATCATCGTAGTCGAGTACCCCAGGTGCGGGTGGGGCAGACGGTATACGTAAGAAATTTCCCACAAAGTAAAGCTGGTGAAAATTTTGCGGCAAAACTCGCTCCTAAATTTCTGAAAGGAATCGTAGCCAATTTAATAGGAAATGTATCTTGTGAACTTACTGATGCTATAACGGTCAATCAATGGGCGCTTTCAGGGCACCCTTGGGAACATGTTGAGTAAAAACACGGCCAACGCTATGAAAATGTTTAGCTCTATTAAATTTTAAAAACAAATTGGCGATGATTTTACTAATCATGATAGGAGACCTGAAAGCGCCCAATGAGAGCTTATCATCTAAAAGATATCAAACTGTGACACGCTCGTAATTTTGTTATTCTGGAATTTTTTTAAATTATAATTTTGAAAATTTACCTTATTTTTTTCCTTTCTCTCGAATGGTACATTACAATGTTTCTCTTGGCCCGGCTAAGACCCATCTCAGGGGCAGGTCGTCCCCACGACTTGTAACGAATCTTCGCTACAATAAGTAATGGGTTGATCACCCCTAATGCAAGTGTTTTGGATTGAACTCTCCTGATGTGATTTAATGATTACGGTTTATATAATTAACTTGTTGGTCACATAATTTCTTCTTGTGAACCGCACGATTGCTTACGGTATGAGTAAGTGGTTTCTAAATTAAAAAGTTTAATATTTGTAAAATTTAAATTAATCTGATAAGTTACTAGTTTTAAATATATTGAACATTGTTTCCGATTAAGAAAATTATATTGTGAAGTAGTGATTAAACCTTTTATAATTATATTCTAATAATAAATGAAACTATATAACTAAATTTAACTATAATTAATAATAAAATTACAAATACTATCAACTAATAAATATTAAATGTGCTGATCGACATAAAAATTAAAACGGATATATGTATTCTGTTAACGAACAATGTAAAGTGTACGAGTACTATAATGAAAGGCTGTTTAAATGCCGAATTGGAGTAATATTATTGAGTGTGTATGAACTAACTCGTGAAAGTAAGATCGTCAATTTGGTTAATATCCATAACAGTTTAATAAACGAATTGTTTAAAGGGTCTAAGTTCAGTACAATATAATTAATACATCTACGATTATATTGTAGTATTCTGTGAATTATTTTTTTTCCATGTAAAATAAGAAAACAAAAACAAAACTTTAAAATTTTCGATACTCAATTGAACATTAGTGTATA
The DNA here is from genome assembly GCA_947310385.1 of Nephrotoma appendiculata. Classification (NCBI taxonomy): domain Eukaryota; kingdom Metazoa; phylum Arthropoda; class Insecta; order Diptera; family Tipulidae; genus Nephrotoma; species Nephrotoma appendiculata. The sequence continues at coordinate 179,732,132 of OX371223.1, read as the reverse complement.
TCCTACTAAGTAATGTGTATTACGAAATTATACAGTGGCTCAGTGTAATAACCATCCAGATACAGACGTTGCGTTGTTGGTTGGGTTATTGGTGATTAAATTATAATTATTAAAACTTAAATTATAATCATAAATTTAGTAGATCTATTATATTTCGTAATTTGATAAACTTTAATTTATTAAAAACTATTTCGTGAAAAACTATGAATAATACTATCTTGTGGATTTAGTGAAAAAAAGCATGTGCGGGTGCATTAATCGTATTTTGTGTAAATAACGCTAACTTGGCGTCGAACAACGAACAGCAAAACTACATACATATCTACGGTTGCTTTAACTTGTTACAAACACCGGTGCATCGCGGGAAATTCAAGGTAAAAACATCTACAAATAAAATTTTGACTATCAATAAAATATATCGTCGACACCATTAGTTATTGATACGTACAATAATAAACTCGTAAATCTATTACAAATAATATCAAACTTTAATTTAACTGAAGTAAAATTTATATTTATTGATTTCAAATATTGCTGAAGAAAAAACAATTTTTATTTTTAAGTTTTCTTTCTATTTAATTTATCTAAATTTTCATTTCTAAATTATGTTTCTTAGTGATAACTATACAATTTTTTAGCAATTTATTTTTGGATAAAATCTTTCATTTACCATTTTGTTTTTTTGTTTAACTATAACAAATTAATTTTCGTTTAAAATTAATTTTTATTTTTATTTATTTTTTTTCTTAAACTTTTTGAATTTACTAGTTATTAATAAATTTTCTTTTATACTTATTTTGTTCAAAACTCAAATTTCGTATTTTCTTAATTTAATTTCTTTTTCTTAAATTTTTCAATGTTTCTCTATGGGTTGTACAAATTTTCTCTCGGCCGTATACGGCATTCTGTGCAAAGTGATTAGTGTAATAAGTTAAAATGATATAATTTTTTGGCTCAATGGGAGGATGTGACAGAAACAGGTGATTGTCTGGTCTATTATCCTATCCTATCCCTCGTTTTCCTTTCCCTTAAATAGCTCCTACCTTTCTGGCGGTTAAGCAAGATTTACTAACACTTCGAATTAAAACCCACCCCATCCACTTAGCATTAGCTGGCAGAAACAAACTGCCTTCGGAGTCCCTTAGTAAATGAAGTAACTCTTCAAATCTATAACGTTCCAGTATTCTTCGGAATGGTCTCTGTTAGATGAACCGGACCCATTCATACTGCTCAAGGAGCGTTACAGTATTTCCATTAAAAGAAATTAAGTATTTTGTAATTATAATTGAAAAATTTAAATTTAAAAAAATTATATTGAATGAAGTTGCATCTGTCGCGGCATCAATAGGTTCCACACCCAGCAGCTTTAATTTGCTGCTCTTTGCTGCTACTCATAACCTCAATAAAATTTGCACAATTCAATTATACCACTAAAACAAAGCAATCCGCTGCGCTGCTTGATGTATACGCTCATACGCAGCCTTTAGTGTGGATTGTTTGGAATATGTTGCGCCGCTCTTGGTGTGTTTCATCCTTAAGACTGTTTGCCAAACGAATACTTATTTGTGGAACCTAACTTATTCAAATAAGTAACCTAGCGAGGTGACTTATTTTCTGTCATTTTCTAGCCGAAAACTCTAAATTGGTTGTCAATTTTTTGTTGTTATTTATATCAATTTATTACTTTTAGAATTTGGTCAATAACTATTTCTAGATAACGAATGGATCTTTGTGGATTAAAATCAAAATTAAGATAAAAAAATGATTATCATAAAGATATAGCATCCTAATTACGTAATGTATGCATGTCTTACACAAATGAATTGAGATCAGCTACGGAACTAGCAAGACCACACGGCATATTACTATATTCTATCTTTACTAAACAATTAATACTGATTAGACAGACATGAAATATATATTTACATAAAATATATATTTTCCTATTAATTGGGGAATTTAATTATTTTTTCGAACTTCTTTCATTGTCTAAACGAAAATTGAAATATAAAAAATCCAGCCGAATCGTACCTAAAAATTATATAAACATTTTTGTAGATTTAAAAATTATTTCTAAGTTATTCTTTTTTAAATTGTCGCCAATCCTTTTAATTGCACAAATATAATTGTTAATTTATTAAAATAAATAATTAAATTAATGTAAACGAAAATATTATGCCTCGACGAATTTTGCGATGAAAACCCGTTAAAACATTGATTTTTCATGTCGCTGTCAAAATAAGTATGCAAACTTAATTGGAAAGGGTTTACGTACTTATTCAAGATGGCTGATACTTACTTACGGCTATACTTGAAATGTGCAAACAAATTTGAGTTGCTAATTTAAATCACAAATAATTACAAAAACACACTACCTTCCGTTCAATTAAACTTTATTTTGTACCATTTTGATGAGCATCTGATGTTTCTATTTCTTCTTCATTTAGTGGTTCTAACTCATTTGGTTTATATGCTTCATGTTTATCTGTGACATGATGTAAAACTACCATTTCACTTTCACGTTTCTTGTAATCTGGATCGTTCCATGGCTTCAATTTAGCATCGGTGAACAAACAGAAGCATATTCCGGCAAAAATTAAATTGGCAGCGCAAATTAAGAAGACCAGCTTCCATTGTTGTGTAGTTTGCTTGAAAAGGAAAAAAAATATTTTAATCTAAAATTCTGCAACAAACACTATCTTTGTATGTAATTACATTTTCGAACGTTAAGTACCCAACTATTATTGGACTTATAAATCCTGGAATACAGCCAATCATACCACTAATTCCGAGTAAAAGCGACGCATAATTAGGGCTTAAATCCACCATATTTGCTAGTGTTCCTGTCGAGACGGCACCTTGCAATGAATTGGCAATGGTCAAAAATAACGCGGCCATTAAAGTATTGCACCCCGAATATGCAAGGAATATCATGAAAACTCCATTCATTATCAAACAAACAAAACCGGCTAGTTTACGTACATGAGTCGCATTCATTTTTTCACTTTTAAGCATATAATCACTGAATATTGAAAATATTATGGCAAATAGTACTCGAGTGATATGTGGAATTCCGGAAAGCACACCAGTCATTTCGATTCCCCAACCATGGACATATTTAAAATATGCCGGTGCTTGTGTCATCGTTGTAAATAGACCCCAAAGGCCACCCCATTGCGCTAGATTAACCATCCAAACGGCACGAGTTTTAAATATGTCTTTCCATGGTATGGAGTGTTTCACATTTCGTTGTATTGATTTGCCAAGTGTTTTTTGGATATATTCACGTTCTGTGGCATCAATTCTTGGATGTTCCGCCGGAGAATCAAATACGTAAAAATACCATAGTATGTACCAAAGTATGCCGACGATCCCATTAAAATGAAACGTCCATTCCCATGACGAAAATGAGGTAATCAACCCGAATAATGGATGGCACAGTGCCACACCAACTGAACTTCCAAGATAAGCTGTAATAAATTTACTCCTGTCGTTTGGTGGGATCCACTGAGCTGTCATGTTATGCATTGATGGCCAGCATAAACCCTATATACGCGTATACAAAAATGTTTTAATATCTAAAATAATGGAATTGAACCTTTTGCAATTTTGCCTACCCCAATGAAACCTTGAATAACCCTGAGAACCACAAGGTAAGTTGTACCCAGATATGCAGAAATTGGGATTAAAAAACATAAAATACAAGGAATTAAATTAGCCAGTCCAAACACTAATTTCGTTCCGTATCTACGGCCCCAAATTCCTCCAGGGACTTGAGCCGCCCAATGTAACCAAAAATATGAACCAAGAATTGTTCCTTGTTCAAGTTCGTCCCACTCAAATCCGTTTATGTCGTATTCCATGTTGAATTTCTCCATAAGGTAACGTTCAATAGACCAACCTCGCACCCGTTGTTGAACTTGCGACCTTTCAGACGTGGTATGATTTTCATCGTGAATTAAATTCGAAATACTTACATTCAAATCACTAGGATTGACGCTTGCATTAAAACATTCGGCGGCGGTGATATTTTTGTTTTCTGTTAATTTTACCTGCACCATATCAACAAGAGGTATGCTGGTATTTACACGCAACATGTAGTTGACTGCAAACCCAATAAATGAAATGTGCCAAAGCACGGTGGTGCACGTAATTCCGGATACTTTGTCTAAAATAGTTAGGTACTGTTACATAATTTTTTAATTCAATCTAATTACTTTCAATTACCTGAACCCATTTTGGGCTTTCGTTACTGTATCACCACTATGGATTAGAGATAATCGTTTGGGTACACACAGCTTTAGTAGGTTTAAATTGCGCGAATTTTCAATGGTAATCATAGGAGCTACTGTCTTCTACTAAAATGTTAACCGTATATGATCTCTAATCTTATCGCGAAGATGTAGAGATTTACTTTGATTTATGGTGTGCATGGCATGAGAATATATAGATTTTGGCTTTAAATTAACAACACAACACAATTTTATTCGATGGCATGATTCGTTATCATGTTAAATGTTTATAGTATATAGCTCTTCAGGTATACAGTGAGATAAAATTACAACTAATTTTTAGCTTCGTCCAAATACTTTGACGATGAATTGTAAACTACATATTTTTATAGTGCGCGCCTTATCACCATTTAAATATATTAATGAAAATTCATTTGATGTCGGTTCTTTGGCTTAACGATAATATGGCATTTACAAGATAAGCGAGGATGAAAGTTGAATATTCTGAAATATATTATCAGTAGCTATATGCATATTATTTTATTGCATTGTATGCGAGCTGTGGGCATGTAATAACAATTTAGCTCGGGATCATCGTTGTTTTGACTCAGGTTGCGAATAAATTATTCTTTCGAAATTGTAATTATATGTTGATGTTTTAAGCCAGTGCTGCTCAACATCTGTCAACACGGGTGCCATCATTTCTCCACAAATCAATACGAAGGCAAAAAACTGCAGATAAATGAAAAGTCCGATCGAGTAAATTTAACACCTCTTTCCGTTATAAAAAACTCAGTTATTTCCGTTATAAATCATATTGACTTAACACCTAAAAAGATGGTGCAAAAACCTGGAATGATTCGTGGGCTGCGAAAGAGTTTACTATGAATATGAAGATAACTTTGATTGAGTTCAAAATGAGATAACCTGTAGCAACAATGGTTTAATTTCTAAAGTATCCAGGAAAAAATAAATAAAAAACATAATGCAGCCTAATATCCACAATTAAGCTGATTAAAATTAATGACGTACTATTAAATCAAAATTTGAAGTGTAACCCATAAAAAATGGTTCTTATCTATAAGTTTAATTATTGCAAATTAAATTGATACGTCAAAATACCGGTATATAGAACAATAAACAAATCAAATGAAAAAGTGGCGAACCATTCAAATTACTTCATCTGATTCCTTGTCGTCTAGACGCAAATCCAGTTGAAAGGTTGCATTGATAGCATACGGTCAAGGTCCCAAATCAATTAGTGTTTCTTTACATTACATCCTTATGTCGTCTTTATGCATCTTATTATATTCTTACTTTCCCAGGAATCATAAAAACATTAACGACAACAAAGAATATTGCAATTATATAAAACAACAACAACAACTATAAAACTATCGACGTCACTTGGGAGTTTAGTAAATTATTTTCATGGAATTTGAATTTTTTTTTTACAATACTTCCAATACAAAACGTCGCTCGTCTATTATTCAGTCTTTGTTTTGTCGTTTTGTTTTTCAGCTGCATTCTACTACTTGGTATGATGATAAATTCATTGTTACAGTTCAATAAAAACCTAGCTAGGAATAACGGTTATTTTGCTCAGTTGAATTACGTGTATGACTCGCGTCATTTCAAGGTAGTACATATATGACCAGTATAATGACGTTTTAATTATACTTACATTATATCAGAACAGTAGAACTGTGTCTTCTGTTTTTAAAATATTATACAAGTATAAATTTCTAGGTAATAATAAATATTGGAGTGAATCATTTCTGACGGCCGCATAGACTTGAAATTTTCCTTATCAGCACAGTTGATTTTTAAATATGCATATTATCATATTTTTTTTATCTATCTACAGGGCTATTTATAAGTTTTATTTACTTATTGTCATAGGAAATATCTATTTTGCCATAACAAACATTAATCACTGGCATTCAGTTTATGAAAATTTAAGACGTTCGTGAAGTACACATTTGGCCTCGTACTTCGTAAATATGGCATGAACCCGAGAGGTGTGTCTTACAATTCTTTGTTCTAAAGTTTCCTTTAAATCGAGAATATATGATCAACTTCTGTGGAGGGTTTATTACCATTAAGTAGTTCCGTGGACACTTTACTTTTCAATTCATACAACAAGCTGTATATTTATTTTGCCAGCGCTGAGCTTCTAATGGTGGGTTTATACTACACAATTTGCATCAATATTTGATGAACTTTATTTTTTCTGATTGCAATTCTTGGTATACATGAAAGCATAAGGATGAAACACACTAAGCAGTATCAGCGAGCAGCAAATTTAAATATTGGCTTATTCGCTTATGTAATGATACAAGATCACAGTTTGAGTGTAAATATACGTATTTCCAATAAAAGAAATCAAATATTTTGTGATTTTAATAGAAAAATTTAAATTTAAAAAATTATATTGAATGAAGTTGCATCTAAGGATCTATTAAAATTATAAAATATTTCATTTCTTTTATTGGAAATACGTAAGATGCTCAAATAATGTGTCCAAACTAGTGTGTATCTTTAATAAATTTGAATACCCAAATTTCGTTCAACTCGTTAAGTATATTGTTCTGATGTAATTATGTAGTTAAAAAACTAATTTCTTAATTTTCATTCTTTTTTGCTTCTAAACACTACATAATTTAAAAAAAAAATACTAATTTTGGACAAATTATTTATTTACTAATTTGCCATCTAGGACAAAAAAATATTCAAATTAAATCTGCATTACGGCGCAAAACCAAAAAACGCATCGTTTGACGTAATTTTTCGATTGATTAGAATCAAAATTTAATTTGAAAAACAATTGAATGTTTGATATGCTATAGCACTAGTATCGTAAGAAGTGTATTTCAATTTGTTCATAAATAGTAATAGCAATAATAATAATAAATAGTAATAATAAAACGTGCTTGCAATTCACGAGTAGATTGTAGAGTTGTCAAAAATAACATAATAAATTGGCCATTTTAAACCATACATAGTGCTTTGCAACACATTTGAAACGATTTGTAAGTTTGTGATAGATGAATATCGCTGTGATTTTCTGTCAAAATTATGTAAATTTTTAAATATAACGGAATAATTCGAAATTTTGATTTTACATTTATGAAGGTCAAGAAGTCGAATTTGAACCAATTAGAAATCAACGATTAATTTAATTTACTAGTTTAACTCGTCAATGTACTCCTGTTATACCTAGAGTCTACACTATGCAAATTTACTAATATTTTATATCTTGGTATCAATGTATGTGTGAGTATTTTATATACATTTTGACACTATCAGCAAATTATCAGGAGGCTATTTCACGAAAAATTTCCATGAAGTTATTACGAAATGTCATCTTTTTGAGGTTAGTTTCATCATTATGAATTTAATTTTCAGAGTGAAGTCATACAATTTTGTTATAGTATATTTATTTAAATCTGAATTCTGTGTTAATATATCGAAATTCGTGATTTTCGTAATTCGTGTTAATTTTCTTTAATATATTTAATTTTTTCAATAGTTGTGTACGTCTGTCCATTATTTTTTCACGATTCGACACACGAATTTAACACAGACTGATCTCTTCACCCTTTAAATTAAATTTATAATAATGAAACATAACCTTAAAAGGATGACAGTTCGTATTAATTTCATGATAATTTATCGTGAAATAGCCTCCTGATAATTTGCTGATAGTGTCAAAATTTATATAAAATACTCACACATACATTGAGATAGAAAATATCAGTGAATTTACATACTGTACACTCTAGGATAGCTAAATATGAACGCAATCATAGTTTATAGTATATTATTACTATATATGCAATCTATACCAGTTGATTACGTTGGGGTGGAAATATTTGCACGGATAAATCGAAAACGGTGCTGCGTGGGATCAGTAAGAAGTGAACTCTCTATAATTTTCAATATAACATCAAACTATACAGAGTTTAAAAATGAGGTTGCCAAAAATAAACAATTATTGAAAGCAGCACTATCGAAGATAAAATATTTTTTTTCATCAACTCCAAATAATTTTTCTGTTTTTATTTAACTTTTATGTACCTGAATTATAATGTTAAACACGAATTTATAAATAATTTTCAAAACAAAAATTTTATAAAAATGGCGAAAAAAAAACACAAAACCGATAATTAAATTATTTACAATAACATAAATAAATATATTAAAACAATTTCTTTACGTGAAATACACTTTTCTAAAACTAGAAGACCGCTCTCGGAATGGTACATTCTTTTGTCAATTCTACTTAACATTAAATAATTATTGGTTTCAAATTGTTATTTATACTAAACGAAAATTATTGTTATCTATTGCATTTATGATTTAATATTTAAGTTAGATAACAGAATTTTTCATTTATGTAGTATAAAAAGCAATTTCCCAGCATGGTCATATACTCTTCTCATATGACACGTCGTTTAATTTTACAACAAGTATGCCTGGTATACGAATTTTGGTTGACATGTAATTAATCATCTCTTTTTAATATGGCGTAAGTAAAAATTCGAATACGAGGGTTGCCTTTTATATTTCGGGATTGGACAACCCTAGTGTTGCAATCTGGCAACTGACAGCTCTATCGTTTGACATTTTTGAGATTATACGTACTCAGAACGTTTTGGCATTCGAGCGCTATTTGTGTTGTTTACAGTACTCATTAACTCAACATCTCGGCGAAAAAATGGAATTAAATCGTGAACATTTTCGTGCGATTAGTTTTTACAACTTTCGACGTCAATTAAGGCAGCAAGATTGCATGGATGAACTTAATTCAATTTTTGGCGATGAAGCTCCATCAAGGAGAAGTGTTTATCGATGGTATGGTGAATTCAATCGAGGTCGTAGTTCACTCCAAGACGAATTTCGTGAAGGTCGTCCAGAATCAGTTGTTGTTCCGGAAACCATTTATGCCACCTATCGTGAGATTGAGACAACCTTAGGCATTAGTGGGCCAGCATACATTCAATATTGCATAAACAATTGTATGTCAAAAAAATTTGTTCGCGTTGGATCCCACACAATTTGTCAATGTTTTGAAAAGCTCAAAAAATACGATCGCGGTGCTTCAAAACACGTCTATCAGATAGTGACAGGTGATGAATCGTGGACTTACGCGTATGAGCCCGAAAGTAAACAGCAGTCGACTGTATGGGTGTTTCAAGATGAGCCGAATCCAACAAAAGTTGTTCGCGCAAGAAGCACTTGCAAGCAAATGATCGCCTGTTTTTCGGAAAAAATGGAGATGTCGCAACCGTACCACTAGAACAACGCAGAACAGTCAATTCTGAGTGGTACACAACCATTTGTTTGCCAGTTGTCTTCCAAGAAATCAGGAAAACCAACTGCCCAAGACGGATCACTCTTCACCACGACAATGCGAGCTCTCACACATCGGCTCAAACAACTGCATTTTTGAGCACTCAAAACATCGATTTGATGAGTCATCTGCCGTATAGTCCTGACTTGTCACCAAATGACTTCTTTTTGTTCCCGTACGTAAAAAACAAACTGAGAGGTCAACGTTTTTCGACACCTGAAGAAGCGGTTGCTGCGTTCAGAACGCATATTTTGGAGATACCTCAATCAGAGTGGAAAAAGTGCTTCGACAATTGGTTCAAGCGCATGCAAAAGTGTATAGATCTTCATGGGGAATATTTTGAAAAACAATAAAGCGATTTTCGATGATTAATATTTGTTTTTGTTCTCTAATCCCGAAATATTAAAGGCAGCCCTCGTATTATTTCAAGTGGACTCTTATTTAAAAAAAATTATTTGTATTTTTTTGTTATATGTCAAAGTGGGTCAAAAATGAAAGATTATTTGCCCAATTGGTATATTCGGCAAAATATAATACGGATAAAATTCGGCAAGGTCTAGCTATTTTTATTCCAGGGGTGTGAAATATACCGAATCAATGACAAAGCTAAAGCTCCTTTTTTATTTTAATATGGTATTGGTAGCTTTATTATTGGGTCCCGGTCGAAATGGCATATTTTAAAGCGGCATTTTAAAAAACGGCATTTCTGAAAACTGCATATTTCAAAACGGCATAAGGTACAAAACGGCATAAAGTACAAAACGGCATCAAAACGGCATAAGGTACAAAACGGTATAAGATACAAAACGACATAGGTACAAAATGGTATTTTTCAAAACGGCATTTCTTAAAACGACATTTTTCAAAACGGCCTTTTTCAAAATTTCATATTTTGAAACGACATAGGTACAAAAAGGCATTTTTAAAAACGTCGTCGTATCGTTTATTTAAATTCTCTTTTCTCTTAGGTAAAGGAGAATATTATATACATTCTAAATCTTCAAATAATTTGTAACTCCAATGAAGGTAAATACTTTTCTTATAACATACGAGTACCAAACCAACTAAAGTTTTTATATAAAACATGTAGAAGGAATTTGTCATTATCAATTTCATTTCATCAATTATAGTTCAAATGATTTGTAAATTCAACCCTACCATAGAAACATTTTTTTTTTTGTTTTTTTTATTTATAATTTATATTACAACTAATTTACAATCATTTAGTAATTTATCTTTCTTAAAAAGATATTCACATTTGACGGGCAGTAACCCAATGGCTACTCCCGTTTGAGTTTATATAATTTATTATATTTCTCTGTCCTAATTAAATAAAACTGCCCAGTTCTAAAGGCTTCTGCCTTTGAAGTCTTCTTACTGCATTGGTGGTGTCCAACAAACTTCGTATGTCTGCATTTTGGTGCCGAAATATCCGCTGAATGTGTTTCTTTGCATGATTTTTTATTTCTTCACTGACACATTTCTGATGTATCATGGTGCGTTAACAATGCCACGCAGCACTTTGCTTTGAAAACATTGTATCATTTGTGTATTTGTTGTACAATGCCATAGTTGAATACCATAGGTCCATACTGGTTTGAATATTTGACGAAAGTACACGCAAACGAAAGTACAAGATTCCTATTCAATTTTAAATAAGAATCGTACGAATCTGATTCAATTCAAATATGAATTTTGTGCTTTCGTATTCGTATCGTATTCAGGAATAGGGCCCCAGAATTTCTACCTATTAGCCAATACATTTTCCTATATTTGATGTTCAATTCTTCTTTTTTTTAACATGCTCTTTCCATCTAAGCTCGCAATCGAGAGTCATGTCGAGGTATTTGGCTGTATTTGCATTTGGAACCGGCCTTGAATTGAGTTCCAGTGGAATCCAATTAATTTTCTGGTTTGTGAAGTGTACGTGAATCGATTTGGTTTCGTTTAGGCTAATGCGCCATTTCTTTGTCCAGCTACTCACTGAGTTGGTTGCTTGTTGAAGTTTTGTCGTTAGCTGTATCGTCTGCAAATGTTGCTATGGTAGCACCTTCTGTATTTGGCATATCTCTGGTGTACAGGATATACAGTATAGGACCCAGTACGCTACCTTGTGGTATGACTACTGCTATTCTCTTTAGTTCAGAGTACTCTCCGTTATATTGTACACGGAAATGCCGATCTGTAATGTACGATTTAAGAATTTGATAGAACTGTTTAGGTAGATATCGATGCAATTTAAATTCAAGTCCTTGGTGCCAAACTTTGTCGAAAGCTTGAGCAAAGAAGATGTTTTCTTTTTCTCAAGTGTGGTTTCTATAATATCCGTTATTCTGTGAACTTGTTCTATTGTAGAGTGGATTTAGCTAAATATAAATTGGTGGGGTGGAATTAAATTTTGTTCTTCTATTATTAGCTTGAGCCTCTTGAGCAGTAATTTTTCAAATATTTTTGAAATGACAGGAAGTAGTGAAACCGGCCTGAACGACTTTTTATCGTTTGCTGGTTTGCCTGGTTTAGGAATCATAATTACTTCAATAACCTTCCATCGCCGTGGGACATATTTTAGTCTGAAGACAGCATTGATTATATGAACCAATTTTCGTAAACCCTTCTCGGGAATGGCTTTTGCGATTTGGCCAGTAATTAGATCATAACCTGGAGCTTTTTTCGCATTTAAATTGTACTTGATCTCCACTTTCAATTCCTGTAATGATACAGATCGTATATTATGGTCATACATTTTGCTAACTGTTGTTATGTTTTCATCTGCAGTTTGCCTGGGTAACTGTTGCGTTGAAAGGTTTCTTCCAAGTGAGCCGCAAATAAAGTAGCTTTTTCACTTTTGGCCCAGGTTCCTTCCTCATTTTTAATAGGCGGCATATGCGTTTTGGTCCTTTTTAATCCCTTTGTTGCTTTCCCAAGAGAGTAATCAGTGCCTTTATGTTCGGTGATACCACTTAAGTACTTGTTAATAGTTTCGTTCTTAATTTCTTTTATAAGTTGTTTCAGTTTATTGCACAGATAATTGAGAATTTTTTTGTTTTCCAGAGCGCGTGTCCCTTGCCAGGTCTTTCGTGCCTTCCGTTTCTCTCTAACTAATTCCCTGACTTCAAGAGGGTAATTTTGATTCCTACGAGATTCGGTATGATTAGTAGGAGAGCTTTCCCATGCTGCTTGTTGAATAGTACTGTTAAGTACCTCTAGTTCGTCTTCCAATTGTATCTTTGTTTTGATTGGCACTTGAAGGTCTATTTGCTCTTCAATTAAATGTTGGAATAGGTCCTAGTTAGTTTTATTATATTTGTTAGCTTAGGAAAGTTATCCTTGTTAATTATCATTGTGCGAAGTGTCATGATAACAGGTGAATAGGCAGAATATATTCCCTAACTATTTTCGAGGCACATGTAATCCTTGGTAATCCCTTCCATTACATAAAAATCAATGAGATCTGGTATTTTATTTATATCAGCAGGCCAATATGTTGGTTTATCTCCAGAATGGAACTTGCAGTTGTTTACTCGACCTGCTACGAAAAGCACCATAGAAACATGTGAAATTTCATCTTAATCGACTAAGAAATAGACAAGTTCTTTTCGTTTCGCTTTATCCTAGAATTTAATCCAAGAATCGTTTCAAAATTTAATTCATAACCGTATCTGTTGGTCATAACCCGCAGAAATTAATGAAAAGATAATTCTAGATTCATAATCGATTAAAAGATTCCTCTTCAAGGAACCTTGTGCAGTTTTAAAAATATCGTTTTAAAAAATGCAGTTTTGAAAAATGCCAATTTGGAATATGAAATTTTGTAAAATGCAATTTTATACCTTATGCCGTTTTGAAATATGCTGTTTTGTACCTTATGCAGTTTCTAAATATGTATGCCGTTTTGAAAAATGCAATTTTAAATTATGCCGTTCTGAACGGATCCCAAAATATTTTTATTACTTTTATCTATCGTCATGGAAGTGTAATTTAATAACAAGACTAGGTAGTTTTAATCAGCCAGAACATGAACTGTGCACTGTGCTAATCATCGTCAATCATGACAAGTCATCAAATAAGAACCGTAACTTATCACGTAATTGTTAGTGGTGACGAGTGAAAAATGATCTTATCGGCTATCACACATGAAAAGTTGTGCCATACTTAATTGTCATATAAAGAGAAGGGTCGCTTTGAAATAGGCATTATATAAATATTCGGAAGTTCTAATATATTTTGTGTTACCTGAAAGCACAACTAAATCGCCTTAGGACCGATATGTTCGACATCTTTTTGAATTAATTAGTGAATTCAGTATAATATTTTGGGAATATATTAAAAAAAAAAATAGAAAATTAAAATCCCTCTCGTTTCAATTTAGCTGCAATTTTGACTCTATATGACGGACATCCTGAGACACGGAAGGAAAGATAAGATTTAGTACAAAAACCTAGACCAAAGCTCCACTAATTCAGAACTTCAGCTAATTTCAGACGAATTAAAAACTAAAATCGTTGTGTAAAATTGTCGCCACGAATAACCAAAGCATGCCTATTTTACTACGCGTATAGTTAGAATAAATAATAATTACTTATTTTAAAACTAGTAATAATTAAAATAATTTTAATATGAATTTTTCAAATAAATATGAAACGTATGTGAATAACACAAATCTAAATGTTGATGTACAAATTATTTTAAAGTCCTTTAACCCGGGAAAAACTTCGGTGCCTTTGAATTCTGTCTTATAGGAATTTCACTGTTATATTGTTTTTATGAATTTGTCTGTCCAGCGGCACGTTATTCTTCAAATCGGTGGAAATTTCCACAACTGGAATGTATTTAGCTTTAGAATTATCTATATTAGCTGTATATCTTGAGGCTTGATTTGATCCAATTCAGTTCAGGTTTCGTGAAACAGCACGAAAATGCTTACTAGATCTCAAATCAAAATTTATGATCTGAAGTAAAATTTGGATCAAGTTTCTCATATAAAATTTGAACTGATCCGGATCAGTGAGTGTCATGAAACACGGCTAATATTCGAAGGTTTCGTCCGCTGCTTTAATAATTGTTTAAATTTGCTTTCAAGTTTGTTAATATTTGTGTCCCTACTAAGGGAATAATTCGGCATCGATTTACCCAGTCGGAATTTTTCCATTAGTAGGCAAAAATTAAGAAACGTGCAAAGATATTTAAAAAAATGATTAAAATAGCCGGCGAAAAATTCGAATAATATACAGAATTTGCTGAACAATATGATATTCCGATTGAGTAAATTTCTACTTTCTATTTCTTCTTTTTTTCTCTATTTGGGTAGATTTCAAGAATAAGGATCTCTTCCAAACACCGATGTATTTCCTTATATCGACTTATTCAAATGAAGCCGGTGATTCATCCTGATCTGATATACATAAATAATAATCGCCCTGATTGGTTGAATGTCGGCCATATTTTTTTATCGTACGACAAAAATTAAAAATTGAATATTGCTCAATTTTGTATAAAATTTGATGGCAATGAGAACAAACCTTCCAGGCGCAAAAATGTATACACTAAAAATGTGCGGTTTACGAATAGTTAACGCACGTTAATTTTGATACCACACTACCACACTACTACACTTTGATACACTACACCTATACTTAATTTTTATTATCAAATATTACAGTATATTTTGCTTTCTTTGTATATTTTATATTTTAAAGAGTCGTAGTTTAAGTTTTTATGTGTAATAAATTTATTCGTGATTGATCAGAATATATGGTTGGTCGAACTTTTGCCTTAAAATAAGGACGTTCATTTGTGATGCCCCAGTAAGAGCATTCCTATTAGGTAAGAAAAAATGTGTAGCTTCATGCTTTAAATTTGTAATTAGCTTTTTTTGTGTTTCAGGTATGAATAGTCATTTGGATTATATGCGAGTTTTTTAATATGTGATAAAATATTTGTGAATTAAAATTAAGTATAATTACTTTATGCGGCATAATTAAAAGTCCTTTTGAAATTAATTTTATTATTATATTATATTAATTAAGATAGATTTTATTTAAATAAATACAAGATGAAAATATTATTGGTTTTTTATTTGACAATAAAGTAGTTTCGACGAATTAAACCGAGCGTAAAAGTCACGCGCAAGTGACTCGCCAAAGATACGCAAATACGGCTCATAAATGTTACGTTTTTGTCGTACACATTATGAACAGTTTATAGACACTAACACATAGAAAAGTCTTCGCTAATTTGTTTCACTTCTCATGTGACAAAAATATACTTTACGTACCACATCCGTACCGTTTTTGCGTAACGTTTGCGAATACTTTAGTAGAGCTAAGTCTTCGTAAATCGTACGTTAATGTTACGCCTGGCCTGGAGGGTGACGATTTAAACCGAGCGTAAAAGTCACGCGCAAGTGACTCGCCAAAGATACGCAAATACGGCTCATAAAGGTTACGTTTTTGTCGTATACATTATGAACAGTTTATAGACACTAACACATAGAAAAGTCTTCGCTAATTTGTTTCACTTCTCATGTGACAAAAATATACTTTACGTACCACATCCGTACCGTTTTTGCGTAACGTTTGCGAATACTTTAATAGAGCTAAGTCTTCGTAAACCGTACGTTAATGTTACACCTGGCCTGGAGGGAAAGAATACATATTCTAATGCGAAACTCTTTGCAATTTGTGAAAAAAGTTACCCGATTTATGTGTAAAAGAACATAAAAAAAATTACCCGACGTTTGTTGTAGTGTTCGTTGAAAAAAATTGTTTATTATTTTGAAAATTTTGACATTCCAAAATTCTGTTCGTTTGGATTATAAATTTAAAAGAAACAACTTTCATTTACTTTTGTCTATGAGACGGATTTATTATTAAATTTTCAACATAATCGTCTCATGAGCACATCAAATGTAATAGCGAATCACTCGAGTCCAAAGAGGATGATGAAGATTGCAATTTATAATGGAATTGCATACAATAGACGAAAACTATTCACAGTAACAATTTATTTAAAATATCGTCGTTATAGAACAAAAAGTAATCATCTACATATTTATGATTTCGAGTTACGTATATGGTTTTAGTATTAACTTTTCTATTAAAAATCCATTTTTTTAAATTAAATAGTTTGATGACTGTATCTTTTATAATATATAAGATACAGTAATCAAACTATTTAATTTAAAAAAATTGGATTTTGCATAGAAAAGTTAACACTAAAACCATATAACTGGAAATCATAAATATCTAGATGGTTACTTTTTGTTCTATAACGGCGATATGTACCTATTATATTGTTATCATATGAAATTTTCAACTTATTTTGGGAGCACAAAATCACAAATTAAACAATTAAAATAAACACATGAAATAAAAATTTAAGGTATGCCTCGTCTATGTTTATATTTATGTTTTGACATTATATTGTTATTATTGTTTTCTCGTATATATCTATATGTGTGCGTAAAA
Organism: Nephrotoma appendiculata; assembly: GCA_947310385.1. Lineage (NCBI taxonomy): Eukaryota > Metazoa > Arthropoda > Insecta > Diptera > Tipulidae > Nephrotoma > Nephrotoma appendiculata. Next base: position 179,715,078 of record OX371223.1, on the reverse strand, counting down.
ATCGGCCAAAATATCGCGATTTTTTAAAGTTACACTGGGTAACTTTTTCGGGTAAGATTTTTTCTGCTAACAAACATGTAATGTCAACATGTTACCCTGACAGCTCAACCCGTGTAGGTTTTTTACCCTGACAGCTGAATCCGAGTAATTTTTTGTTGCCTGACAGTTGCAAAGAATTTCGCATATAATATAAAAAAAAATCGAAATAACAAAAATAAAAACACTTTTTTAGGTTGCTTGATTTATAAAATGTCAAAAATATCCATACGACAAAATTATATACATGTATCGCTTCCCTATTTAATTTTCCGTAATTAAATTTTCCGGCACAGGTTACACTTTCATCGTTTTTCGAACTTCAAAATATATTCGAAGTAAATCAAAGTGTTAAAAAGGCCACAATTTTTGATTATCACAGTATTTGCCAACTTCGAAGTAAGCATACATAAACATATCGTCGGTTTCGTGCAACAGCTGCATTTAAAATATTTAATTGACCCTATTAAAATTAGGGCTCCAACAGTTCTATTTCGAGTTGTGAAATTATTCCTAAAAAAATATAATATTTTGAAACTATGAGTAATTTTGAAGATGAAAGATTGTTAGATTTATAGGATTTTTGTTCAAATATCTCAAAATTGATCATTTTTGACGTGTGTCACTATTGCACCAAACCGACGATATATGTATTTTTTAATTTATTGTAATAATTATAATTTATAATAATAATTTTTACTTAGTTAAATTCATTTTATAGTGTTAAATTATTTATAATTTTATATAAATAATAGAATGTTTTGCGTTTGGTGATACAGAATTCTTTGGAAATGATCAAATAAAACAACGTTCGATAGATAATGATCGATCAACAAAAATCGTTTATCTGCACTTGGACAGATTGTGGCCGAAGTTTTGCCTTTAAGGAAAACTAACTAAAGCTTCTCCATTTAAGAATACATGCGGAAAATAAATCAGGACGTAAAGGATGATCTAAAATTTATGGAGCTTAGTTAAAAAGTACGAAAACTGCCTAAACTTATACATAAATGTGATCGGAGTAATACAAATGCGTTTGCCAAACTCCCTAAACGTAAATCCCTCGAAATTCATCGTCCAAAGTTTCATGATGCCGTCACATTACCTGCCCTGAATTAATTCTAACTCTCTTATTGAGAACACAAATACCTGTTTGCGGTTTGTTTACCGGTAAGGTGAATAAATGTTTAAATTACAAATTATGTATGTATGTATATATTATATGCTGTAGATGAGAGGACAGAGCCTAGTGCTGAAAGCAACAATGATTACATGAAAGCTATGATACCGACAGTATTTATAAATGTGATTGGAATAATTTTTCAAAACTATTTAATCTATTTATTTATTGGGGGAAGTGGGTACCTATTTCTGGCATAGGAAGGAAGTTCGATGCATTATGATCGATTTTTGTGGGTGGAGTATCTATTTGAGGGGTATGACCTATACAGAGAAATACTGTTTTAAAGAGCTGCACTTTTTAGGTTCAGGTATTGGCTATTGAACTATTCCAATATATTACAATTTATTTAGTAAAAACTTCTTGTATCAACCAGTTCGGTACAATGGTTTTAAACGGTTGCTCCCATTTGGGGTAGTTTTCTAGGGGTTTAATTATGCCATTTTGTTGTAAATAATTTGTAAAATAAATCCAGTACCACCCACCACTATACAACAAATATTCACAGAAATGCAAAAGAGGTGGTGTGACGAAAAATAAGGTTTTTTAAAATTTCACCCCTTAGAGGAAGTTTTTTGGGGTTGAGCTCGGCCAATATGTTATAGTTAATTTGTATAAAACTACAGTACCACGGATTGTGCTACAAGTGCTGGTACAGCATTAGGGGCATGATGTAATTTAATTAACACTAAAAAGCGATACGTGTATGCGATTGGAACTGTTACGTGTAAAGCTAATCATATTCTTATTTTCATTAATGAATTAACGATGGTACAGAAATTATGGAGGTATAAAAATTATGTACCCATTAATATATGTAAATATATTAATTAACTAGCTGACCCGGCGAACTTCGTACCGCCTCAAAATCAATAAATGTTTTTTAAAGTTATTAGCTTAATAAAATTGAGTTTTTTATTAAGATTAAATAAATTAAATGAATACTCCAAATTAATTAAATTCAATGAAATTACAAAAATCAAAATGAAATATATTTTAATTACATTGAAATGAATGTAATTCACGTGGCAGCAAGGCTTTCGTTTTATTGAATTGAATAGAAATGGTTCGCGTAGCATTATTGCACTACTTTCTTTTAAACTATTTGCTGGGTGAGTTGCAATGGAGTCGAGTCCCTTCATTGTAGCACCTTGTGATATACGACATTTTTTGTTTTATTGTTAGGTGCGAGAACGAATAAAGCGGATGGTTTACCGACACGTGAACATGCTACGTACAATTGGCCGTGAGAGAAACATTCATTTTCTAGATTCAGGACACAAACACTCAAGGATTGGCCTTGTGATTTGTTGATCGTCATGGCGAATGCAAGACGAATCGGAAATTGAATTCGTTTAAACTCGAATGGCATATCGGTTGGGATCATCGGAATTCTCGGAATGAGAACTTCCTCACCTTTGAACTTCCCTTGAAGTATCGTCGCGTGAATTACATTGCCCATGAGTTTTCTCACCACCAAACGCGTTCCGTTACATAGTTTTGGTTGATTCAGGTTTCGTAGCATGATGATTATCGAGCCAACTTTTAGTTGTAAATTGTGCAGTGGCAAGCCAGGTAGATCCAATGAGTTTAAAAATTCAGTTGGATAGTTGGTTGCTTGAAATGACCTTAAATGATGGATTGAATCCGCGTTCTTCGATAATGTCTGCTCCAAATGAAGTCATTTGGAAACATCCGTTGTATCTTTGAGTGTTGGATAGAAAATGTCGTGATTCTGGTGTCTCGCCACGAAGCAATGAACGCAACAGTTCAGGTGGTGCAGGCAATAATGGCAATCTCACCTTGCCACTGAGACAGCACAATCCAGGCGTTTCTCCAGCGAACTTCAATGCACCGCAATGGTCGCACACAAACTCCATTGGGCCAATTCAAACGAAAGGATGCGAGTTGTAGTCAATTGTGCAATCGTATTGAAACGCTATTCGATTCAAATCAACACTTGAAGGATTTCTTCTTGCGCGTCGAAAATTATCTCGTTGTTGATCTGTGCGATAAGCTCGACGATTTCTCATTGTCAACTGAGCCATTTGACGTACTGCCTCTCTTTGTGCTTGTCTTTGTGAAGCGCGAAGTCGGGCCATACTAACGCGGCGCACTTCTCGTGTGATTTCTTGTTCATCTGCAGTGGATTGATTCGCAATAGTCCGAAGTCTAATTGCATTACGGCTTCGTGGTGAAAGATTAGATCTTCTGGCTCGCGGCATTGTAAATAATACTGGAAAATTAATCACACAATCCAAAATTACATAATCAATTATCGATGTGCGCACAATCACAAATGTGATAACCTCACAAAGTGAACATCTTCGAAGGGAACTTACCGTTTAAAAATCCCGATCGAAAATAGAATTCCGCAGAATAAAAAAAAATTAAAAAAACCAAAAAAAAAAAACTGGTGTCCGGTGTTGGGACACTCTGTACCACTAAAAAAATTACAACAAAAAAGTACTGTTTTCTTATTGTTATTGGCATACACCACACAACCTCTTATTTCACTAAATTCCACCACTTATTTTAATATTATATGCTAAACCACAAACCACTTAACTAATATGAAATAACCAAAACCAAAAATAAATTAAATTTAATATTAAAATCGCAAAGGAAAAAAACTTTTTTTGGAGCTGTCAAAATCTACTATTCGCACTGAAATCGTAACTCGGACGAAGATTTTATCTATATAAATAGATAAGTAGATGAAATAAAAAAAAAATTGGATAAAAAATAAAATGGTAAATGTGGATGCAGCCTCCAGTCGGATTCGTATCCAGTACCTTGCAGTCCAAGCGCCGAAGCTTTAACCACTGCACCACTCGTCACATACAAACTACATCTACAAAATTCATATAAAAAAAGGTTTTTTTTATTAGATTTTTGGGGCTTCCCTTTTGAGTTTTTCCGACTTTTCTTTTTTCCTAAATCACCACTGTATTGAGACGAACAAAATAAAAAAAACAAAATGTACTAAATATATGAGAAAATGAATTTTCTTGATAACTTTTTTGTTGGTGAATTTTTCCAATGTTTTAATAGTTATTATGCTATTCGGAACGGAGTCAAACTCAACAAAAGAAAGATCATAAAAATCGGTCCAGCCGTTCTTCAGTTATAAATGGTGTAACTAACCCGACTTTGTTTTATATATATAGATTAAGAAATTACGTTTCAGTATTAAGTTTTGACATTTTTATCTTTATGCAAATGAAGCAATACGTTATTAAACATAAACCAGGGGCCCTATTCTGGCAATTCCCGGGGAATGGAAATTTTAAATTTTGTATCAGTTTTATTACCTTTTCCCCAAAAGTGTATTCTGGCTTTTGGGGAAAATTTTTTTTGGGAAAAAATTATTCCCCATTATAGCAGTTTTCATGTTTATTATTCCATACCTATTTTAGGAAAGAATTAATTGGGAATAGAATTTAATGGAAATTTATTGTATTTTATGCTTATAGCAATATTATGGATGTAAATTTATACTGAAAACTGGTATTATTAGTTGGAAATGTCAATATCTAGTTTTTTACTTTAATAAACAAATTTATTTTTTATTAAAAATTCGATTAAAATATCAACAAAAACCAATTAAACGTAGTAAAGTATTTTTAGACTTTTGTTTTCATGTTTTATTGCGATCGCGTTTCGACCGCAAATAATTAAATTATTTTCCCGTAAATTTATTCCCCAATCGCCAGAATTAACTTTTGGAAAACGGCGAATTGGGAAAAATATCTGGGGAATAGCTGCTACAAAAAGAAATTGTTCCCTATTCCCGGGGAATTACCAGAATCGGGCCACAAATAAAATAACCAAAAATTATTGATAAATAACGCCTTGTTAACGACAATCGTTCTGTAAATTTAGTTCAATTAAAAATTTTGTCATTCTATCTATACTGTAATGCAGGAGGGTAAAAGTTTTCAACAATTTTTGTAAGAAACTTCTACTGCTGAAAGGTTGGAAACTAATTAATTGAACGGGCTAGATTCTTTTCCTCCTCCTCCAATGCCTAACACTGAAGTTGTGTTACTTTTTTGACCAACGGTAAAAATGACAAGTCGTTAAATCAACAAATAGTCCAAATCAATCAAAGATTATTATCGTTAGTGAATCCAGGGGAGAAAGCAAACGCAATTTTTATCGATTAAAAAATTAATTAAATTCCAAATAGGATTGTAGCAGGCCTTTGACTTTACTGCGGGTGATTAAAAAACTAAACTAAGGTCGTGTTTCAATTGGTTTAAATGCCGCATAAAAAGTTAAAAATTTATTCGTGGTAAATATTTTTTAATTTTTTCACTTTTTATGTGTTTCAATTGGGTAAAATTTTGACAACAACATGGTTGCTTATTTTACGTTTAATTGTGAATATATATATACAATTTAAATATGAAAACATGTAAAATAAATACTTTTTAAATATATATTAGTCAATTATGGTCAGTTTACATATTTATCATTGCAATTTTTCACAAAATTTTTACATGGAAAATTTTTATTTACAAACAAATATTTTTGAAAGCCAAATGTTTTCTATATAAAAATTTTATCAGCTCTTGAAGCGGATAAAAAGTTTGACATTTTTATTCACCACAATTTTTAACTTTTTAACTTTTTATGCGGTATTTAAACCAATTGAAACACGCTCTAAATAAATAATATTACTTGAAGATAGATATGGTTCACTTTAAAACCAAAATATAGTATGTCTAGCAGCCTTTGCTTTCTCCACTTCCCCTAAAATTTATTTTTTTATGTTAATATTTTTAATCGATTGTGTGCTTGGTTCATATCCAGACTAGAATAAATAAAACATCCGACGTGAGAATGCGCGTAACTATCCAATTACTCGTATATTACGGCAAGCTCAGGTAAAAACATAGCGCTTAAGAAAGATAATGTCATATTAGCAGCAATTTGTAGCATTAACTCTAGTGTTGTCAGTGCACTATATGTATATTTTGTAACGAATCGAATCGTACATTTGTAAGGCTATCGAATGAAACTTCGTTGGAAAGTCATTATAGTCGGGTTCTAGAAAATTAAGTAGAAAAACGGATTTGAAGGAATTCTAAAGTGAACCGAGCGGCGGGTCTAAAGGTGTAAAGCAAAAAAAAGTGGAAACCAGTCAAGAATAAAAACTTAACTTAATAAAAAAAATAAGAATACCGACCAAATGGCACAGATTACTCCCGACCAAATGGCAACAGATTACGATCTGTGATTAAAAGGAACACAACTACGACCCTCTATCGGCGTGAAAAATTCATGGGCCGACCCATCTTCCATGTCCAGTATAGGCTGGCCCATGCCAGCATAGATCCATATCTATGCAATGTGCAGATGGTAACTTATATCGGTCCTATAGCCGCCGAACGTCTTCGATTTGGCGGATGATGCGTAAAGTAAGACGGGAAAATAAACCGCGAAAGGGCAGAGAATGCTTCGGCCCCAAAACAGATGGCATGGATTAAAAAAAAATAAGAATGCGATAATTACCCAAATCCATTGAAACTTCGTTAAATTTTAGCTAGTCACTTAAACAATTCAACCGAAAATCTGAATTGTATTAAATTAAAAGGCGAATTATACATATTTTAACTGTACAATAAATTACAAAATTAATAAACAGGGAGGGCCAAAAGTCACACCTGCGTGTAGAAATTGAATACATTTTTTGTTTATTATTGTTTTTTTTTGTTATTTTTTTTAAATAGTATGAACTTTGCATGATTTAAATTTTAATTATGAAAAATAACGTCAGATAGATGACCACCATTTTCATCAATGCAAAATTGGGCTCTACAACGTGCGTTTTGCATAACAACACGCAAAGTACAGGCTCTATTACTATGACATCAGCTTTGATGTTGTGCTTTAGATGCTATCTATAGTAGCTCCATAGTTTGAGGCTTGCTCACATACACTCGTCCTACATCTTGAAATAACCCCATAGGAAATAATCAGGCGTAGTCAAATCTGGTGAACGTGCTGGCCAATTGAACCCTGAATTCGGTCATCAAATATTTCACTTAGAATAGTAATTGTAGTACGGGACCCGTGTGTGCTGTTGCTCCATCCTGCTGGAACCAATTGTTGGCTGCCACAGGGCGTACACAATTATTAATCATAGTACGATACCACTCCCCATTCATCGTCACTACATTACCAACTTCATTCTCAAAGAAGTAGTGCCCTTTTCACTCTTTATGCGATGTCACTCCACACCATACTGTTCACTTGAGCGAGTGCAATTTGCAATGGTGAACGAGTCTGAGATTTACAGTACCCAAAAATCGCACATTTTCATATATCGATTAAAATGGAAATGTGCTTCATCACTCATAATATTGTTAAGAAACTCGATATTTTCTGTGCACAACTCCAGTTGTGTGACATGTGCAAAATGTGTGAAACGAAATGAGTGTAACCGAAAAGATATGTTAGTAGCATTTGTGTATGTGTTAGTTTGGTACGTATGCTTTTTTTACTGAGCATGCAAGTCACGTGTTACTCTTTTTTGTTTATTCATATTAACCCTAGAGTGCCAACATGATTTCGGCTAGTGTATTCAGGAGCACGATCGTGTTTCATGGCACTCAACTCGGTTAATCATTGTACACGCCATATTTTTGTGTTGTTTGATTTTTAAAATTTATGAAATTTAAAATAAATTTACTTATAAAATTTTATTAAAACATATAAAATTAATTTATGATAAAAGAAAATATTGAATATAAAATATATTAGCATGTTAAATAATAACACTTCACTGCTCGAGAGTGGGCGTAATGTGGTGAGAAAAGGAAATAAGCACTAAAACAATTAAACCAATTCGCCCGGATCGCATTATTTTGATACTGTTCATCATACAAACGACACAAATATGAACAAATAAAAATACAAATACGACATAGCGCGCATCTCCGATAGAATTCTTTTTACTTTTTCCTTTCAGAAAAGTATGAAAAAAAAACTTGAGAAAAAAAAATTTTGTTTTCTCAAATTTTTTTTCATACCTTTCTATAAGGAAAAAGTAAAAGGAATTCTATTTTGGATACGCTGATAATTGTGTATTATACACTGTGTACGTATTCGAGTTTTTGTACTTCACTCATTTTAAATGAATAACTCACGAGACAAAATCGATATACAGGAAGCGTGTTGCTGAAATTAGTCGTTCCTGGTGCGCAACTGGTAAAAGTTGTTGAGCCATTTGGACTTTGTATGGCTACATGTGTAAATGCTGAGATAAAATCCACCGAAGTGATGTTCTAAACATGCCCAGAATATTCTGGGCCCAGTTGCCCAGAATATCTTCGAGTTGATGTTTCTTGATATCCTTCAACACTGTCCCGTACACGATCAATGTTCACCTGGTTCTGTACTATTTTCGGTCTTCTTGTTCGTGGCAAGCCTGACACTGAACCTTGTTGTCGAAACCGTGCAATTAAACGATTAATTATGCGGTTTGGCTAGGGGCATTTTTGGTATTGAAATAATTTCGACAGGCTAAAATAGAATCAGTAAAATAGAATGCCCATTGGAAAAGTAAAATTCTACCACTTTGGTCCTTTGTTCGTTCATGTAATTTTGCTTGTTGGTGTACCAAGGTTCGATGAATAAAATCTGAAAATAAAAATAAAAAATAATAATAAACAAAAAACTTATTCTGTTTTTACTCGTAAGCGTGACTTTGGCCCACCCTGTTTAAAGTTATTTGAATAATTTTATATGCATTTTGTACTTATATACGATAAAATTGTTTAATTTATGAAACCTAATCTAAACATCAGATTGATTGTGGCTTTTCTATTATTAAATGTTTGTTATAATAAATTAATCAAAACACAAAAAAATGTAGTCATATTTCATTCATAAAAGTTGTAAATTAACATCGCACTGATTTTGTTATTACTTAATAACAAGTATATAGAATATAATTCTATGAGCCATGCGTAAGTTGTGCATGGGTCATAGAATTATATACTATAGAATGGGTGTAAAGATTTTATCCATCTAAAGTTTGCTATTTCATGTGCCACAAGTCAGAGCAGGATGGTTATAAAAAAATGCATATGGCGGTTATTGGTTAATGTAGTAGTGCATCATTTGGTAATAAAAATTAGAAACTTTTAATTAAAATGAAGTGTCTTGTGAAAAGCTGCCAAAACACGCCTAAAAATTACAGAAATGAATATCTTATACCATCGGTAAGTTTACCAAGTATTTATGTAAAATGAAATGTAAATTATGCTAAGAAGGAAGTGATTTGTGGTAAAATTATTCTTAATTTAAACTATAAATTAGAAAAAATTAAGTAAGCAATTTTGGTTGTTTGTAACGTGCTCTCAAATTATCGGGGTATGGGTAGACGAAAGTAAATTAACAGTTTTAAAAAACCGTGGTTGGGCGCCAGTCTACTTGCACGTTTTAGCCCAGCTATGCTCAGATTTGAGCAGAGTGACACGGGCGAGGTTATACCACAGAATACCGCAACACAAAAGAAACGCGATCACTCGAACACCACAGCAACTCGCAAGTGAATTCGCCCAATGCACAGCACACGGAATAAATTAAGGACACAATACGCCGGACAATATATAACAGAAAAGGATGACTCACCTGTCGACCTTCGGTACCGGTATGCCGCTCCCGTCGCTTCTCTGTTTGCCCAGTTACACGCCACACCAATGTGCGCGTTTGTGTTGTTTTACTAACGCGCACTTCAATTTTTATCCAATCAAATTCTTTTGATGAATCTTGGCCTAGAACGAAATATGTTTATGTCTCAAAAAAAAAAAAAAAAAAAACACGACCGTTCAAACTTTTTTGTTCGTTTGCTTTAATTAATCACCATAAATTGCACCAACAATACAATAAATAACAGTCACATGGGATTTAATCAATTTTTTCTATTTTATTGAACACATACGTAAACCAAAAAAAAGGTGTTCCATTTGAACCACCTGAACATCTGTTTAGTTATACATAAAAAAAACTCTTAAGTACTATTGCACAGTTAACAACAATTATACAGATTTATTATTTTATTATCTTGTTATTTGACAAACTTAACGATCACTCGATCGACATCAAAACTCTTAAATTATACTTTTGGAATGCAACAAAAAAATGATCGCGTTGTCATTCCATGTTTCATATATATTAATATTTGATTATTGCGATCCGCCCGACTTGGCTGTCAAATTTTGACTGTCCTCACGTCACCTCTTCTTTTCCGTCTTATATTTCCACACCCAAAATTTCATGTTTCCGTGTTGTCGCCCTGCTGTTCACCCATGTCCGAAAACTACATCTTCCATTTGCGAAACAACTTCTCAACGTCATCTCACCCCCCTTTGATGATCGCGGAAAGCTTTTGTCATTTCAACTATTTTTTTCGCCTGAATGCATGCTGCACAACGTCTGCATTTATGGAGTATGCTCATTTAATTTTATGATCATGGAATTAAAGAAATAAAAAATTTACAATTTTATTGTTTTATGGTCGGACTATAAATAAAATTGCATCCATGCCATCGCAATCTCCAACAACAACAATTTGGTACAATTGCGACTTTATTTATTTGTCGTCAGACGAGTCTTTAAGGTGGGAATGGAATTTTAAAATCGGGACCAGGTAGGAGAACGAGGAAAGGAAAGTTAAAAGGAGAATCCGACGCCGGTTTATGCGATTGCACGAATCCAACTTGCGAGTGCTGGATTAAACCCGTGCTACCGCTCGTTATTTAAGTTTCTCCACCAACCCCTACCGTAGCCGTTACATGTTGGAGGTTTTTACTTTATTGTTGTAAGTTTTATTACCAGTGCCACATTTTTCTTATTACTATAGTTCGAAAAGATGGTGTTGATTGTTTCATGTACTGTTTCTTAAGTTTCTCCACCAACCCCTACCGTAGCCGTTACATGTTGGAGGTTTTTACTTTATTGTTGTAAGTTTTATTACCAGTGCCACATTTTTCTTATTACTATAGTTCGAAAAGATGGTGTTGATTGTTTCATGTATTGTTTCTTTCCATAATTTATTTTTATTTTGGGATACTATAAGTATAATTTTTTACAAAACTTTTAATGTAAACATTTGTTTTTAACTTACCAAAATATGGAGAATTAAAAAAGCAATGATTGAAATCAATTGACTTGGGTGAGCAAGATGTACTAAGTAGAAATTCAATTGTTTGCTCGGTGCATTTTGAAAAGCACTATTTCATGCCACAGACAAAAGAGAATCAAAAGAGATGTTTAGGAAAATCGGCTATTCCCACCTTGCACATTAACGAATCAACGTGTGGATTGAAAATACATGTCGCAACATTAATCAAACCGAAATTCCATGGATGCTCCGAATACTTTTAATCTAAATTTGTTTCCCAAGACGTTTGTCCAACTTCTATAAATGATTCTGACGATATTATTTGGACAAATTTTGAAGAGTCTTCTCATGTTGTTGTTGAGAAGATCCATTCTATGCGTTGAACATATTAAGTGATGTTGCAATCAAGTCGTTGCATTTAATAAAAATAAATAAAGAACATGACTATACATCCTTAGGAAAGGAATGTGAAATAAATAAGCGAAGTTGTTTTATAATTACTATTTATTATCTACATAATATTATATTTAAATAAAAATAATTAATGTACTTATAATAGAGGAATAAAAATGTAATTTAATTTAAATAATTTTTTAATTTTAACTTCCTAACTTCATTGCATTCGGTCGAATAAAATGCTAAATACGGCCCTGTTGATTTATATGCTTTCTCTTTTGCCCTCCGAATTTGTGACACTTGACAGTTGCTTACATACATTTATTCAATTTAATCTTATTCTATAGCTTAGTTTTGACTGGTTGGCCCTTAAGAAATAATTAAAATTTTCAAGCGTCTCAATATTATTTAATTGCCTGAAGTCAATCCCTAAAATTGCAAATTATACAGGTGGTCCTGAAACGTGCGCACGATTACAATACTTTACTTATTTCGTAATTGTAAAATAAAAATTGTTTTATTTATTTCCTGACGATCTTTGAAATGGTGGTGACCAAACGATTAAGTAGCAATTTATTAGACATAATTAATGAGATCGTTAATATTTAGAAGTTTCATGGTGTTTTGACGCCGCTGGTACTGTGAACATGAAAGCAAACGCATATATTTTTATTTGCATATTATTACATTTCTCTACTCATACATGCAATAATCATTAATTGATAATGTAGATGAATCGAAGATGAATAAAAACAGGTTTTATTTGCTATGAGTAGGTTGTTCGTATGCGTAAATCGTGACGACATACGCACTCAAACATTGATGTGGATAATACGTGGCCTTGACAATAGTCGTAACTTACAAGAAATGAGTATACTAATTAAGTTGTGGTTTTGGACCCAAATGTTGTTGACCCAATAAATATTTTTGCCGATTTTGTTGCGATGATTCAGCATACTAGGTAGAAAACTTCGTACATTACCGTTAGTATAATCTTTTATTATTTGCATAGATAGGTTGATTTCGTAAAAATATTCTTGAAAATTCTTTAGGGTTGATGACCTACAAAAATACACATATCATAAAGGTATCAATAATGTATTTCATAATTACACGTATTTCGGAGATCAATATGAATGACATCACAAACAACATTATCGTACAACTCATGAATGTGGTAAAATTTTGTGAGCAACTTTGAATTTAGAGGCTGACATTTTTTAATCTTCTTAGTTGAGCTATACACATTATTTGTGAATTAGGAACTAAACGACAAATACGATTTAGGTCAGTACTTGGTGTGTAACATTGTATTTGGGACAAAGTAATTTTTCAGGTATATGAGTATAAGCTATATAAAGAAAAAGAAATTAGTCATTAATACGCGTTAGTAATTTCGGTAGAATTTACTATCCATTTCATTTTAAAATCTATTGTAGACTACACATCTTGAATCGACTAAGGCACGACATATTTTATAATTTGTTCTTTGTACTTGTCATTGTTTTAATTTGGTATACGTTTGCTATGTTTTCTGAACTTTTAGATTTAGGTTTATGACTGAACTTGTGACGTTTTAATTTCTAACGATGCAAAATAGCTTTGAATTTTCTCAAATTTTAGAAAAGTGGTGTTCCATTAAAAATTCAGACTTGGTTCAAGTTACACTGAGTTTGGCAGACGAATATATGTATGTAAGGACCTATAGAGTCCCTAACCAGAAATGAATAAATTAAAATGCGAGTAGAACTTAGCTAAGAGAAAGCAGGGCCGATTCTAAAGTCGAGAGGGGGCAAACCAGTAACCCTACTCTGCTCCATGTTCCTTTGGTCAAATCAGTAATGTACATAATCGTTGATGTAGTGCTGTGAAAGTTCCGAAATCACTCTGGAACGGGTGGAAACAGGACCCATCTTCCAAATTCATATTCGTAAACCTATGCTTCTAACCTTTCACCAGAGGAGACTAAGATGTTTATTCACCGACACAAACGATCAGTTAAAGTTCCTCTTGATCTTAAAGTTGCTCCTCTTGAGGTTGGCCATCTGGCGTCCGTCCAGCGCATTTGATTGAGGCGCAGCTGTCTTCGTCCAAAAAAGTTGGAGGCGGAATTGTTTAATATGAAATTAATTTAGTAGTCTATAGTGAATTTAAACGAGAATGAAGAGTCCTAATTAGGCCTTATCTCAAAGGAGCGTAAAACAACTGGGTACTGATCCCTCAAAGATAACTACTAATAGAATTGAAGAGAAGACACAAGCAGAAATAAAACTTCTTAACTACGGAAAATAGCGCGACTGAAGGTGGTCCTCATGCGTCCAGAGGAGTAACATAGTACAGGGCGTAGTATAGTGCATCCTGTTAGAGTGCAGAAACCGGTAGCATTGACAGCGAAAAAGGTCTCTAAACCTCTACAAATTTTTTGTAGAAAGTCTAAAGGCCCGGAGTTAGACTCAGAGGAACCTAGGGATCCAAATGATATGCTAGAAATTATACAGGTAAGTTTAGTTCAGACTTTCAAATTTATAACTGGAAGATTGTGCTGTCGGAAGAATCAAAGGCTGACTACATGTCAGCCAATACAGTGCTAAACAAGTGGTCGCTGGCTGCACTAGCGAGACCAATGTGGGATGAGCTAATAGTTTCAGTGCATACACGCCAAATATTTACATGACGACGAACATGTATGTGACAAGTCAGGAGCTAGACATAGCAGAGGCAATTGGGTTATTCCGTAGACTCTAAAAAAATGGCTCAGTCTCCGTTGAATCCGTCTTAATCCAACACGCTTGGGTCTGCGGAGATGGGGTACTTAGACTTAGACTTCAAACTACTACTTTTACTCACAAAGAAAACATCACATCTTGTCACATTCCTCTGAAATACACATTCCTTGGAAATACACATCCCTTGGTAATGGAGCCACTTACAGCCTGGCTTAATGAGATGCTGAAAAGCAGGGTCAACAGATGTGATTTTGAGCATCAATCCACTCAAAACTGGCTTGGTTCTTTTCTCCAGGAAGTACAAACTTCCCCAGATTGACCTCGCCACTTTAAATGGTATCAGCTTGATCTTCACAGACAAAGCAAAGTATCTGGGGCTTATTTTGAACTGCAAAATATGCTGGAGACCTGTTGCTATAGCGGTTTACTCTTGTAGAAGTGACATTAAGAAAACTGGCTCTGCACTACAACCGTTAGGAATATCTGAAAGAGATATTCATATGGACAGATATATGGCTGAAATTAGAGCGCTTAAATTTACTTTATTTTCGTCGATAGTACCCGAGGATTGTCTCTCATTTATTAACAAGATGGTAGATTGGTTTAACATCTATTTAATCTCAGTAGGGTATTTTAATATTGGTGAATATAAGGGCAGACGAGGTCGGAGTACAACTTGCCTCATCTCATCTAGCAGAGCAAATGTTGAAATGCCGTTCGATTGCTGGCTTACTTTAAACGTGTCTCCGTCTAGCGACAAGCACAAATTTGTGAGAGCTACCTTGTTAAATGACCTGACGAGCATGTGGGGTGAACTTGAAACTAATCTCTATGAACTAAATTGTGTCTATGCCGATCCTTTAGGACAGCTACCTTAACCTAACCTAACTAATACAGCTTTTAGTAGTGTGTTGTATGTAAACAAATTTAGTTTTGTATTCTAAAATAGATTTTTTTTTTTTTTTTAGAGAATAATAAATTAATAAAAAAAAGGAAGTATTAATTGTCCAGTGGATTTAATGCCCTTTGAAGGTCAATTAATACCCCCTTTCCATTCACGCACAGACCACCCATTCACACAATTACAGTATACCACCTGCACATTGCAAGCTCCATGTCAACCTGTAAACTGACATGGACGGTGGGTCGGCGCTGAATTCTGCACTCCAACAGAGGGTCTTAGTTGTGTTTATTAACATTACCGATCGTAATCGATGACGAAAATTCGCTTTGCAACCAGCCTCTGATGGGATTCGAGCCCAGTACCTCCCGGTCCAAGTGCCGAAGCTTTAACCACTGCACCACTTGTCCGGTATTTTTAAATAGCTTTTTGATTTTGGTTTTATGCTTGCATTAAAATGGAAAATCCCTACGTTTTATCAAAAACGGGTGGAGCATAATGTTTTAGATTAGCCTATTCACCTTTAATTTATACATATTGCACTAGATCATGATTATAGTTTTGATCCGATGTTTGATTTGGTTCCGCAAGCTTTACATGAAAAAATCCAATGAATTATCAAGAACGAATGGAAGTCAAACATTTTTAATTTAGCATTTAAATAGGCCAGCTTAAAAATAGAAAAGCCTAATGTTTTATTAAAAATGAATGGAGAAAAATGTGTATGTGGCATTTAATTAACTTAAGAAAACGCATATGAAGTTAAGTTTCTAGACAAGTAAAATTTTTTTGGACAGTAGTTTACACAATTTTAACAGTTTATTTTAAATTTTTTTAGCAATAATGTTAATAAATATGGTTTAAAATCAAAAATCTCAGAGATTGGCTCGAGTAGTTGACTATATACGTTATACTTTGTTGTGGGACTTTGCAATATTGGCTAGCCATCTGATTCGGTCAGATTTAATGAATCTGTTGACATCGCTTCGTGAAGTCGCCTTACATTATGGTTCATACGAATCCGATTTTCATTTCCGCAACCTTAATTGGACCAAAGACGGAAAGAATGACCTTCCTTTCAAGTATGACTGAAATCAAGGTCCAGCTCTCGCTTCCGAAAGCCATCATTAGGTTTAATAAATGCGTTGTTATAAGTGCGAGTGTGCATGACTGCGACAGATGTTAAGATCGCAATAATCTTGATTATAAACCACGGCTTTAATGTTTGTCTGCTTATCATTTGAAGGTGTTATTGTACTGACACGAGGTTTATGATATCTTCTACTCTATTCAATTTATGACCGATGACTCCGTAATTTGTGAAATGCTCCTGGTTGTGGATAGGAATTTTGTTTTGCTGCTGTTCACTGACAACCCAAGTCATCTTGCTTAGCAATCGAGTGGTATAAAACTATCCTTGATATCGCTGCCATGCCAATTCTTGGATATCCAGATGATACTGCGTTGTTTAACCGAAGCGCAATATCATCCGGATATTTATGAATTTGGCCTTAATACTCCCACCCCAAATAGAACAGCACAGTCGCGAGTTCATCTTCATATTGAACATCAGACGTTATTTCAAAGGGGTCTAATACATTCCTTCGATTATGATTCTACACATGGACCCAAGCATTGTTAATTTGTACAGGGAAATGCTTTGTGCTGGGACATCTACGTTAATTTTAGTAGGCGAGTGCTAGGCGAGACATAGATGACATAGTTCATAGTATCGTGAAGAGATCGGGGGTAGGTAAAGGGCCTAACAGGTAGTTGACGCTCTTATAATTTTTATTTTTAATACCATCCATACAGTAAATTTTATTAGGAATGATGATCCGCCGCAACAGTGAGAGTAACCAAAGAATTTTTTGGTCAGACATCCCTCGGCACACGTGTCTTACCTTGGATTGAAAATTATTTTATTAAGGTGTTCTCATCTAAATCCGTTAAATTCTGGTAGACAGGGTCGTCTCGCGAAGGTTGAGTTATTTGCCTGTTTAAATGGGTTTGAAAAAGGGAGACTACATTGGTTGCGAGAGAGATCCGAGAGACCAGAACCGAAAGTCAGACAGAAAAACTTAGTTAATCGCATTTAGTATCTCTTGTAGAATACATTAAGGTGACCGACGTACTCCTTGCAGTAATCGAGTACTCCTAACATGTTTTGTACTCCCATGTTTCTTGGAAGTTCACCTTCAAAAAGCCAAAGGCTTTTCGTCTCTTTCTTCATAAATTCGAAACATTGCAGTGGAGAGAACTACATGCAGCCAGAATCTATGCTATAGTTTACGGGCGGAGTGCCAAGTTCAATAGCAAATTGTGGTACCATGGAGAATTCAATGAAAACAAAATACATTGTTAATCTATAGAGGTTTTAAAATTTTTTATTTTGGTTCAATGCCGACTATTTAATGAGGATCTCTAAAAGATTCTCCTTGTTTTCATACAATTTAAAATATTGTTAATTATCTTTCGGGTACCAATATATTTCTACTTTACTGTCTAGAGCCGAAATGGAAAACCGAATTTCGCCGCTAAACCAAATCAGATAAAGATGTTAAGAGACTCAAGTGATACTTCTTCATTTTCTTCGAAGTAGAGATGAGATCGTGCTAGGCTTACATAAACCAATAAAAAATCTTGCAAACAGTCTCAAATTGAAAAATAATAATCTCTATCGTATACTATTCATATACGTTATTGCTTCCGACCAGAACTCCCTCTGTTATTTTTTAATTAAAATATTTTGCATTGCGGGAACCAAAAGAAGTAATTTATATACCTGTTCTTAAAACATTTTGGAACATGAAATTACTAAACAAAAAAGTTTAAAAATTTACTGCACTCCTAAAAAAACCATATATTTAGTCACCTTAAATAAATTAATTCATTTGGCTCAGAAACTCCCTTGCAAGTGGTGCAGTGGCCGCTGCAGTTCCAACTTGTTTAGCGCAAGTAGATATAATTTTTTTAGAATGTTTTCGAAACTCGTGCATCAATTACCAAGTACTACGTAGCTTAATCAACACAGCAACAGGTTTGTAGTACTTTTAGTTGCAAACAGTCGTATTACTATTAAAATCAATGTATACGTGAATCTTATTTAAATAAGGAATTTAATTCAATGCCAAATATCACCACAGCTATCTAACCATAATTACGATAATTATTACTTATCAATTGTAAAATGTAATGTAGGTTAAAAATAAAAACGAACTAGCGTTGATAACCTACGATTTGTTGATAACATGCGTCTTTGTATGACAGTCTGTAAGTTAGTCTTTGTGAAATAAAGCATAAAGCAACTATTGAAGAAAGAAAATAAAAAATCGCGTCTTGGAGGTAAAACCATATGCAAACCAAACAAACATACAGAATTTATTTTATTCAGTTTACATTTAGCGCTGCACCGATTCGGTTCGTAATCGGAAAATAATTTCAAAAGTGATACATAAAATATAATCATAAGTGAATTATTAAGCAAACACAATTTAGCTTAGTTCAGTATGAGTTTTTTAAGAAATTTGGTTACAACAAGCCGGCCCAATATGGGTATTGAATCAACAAACGCTGTGCCATTTTTGAGCACGACAAATTGTACAGTACCACCCGAATCACCACAAAACAAAAACGAACCATTTTTCGGTAGTAGCAGTGGAAATACCAGCAGATCAAATTCGAATGCATCCTCAAATTCAACATCACCGTCAAATTCGCAGGAATCAATTAGTTTTCGAGCGTATAATCGACAGAATTCCGATCCATTACACATTCTAACCGCCAATTCGGATAAACGGAAATAATTGGATTAGTTTAGTACAAGGAAAACAACCATTTTTATTTTATATGAAATATGCGGAATCTGTAATATAAAATGTAATATAGTTTTTATATCAAATTATGTTTTATGCTGTTGTGATGTGGCAAATAATAAAGACGGCCGTGGTATTATAATATTCTTAAGTGATGTCATATCTGTGTATTTGTTGTTAGTGTTAATTTACATTACAAAAAATAAAAAGTATTTACTCGCTAAAATAGCAAGCCGACCATCACAGCATTAACCAACGAGACTGGTCATTGACATTAAGTACTCGTTTATTTCGTGTATGTGTGTATAATTGTATATACTAAACGAGTGTAAATTATGTAGTTTACTATTTAAGTAGAAAAAATTGTTGTAACAAATAAATGTGATTTATCCAACGTCGTCGCATAAACAAAGAGCGTTCAGTAGAATGATTGGACTTTAAAACTACCTGTTCCACTTTATATAAGAAATTTGGGTCGTTCGAAGACATAAAATTAGAAGTTTGTCGAGCAATAAAAAACTTATTAAATAATTTTTGATATTAAAAATAATAAAACTAGTTAAATTATTAAAAAAAAATAAATTAGGTTTTGTTTCATTTTTTCTTGTGAGTCATGCTGTGTACCTGGAAAATACTAAGAATAAGAAGTGAAAGTATGCATACAAATTATTAGCGCGAGTTTAGCACACGGTACCAACTAAACATTTTTGTTCGATTTTGATTGTTCCCATGAAATGTTATATTTGTCTATAAAAATACAAATGATAAATTAATATTTCCTTTATCAGCAACAATTTTATTTTTTTCCGTTGTGTGCAACATAAACATATGTGCGATTAAATAACCATACGAGTATATATGTACATAGTTATGTTCAGTATTATTTTTAGAAGATAAAGAAGTCAATAGTAAAATTATAAAATAAGACTTATATAAACAGAACAGGGTGGTTAAATAATTTCGCGTTCACCTAAAGTGATGAGAGATAATGAATATTTGCGCGGAATTGTAGAAGTTGTAGTGAAGCACTTGTAGTGTAGTCACTCAAGGCTGATTATTTTGGTTTCGATTATGAGCGTACGAGAGAATATTCTGTGCTTCATTGAGTTTTTCGTGCGAGAAAGAAACTGCTTGACTACTAACAATCAATGTCACAGTGTTTAACTGGTTAAGGTGCTTTCAGAAATAAACTTAACGTATCTTAATATAGGATGATTTTATGTTCCAGGTCGATGTTTTTAAATAACGTTTAAATGAATGAGGATTTATTTATTTATTATTTATAAATGGTGCCTACAGTAACTACAATCGGCACAACAAAACAATTGGTAAAAAACAAATACATTACATAAGCTCGACTACAAAAGATTATATAAAGCCTTCTTAAATGAATCTCTCGACAAGTTATAATCAAAAGCTTCGTAGACCTTATTAAATATACCCGCAATATCCTCGGAATTGGATCAGAAAGACCGTAGTTGGTTACCGCTCGATCGATGAATAAAGCTCCATCGCGTTGACGCATCCGACGTTCGAGAGCATAGAAGTTGATTCGTGCTAGTAACTAGATACAATCGACGCGGGAATTAATGATATCTCGCACAAATAGCGCGGAAGCTACATCTCGGCGATAATCTAGACGTTGCAGTTTCAAAAGATTGCATCGATTCCGATAAGGCGGAAGAACGTAATCCATAGCACGCATGGATGGTAAACGTCGTAACGCGAACAAAATAAACTGTTTCTGGATACTCTCAATCCTCTCGGAATGACATTGGTAGGAGGGTGACCAAACAGGAGACGCATACTCCAAAATAGAGCGAACAAAGCATACGTATAATAATGTCAAAGTTAACGGATCACTAAAGTCCTTGCAGTTTCGTTTAATGAATCCAAGCATAATGTACGACTTTGAAATAATGGCGTTAACATGTCTGGTAAATGTAGCGTCAGATTCAAAGATTACGTCAAGATCCGAGATCAACTCAACCCGATCAATGGCTTCGTTGTACAGTTGATATTGATAAAAAACGGGCGAGTGGATACGGAAGAAAGAAAGAGTTTTGCATTTTCTCACGGTTAAAGGGAGTATGTTGTTAATTAACCAACTGCAGAACCGGTTTAAGTCATCTTGTAACAATTTGCAGTCTAACACGCTAGAGACCCGGGCGAAAATCTTCATGTCATCCGCGAAGAGGAGGCAGTTGACAAACTTAAAACATTTTACAACGTCGTCAATAAATAATGAAAATTTACAGTGGGCAGATATGGCTACCCTGAGGCGCACCGGATGGCGCCCGAAATAATGGGGAGAAAAAATCCATAATCTTAACGGATTGCCAGCGATCTGCGAGGTAAGAACGCAACCAGTCGATGGGGATGAAATGACAATCGAGACTCTCCAACTTCCGAATAAGAATAGAGTGATCAATCACATCGAAAGCCTTTGCGAAGTCGGTATAGATAACGTCAAGCTGCAGCTTGGAGTTTAGACTATCAATTAAATTTAAATGAGGGTCACATCAGGGAATCGTGGGGGCCAGT
The DNA here is from genome assembly GCA_947310385.1 of Nephrotoma appendiculata. Lineage (NCBI taxonomy): Eukaryota > Metazoa > Arthropoda > Insecta > Diptera > Tipulidae > Nephrotoma > Nephrotoma appendiculata. The sequence continues at coordinate 179,693,342 of OX371223.1, read as the reverse complement.
CAATATCACCACCTCTTTGACATTATTCTCGCAAAATTCGTATCGTAAGATGAGCTGTGTCATGGGACATGGTCTTGTTGGAACTACATGCTCTGTAGGCCTGGATCAATTAGGACAAAAGAAAGTTTTCCAACATAAAGAAATATTTTCGTTCTTTGGTATATCAATTGATGATTTTCAGTGCCCCAATAGCGGCTATTCTGTTAATTACAAAGCCAGCCAAGTCGAAATGACCGACCAAATGGCACGGTGGTTAAAGCTTGGGCGTTTGGATTGGGAGATACCGGGCTCGAATCCCGATAGGAGCAAGATGCAAAAGGGGTTTTCATCATATCGATCGTTGATGATATAGGCTATAGGCTGACATGGAGCTATGTAATGTGCAGATGGTTCTACGTAAATCCTCTATTTGGCAAGCAATGCGTAAGGTAGGACGTCAAAAGTGAACCGCGAAAGAGTTGGAAGTCGTATCGGTTTCGGTTACGATCGTTTGTCAAAATAAAGTTTACTTTATTCTGGAATTACAAAATTTCACTTGCTAGTTTTCATTATGTTTGTATCCGAATATAATCCGTTCAGTTTTCCATCATTCAAATGACGGTGGTATATTACTCAATTCAATTGTATAGTATATTAATAAGCTTCCATCTTCCAACAGTCGAATTGCAAATATAACGTTCTCTAGTGACCAATGTCTCTCATTTATTTTAAGATAACTTCGTTGACTTTCTGTTCCATTTCGTTGGTTCTCATAACCTCAAGCTAGCACTAGTCCATAAAATCGTTTCCGAGTTTGAGTTTATAGCCCGTTCCAGACATTTAAGAGCCTGGTGCAATTCATAATGAGAGAGATGAGTTTTTTACTTTCTGTAACAAAATAAAATAAAGTATAATATTCATGAAAATATTCGAGCTCAAGATTTTTGCAAACTTACCATCGCCTAACTAAAACAAGTAATTTTAAAAAACGTGTGTGTGTGTATGTGCGCTTTTTGTTTACTTTTGTCTATGGCTTTCCTAGAGCCCAGGAAAAGTAACTAGTAACTCCATGTAAAACTTCTTACTTTTACAAATATTTAGATGTCCAATAATTTTTAGCTGCATTCGATTAATTGGAAGGTGAAACTTCCAAATGATTTTTTTCAATTCAAGAGAACTTTTTGCGGAATAAGAAGTTTGTACTTGGAAATTATGCTTATAAACATGGCATTCGTTAATAAATAACATCGGTATGCAACATTAACAATAGTCTTACATGAACTATGTATTCAGATTTTATATTCAATCAATAAAAAACGGTACGCCTCTGAAATTTAATTTCAGTTTAGTATATATCTGGCATGGTCTTAGCATTGTCTAATTTATAGGCTGAGAAAGTTACTATTGTGAATTTTATCCCCGATTCAGCAATAAGTAAGACACAAATCGACTAGTTTCCTTTTGTATACCAGCAATTAACAAAAATACCAAGTGACGCCTTTGTCAATTTGTATTTTCTGCAGCCGGGTCTTCTCCAGGATTACTTCATTTGCTAATACTCCGGATTCTTATTTTTGTAATCTTCTTATTTACGATTTGTACACTTTCTTGTCTCATTGATTGGTTGTATGTTTTCACAGGTTAATTGCCTCTAACTGGACCTTCACGCTTGACTAAAGCTTGCTCGGTTTCATCGTATTTCTCGGTAGTTTCGCAAGATATCCTGTCCCGATCTACCTTGTTACATTTCCAAAATCTGGGCCTGTTACTGCCGTTTTGGTGTATTGGTTTATTTTTGTCAGTATCTTTATTCACCCAACGGTGGATGAATTGAGTGCGATATGCTATATTTCTATCTTGTGGCCACCTTCTTCTTCCCATTCCAGTATCTTCATTATCTTGTTGTAACTTACTTTGTTCTATTTATTTTCAAGTCGGTTCCATTGAATTCCAACAATATTCTGTAAACTTTGGGGCGAATTCTCTTTCATTAATAAATTTAATGGGGCTAATTCCGATTTAAAATTTTATGTTGGTATCGACTGAAATGTTTGGTTAACCGCCATATTTACTATAATCGCGGTCTGTAATAATGCCAACTATTACATCACGAATAAATAAACTGATAATAACGTACACGTATTTGTTTATATGACGCTATGTTGTATTTCCGTATGTTTACCGACAACTGCGATAAATGATATGATTACGACGAAATTAGTTTTCTTCGTTTATATGTTACGGTTAAAGTCCAAAATTGGTATTTGTCTGAAATTTCAATTTTTTAAATTCGTTTACACGATTAAAAACCGGTTGTTCGATGGTTACGAAATGTTTGTTGCCTGTGATCTTTGTATCCTCCCTCCATCCCTGTAGTTTCATTTATTCCCCATCAAAGGGCTATGCGTCATGAGGGTCACCATTAACTACAGCAGTTAGTCTCTACTATTCGATTCATTTCCTATAAGAATTTATATTAAGCAAATAAAAAATAGAACTAATAAATAACAGAGCCGGTTTTTAGTTTTACCATTTTATAAAAAATATAAATTCGTTACACTGGTTATTCGAACAGATGATGCCAATATTCGGTTTTGCTTTTGACGAAACAAAAGTTAAAATCTTGAACTGTGTTAAAAATTTCTCCTAAATATTGCGCCTAATTAATTATTGGATTAGAACTTTCAAACTCTAAACAAATAACGGTACGCAAGTAACTGCAAAGTTATAATCGTGTTACATCGCCTAAATGATGGCAATTCATTAACCAACCTCAATTATTAAGTATAACCTTCACATCTTTTTATAAACGTGGGACGTTTATCTGCCACAGACAATCAAAAGAGATTTTTCATTTGAACTACAAAATTAAAACAAAATTTATTTCTGGGGGTCAAATTTGTTAAAACTCGACAAGAAAACATGACTTTTTCGTATACGTATAAGGAGTATAGCATACAATTGTGTGTAATTTTTCTGTGGTTATACTCGTATTTGTTTGTTTTCTGCGAATGTAAGCATCAAAAATTATGAATTGGTTCAAATCGGTTAAGTTTTTTGATGCTTATATCGTTTTGTCGTTTTACTTTTTTGACATCTCACCAAGTATTTGAGTGGTGAGTTAACACGTTCGCACAAATGACTGCTATAGCAGTCATAAAACTTTTTCGATGTTTAACATGTTCGCGCAAACAATTTTCATTTTATAAGGAATAACTCGACATATTTTCCATTCTCAAAATATATACTTTCCGCGACGAAATATCATTATTGTAATTACAAAAGTTATCAAATGTGTTATTGAGTAGTAAACACATTTAGAAAGTGTACATCAATGTGTTAGAAAAATTTTTTTATCCACACATTTGATTTTTTTTTTTTCAATGCGATATCCAATAAATGTTTTGTTTTCGCGGAAACACAGACTTAGAAATTATTTTAAAACGAAAATTAAATAATTAAATAAATTTGATTTTATTAAAGTATATTTGCATTGCATTTACAAATTTTAAATAATAAATGGAAATGATATCTAGAAATGTCATATCGAGAAAAATTAAATGGCGCACATTCGCACTAACACAAACACACACCACTATTATATAATTGAGGTTATTTCGTCAACTTGTCGCATTTTGAACAAAATCGACTCCCTGATAATTCCAATGCCATATTTGGATTTGCGATTTTCCGTTAAACTGCGTATACGTATACGGAAAGAAACAAAATATTTTATTTGTGTTCGAGTATTTACAGAAAATGTACACGCTATTTAAATTTTTACCCTTACAAAGAATGAAATATCTCCTTTACGTGATCTCTGGTAGTATTCAACTCCATTTTTTTGGTTAAGGATAAAATTAGGGTAAAATTCACATGCATTAGCTAAACGAGCCAAAATTGGTGTCGAATTTTGCGTACACAAACAGCGGTAATTAATTTAATTTTAATCTCCACTTTGAATATTATACATAATTAAAAAAACACAGTTTACAGATTTTTCAGGATGGATATTTGGTATGTATAACCAAAAATTATGTTATGTTATAAAAATAGCGAAGCAGAGGAAACATTTTCATCAAAAATATCGTGGGTTATGCAATTCAAATGGATTATACAATACACTTACACAACAATTTTCGATTTTATTTTAATCGAATATAGTCAAACTCGCGTGCCTATTGGTAGCAGACAAAAAAATTACGGTAAATAATGACGTGTGAGTCTATTATATAACCAGTGTACCTCGAATACTACAAATTTATGTCTACAGTTTATTCGTTGAACTGTAGGTGGCAATCATATTCATAAAAAGAATAAACGAAAATAAACAGAAAACATTTTTTTTATGAGCGTGCAAAAAGTAAGGTTATGTCTTCTCTTAAATTACACGAAATGTGTACATATTTTATAAGTGTTTTGTTGTTTGTTTACAATTTTTTTTATCAATATAACAGCTTAAACACAAAAAAATCAATCAAAACAATCCTTTTAATTTTAGTGCTGCCTGTAATAGGAACGGACGACATTAAATTGATGTCATATACCAAAATTTTTAAAGCAGTGTGGCGTGTAGTATTCTAAGTACACTGATATAACCTATTTAAATTGCAAAACCAACGAATTTTTTGATGAACAGTTTTCCTCTGTTTCGTTACTCTTTATAACATTTAATACTCTTTGGTATAACCAATACAAATTATATAATAGTTTGCCAAGGAATGTGTATGTCATAACAATGCACACATTGAAGTGAATTACATAAAAGTACACACATCAAAAGTGTAAATGGAACTCATGGTTTTTAGGTTGCCCTCGCCTAGAATTTGGGTTATATTGTATTATTATAATGGAAGAAAAACACAAATTTACGAATTTTGCTCAATTCAGATTTTTTTTTTTTATTTCTTTTAAATCAATTTAATTAGTACAGTTATTTATGTTTCCTAATAAAGTGGTGTTGCCTCCTCTTCCTGACAGATTAGCATCTTATGGGCATGGAACTAATCGACGTATAAACGATATCTTTTGAAATTTTTCTCCAGTGATCTTGAAGGAGATTGTATAGTTGAACTTGCGTTGTTATTGATGCTAAATATGGCAGAATGCTTCGTTGCAGTTGATCCCATGCGCGTTTCATCGGATTTAGGTCCAGGGATGGTGCTGGTTATGGTAATACATGCATTTCCTGTACTTTCCTGCTAATCAGTCTGCTATGATTCTTGCTGTGTGTTGCCTGGCGTTGTCCTGCAACAAGATGAATTGTGATCCGATTTATGTTGATAATAGAAGTACGACAGATTCCAGTATCTCTTTGATGCAACTGGCTTCCGATAAATTACCTTCTGGAAAGACGAGATCTGTTCTTTTACCACTCATAATTCCCGCCATACCATAACAGTGTTCTTATAACCTGCATATTACGCTACGGGACACATTAGAATGACGGAAACATCTGCTTGGCTTTTTTAATTTCAAAGCTTGCCCACTGTTTTGTTCATTTTATTATGAGTTAGTTTACGATGTATCACTGTATTTCATACTTTATACTAAATTTTAAATTTCACAATTTCAAAATCATTCTTTATAGGAGTTAAAACTGAATAAAGTTTCAGACAACAAATCAACTCAAATAGGCTAAAATTAATTTTTTCAATAATATAATAACCGTTGTTACCGTTATCATTGTTTTTTTTGATATTGTATGTGTAATCGACTTGTCTTCTAGAAACAAAAAACGTCTTTGTATTGTGCTTGTTGTAAACACAAAAATATATAAAAACCATTATATTATTTGTAATATAGATGTCACTTCATTCTATGCAATTTGTAATTAATTACATATAATTAAAATAAAAATAAGGAATCAAGGAAGGAAAGAAAATTTTTGATAAAAAAAGTAATAAATATACCGGCTTTTATCTCGAAAATGATGCAAGGTAGGAGAAAATTGTTCAATGTCGAGGAAGCGTTTAGTGGTGGTCTTGATTGACCTTGAAACTTGTTAGTTTGGAAGAAATTAGCGAAAGTAATTTTTTTATAAATTAGAATCTTAAAAAAATAAATAAAGAAGTATTTTGGTTCACAACAATACAATGAAAAAACATACACATAGATAAAATATCATGAGAAAATCTTAGTAATGCTTGCTTAGTGTAGAACAGTGTTAGAACTTAGAGAAAATTGTTTTGCTGTAATTTTTTTTTTTTTTATTTATTTAAATAGTACAATCTTATGTAATGATATTTTATTACTAATGATAATAACGCACTTATTTGAAACTAATAAGTGGAGCGAGTGTGGGTTTACAGAAATCAATATTCTGCTCCCAATAATGAAACTTTATTTATTAGATGACTAACTCATGCGGTTTAATTCTTTTAAGGCGTCTCAGTTCTTGTGTTATGTCAAGAAGTTGTATTGCTTCACTGTTGGTATGTTGCAGTAACCTTCTTTCATGTTTGATGGCAAATTCCTGGATCACTTCATCAATCCATTTAACATTTAGGTCTTTGTGTCATTCCTCGTTGGTTACGTAGCGGTAAGCATTCGTTATTGTACGTAGAAATTTCACGTTGTTTTTTTTTTCATTTGCTCTGCTTTTTGTCTAACGTGATATTTCCAGTTCAATCTTGAATCGAGATGCAATCCGAGATATTTTGCAGATTCAGCTTGGGGAATTTGTACCCCATTGAGAAATGTATGGATGTTGCTATTTTTGTGCCGCAACGGGTATGTCACATGTACTGATTTCAGCTCGTTCAGCTTTATTTTCCAATCCCTGGTCCATTGGCTGATTTTATCGAGTGCGTGCTGTAAGTATTCTATTGCTTGATTCTGCGATTCGCTTGATGCCAATACTGTGGTATCATCAGCAAAAGTTCCAATAAAGGTTGTTTCCGTTGTCGGTATATCAGTGCCCTAATTCTCTAAAAACCAAGATAAATTGTAAAGTGTAAAAGTGATAACTTTTACACACGAAAAAAATTATCGTAGAAGTCTAGATTTATATTGGATATCGTGATGTTTTAGTAATTTCACATTCACTAAATTTTTTTCAAGATAAAATGTAAAGTGGCAAGATAAGTTTATGTCAAAAAGTAACACAAGTAATTTATCGTGGAATAACTTTGCTTGAATGTGTAAAACGCTTTCGTTTGGATATTATTAATAGTTAATTGCAATTTTTGATATTTTATTTTATAGTTTTATTTTAGAATTAAATAAGATCAAGCTCTAATTATTAATTAAACTCTTACTAATTATTATTTAAATTTGCGTACTTATAAAAATGGACCATTATCGTTGAAATTAAAATATTCTTCAGTAAAGTTAAACATTCGAATATGTTCATCGACCGTCTTCACTATTACCTATACTTTTACTTAGGTTTATATCCAGTCGTTCCACAAATACAACAAAACAAATAAATTTATTATTAATAATTTTATGTTTAAAGTAGGGAATATATAAAATCCCTATTTATATAAGAAGAAGAAGACTTAAGGGGTAGAATATCCTAGAACAAGATGGTCTGTGGATTACAGCAAAAGCAATTTTAGTTGCTCAATTTTCAAATATAAATGTCAAATGTTTCAAGTGTCTGATTTGACAACATCTAAAATGGACCCGCTCTCCACATAGCAAGCAAAGTTTTCAAGTTTGTGTGCACTTGCAATATTTTAGTTGATCATTACACTTGCACAGTTAAAAAATTGACGAGCACAATAAATATGAAGGCCTATAGAAAATCAAAATTAGTCAACAAATTTCAGTTTGTTGTTGTTTAATATTTCATTTAGAGACACTAAGAGCTCTCAACAGTTTATAAGATCTTACAATGATTTAACTCTAAACTATTTATTAACTTTTGTTTGAGAAAAGTAACAATTAGGACAAATTTCGAAAAATAATGAACGAGAACAATATTTAGTTATATTATGCATTAAAATTAGCTTTTAACTAGCACTAAGGCAAACAAGATGTATATTGCATAAAATCGATTTCTAAAGTGCAGGTAATTGATCAAAGTCTCACCTCCTACTCGTTACCGATCCTTAAGATTAACCCAAACATTTTACAAAGATTAAAAATTAACTCATGGTAAAAAAACAAATCGTAACACTAAAACGTCCCTCCATAACTAGACCTACATCAAATACTAGAAATGGGTCCGATTAACAAATTTTCGGTGTTATTGGGGAGGCACATATAAAAATTTTGGATGAGGAACTCGTGGAGTTTGGAAAGCTCGCAGTGACTAACCAAATTTGATGGTTAAATGAGTTTCGTTGCTTAAAACGCAGAGCTTTTTGTAGTTTACTCGAAATTCTAAAATTTTAATAAGACAATCCCGGGCTTTCCGAGATCCGACTATTATACTTAGGTATTGTCAAGTCGCATATGCAGAAAGAACTAAATATGGCATCGGAAAGAGCTAAACATGTCTTCAACAACGAAATACACTGAAATTATGATCTACTTAAGACAGATTTGATTGAATTTCAAAAACATATCGCAAATAATAATTATGTACATAATAATGCGATTTTGTATGTAGTATAAAGAATAACCTTTAAACAGATTAGAATACACAACATTAATCAAAATTCAACTGATCGATCAATTGTAAATAAGACTTATATTATACACGCCTTTACCGTACGAAGTAAAGAAATTTTTGGCTGTTGTAATGTTCTTTTCAAACATTTGGTTTGTTTTATAAGTCTATCTAACCGTATCTTGATTTGAATTTCAAATAACTCCCGATTCCGATCATTTTTCAATATGATTTTGGAGGCTATGTTTGATTCTAGATGGCTTTGATGTATATGCAACAATTTACGTTTCTAGAGATTATATTTTTTGAGTTATTAAGGATATAAAATAATTAAAATTTCGTTTTGACGTTTAATGTTATCTTGCTCGCTTGCTGTCAATAGGTTTATCTTGGGTAAAAAAACTGTTTAGTGAATGCGATTTAAAAATGCCAAGATAATATATTGTATAAAATTTTCACTTGTAAAATTAGCCATACCACAACCCGTAACAACTCGAACTATAGATTGTGATGAGATGCTACTTAGAGTAACTTATATCCATAAGAATAATGTTGAAATTTAAATGGGAAGGGTAGTTATAGGCCCTCAAAGTCTAAATATGAACCTACATACATCATAAGAGTGTGTTAAGTTTTGACATTTATTTATCGTAACCGTATTAAATTTTATCTTGGAGTGCAATTACAGAATGCAAATATTGTAAAAAGGCAAGATAAATTATCGTTTACACGTTTACAAATTATCTTACTGCTTAGAGAATTAGAGCACAGAAGTGTAAAGTAGATATAGGATGGGTAAAATACGCTACCCTGGGGTACCCATGCTATGGCTGGGTAAAAGTTGGAGTATGTTTCTTCATGTGATACTCTAAATATTCGTTTGGAGAGATACGACTCGAGCAACTGGCAGTAATTTTTTGGCACTAATTTACTTATCTTGTAGATAAGACCCTCATGCCACACTCTATCGAAAGTCTGTGATACATCTAGAAATACGGCAGGGCAATATTTCTTCTTTTCAAGTGCTTGTTCTATCTTTGCAGTCACGCGACAGTCACTGCATTACGTTTTGCTGTAATGCAGATCAATTTTTGGTCATGTCTCTGAATCCAAACAGTTAACTAAAAATTTTGCATGAACAAAAAGTATTTATTTATTTAGTTGTAACTGTTTAATCAACAGGTGCACTTAAAAGCGTAGTTTCTAATTTAAAAAACGCAACTTGCGTCAATATCTCCCAAATTTAATAAGTTCCAAGGTAATTTGAGATCACTACTAAACGTCCGCATTAACACTGAACAATTTTCATAATAAGCAATTTAGTCCTATATATTGCACCGTTTTCGAGATAAAAACCTGGCATTTATTAAAAATACCCTGTATTCTTTGTTAAAATAAATTTATTTATTATATAACATCATGGAATGGGGCTACAGCGGCGGTAACACAAGCCAACAACAACAACACATTAAATTAAGTTGAAAAAAATGCAGGGAATAGATTGCTAAAATTCAAAGAGTTAAATCTAAACACAGATCTCAATCAGAGGAATATCGGCTAGACACGTCTCCGGTTACATCAACGGCAGAGGTTTAGCCAACTACTTGATGTCGCACTAACACACATTAACATGGCAGAATATTTCGGCTTCAAGTTTTCCGTTTGCGATCGATTGTGGTATCGCAAGGTTTTAAGTAAATTATTTACACTTATTGCCATCGGCTCTTGCGAAAAACACTGAATAATAATTTAAAATGAAACACTTTTAAATTTTGCAAAATAAAAAACAAGTGTTTCATTTTAAAATGTGATTTAAGCAAAATACACTCTGAAACACGTACAGACCATTATAACCTAGCTTGCAGCGTACAACCAACACGCCACGCTCCACGATCGAAATAGAAACCATGCGCATGCAAAATGTTATCTGTGGCTGAATTAAGTCCTATTTGGGTGAGCTTGATTGCTCCTCGTCGGTGCCTTCTTCAAGATAAGACGAGATCATTCCATAAATGTAACTATTAAGGGAATCTCGCAAACAGCGTGGTTTATGCCATTGCAAACTGAACTCTACACAACATCAGCGAATATTTACTTCGATTAAATTCACTAGCCGCGAGTAATGGGTTACAGACCGAGTAACAAGAACAACCATAGCGAGCAATCATTGAGACACAGAACCGGACCCAATACCAAAGTTAGATGTCTTCACTTTCAAGCGATAAACAATGGTATGGAACAAGGATGGCTGCTTGGAGACAACGGTAAACAGTGAGGAACAATCGTTTCCAACTATATATTTCAACGAACCAATCTTGAACTTATAAGGAACATTCAAGGAAGGTTTGACAAGGGAGCGGCGCTACACCATAGAAAGTGTTTTACATTCAGATCGGTTTCATCAAGGGAGAATAATACGCGCCGATGTTTGCAGACAAACAGTTCTTGGAGAACTGCCTTAAAATGCTTTTGATAATTGATTACGCTTACTCATATCATATCATATTAAAATATGGGACTTAAAAAAATTAATTTTCACTTGATTTTTTTAAATGAATATGTAACTTTGATAATTTTTTTTAATTTTTAAATTTACGGAGAGCGTTACAAATAACATTAGGCTATTATATAATAAAATGAACTTTGCAAAAAATATAATTACTTTAAATCACAGAATTAATTCCACTATTCTTGTAACCCTTCAGAAACAGTTGGTTGCCTTGTGTTGTACGATCACTAGGAGTCTGAAATAGGATCGTGTCTGAAACAGGAATTTTCAGATTATTCTTAACGAGTACAGTTGCGTCACATATACATATTGTGATGTAGTCGCCCAGGGGCTTATGTAATTTGCATTGAGAACTATATGGAACAGCATCTAGAGAGAGACTACACGAGCCAACTGAAGATATCCGCACTGGTAGCGGCCTGAAGCCTACTCAGACAGCAATTGAAATGCTTTAATTGAACACTATTTGCGCAGCCAATGGATACAAATGTCACAACGTACAACAAACCGCGAATTTGGTGAGAGAGTTTTGTAACCGAGCCAGAGGGCTGCGGTAAGTGGGAACATAAATCGCTTCATTCAGCAACAGCGTTTGTGGTGTCTGCCTTGGTATACCAGATACTCTTACTCTCTACTAGGTGCCCCTCCCCTACATGCATAACTGCGTGAACACATTGATTCCTATTGCCTGTGGCGTCTTCAACATTGAAGTTATTTGTACACCCAAATTAGTGGGATTATTTAAAGACACCTTCAACTTAGGCTGTTTGTCTAACATATACATATTAATCCCGACAACTATGGAAATCATTGTCTGGATCTCATATACGCCAAGAACATCACCATCATCGCCATTCATATTGAAATATCGCTTAATACCTCTCAACCACTGGCACCTCTGCAATGGTTGGAATGCTATTAACAAATGCTCAATTCACTAACCAATTTTAACAAACCCAAAAAGTCTGTCATTTCTCTCACCAACTATATGGTCGTGGAGATGACACAACCCACCTTCAATGTTTTCAATACAAATTTCAATTGAGACCGGAGAAATCAAATAATATAAATTAATTGAACCTATCTATTGACAATTTTAGACCAGTTTTTAATATTTTTTATACATGGAACACATATACACTAAAGAAACTTTCCGTTTCTGCAGACTGATCTTGATAACTTTTAAATGTAAATAAGAACTTTGCCATAATGTAGGAAATTTGAATGCCGGTCAAGTGGCCCCATGATGAATCGGAAGTGCGATTATGGGGAATATTATCAATTATTCTACCGAGAAATATTGGTCTCAAAATTTGTATTTTGCAAATGATCCAATTCCACTTCCTCTAGCATCTTGAAAGAGCTGGCCAATTGATGTCAGTGGTCCAAGTGATGTATGCATTGATAACTTTCAGTGCCCAATGCCCAACACTCACGATTTTGACATAAAAGTGGTCGTTGTCTACACTGAGTTTTAAAATCTCTACTCCAACCTTTCTGCTTTTTTGTTAACTTTGCTACATGTAGCTGTTATGTGTTACTACTTTAGTGTACCCATGAAATATGTCCCTCAGACTTTGCATTACTCCTTGTAATATTTGCTTATTTCAAAATTTAATAATTTGACATCACAAAAAAACCCATTTGATTTCTTTTCGTATTCATGATTAAACAACGGTGTTTTAATAACTTTAAACTGTGTTCATTTTCACGACTGATGTATTTTCAACAAATGACAGGTAAATCAAAAATGGCAGCGAAACAAATAAAATCGACATGAAACATAAAATGGACCTTGTATTTTACTGTTGATGTTTACTTAATCACTATCTTTGTGCAATTATTTGTGTCAATTTGTGTTAATCAAATTAAAGTATGAACGAAAAATATTAAAATGAAATCTTAAATTCATTGGATTGTTTGAAAATTTATCAAATTGTATTTTATGATTCACACATCAAATTCGTGGTAAGATTTTTTTTTTTTAAAACCTAAAAATGTTTTTATCGAACAACTATATTAGATTTTGGAAACTTCTTTATCATTGTAGATAACAACAAATTCAATTCATGTGTCACTATCACATCAAAATGTATATATTTTGCACCTTTTGATAGATTATAAAATATTAAATTTTTTTTTTTTACAAAATCACAATTACTTTATTTGATAGATGTATAAAATATAAATAGGTAATTCTATCACAAAATATTGTACATTATAAGTTAACGTAAAATAAATGTTTATCACTAAATATCATTTGCGGCAGATACACGATACCAAACGATACTCAACTCCAAAGATTCTTCGGATTATTCATATTCCGTAGATTGTCGCCTCCAACAAGTTTGACACTTCCACCATTTGGCTGAAATCTTCCTTTTCGATTTGTGTCGCCCATTGCCATCGGTAACAATTATATTTTCAGCTGGTATTTCATCGATTTCCGGTGGACAATTAAGCTTCGTCTTGGTTGTAAATGGTTTGGCTTCATTTGCATTTCCCCCGCTTAATGCGTGGTGGTTTTTATTAACCGGCATTTATTTTAACTATTTATTGACTAGCTTCGATTTATGTTTACTGTTCGATCAAGACTGAAATATTGAACAGCAAAAATAAAACAAATACCAACTACGAGTAATATGGGTGCGAGATAACGTAACACTTGAAAATGATAATGTATTTAGATAATTTGTGTGTTTGTTTGTAAAACAGTTGGCACTAACAAAAGAATCACTAAAGTTAAAATAACCAGGAATGCGTTCAAAACCCCTGCTTTGTATGACTTTCTGTAGTAAGGGGCTAAGGTAGGTTTTCTTTAAAGGGAGATTTTTTCAAAATCTAAAATAATAAACATATGTTGCTTGTCAATTAAATTTGACCGATATTTTATGTATTACTTGGAAATTATGGTTGATAAAGTATTCAAAATTTCAAAAAGTTAGAAAAAAAGATGAGAAACAAGGTTCTAGTGCACTTACAACACATTGAAAGAATGCAGGTCACATAATTAGGCTTAATAATGTTAGAATATTAAAAAAAGAACGAAATTTTAGGTGAAGATCATTTTTAGAGATGCTCTGTATTAAAAGCCTGATTATCCGGCATTAAATTAACCGGAATTTTAATTTTTAGGGTTTTTTTGACTTTTCTCTTTCACAAGGGAAATTTTTTTTTTTTATTATTCGGGGATTCACAGAAAATATACTTTCCTTTACTTTTTTTCTGTTTTATGCATTATTCTATAGTAGTTCAATACCTTATTAATAGTAATTAGCACTAATTTTAATAAATAAAGAAAAAACCTAACTAAAATAAATCTATAAATAAATATTAATATGGCTTCAACCAGCAAAGAACCAATAAAGAGTAAAAGAAATGTGTTATCAATCAGTGATAAACTCGAAATTATTAACAGATTGAAGAGAAGTGAATCGAGGGCATTGGTGAATTTTTATAATATTGGCAGTTCAATTTTATACGACATAAAAAGTAATAAAGAAAAATTGTTAGAGTTTGCTTCTAAAATGGAAAATAGTAAATTCGCTAAAACTAAGAAAACAATGCATAAAGTTGAACTGGGGCAGCTCGATTCTGTTTTATATGAGTGGTTTTTGTGTAAGAGAAGTGAAGGAATGCCAATAACTACTACTAACTATTTCTATGAAAATCAAGGAACGGTATTCGAAAATTGGATATTTCAGGTGAAATTAAATCAGCAGATGAAATCGCAGCAAGCGATTACTGCACAGAATTTAAAGATATTGTAGAGAAGTATCATCTCACTCGTAATTTTTTTATAATGCTGATGAAACCGGGCTGTTGTGGCGATGTTTACCAAATTCTTCTTTTGCTGGAGCAGGGGAAGCAATTGCTACTGGCTTCAAACATAACAAACAGCGATTAACAATTCTTTGTTTTGCAAATGCAGCTGGAACGTATCGGTTGGAATTATTGTTTATTGCAAAATATGCTCGAATAAGAGCATTGAAAAATATCAGCGGCCTACCTGTAATATATAAATCAACTTCAACACGTGAGCTAGTATCAGATTGTGGAAATTCCATTGTTTTGGGTTTACCGCCCATATGTGACATCTATTGCAGGGATTGCAAAAAGTCGGCAGACCTTATAAATTTAATAAAGGGTCTATATAGGACGCGCGTGCTGTGTGTGAGATATTTAATCATTTTTTTTTTATTTGAAAGAATATTTTATGGCATTAAGTATGAAATATAACGTCGTTGGTTTGTGGCTCGTACTCGGGAGGTCCAATTGTTGATAACTTTGTAGCATAAATCTGGTCGAATTTGCTGGATGGCATTTGTTATATGGTATAATTTTTGAGTACGTCAATTGTTTGCGGTTTATTCGCAAAGACATGCAATTTAAGATAGCCCCAAATGAAGAAGACTAAAGCGTAAAATAGCAGAGATAACCATGCCTTCAAATCGCTCGTGCAGAATATCGGTCGCAAGAAGTTGCTTATCATCGATCTGTAGCTCTTGCAGTTGATGATTATGACAGATCAAAACCTAGCAATATCAGAATCTGCACCAAAAAATGATTTCCTCGGGATGGGCAATTGGTGCTGTTGTATATATCGTTTGGATTGGTATCGCCCCAAATCCGACAATTTGGCATGTTCACATATCATTTCATCCAAAACGGGTCTCGTCGCTAAAGAAGATTTTTTGGTGAAATTTGGGTCAAGTTTCAAATGCTCCAGACTCTGATCAGCGAACACACGGCGTTGTCTATGGCACTACATGGCTGCCATCACCTAACAAATTTCGAGCGTCTCTATTGAAAGACCCTTTATGTATAAGATTTTGGCTAAGCAAGATCTCTCCTTTCTAAAAATATTGCATGCTACCACTGACTGTCGAGTTACGCGTGCCTCGACTTCTTTTGTGGATTGGACTATTCACAAATAATCGTGTAGTATTGTACACGGGTAAATATAGATAAATAAATACGTCAATCAATATAGAACGGTATCTTCAAAATTTGAGTACAAATCGAGCATACGAGAATTGATTTTCTATACTTGTTGAATTAAAATATAAATATATATAAAAAGTATATAAAAATGATTTGCTACCTGTTTGTTTGTTTGCATGTCCAAAACTGCTTTTACGATATTTTTGAAAGGACTGGACCCCTGGGTGAAATGGTTCTGGTAAATTTGATTTCTAAAACTCTATTTTTTTAAATAATTCACAGAAATGAGTTTAGGAAAGGGGTTATATCGAAATAGGACATGCTCGAATCCGATGGGTTCGCCACACCGGTGGCAAAGTGGTCAGCATGCTTGCTCCAGCAACTGGAGGTTCCGGGTTTGATTCCCGGTGGTGACAAGGAAAAAATTTCACGGCTGGTTTAGGATCAATGAGATAATCACACATTATCCGAAATCAAAATATGATTATGAAACCTCATTTGAGGCGGCCAAATCCAGATTGATAGGATACAGTGCCAGAGAGAGAGAGAGAGAGAAAGGGGTTCGTCCCATGGATCAAGGGGACCCTTCTTATAAGTTGCCACACCATTCATCCAATGGGATTCAAAATGTTCGTAGAAAGTTTATAGAAAAATGAGCAGGTTTTCGTAATATTTTCGCAGGGGGCGGCAACATAAATCTAAGTGCTCCCATTCAATTACTTCCCTGAAATATCTGTTTGTTTCGAATGGGCATTTCAGCGGCTCAACTGATGTTCATAAAGTTTGTACCATGTATATGTTGCATCTCTAGAACCAACCTTATGATATTTTTGAAGAGTCAAGGGGTACAAATTTTTTTGTGAAATTACATTTTTTTCATCTTTATTATAGATAGATCTTTGATGGAGCCCATATAAACGATAAAGTATAGCATGTACATATATGCAAAAATGTTATCAAAGGGAATGTATCAGATTTATCTCAATATGGGTTTAATCGCCAGCAATTGAGAATATAATCGTCTCAGTGAACAGAAGAGAGTACTGTTGATTCTGAAATATTGTACGAGATGAATTGCGTTATGAATCAATTGAATCGATACCTCGACAACAACGTTTTGTTTTAGAGAGTTTTCTTTTTGTACTTCTAGAGCTGCTGATATAAGTTCTCAGAGTGAAACACGGCTGGAAAACAATCGCCTATGACATAGTCGATTCATAGAAAAATTTAGAGCTGATTTAAAGTTAACTGTCTACATTGTTTCAATAACTTCGAATGAAAATGGAAATGTAAATTTGCCACCTGTAAGTAAACCACCTGAACATCACATCTTCTAGCATACCTACGCCTGAGTAACTACTGAGTTATCCATAAAATTTCTATAAAATATTCGAAAGTACAACTCATGCATTCAAGTGACTTCTTTTGGAGCAACATAAGTTGTTAATGATGGAGGTTTCATACCCACGTATACAGTACGAATAGTAAACAAAGTCAATAGTTTTAAGGGACCTGAGGAACAATTATATTCCAAATCGTTTTATAAAATAAAAATTACCATTATTTGTAATGTGTATTTATAATTGTTTTATTAGTTCAATTTACTTTAATACATATGGATGGATTTAAACCATAACAGCAAAATAATGATTGTTTTGAATTTTTGACTCATAGATGAAAAATCTGTAAGGATCACCAGTGGCGTATCCAGAAATATATTTTGGAGGGTGCATTTTTTTCATATATACCAAAGACATAAATAATTAAAACAAATATATGGTTTTAAATAAAAACGTAAATAAATGCATATTATTTTTATACAAAGGTGCACATAAGTTTTTTTTAACACATAGTTATTGGATAAAATGGAAATTATTAATTACAAACTAATATTCAATTTTCGTTTGTGTTTTTGTAAAATATTTAGTACTTATTCTTCATCCACTTGAATATTTTTATATAATATGTAAAGTAATGAAAGACCATTCAATCTGGTTTCCGAGATAGAATTTCTTAAATAGCTTTTCAAATATTTTAAAGTTGAAAACGAACGTTCCGAAGTGCATGTTGTAACGGGTAACGTTACTAAAATTTTTAATAATTTAAAAATATTTGGGTATATTTCTTTATCACAGATTTGAAGCAATTCAATAGTAGATTTTGGAATTTTGTCCACCAATTCATATTTCCGTAGCCATAGCTGGTACTCAGCAATCAATACGTGTAAACTGCAGTCTTCCAAATCCAAAGTATATGTGTTTAAAAATGTTTCTAATTTATTTTCAATGTCATCAGTTTTATTCCTAGGAATTAATAAATTTAAAGACTCTAATATAGATTTATGTTTCAAGAATCTTTCATTTAAATTCAGAATAGTCGAATCCAAAATTGGATTAAATATGAAAATTCGAAAATATATTTCAGGTGTCTCAGAATTAACATTACAATTAGATTAGTCTGTCTTGCTGCTAATCGTGGAAATGAAATTTCAAACTCATCGTCTATATCTTTTAAAATTTTACTAGATTGTCAAATTTTTTTGCTGAAATTGTGTGCTGCATTACTTCGTAGGTTTTCCAGTTCTTTTAAAGTATCCTCACATACTCTAACTGCCAATACAAGATCTAGCGTTTTTGTTTGCAACATTTTGCATAACGGCAAAGTATATTTTTTCAATTGTTAACATTGCGATAACGAAACTGGGAGTTTTTATCGAATTTAAAAGCTGCATGTATACTCGATGATTCTTTGTCCTTCCAACTTTCTATTTGTTCTAATGCATAAATTAACGGCTTGAATATTTCCACTATAATCATGACAGATTCATATCGTTCGATCCAACGAGTTGGGCAAAGTCTTTTTAGTGTTACTCGTCTAGATAAGGGGCATAATTTAGAAATTCCTTCGTGAAGTATAGCATTTTGCTTAGGCGTATGCATAAAAGTATAACATTTTTCAATTACACCCATACAATTTCGAATATCTTTAACATGACAAGCATCCAAAATTGCCAAATTGAGGGAATGAGATGCACAGTATACGTACAATGCACTGGGAAACTATGCCATTATCTTAGCTTGGACACCATTGTATTTTCCTGACATAGCTGCTGCACCATCATACCCTTGACCTCTCAAATATTTTAGATCCAATCCCAAAACTTTCAATGTATCCAAAATGGTGCTCACTAAAACTTCTGAAATTCGATAATGATTGCGACGAAGCCGAGCGCTAGCAGTAATGTAGCAACTGATTCCGCATCACCGTGAACTACACTTTTTAAATTATCGGCGCACTACATCGAAAATTTGTGGTATTCTCTATCTTGGTGATCTCGAAATTTTTCATTACCTTTGCGCCAATTGGAAAAACATTCATTTTCAAATTTTCCTAACACTTGGCTGCCCGATCTACCAGCAAACTGTTTAGCAAATAACACGCAATAGCTGTGTTCCAATGGAGAAAGCAAACTACTCACAAGTACTTGTAACTACTCGCAGCTACCCATGCTTAAATGGTGGTGTAGATGTTGAAAGTAGTTACGCATAAATTTGACGGTAGGTTTATTAGTTTCAAAAAATCTAACAGATGGCTTTGTGATGGTTTGATTATGTTGATATGTCAGATTTATTACAATTTTTTGTTTGTTTATATTCGATTGATTGACAATAAGGGATTTTTGTGGAAAAGTACTTATCAAATTGCAGTAAAATTTGTAAAATTACAATTAGCTACTAATCATAATTATTAAATTGATCCAATTATAAATATCCTAATATATATATTTAAAATTATTAAACTGATGGAATTGATTCGACTATTAAAGCGGTGGATTTTTATAATAAATATATATAAATTAATTTTATTTACATTTTCACTATTAGAACCTCAATACTCCTCTTTCCTGCCAGCGTACGCACAGATTAAGGCTTTGCCTTCATGGTATGTCCAATTTTTGACATTATGTATTACCAAATTGTCTGAAAATATTCAAACAAATTTGATTTTGTACAATAAAATATGTTGCTGTCATAATTTTGCCTGTTCCTTTGGTTATCTACTCACAAGTACTTGTGAGTAGCAAATTGTTTCCATTGGAACACAGCTAATATTTACAAAAAAAAAACGATTTTTAATATTCGAATAAGCAAGCCAAAGATATTCTAACAACCAGTTATACTTGAATCTTCTTTTAATGTTTTCATTTCCAATCGATATGCTCGGGAATGTATATGAGAGGGATGGTTTCCAAACATTTTCTAGAATATCTACTTTTTCGTTGCAACTTAATACAGAGTATATAAATTGGATATATCGTACCTTTCAATTGAACTGTGTTGTTCTGAATTATCATTCTCAGGTTCGTTGTTAATTGGTGATACTTCTGGTTGTATTTCGAAATTTGTTTCGTTGGAGTATAGTCATTCCTTTCTTGAACATCTAGTTGTTGGGATTCTAAATGTTAACGCTTATTAAAATAATTTAGCAAAGATTGCTGTCGTTTTTGTTTTATTATTCATTTGTATGTAAGTATCCTGATTAGAAATACGTAGTAAAACAGTAAATTGATCGATTTCGATGAAAATGATTTTTACTTTTTACGCTATTTGCCGTAGGCACTTGGCGAAACACACTTATACTTAATAAACACATTTTTTATTAATCACTTGTTTTTTCATTATAACTAATAACTGCGAAACAAAAAACAAGTGATTAATAAAAAATGTGTTTATTAAGTAAAATGATTTTTCGTCAACAACTTTAATAAAAAGCTGATCGGCTAGGATTATCGGATTGGTGCTTGATTTGAAATCTGTAAAACATATAAAATATATTAAGCTAGTTATCCATTTAATGTAAAACAGTAAAATTAAATAACGTGAATCCGCCAAAAAACAACAAGATTGTATGCCGATACATCAATATGGAAAAAACATTTTAACGTACCAGCATCCACACTAACTGAAATTCTTTAAAAATGTTCTTGTATTTTGTTTTGAAGCAGGCACGTTATCCCTACGCTAAAATCCAAACAATTGAATTTTCACTAAACTTTACTTACCTTTTAATTTTTGATTTTCAAAAAAATAAATTTTAAAATTACTTTGATCCAAAAATCAGAATGAATTCGCGTATTTAGTATTTTTAAATGATTTTGCATTGCACACGGACGGCATTATGTACGTTGAAATATTTTTCGTATAAAATTCAATATTTTTTACTGCATGTACTACGAAAATAAAATTAAAACTTAATAAGTCACAACTTATCTAGGCTAGACTCGGAGCTAGAATTTAGAAATCACAAATATATGTTATGTATATTATTATGAAAATTATTTTCACTTAAGAATCGTTCGTAAAATAACTGTTAAAAAATTCAATAAAAGCACTCGGTTGTGCGTAACATTATTATTATTAACTACACAAGAAACTATTGGAAATGTAATACACACTTTATTTACACTTTGATTTGATCACCAACAATTATTATTATTATTATAATATAATATATTTTAATTAAAAGCCACCATTTATTTAGTCCGCAACGCGCAAAATTAAAAATTAATAAGCGCCTCATGAATCGAATTCGAATTGAATTTTAATGGCTTCTTGTTCTTTTTTCTAATAACTTTAGACTGAGAGAATTTAGAAAAAGATAAATAAATAAGCTTTATAGCATAAAATCAAATGAGTGTGTTCAATCTAAATTTTATAGCACGTGCTAAATGCTGAATAAGTGCTGAATAATTTGCTGTTCTTGCAAAAAACATTTTTGCTATTTCAGCTATAAATTGATAATTATCAGTGTATATATTTGTATAACTATGCATACATAAAATAATATAAACACACGATGTTATGTAGGTAATCTTTTGTATCGTTTGTTATGTATGTTTTTCTTTAATTTTTCAGATTGTATATAAGTAGTTAGGGGGTGCATTTGCATTTGTAAAACATATAAAATATATTAAGCTAGTTATCCATTTAATGTAAAACAGTAAAATTAAATAACGTGAATCCGCCAAAAAACAACAAGATTGTATGCCGATACATCAATATGGAAAAAACATTTTAACGTACCAGCATCCACACTAACTGAAATTCTTTAAAAATGTTCTTGTATTTTGTTTTGAAGCAGGCACGTTATCCCTACGCTAAAATCCAAACAATTGAATTTTCACTAAACTTTACTTACCTTTTAATTTTTGATTTTCAAAAAAATAAATTTTAAAATTACTTTGATCCAAAAATCAGAATGAATTCGCGTATTTAGTATTTTTAAATGATTTTGCATTGCACACGGACGGCATTATGTACGTTGAAATATTTTTCGTATAAAATTCAATATTTTTTACTGCATGTACTACGAAAATAAAATTAAAACTTAATAAGTCACAACTTATCTAGGCTAGACTCGGAGCTAGAATTTAGAAATCACAAATATATGTTATGTATATTATTATGAAAATTATTTTCACTTAAGAATCGTTCGTAAAATAACTGTTAAAAAATTCAATAAAAGCACTCGGTTGTGCGTAACATTATTATTATTAACTACACAAGAAACTATTGGAAATGTAATACACACTTTATTTACACTTTGATTTGATCACCAACAATTATTATTATTATTATAATATAATATATTTTAATTAAAAGCCACCATTTATTTAGTCCGCAACGCGCAAAATTAAAAATTAATAAGCGCCTCATGAATCGAATTCGAATTGAATTTTAATGGCTTCTTGTTCTTTTTTCTAATAACTTTAGACTGAGAGAATTTAGAAAAAGATAAATAAATAAGCTTTATAGCATAAAATCAAATGAGTGTGTTCAATCTAAATTTTATAGCACGTGCTAAATGCTGAATAAGTGCTGAATAATTTGCTGTTCTTGCAAAAAACATTTTTGCTATTTCAGCTATAAATTGATAATTATCAGTGTATATATTTGTATAACTATGCATACATAAAATAATATAAACACACGATGTTATGTAGGTAATCTTTTGTATCGTTTGTTATGTATGTTTTTCTTTAATTTTTCAGATTGTATATAAGTAGTTAGGGGGTGCATTTGCACCCCCTGCACCCCCCTGAGTACGCCACTGAGGATCACAACAATCAGTTTCGAACGGATTATTGATTTGAACAAATCAGTCTTCCCATCAGGTCGCGACGACTAATGTTGTATTGTGTAAAATGGAATATTGTCGATATATTATATATAGAACAATACCATGTATTTGTATTACTAGCGAATTACTGTTTAGCCTACGAAATCGATTCTTTCATATTTTCCATATATATTTCTTTCTCAGACCTAACTTCAGACAACAACTATGATCGATACACTTACTTTTAAAGAATCAACTTTCCAACCACCCCACTTTAAACAACGTTGTTCTATAGTCTCGGAACAAAACGTGAAATAATATAAAGTTAACACAAAACACTCTCTGGTGAACATGAAATGCGATTCGATGCTCCAACAATCAAATAATTTGCTATGCTCGGAAAGGATTTCGATCGATGTGATATTATTGTCCCTAGGCGTAGACGAAATGAAAATCTACAACGTGTTACTGAAACACACGGATCGTATGATTCTCTTCAATACCCAACACTGTTTTCGCAAAGAGAAGAGAAGATAGATATCATATTAACAGGTGCAACAATGACGAACAGGGTTTCCTGTATGAATTTTTATATGTATCGTGTTATGATTTCAAGGTTTCAGAACTCCGAACCACAAGTCTGCGTGAGTTACATAACCTCTAAAAAAGCAGAGTTTACGATGGCAACTGATAAACAACACATTCAGTAAGGGAATCAATTTGTAGTGTTCTTGGTGCCGACGTTGTGTCTTTTGAAACGTGTGATTATTGGTTCAAACGTTTTCAAAGTAGTGATTTCGAGCAGCTCAGCTAGTAGTCACCCAAACAGCTATTTCCAAGCCCAGCACCAAATGCAAAAAATTGAAACACTTGGAAGGTGGGTGTGTTGACCGAACACAACTTAGGGCAACGTATGAACACGTGCGTTTTGTGCAAAATTGTGACGAGTGAAGTAAAGTATATTTTTTACGAGAATTACAAACGTTAAAAGTTGTAGATAGATCCCGGGCAACCCAGTACATCGACGCCGAAACAAAATATCCAGTTAAAGAAGGTTCTCCTGTGTATCTGGTGGGACACAAGGGTGTGCTTTATTTCAAACGCCTGGAAACTGGACAGAAAAAGCCATTTAGTAGCCAAGTCATATTGCTGCATGACAACGCTCGACCTCACGTTGTTCGCATGATACAGAAGACTCACTTGAACTTGGTATGGGAAGTTCTCCCGCACGCAGCATATTTACCAGATTTGGCCACATCCAACTACCATTTGTTCCAGTCAAAGTAGCACGAAGTGTGTAAATTTGTCGCCTGCAAGTATCTTTTATGACTGCACTCGTATGCCGCCTGAGAAATGACGCAAGGTAATAAGAAACGATGGATAATATTTCCTAGATTAAATTCGTTGTTGTGTATTTTTTATATAAAATAAAATTGCTGAAAAATCTGTAAAAATTAAGTCATACACCTAATGCCTTCCAAGAAACTATCAATATATGGTCACTTCTTTGCAATAATGGGAATTTGATTCTTCTGTTCTTGATTGAATTCAGCACCGTATGAAGTCATGTTATATATCCGAAATTTAAAATAATTCTAACTTCTCCTGTGCAACGCTGAGGTCATTCAGCTGGTATCCTTATACATATAAATTTTATGGTTCATACAGTTGTGAAAAGTAATCTACTAATAAAGTGGGCGTTCGCTCCGCACTGTTCCTAACTTTTCTTCTTTAATCCGCATAGTTGTAGTTTAATTCGCTTTGAATTTGACATTTTTTGTTATATGCTTATCTATTCTCAAATTTTCTAAGCTCGATTGTGCTAGTGCCCGATTTTGTACGGCGCCCTTGTGTCATAGAACTACTATGATACATTTTTATTTTAAATAATGACGATTAGTGAAAATTTAAATTATATCATAT
Source organism: Nephrotoma appendiculata (assembly GCA_947310385.1). Taxonomy (NCBI): domain Eukaryota; kingdom Metazoa; phylum Arthropoda; class Insecta; order Diptera; family Tipulidae; genus Nephrotoma; species Nephrotoma appendiculata. The sequence continues at coordinate 179,668,308 of OX371223.1, read as the reverse complement.
ACGTATTTGATAAAAATCCCATTGCTATTAATAATTAATAGTTACACTCAAACAGAATATCAATTTGGCTGAATGGACATCAGTTAGATGTAACTAATTTGACTAAACTTGAATTGAACATAATAATTATAACTAATAATGTGATTTAAGTGAAAATTTTTTAACTCTGTGTTTTACTGATTTGAATTTATTTTGGAATTTCCCAAGAAAATAATAATTAATAAGTTCCACGAACTTTTAATTTTACATCTAGTTTATCAGAAACATGACGTTTAAACGCGCGTTAAATAAACTATAATAAATTTAAATTAGTTGGTGAAGCCAGCAGTACTTTATCTGCTGCTTATTAAAATGGATACTAATAGTAATAAAAGTCAACTTTCAGATCTGATGACAGGCGGTAATGAAAATAGTGCAAAACCGTTTGAATCTACTACTGAGTGTGTGCAACCACCAAAGTCTATATTAAAAAGACAGCAATTGGATCAAATAACAGAAGAAATGAGGATAAGAGGAAACGCTATAGATGCTTTAAATGAACTTGCCAATTTGGAATCAAACAACTCTACAAAGTATCAACGTAAAATCGCACGTCATAGATGCGTTATTATTTAAATACTATGTCACAAGTCGATCAAGTAAATAAAAATTTAAAAATGTTGATGCAAAAAAATTATTGATAAAATAAATTTTTGATTAACTCGGTTCAATTTGGTTGCTATATTAGAAAGAAGTGTCAATGTAAATATGTTAACCGTTTTGGATTTTATTTAATCTACGTTTGCTAAACCAATAGAATTTTAATGTGAGTCACGACAGAAATTACATTTTGGAAATCCCACGGTTTTCGTATTTTGTCGAGTAGTATTTGAAAGTGTAATTTTGACAACGGTAAAATTTGTGGATAATGTATTTTGGGAGATAATGTGGAATTTCTGGCGTAATGGTCACACCAAAAATTCCATAGATCCGTTTTATCATTAAAGCATTTCATACGATATTTAGACTATTTCTTAAATTTCAGTATGGCTTCAACATAATATTAGTGTTGGTCGTTCGAATGAATTTTAAAATTGTAAAATGAATAAAAAAAATCGAAATTTGGTGTTTGGCTTCTTGTTCTTCGCATGTCATTTAAAATTGTAGTATAGTGATACTGGCCTATTATTTGAGACATTATTTCATTTGGTGGTTTTCTTGGCTTTGGTATCATAACCATTTCCGAACGAACTTTCATGCCTTTGGTACATATTTAAATCTGAAGTCAGTGTTCATTAGGGTCGACAATTTTTTAATGCCGTTTTCGGAAAGCTTTTTAAGGTTTTTCCTATTATCAGGTCAGAGTCTTTTCCTTCTCTTGGGTTTATTTCTTTTATTTCATTAATCACTTCTGCAAGAGAGGTAAGGGTGATTTTTTCATTTTCAGTTTCTTTTTTTCTTGTATTTGTTCGCTCTTTTATAAGAGAAGAAATAAATGATTGTTGAAACTATTATGTCGAGTTCACGTATGCGATCAAAAAATGATTCGCGAATCAAAGGAAAATTAAATCATTGAAAACATATACAAATTTCCCCGTCCGAGATGAAATAATTTTAACTTTGGGAAAATTTTGATCGGAAGCATCCAACATAATAAAAAAAAATAACAAATTATGAGTAATAATGCGAAATAATTACGCTCAAAGATTGGCTTGATTCGCGAATCATTTTTTGATCGCATACGTGAACTCGACATTATTGTCCTGTTTTAATGATGGTGTAAATTACATGAACTGCAGTTGTAAACCGTCAAACTTATAGCTGAATTCACAATCCTGTGTTACGAACTGGATTTGACAGGGCAAATTATGTAATTTCTAGTTTAGTATGAGTTTATAGTTATGATTAATTTGATAGAATGATTATTTCGATTTCGGTTCAGTTATGTAGTAATATGTATGTGTAGTAATACATAAATTTAGACATATGATGCTAACACAACCTATGTAACAGTCGTTGACGACAACGACATTGTTGTCAATTTTTTTTTAGAATCTAATTCTAAGTTTGTCATCGGCACTGCAGTGTTTCCAACTAGTTTGCAGCTATTGTGTTGGTCTCAAGAATTTGAGAACTTTCATTAAATGAATTGTAAGGAATCTCAATGTTGTACCACATAACTACAATAACTATAAAGAAAAACGGTATAAAAAAATTGCACCAGCAAGGGGCAAATCTTTAGAGAGCAGCATTAGTAAGTTAAATGAAATTTGAAAAAATAAATAATACATTTATTTCTCAGAAAAGCCAAAAATACAAAATCTAGTCGATAGCACCATCTCGATAGTCGATTGGAGCGACATCTTCAGATTTTCCATTAAAACTGTTATACATAGGGAACAGCAACAATAAGTTGCGAGTTGTTGATGCTTATGAGTAATCCCCTAATATTTATTGTAGTTATATTTGTTGTACACATTGTATTTTTTTGTAAAAAATGAAAAATTACTAAAATGAGAAAATGTCTTTTGAGAAACACCTTATAGACACTGCCAGGGTTAATTCGTTTTCGTATGGTTTTGGAAAATTTGGAAGAGTCAATATTAAAGATAAATGAAATATTTTCGGTCTATGTTGTTATTATTTTTTTTTTGTTTTTTATTTTAACACTGATGCTCTTGTTGTGTTTACCATCTCGGATTGTAATGATAATTTATATATTTGTAATGATAATTTAAACCGTTGTAGCACGGTTGTCTTATAACCAGACCAACCCCTCGACATAACATGGGTTTCAGTCGGCCAACAATATCGCGTCAGCCACAACAACAGGCAACTTTTATAAATCGTTGTTTCTTGTTTACAGGGAGTATTGTTTGTGATTTCATTAATTTAAGTTACAAACCTGCCCAGCCCTCAATCAACTGTAGCAAATACTATAGGAATAATAATGTATTTGCAATGATAATGGTCCTTAATTCGATGGCTTACAAAGTAGGTAAAATTCGTGTGAGTCACGACTCACGACAGCAATCTCTCTCTCTCTCTTTCTCTCTCTCTCTCTTTCTCTCTCCCTCTGGCACTGTATCCCATCAAAGGATTAGGTTTCATAATGATATTTTCATTTCGGACAATGAGTGATTAATTCATTGATCCTGAACCAGCCATGCAATTTTTTCCTTGTCACCACCGGGAATCAAACCCGGGACCTCCGGTTGCTGGAGCAAGCATGCTAACCACTTTGCCACCAGGACGACCAGTAATCCCATTTTGGAAAGAGCACGGTTTTCTTATTTTGTCAAGTAGAATTTGATTGTGCAATTTTGTGCATCTAATGCTAAAATTTGTGCATAATGTATTTTGTTTGGGAGATAATGTGGGATTTCTGACGTGACCATTAAACAAGAAATCCTATAGATCCGTTGAAACATTTAAGCGTATGATTTGCTTTAGTTAAATTGTGCCAAACTGTGCATCCCAAAAACAATTTAGTTCTCCACCAGAATTGGTCAGGAATTTTGCTAGAACGGCTATATCTGCCTATTTACAAGCGATATGTAAAATATCTATGAAGTAGATTAACTATGTATAAGAGAACGTTGTAGTTTTGCTTAGACTAGATATATATAACCTGAAAAGACCAGCATTCACTGGTGGCATACTCCATATCAGCCAGAATTGGGAAAAGAAAACCATTAATTCAACCCTATATTTATAAGTTAAATTTTTAAAATACATTTTATGAATCATTTTTGGAAATCCCACCTTTTAAACCCAAAACTGCGACGTTTTCTTACATAGTTGTTTTTCTTCAATAAATAATATATAGCTTGTAAATCAGCAGATATAGCCGTTCTAAGAAAAATCCTGACCAATTCTTTAGCAGAACTAAATAACTTTTGGCATGCGCAGTTTGGCACAATTAAACTAAAGCAAATCATATGCTTAAATGATTCAACGGGATCTATGGGATTTTTGGTGTAATAATTACGCGAGAAATCCCACATTATCTCCCAAAATAGATTATGCACAATTTTTACCGTTACACGCACAAAATTGCACAATCACATACTACTCAACAAAATAAGAAAACCATCTATATGCATGCTATCTGCCTATTCGGACAATACCTGTATAGTAGTATACAGCTGGTGAATATGTATTATTGCGGGTCTTCACTTGCAATTCGATCAAAAATTAATTAAATTCGAATTCCTACACGGTAATCAAAAATTCACTAGATGTGAGCAAACTAGATGATCTAGTTGAATCAAGTAAAATGTATGTTACTAGATTTCTGGTAGTTCATAATTCAAGTAAATTTTACTAGTATAATAATGTAGTAAAACCGGAATTCTAGTATAATATATTGTTGCATTTCTCAACCGGAATTCTTGTATAATTATGAAATAGCCTGTTTTTCTAGTAAAATCACTAGATTTTCAGTTATTTTTTTAACTGAAATTTTAGTAATATTACTGTACTTCCCGCTTTTAAAACTGATTTCTGGTAAGTTAAGGTTGTGCATCTTATTGATATTCCAGTAAAAGTAACAGACATTTTTTTTATATTCTAGTAAAATCAATATTTTTCAAACAGAAATTCTATTAAAATTAATAAATAAATAAATTTTTTAACCCGATATCAAGTAGTATTTGATGTTGATTGTCTTGTAAAATTTAAAGAATTTTACCAATTTTCTAGTAAAATCACATGATTTCTATTATGTTTCTAATTGATATTCTATTAATATTGCTAGACAATACCAATTTTAAAACTAATTCAGCCTACAAATTTTAATTGGAACCTAATTGTTTTATTACTGGAAAATCGAGAGTATGTTATACATTCAACGATAAATTTTCCTTTAAGCACCCATTTATATTGACGTGAAGTAAAGTTAGAAAAATATTCGAGTAAACCCAAAGTGGTGGAAATTAATGTACGTAATAGATTACCAGATGTTTACCGATAAGTTATATCATTACTATAAAACACAAAGAGGAACGCCATGCTTGTTCCAAGTAAAACCCTGTACCAATAGGAACAAATCGAAAACAATTCTAAATATATGGAAAATTAAAATAAAAAACTAAAATTTGCTTTAAACATTGTAATTTTAAGAACAATAAATTATATTTATTAAAATTCATTATATTAAAAAAATGTATCCAGAACTAACAAATATCTTATACTTATTAACGATCGATATATAACATACTAACTAGTTATTAAACTATGCTTTTGTTATACAATTGAGTATACAATTTTGATACCCTAAGTGTTGGTGTTGCTCCTTTTATTTTATAAAAATACACCTCGATGAAATTGTTAAATATAAATAGCATTTTTCGGATATTTCATTTCGAATACATAAACAACCTTGAACAGTAGGTCCATTGCATTAATAAAGATGGTCTGCCCAATATTAATAGTTTGTCCGTCGATTATTATCCAAATTATTCCCTGGTGCAGTAATCCTTCATCGGCGAAATATATTAGATATGGCTGCGATTGTCGTGTATTTTTTATTATTTCGGAGGTGCTTTCTTCAAACTGTATCATAAATAAAAATGAAAGAATAAATTAAACTCTTATGTCAAAATCACAAATAAAATGTTAAAATAATTGACGTGATACATATCCGGTACATATAGACCTAAAAATGTTGTTTACATAAAAGTCTTTAAACCCGATATTTTTACTAAACTAATAACAATTATTATTACCTTAGGCCAAATGCATATGCTGGACATGCGATTTCAAATAAATTCTTGAGACTCCGCGTCTGCAGGAATTAATTTGGAGCTGGCACCGACTGATGTTTTATATTTTATTGTTATAGAACAATAAAACCACAGAACAAAAAATCCCCAATAAACTTTATTTCGGAAATAATTGCACTCAGCTAATTCCAACAGTAGGCCAGAAAAACATAATTTAGACAAAAATGTTATGAACATATTTTTCCCAATTTCATATTCCCAGAGAAAGCCTGAATGGCATTGGTGACCAACTCGATGTATTCAATTTTGTATTATAGTAGTTGCTTAATATTTTTTAATTTATTTAATTGATATGTTTAAAGTAACGTTAAAATTTTATTGAATTATAATTAAAAGCGCTGTTAAAACTTAATCGGAAATTGTATACACTCAGCATTTACAAAAATTTCATTACAATTCCTTACAATACAAAACATACAATGGGGTATATCCTCCATTCGGTCGCAAGTTAATTATTTGCGATCAGAAATATGGTTACTAGATTAAATTTGCCATGCCAATTGACACATTTTATTTAAATTTAAATTTTTTTTGCGATTGTTAAGTAGAAATACATAAAAATACTGCGACCTCAGAAAATGCGTAGCAGTCTTTTCGTAGATTTCTACTCTATAATCGCAAAAAAAAATTAAATTTAAATAAAATGTGTCAATTGGCATGGCAAATTTAATCTAGTAACCATATTTCTCATCGCAAATAATTAATTTGCGACTGGATGGAGGATATGCCCCAATAACACCTAAACATTATTTAAAAAAATATTCGGGTAGGAGTACGTATCCGAATAATCATTAAAATAAACGTACCATTATACTATAATTAAATTCAAAGAAGTTTGCGAGCCTCCATGAGTATTTCGGTGAGATCAGGAAAATAATCACTAAAGTAATATAAATTCTAAAGGCTTACCTGATAAAATTGAAATCACATCTTCTGGAATTTCATTTTCTTTTAAAAAATTGCTTACATAATTCTATTATATCCATTTTAATTTTAATACAAACAACAAATAACTTTTCTTAATAACTCAAATAATAATTACGAAGATCACTTTTTTATTTTGATGTCACTTATTGAAATTTTGCTTAATACTGAAGAATTCCTACGATAATTTGAAAATATATACCAAAAAAAAACAGAAAAAACTCGAATAACTGTTAATTTTACCAGATTCAAGCAATATTTCAGTAACTTTACTAGAATTAACGGGATTTCAGGTAAAATTAACAATATCAATGTAAAAAAAAGATAAAAACCGTTTACATTCACTAGAATTCTCTTAAAATTCTAGTAAACGATTAAATTTTACTGGAATAGTACTAGAATTCAGGTAAATATTATTCTTGTAAGAGAGGTAGTATGAGATGCATAGTTATAAAATGAGAACATTTTGAATTATAAACTTTACTGCAGAGCATATAAATAATAAAATATTCGAATTTTACTAGATTTTTACTGGGATTCTGGTAATGTAAAATGTTATCGCTATTTGTTAATTTTTTATGGAGATATATTTAATAGAACTCCCGTAAAATGTAATAGAAATCATATGTAAATCCAAAATAATATGGCAGAATTGGATTTTGCTAGAATTTTGCAAGAATTCATGTAAATTAAACTTTTAATGGAATTCTAGTAACAAAATTAACTTGATTTCTAGTGAAATTAACTAGACACTCCATTATAGAACCAAACAGAAATAATCTAGTAATTTTCTAGTATTTTTTTTTACTAGATAACCACTAGAGTCCCAGTATAATAAACACTAGAACTAGAAACTAACTAGAACTTATTAAAATTCTGGTTTTAATTTTATTTTGACTGAAAATCTAGTATATTCACTTTAAAATTTAACTAGAAAACAAAATTTCCTTTTTCATTTACTAGAATTTTACTGGATTTTAACTGGAAATAGTAATACCAGACCATCTAGTGGTCATTTACCAGATTTTATATTTACCGTGTACTTTAGATCAAATTCACAGTGTAACAGATATCGTAGAAATGGCACTTGAAAAAAGAGGATCTGATCAGCAGTTTTCTTGGCGTGACCCAGGCTTTTGACAAATGCACGACGGTCTATTGCTGATACGGAAAATTTTATTATCACAACACGGCACATTCTGCCACCTGCTTAAATCATATGTATTACAGAACGCCGCTTTCGTATTCAAGAACAAGCATGCTCCGAAACTAAAGATGTCTAAGCTGGAGTGCCACAAGGGACTATCTTTTTTGTTCACAAAGAACATTCCACCAAAGAGTATCTAATGTCTTTAAAGAGTAACGAAAAAAAATGAAAAAAATTCATCCAAAAAATACATGGGTTATGCAAATTAAATGCGTTAAAAGCACACTTACACATCTTTATTTAAGGTAATTTTTGTCGATTTCTATCAATAATCACGAGTATGACAATATTCGATACAAAAAAAAAATAAAAAATTGTTGTGTAAGTGTATTGTATAAACAATTTAAGTTGCGTAACCCATGTATTTTTTGATGAAATTTTTTCCTCTGTTTCGTTAGACTTTACAAAATTTCATACTCTTTGATTCCACTAACTAAAAAAACAACCATGGATATATTTATCGATAACACTCTCTATAGAATTTATTTTTGTGGATATAAAATTATTAATTAATTTATTATTTTATATCCTCAAAAATTCCAGCATACTTTGCGGATATCTCATGCTCGCCTGGAAAACGTATTCAACCTCATTTCAAACCTAAAATCTAATAATGTGAAATGGATATGAAACATCCCTTTTAACGAGGATCGGTCAAATATGAACGAGCCCTTATTATGGCGATGGAAAAAATGAGTACCATGAAAACACTAAGCGTTGTTACTCTTCAAATTCCTAGCATTTTTAAATTACTATTCAGAGGAGCAGCACGATAGCTGCTACTAGAACTCAATCAAAGAAATCCTTCACTTTATAAAGTGCTCAAACGCCTTTATTGGTGACGACATTTCTATTGCAAAACAATTGGTACACTATCGTACACTGCAAGCTCGTTATCAACCCTCACGGTATTGATTTACGACACTGACAACCGGAAATATCTAGAAGAGCTTGCAGTTACTCATCTCTAGGGCTACGGTGAAGAAATAAAGGTCGAGCTTGATTTTGATAATAACCGTTTCAATATACACCTAAAAAGTACATTTTCTGTGTTTCTCAAAAGACATTTTCTCATTTTAGTATTTTTTCATTTTTTACAAAAAAATACAATGTGTACAACAAATATAATTACAATAAATATAAGGAGGATTACTCATATAAGCATCAACAACTCGCAACTTATTGTTGCTGTTCCCTATGTATAACAGTTATAATGGAAAATCTGAAGATGTCGCTCCAATCGACTATCGAGATGGTGCTATCGAATAGATTTTGTATTTTTTGGCTTTCCTGAGAAATATGTAAATGTATTATTTATTTTTTTAAATTTCATTTAACTTACTAATGCTGCTCTCTAAAGATTTGCCCCTTGCTGGTGCAATTTTTTTATACCAATTTTCTTTATAGTTATTGTAGTTATATGGAACATTGAGATTCCTTGCAATTCATTTAATGAAAGTTCACAAAATTCTTGAGACCAACATAATAGCTGCAAACTAGTTGGAAACACTGCAGTGCCGATGACAAACTTAGAATTAGATTCTAAAAAAAAATTGACAACAATGTCGTTGTCGTCAACGACTGTTACATAGGTTGTGTTAGCATCATATGTCTAAATTTATGTATTACTACACATACATATTACTACATAACTGAACCGAAATCGAAATAATTATTCTATCAAATTAATCATAACTATAAACTCATACTGAACTAGAAATTACTTAATTTGCCCTGTCAAATCCAGTTCGTAACACAGGATTGTGAATTCAGCTATAAGTTTGACGGTTTACAACTACAGTTCATGTAATTTACACCATCATTAAAACAGGACAATAATAGTTTCAACAATCATTTATTTCTTCTCTTATAAAAGAGCGAACAAATACAAGAAATAAAGAAACTGAAAATGAAAAATCACCCTTACCTCTCTCGCAGAAGTGATTAATGAAATAAAAGAAAAAAACCCAAGAAAAGAAAAAGACTCTGTCACATAGTATATTATTTTAGTTTAAACTATACGTTTATAAAGCTTTTTTCAAAATTAAACATAAATTAATTAATTGTTAAAATTAACAGTTTCTTTAGTGATACACTTTAAAATAAATAGTCAGATGACGTTTCGGACATTCGTCTTTTAACAAATCTGATTAACAAGATTTGATAAAGGGCGAATGTCCGAAACCAGGTCATCTGACTATTTATTTTAAAGTGTAACACTAAAAAAATGTTTAATTTTAATGTTTAATTTTAAATAAAAGTTTTGAATAAACATATAGTTTAAAATAAAATAATTTTTAAAACTCAGTGTATGCGATTTTATGTCAATATAAACTTCCTACCATATTTAACAATTTTTGTATTATGATTTTATAATGTAATAATATAATTAAGTTTATAATAATAGATATTAATAGTACATATTATTAACTTGATATGCTCTAACAATTTTGCATTTTTGAACTCGCATCATCTGACGCAAAAACATTTAGCTGTTATTTACTATGGGAAACACGAGATAACATCAATCGACAACACTCGTGACTTTAGTTAAAAATTGTTACTTTGTGACGACGACAAGCTATACAGTGAACACACTTGTATTCCGCATGACACATATCGACATTTCGCAGTTACACTAGTAATAGCATACTAGCTGACCTGTGACTGAATAATCAGTCACGTGAATACATTTTATTGAATTTTTGGTTAAGAAAGGAATAGGAAGATTTTTTAAGATATAGATTTGATGCATTTTTATCAAAAATAAGGTAAATTCATATACGCGATTAATTTTTAAATCTTAAACGGCAAAATAAGCGCTCAAATGCACATAGTATGACTTACGTGCGGTGTCAAATATTCATATCTCAAACGGGAAGCGCGCGCTCGGGATCACATGACCATTTACGCGCCCAAACCAAATATTCAAATCTCAAACAGAAAGCACGCGTTCGGGATCACATGGTCACTTATGCGCCCAAACCAAATATTCAAATCTCAACTTCGGCTGGAGACATTTTCATTATCCACTGCAGCAGTTGTTTTACGAAATGCATCCAACTGCGTTTTGTTTAGCAGTCGAATTCGTATTTCAGCTTCTTCGGCTTCTCAAACTGTATCGAACTTGCATTTCTACGGGACTTCTCGATGGAGTGCGTAAGGGGATCATAGCGGAAGAAAGTCCGTGCTATATAAGAATTAAGTTGATATCATAAAGAGCCAAACTTTTTGCTACATTTTCGATATGGTGTCGGCTAAAATCAAGAGTCATGTTATCTGCATACTTCATCCAGAGATCAAGAGGTTTAGAAGGTTGACAAAAGAAACAAATATAAGCAAAAGTCTCTCGGAACTGTCTTGGCATTGGGAAGACTGCTGTTTCTGTTAAGCAGTTATTCATCATCGTTTACCAGACCTCGTGCAGCTGTTGCTTTCATTTCATATAGAAATCGCATATAGAAATCGCATGTATGCGTTAAATGCAATAAAATTCGAGGCTATACCAAGGGGTTGGCAATTTCGTAGCGAATCAATAAAATTCACTAAGGTATTGTGATTATACTTTGTATGAAAGTTCAAAGTATTTCAATATTTTGAAGTTTGGTCACTGTAGTCTGATGAGGCGACCGAATTTTTTAATACAGCATTTTTTAATACAAAGAATTCAATGTTTCATTAGTTCGAAATCAAACTTCCATCGTCTTGATAACCTCACCTTGATGGAAATATATATATTTTTAAAATTATTTATATGCGGTTTAAATCACCGCAATTCGATAAATTGCTTTTTTAGGTTAGGGTTAGAAAAATACAATTCTACAATGTATTAAAATAATTTTTGATATTATATTTTAGGATCATAAAAGATTTAAACTCATCTTAGTAGATGCGTAAATGAATAGTTTATAAATATAAAATATAAATTACACGAATCATGCAAAATTCCTGTATATAAAAAATAAACATGCATATTACATTCAACGCACTAAAATTTGTTTGAGTTTTGTTGGTGTATGTATTGAGTTTTTTATTCCCGGACAAAAATTTTCGTTCGTTTATTCTTTTTAAGTGACAGTAGAATTGGACATTACTTATTCTAAGTATGGTCGAACATATGTAAATCCTATCTCTCGCTCTCTTACGTTATTTTCGTTATTCTTTTTATTCTATAATAGTTCGAATGTGTCGAAGGACCTAATGCCGAATAGCCGAATGTCGAAGGGCCAAATGCGTCGAATGACCGAATGGGTCAAAGGGCCGAATGGGTCGAAGGGCTAATTTTTTTTTTTTGTTTTTTTTTTTTTTGTTTTTGGAAATATATTTTTTATTTTTTATTTAATTTAATTATTTTTTGTAGGATAAACCTATTATCAGAAGGCTGACATAGGGCCGAATGTCTCGAGTAGAGCATGACAAAATTTTCCTTCACCAAAATGTATCGCTGACTGGATACGTTGAATTTAATGAATATCCAAAGATGAAAAATAGTAAAATACATAAACAAATTACAAAATATTCCATAAAACAACAAACTTAAAAAACTATATTTCTAAAAATTTAAAAAAAATTCGGCCCTTCGACCCATTCGGCCCTTTGATACATTCGGCCAAAACCGAACACAATCATATTCTATAAGCCGTACAATAATCGGCTATACACGCGGATAATGCCACTTTTTAACTCCTATTTGATAGTATTGGCGTATATATTTAACTTCTATTTGATAGTATTTGTACACGGCCAATAGAAATCAAATATGACACATTTGTTCTAGATTTCCCATTTTTGTTTTTACAAACAACAAAAAACAAAATAGATTTGAAGATCAAATATGTGTAGCCACGCCTCGTTCATGCATAAAAAGACTAAAACAATAATGAAAAATAGAAATTAAAAACAAAATCGTGATCGAAATGCAATTTTGAATTATATAATAACAAACAAAACACACCCCCTAGTTTTTGTTTTTTCTAATTTTCCATTTAAACATTTTTTTACGTAAATGTATTTCCGAAACATATGCACAACTTGGAGTAAATAGAGAATAAAATTTCATGTTCGTATACGCACAATACAATTAAACAGAAGTGAAAAATTGCATGCGTGTCGCAACAGTACGGCTTATAGAATATGATTGTGTTCGGTTTTGATTCGGCCCTTTAATACATTCGGCTCGTCGACACATTCGGCCCTTCGACATTCGGCCCTTCGACACATTCGGCCCTTTGACACATTTCGCCCTTCGATATTCGGCCCTTCGACATTCGGCTCTTTGAAATTTGGCCCTTTGAACCCATTTCGTTCCCACGTATCTGTCTCAACATAATGGAATGAAACAAATAAAAAGTAAGAACATGTCACAAAGAAACATGTGGCGATTTTTTAATGTACCTGCATTGTTTTGGTTTGCTGTGTTAATTTAGTTATTTTAATGCACTTGCATTTTTCCTGTTTGTTGGGTGTTGTAAAAATCCCACGCCCAAAATGGTGAAAATAATATTTTGTTTCCATTTTAAGTTTTCCGTTTCAAGTTGATAAGCACGCGCATAAAATATATAGGGCTCTTAAAAATATAATACAATTTATGTAGTAAAAATAAAATAATATGTACCATATCACAATTTATTTTATAACGTTTGTATATTTAATAAAATATAATAATAAAATAATAATACTAAAAGTATAGTGGTAGAGTTATTGTGCTTTGTAAAAATTTGAAATCCATTACGGTCGTGTACATGCAGTGTACACAGCAATTCAATCATCAACGCACATCATCGATGCACATCATTAATAATTATACACCTACAAACACGTCCGATATTTTTGATCTAGTGGACTATAATGAGACTCAAGTGTTCAAGGCTAACTACAGACCAAGAGATCCAAGTTGTTTGGATTACTTCAATATATTTCTTATTTTGGGTTGCATTTTAGTTTTTTATCTCTATTGTAACGTTCCATGTATGCTATTTCAAGTGAATTGTTTTGTGTTATTAATACAAATAAACATATAAAACCATAACTTTATAAATATGTATATTTATTTTAAATTAAAATAACAAAAGTGCTTGGAAGCCAACCTTAGTATTTTAAACTTATTTGTCAAACGAAAACAGTAGGTAACTCGTTTTATTCTACAATAACAATTATGTTCTAACCACTGTCACAGATTAAAAAAATACCTAATTCAAATTTCAAAGCAATCGCAAAACGGAATAAAACACAGGAATTCCTGGCACAAGAAAAAAACCATTTTACTTGGAAATCCGTTTTTTGGCATGCGATATGCGAGCGTGACCCTTGTTGGTTGAATTTTGTATCTACTTTTTTTTCTAACTTGCATGTTGTTTTTCAGACTAAATGTAGGTAATTAAAAAAATTAATTTGTAAAAATTTTTTAGGAAAAATTTCACACTCATACACACAGCTGTGAAATATTTAGGCGAACATTTAGGCGAGAAGATATTTTAGGGAAACTCTTAAACATATGGAAATTAGCTGATACAAACGAATTAAAAAATTAAACTTAAGTTTAAACAAAAAAAACATCTACAACTAAACTTTGCTGCAAATTTTGCCAAGTACTCATCAATTCCACTATGTTTCTCGGTTAGCCGTATAAAATATCAATTTAATTTTTTGACCATCCACCATAAACTTTACTTTTTACCAATATAATAATTTTATTGAATCATCAACCACCATCTAATTACAGATGAGGAAATAAAACATGGTGATGGTGAAAGAGAAGAACTGAAGTAAAAGTTCACTCAGATATGATATACGATATTAATTTAGATAGAATTTACACTGCTTTTCCAATTAAGAACTAACAACAAATTAAATACTGTAGAAAAATATATAAAATGACAATGTCCATGTTAATATTCAAAATTTTGTCATAGTTCTGACATGGGCAAATATGGCTCCGAAACGTGTGAGTTATAATTTACAGTATTTTTGCAATTCAAATTAATACTAATCGAGATTTTGCCCGGTTTTCATCGATCCCGTTATGTTTTCCAGAAAGATATATCAAATGCCAATGTCCAGTATTTTTGTAATTCAAACGATTACTAATCGAGATTTTGCCCGGTTCTCATCGATCCCGTTATGTTTTCCAGAAAGATATATCAAATGCCAATGTCCATGTTAATTTTCAGAAGTTTGTCATAGTTCTGGCATAGGCAAATATGGCCCCGAAACGTGTGAGTTATGTTGCAAAAATACTGTAAATCATAACTCACACGTTTCGGGGCCATATTTGCCCATGCTCGAACTATGACAAAATTCTTAAAATCATTACGTTTTTTGGATTTTAGAATCATAATTGCATGGCGAGATTGATGAGCATTTCTCTAAATTTTGACTAGTGTATCTATGAAATCTAAAAATTCAACAAACTTCAATTTAATTTTAAGTTTATCTTTTTACGATATATAGCATAATGTTTTTATATCACATTATTAATTGTTTTATAATTAATGGTATTTTAAACGTATTGGTACGGTAGAATTTTAAACAATATGTTTACTTTATAGTGGAATTTTCTAAAAAAAATTAAAAAAATTATTTACGCCTAAATGTTTGTTTCTCGTGTATAACCACTAATCACACAAGCAATTTTTACTTAGGATTTTTTTAATGTACATTTACTAAACAATAAAGCACGAACAAAATTTATATTATGATTCTGCACAATACTATATTTGACAATACATAACCACCTCATTATATATCATTATCCATTTTCTTAACATTTCGGTACATATAGATTTTGTATATTATATTTCGTATTTAAGGTAATTGTGACAAGTATATATTATACGCAAGTACGGTTTTTTGGTACCGTTTTTTATATAAAAATTATTCAGTTTTTTTAAATTTTTTAATATGTATGTACATAAAGTAAATCTAGTATATAAGTTTTACGAATGCAGTTTCAGTTTTATTGTTATATATTTCACTATAGTAAATATCAACAACTGTTGATGGCAATAGGTAAATTGCCGAAATCGATTTTGTAAAAACTTTTATTTTATTTAAGTTAATATTTTAATATTTATAAAATTTTTGTAATACAATTTTAAGTTTCACGATAATAAAGCTGTTTACTATATTTTTAATAATAAAAAATAGAAAAAATTGTTGAATAATACATTAGTTTATTGTTTAATACATAAAAAGTAATTATTTTTTAACATATTTTTAAAACATCTAAATTCTTTGAGGTTCTCATGCTTATTTAAAAATGAAAGCAGAGTTCTAGATAAAAACGCTTCCTCGAAACTCCACCAATCATTAAAAAAACTGGCTGGCAATACTTTCAGTCTTAACTGTCGCGAAAGAAAATAAAATTAGAAGACCACCAAGAGCACGGTATAGTGGGTTTAAAGATCATTGCCGTCAAATCGTCGAAAATAAATGGCAACTGCGTAAAAATGGTTAGTTCGTAACACTAGGAGTACTCAAACAGATTAGCTCAACATGCGACCGAAATGAGGGTTTGAAAGTGAACAGCAACAAATCCAACATTACTCAAAACTATATACCTGTTACAAATATTATATAAAATGATAATTGGGTAGATACTCGATCGACTAGCAAGCAAGCAATGTGCAAGCCAAAATTCTCGCTACTCAATCAATTTTACCAATGAAAATTCGAATTTCAAATTATGTTTTTCAAAATTTTTTTGTTTTTTTGCAATCACAGTAAATTTTGCGGCTTCAAAAAATGAACAGCAGATTTTTAAGGCGATGCCACATTACAATTTCTACGAACGTTTTCTGAAAACGTTTTTTTCATTTACGAATAAATTTTTGCATATATGTATTTTATTTAAATCAATGAGATATAAGGTAAAATAACTTTATTTATTAGCCAAAATAATAAATTTACAATTATTGAACAATTTTAATTGAAAAATTTTCCTGAATGAAAAAAAAACGTTTCTAGGAACGGCAAAATAGAAAAATGACTATTTTTCAATTAAAATTGTTCAATAATTATAAATTTATTATTTTGGCTAATAAATAAAGTTATTTTACCTTATATCTCATTGATTTAGATAAAACATATGCAAAAATTTATTCGTAAAAGAAATAAACGATGAGATGACCGCGAAGTTGTAGGTGCGGTTAGAGCTACAGTCAGAACTGAAGCAACAGCAAACCCGGCAAATGTGCAGGTAACTTCGACACATAAAAATCTGTTAGACCACTTTGAGAAATTTATATACTGCGTTGAAGTTGATTTGACATTCGAATTGTGGCATCCGGATACGAAATTATCTTTATTATCTTTATTAACTGCCGAGGCAGTTTCTAGTAGGTCATAAGGCAGGTTACTGTGAGTCTGTATCAACACGAAGTTTTCGTGGTTGTCTAAACTTTAGCCCGAAACCTTGCCGTGGATGCTTTAACCTGACTTCAAGACCCAGTTGACTTGTAAAATTTACTTCACGGTTGAAATTGCACGAGCGAGAAGACGTCGGTACGTCCTACGTAACAAATTCATGTTTGAACGTGCTCGGAAATAATTGGATGGGAGCTCTGGATCTATGGAAAGTGACCATTGCGAGCGTCTGCAATAAAATTGAGCAAGGCCGTCAAAATAACGGGCGGGCATATACATACTATGTTTGTGCTTAATATTCAAGAGGGTTGAAAGAAGTACTTGGACCAAACCAGTATACACTGCCAACTTCGAAAGAAATCTTCTCGAAGCGGGACCATACCGAGCGTTCAGTAAAATCGAGTTCTTCGATGCCTTTTTGCAGGTGGAGATGGGTAATGAATCAAAACACCTCATGTCGATCAACACTCATTATAGCTTATTTCGAGAAACCCGTCTGCAAGAGGGTGTAAAACTGCACTACCATTTTATAAGCGGATCTAAAGGAGTTTTTCCTTTCTTTAACCTTTTTGTTGTTGGAGCATGTAACTAGAAAGATCCTCACAATCTTTTCAAAGCATTGAAGTTCATCCAAGAGTATACGGTTTTGATTTTAGCTCGCAAAGTATTTGTTTGGTTCGCACCGAGGGATGCCCAACAACTGCAAACATTCCTCTGTGCAGTTACAGAGTACGCTGAATTCATAAAATAGCTGAAATACATTCGAGCGCCATTGGGCGAACTGTGGCAACCGCCGCACTAACAAGTTGTTGAGAAGCTTGCAAAGTGCTTACGTCGAGTTAACCTACTATGGCCCGAAGGAGAAAATGATCATGGCTATGGATCCATTGAACTGTGACATGGGGACCGTATTTGATGCATTGGAGTAGTATCGAACTATTCGACAGAACGAAGCGCCCCATCATGCATGCCGCATCGTCATTTACGAAGACCAAGAAAAACTATCCGCAAATCCTGTTTGTAGGAGACTTTGATACAACTATGGTCGCAAGTTCGAGCTTCAGATCGATCATAAAGCACTGTTGGCTATTTTCGGATCGAAAAAAATATTGAACAGCCCCGCAGCGCTATTGTGACAACGATATGACCAGACTGATTTACCTACCATCGCGGTAATTAGAAATTAGGAGTGTTGTGATGTGGTAACGGTAATACTGATATGTTGTGAGGTATTGCTGCGATGTGGTAAAACTGATATGTTGTGAGGTGGAAACACGGGTAGAAAAGAGTAGGCCATCTACGGTTACATAAAACTGTGGAATTACAACATGGAATTGGACGCTCGCAATAATCCTTACATAAACAGATCAATCGAATATCGAAACTATATAAGTATTATTTAAGCATCCTTTAACTGGATCACAGGAAAATATGAATAATTCTGGATTAATTGGATGAATTTGGTCTGTTAGTTGTTCTTAAAATATCGCCATGTTATTTATTGTCAATAGAAAATTTGCTCTTGTTATCAGACTTGGTACAAACATTGTATTCGGCGAAATATGTATTTTAATATTATCATCATTTTGTAAAAAACACTTTTTAATCTGTACTGTACTCAAATTGTCAAGTCTATGAATTGAATTCGAACAACAAAAAGCATTTTCACGTGTGAACATAATAAAAGTTTGAATTACATTTTTCCATTGAAATGATTTTTGTTTATTTTTAAAGGTCGTAACGAATACCCAACGCTATTCTTGAATACGATAAGAAGGCATTTTATTTTTCATTTAGAAAAGTTGTGACTTGTGATCGGGTTAACGGGAAAACGTTACATTTGTTTTATAAACTACGCAACAAAAACTACATATTATGCAAAACGTACCAAATTAAGTATATCACGCCTGCCATAAATAACACAAAAATAACTCGCACAACAACGAACACAATTTCTACATATTTTGAGTCTTCATCGTCAGTCGGAGTTGTTTGTTTTTTTCTGCTTGTTACATCTTGATCAACGTTTTTTGTTTGGGCTTTGACTAAACTGGGGCTTTCCTCTTTTACCATATCAATTTCAAAGTCCATTCTAAAATAAATATTTGTTTGTAAATAAATATAAATTATTGGTTGATTCATTTTATTATTCACTTTTATAAATGACAGGTTCAGTACATTCAGTTCCGAATTAAATTACGAGTTGAGTTATTTTTAATAATGTTGACGAGCGACTGTTTTAATTGATTCAATTTATAAATGGAGTAATTATAAATTTTTGATAAATGCAAGATTATGAATTTTACGAGTGACAGTGTTGAATTTTTACTAACTTCAAAACAAAATGCACAAATTTGTTTTTAACTGTGTAGATTATATACAAGCGGGTGAATTGGCAAAATTCTCTATAACAATAAAAGCTATTGAATGTACAGATGTATCTAATAGTTTAGAAGCTAAACACGAACCATCATATAAATACTGAAATAAATACTGACCCAAAATAATTGGGAAATAAGACCCAAGAAAATAAATAAACCCAATTTTACATGAACCTAATACTGCGCCAGCACTTATAGTACAATCCAATGAAAATGGCACAACGACTTGTTAAAAATGAATTAAACATTTGTTACACAGTTAGAAATTATTTTACAGGGCCCGCTAAGCTGCAATTCTTGTGTGGTGGCATTGGACAAAGTCACGCCACACTTTTCCTATTTCTACTAATATTTATTGTATCGTACTGAAGGTGGTCCTGGATTTTAACATCGAAGATGTTTTTGCGGTCACATTATATAGAACAATGCAGCGAAATGT
The DNA here is from genome assembly GCA_947310385.1 of Nephrotoma appendiculata. Lineage (NCBI taxonomy): Eukaryota > Metazoa > Arthropoda > Insecta > Diptera > Tipulidae > Nephrotoma > Nephrotoma appendiculata. The sequence continues at coordinate 179,648,229 of OX371223.1, read as the reverse complement.
TTGCGGTCTTACTTCGTGAAATTTACAACAACAATCCCATATATGTAATTCCAAATTGGAATTGTTTTAAACCAACTTTTTGCTGGTATAGTATAATTCTATTCTACCTGTAGTTTTAATCTTCAACACCAGTGGTGACATGTTGTAACTTCGGAATTTTCGATACTATCGAAAATTTCGATGGTATCGTTAAATTGGTATGTTACATCATTTTCGACCATCATTTTTCTCGATATTTTATCACCATATTTTTTCTCATCGATACTCAGTGATACATAAATTTTGACATAACTAAAATTGAAATTGTGATGTAATTTTAATTTTTTATTGAATTAAAAATATGAAATATATTTTTTTTGTACTTTTAAATATAATTAAATATATTTAAATACAATTTTGTGTTTATTAAAAACAATTCTTAAGTCCATTTCTAATAAGTGTAGCGGTATCATTTTCTTTCGAATTATATTCAAACTCTGCTTCCTGTTGATCTTTTGAATTTGTAGATAATGTTTCGTCTGCCACATCAATTTTATGTAGTAGACATATATTGAATAAGGCACAACAAACGTTAACAATTTTAATTGCTTTTAGAGGCTCGTATTTTAAAACTCGTACACCTAGAAGACATCTAAACGTGTTTTTCAATATTCTATTACACCGTTCGAATGGGTTCCGAGTCTGCGCGTGTAGATAATTATATCTTTGTTGAGTTGGGTTTGGATTCCGATAAGATGTCAAAAGCCATGGCTCTAACGGGTACCTCGAATTACCTAAGAGCCAAGTGTTTCGTTCCCCATTCTCGTAATTTCGATACATTACTTGTCTATCCGTGTTTAGCGTCCAAATCGCAGAATCATGCGCGGATCCAAGGATAGGTTACACAAGCCGATAATATTTGGAGTTTGTAATTGCAAATATAGAAAAATAATTAGTATACATTAAAAATAACGGTTAATTGATCGAATATAATTAATTTACCAATTGTACTTTTAGTGAATGGTTCCCTTTCCGATTGATATGTGGTCCTCGTTGTGCGGTGCAATTACTAAGAACTTGCGTGCCATCGACGCATTCAATTATGCCAGGGTGGCTTGTTTTGTCAATGTATATTTGTTTGTATTCTTGTTTTTTCCAGCCATCTGGAAATGTTATAAATTTTAGGCATATTGAATTTTGTAACATTTCAATAATGTCAGTTATGGCTCGTAATACAATAGATTGACCGATTGTGTGAAGCATAAAATCACCGACTATTCGCCGGTACGATCCAGTTCCTAAAAAATTTAAAACTGCCGGCAATTTGATTTCCAGCGGGATTTTCGTTGTGCCATGTGAAGTATGCGGCCTTAATTCCTCAATTAAATATTTCTTTATTAATTCTAAATGATTCAATAAATCTAAAATAAACATAAAATTCCATTAGACTATAAAATAAATTAATAATTTAAATGACTCACTTTTTGTCATCTATATCCATCATGTCGTATCTATTTCTAAGATACCTCTTCTCGACAACATATTCTAAATTTATCTCAGTCTCGTCTTCAACAACATTGCGAGATGAAGCTAAATTATATAAAAACAAAGCACTTAAATTTGTTTTATTTGTTTGACAAGTAAACAAATGGATTTTAAACGTCATTTTAATTCCGAAAAAGTACTGCCAACTGTAAATATTTAATATCCATCGAAAAAGTTATAACATACCATTTATCGTTTTTTTCGATGTGATAATTTTTATCGAAACGAAGCGAAGTGAAGTTACAACATGTCACCACAGGACAGTTTTATTGAATACTTTTATTTTTATATGTTGGCAATAAAAATATAAAAGTGATTTTTGTTATTTTGACAACGCATTTTTCTAAACAAGACGAGAAATTAGTTAAAATTTGTAGTAATATTCAATAATGTTCTAGCACTTTACTATTTAATGGAATATATTTAGTTGCATTATTTACCTGGTTTTCAAATTCAAAATGTTGTTCAAATTGTTACCAAATAATAAAAATAAATTAAAAAATATCTTTGGTTGTTACTTTGCGCACAGTATTATTTCTATTCCAGAATGGATTTAGCTTGTACCAAAGTAAGACCACAGTTGTTCCAAAAATACGCTACGAAATAAAAAATAAAAAATAAAAAACATCACGCTTTTTGCATTTCTTCTAATATTTATTTTGTTTCGCCGAGGGTAGTACTGGAATCTTTTACAAATTAATTACAATATATTGGCATAGTTTAACACCTAGAAAACTACCACTTTGCAAGCGATACAATTGGAATAGTTCACATTCCAAAAACCACCCCTACGGAGTGAAACTCTTTAAAAACCAATTTCTTTGTATAGGTTATAAACTTGCTAAAAATGTAACAACCGACCCTCAAATTTGATGAACATAATGGATAATCATCAATTTATTATAACAACCCACACCCACAAAACTTGATCATAAAGCAACGAAAGCATCTACCTGTTCCAGTAATAGGTACCTTTGAATTTATTACAACAGACAACTCCGACAAAAAATCAATGGTAAATCATCGAATTGCCTTCCAGTACAAGAAATTGGTATCCCTGAATTTATTAAAAAATTTCACACCCACAAAAATGGATCACAATTCGCAATGCTTCTTTCTGTGTACTCTTGGATGAGGACTGTTAAAATAATTTCAATGGTACCTATTTCTTGTACAGGAATGTGTTCGATGCATTATGTTCAATTTTTATAGGTGTGAACTGTTATAATAAATTCTATACAGAGAAGTATGGGTTTTAAAGAGTTTCACTCCAAATAGGTTGTTTTTGGAGTGTGAACTATTCCAAGTGTATTGTTAAAGCTTCTAGATAATTTTCTGGTAATTAATTAGTTACTGGTGATGGTAATTAATTTATAAAAAAATTCCAGAACCACCCTCAGAACCTTAGAAAAAATATTAGTAGAAATCCGAACAATGTGGTCCTACGTTTGTAGATTGTGGTACCCTTTAATTGTAGTATTTTTGGGGTTGAACTATGCCAATATGTTGTAATTAATTTGGAAATAATTTCAGTACCACCCCTAATGCGATAGAATCACTATTAACAGCAATACGAAAAATCTGGCGTAGTTTTATTTTCCACTGGAGCTTTTTCGTATATTGCAAATATTTTGAAAAGTATGTCTTCCTGATCATTTACACTTTTTCCTCAAATTTGGAGATCCCGCTGATGTTTGGTCAAAATCGGTACACCAGAACTAGCAGCTACCATAGAAGGTTTTCGTTTATCTGCAATTATTTTGAAAAGTATATAACATTTCCGAAAAAAGATTAAAATCAAAAAGAATGTAAATTAAAAAAATAACACTACTACTACTACTACTACTACTACTACTACTACTAAATCAGTCCACATATTTTTTATATTTTACCAGAAATGACAGATTTTCATGATCAAGCTTTATTTCAAAATTTTCTTTATTTTCTTTATATCAAGGATTCATTATATAGGATGCTAAAGCTTTTCCATAAATTCGAAGATCCTTCCTAAATGACATGAATATCTTTGTACCGGAAGAGGCAGCATCTGAAGAGGCTTTTTCAATTTTTGCGAGGATGTTGAAGAGTATTTACAAAAAACGACAAAGATTCTAATAAATTTAAAGATTACATTTTTCAACAAGTGTTGACCTTGTTGGTTTTCTGAAGTTTAAGCAGAAATTAGATTTTTGATTATGCAAGACAGAATTTATCAAAAATTTTTCGATTTAGAAATGAATTGGGGCTATTCGATTTTCTTTTCTTTTACATGATAAAATAAAGTATAATAATCATGAAAAATTTACCCTCGCTGTGGAAGAAGAATAGACAGAAACGCTATTTTTGTATGGAAAAATATCGACTCATTTTTTTGACCTTACTTATTAAAATTTAAATATATTAATATAAATATTAATAAATATTAAATTAATTACAGAGACTCGTAAAAAAGGTAGGAAAATGGTCGATAGGTAATTTTGTCTTGGTCTACGCAATAGCGCTTCTGGATGATATCTATTCTATGCCAAAACATTCTAAATTAATTACTTAACAATATTGGTTCACAACAGTTTTTCAAAATTTAAGGGGAAATTTAATCAAAATTTAATTTTTATTTCTTCAAATTTTCAAAAAGCGTCATTGACATAAACTGGGTTTTCAATAAAAAAAAAATCGTTCCCTATACAGCACAGACGGATATATTGATCGGGATGAAACTTCATACCTAAGCGTTTTCCAGAAATTGGGAGATCCCAGTGATCTTTGGTCGAAATCGTTCTTCCGGAAGTGACAGCTTCCATATGAGCTTTTGCGTTTTTTGCAAATATTTTGAAAAGTATATAGGATTTACGAAAAAACGATTAAAAACAAAAGATTATTAATTAATTTTCAAACAATATTATTTTAGATCGTTCTTTAAATTTTATCGGAGATGACGATTTTTCATAAAAAAACTTCATTTTTGCAAAATTCGGCATTTTTCGGCAAATTTCGGAGCCTTTTCAATTTTATTTGCAATGACGTTGAAAGTTTAACATTTAGAAAAAACCACAAAAAAAAACAAAGATTTAAATAAAAATCCGCAATAGCCACAACATTATTCATCACTCTATTTTTTATTATAGAAATCACCAAAAATTAATAAAATGTAAAATTTGTGTCAAAAATCCAAAAATATTTCGGGCAATTTTTAATTTTATACAATTCATTAGTGAGTTTTCTAAACAGGTGTAAAGTGTGCTAGGGCCGTAATCTTCAAGTAATTAAAATTTCGGTGCGACCCACCTAAATCGGAACATGGAATGAAGTTTCTCCTTAGTATCTTTTGGAGCACTGTTGAATCTTCGGTAGTGTAATTCGGAATAACTGGTCCAAAACCAGTGCTAAACCAGTTGCTTTTGCGGCAATATTTTTATTGGCTTGGGCGTGATATTTTCCGGCACATTTAACGAATCCAGTCTCTCTTTGGCAATATTTCTGCGTTTGATTATAATTTTGATATACACATCTACCACACATTCCTTGTTATTAAAAGCGAGCAAGAATAGTTCGTTCTTTTGTTGATTTGAAGTCCTTGTTCAGTATTGAATTTTTTCATAATAATATTTACAACAAATCTGATCAACCATAACTGATTTGACGATCATTCTTGTCCTCATAGGTTAATCATTGATGTACCTACAAATCACACTTTGTAGAAAGAGTTCCATAGGTATCCGAGCCTGCAACATTAATTTTCTAGACGCATTGTTCAGAGATACGAATTTAAACTACCTCAACCGATTTCATAATCGATTGCAAAGTAGTATATTGCTCAGGAACTAGTTGTTTCTTGATGATTAACTGGCTTCTCGAAACCTCTAGTGAAGTTGATGGTATAGTTTCTTCCATTTCTTTCTGTCCAGTACATTCAATGGAATATCAATGGAATGTCAAAAATGTGAATGTCAAAAATGTGTGGTGTACCGAAGCCTCTGTGGCAACAAAAATGCTAAAACAACCCCAAATTAGATTTGTCATATTATTGTTTTCGTGGGTCCCCCAATAACGTGAATTATAAAGAAGTTTACGTTCGTCGTTTGGGCATGCATTTATGCGAATTCATTGAATATCTTGAAATGAGAATAATGGAAAACTAATTTTGAATGTTAGTCAACTACTAATCCTGGTTTTATTAGGAATGCAAAAAATCTGAAAAATAAAGCAAGGGGTCTCAAAAAAGCCTATTATTACGGGTTAAAATCAAATTCAGACGAATCAATTTCAGACGAATTATGAAACATCAAGTTTTTAGTAACTACCAAATTTTTAATGTAGACTTAGTTTAAAATAGGTTCCCGGAATGAAGTCTAATTGAAATGGGATTTTCTACTGAAAAACTATGACCAGAAATAATGTGACATCATAAATAGAGTTGTAATATTTTTTGATAAATGAAATGAATTTTAAAGCGCCTTTATGGTTGCATTCGTTAATTTGGTCAATTTTATCGACCAATCATCTCTTGTGGGAAAATCTAGAAGAAAAAAATCGTCATTTTTGAGCAATATGATTGGTCGCAAAAATTGTCAGAACGAACGAACACCAACCACAAAGGCGCCTTAAAACATGTTTCCTCGAATTTCTGGAATATTCCTGTAACTCAGGTTGACTTTTGCTTTACAATAATTATGCAAACCTTTCATGAAATTTGTTGTATTCGATGGATAATATGTTAACAAGTATTTTTAGATAAACCTGCTGTACTGTAAACCAAACCACCCAACTAGCATTAGTTAGCACATCTAAGATAGCATATTCAAAAAGACCTATATCAATAGTCGAAGGAACGTCGGTTAAACATTTATTCCGCAGAATTAAAGGCACCATCGTTTTAAACTAGTTCCGCGTTGAACCACCGAAGCTCCCTTACCAAGTTGCCATCATCAGAATAGGGACAAATGGTTTATTCTGACGATTTGATACAAATGCAGTAAATTGCAACAACTAACCAAACACGTATAGTTTCCCATGTAGCAATTTCGAGTTCTAGAACGGTCCATAAACCGTAATTTAACTTTAGTTGAAATAATGCAGAAGTTTAAAATTGGTTTATTTTCCATTAATCTGACGTTTCACTAACCGTCGATCGACATACGTTTGCGTAGGTAATTATTAACCTTAGTTGCATTGCTATGGTTGAACGACCGTATACAACCTACTTGGGTGTAACGTACTTTCAAAAAGGTTATTGTTTAACCGTTAACCGCAGAAGCATAGTAGGGTTGAAAATAAACCGTGGTTTTTCCTAAACCCATATTCAACATTGAAGTTATTCACTTTTCGAGTTAGGGATGTACATCAAATGAACTAATAAGTTGGGATCTACTGGTTATGCAACCGTTGCTATAACAATTAAATTGAACGTTATTTACCGGTTACAAACCAAATTTTACAGAGCTACAGGGTGTTCCAGTTATGAATACCATAAATTCATCAGCTGATTCCGGATTCAAAAATAAGTCGAAAATATCTTAAAAAGATTTTCCTATCTTCCAGTACCGTAGTTGAAATAATCGTTTCCTAGCTTAATCTGTGTAATGTTAGATTAGTAGTTTTTAGTAGTTAATGTTACACCAAAACATCGATTATTTCAAGTACTATTGGAGTATAAAGGAAATGTTTTTAAGGTATTTTCTACTAATTTTTGGTAATCAGCTGATGAACAAAAGGTATACATATTCATAATTGGCACATCCAGGAACAGGGTTTTAAAAATGGGTAAATAATAAAACTAAAAACTGAAATAAATTTTTTTGAATAAATTTAGATACCATCAAACATTATATATATACTTATGGACAAAAAAAACGTATAATCTGTATTTTTGAAATTACGAGTAGCTTAATAATTGTTTTTGTAATTATTATGATAAAATCTATATAGTATCTTCTTCTCATTGAAATACACATGCATTAAAAAAATACTACCAATAGTTTTGTTGAATTCGAGTTTGGCACAAATTTGAGCATTTTGGCTGTCCAGTCTAAAAGTTTATTTACAGTGAATTGTTATTTAAATTATACAATTAAGTGTAAGAGTAAGGTTTTTCATTAAAAACAAATAAAAATGAATAACTTGTCATCCGAATTCATTTGAGTGTTGAGGATTGCGTGAGGGCCATTACATTAGTTGAAGAAGGAAGAACTCAGTCTTACGTTGCACAACTGTTAAGAGTGGACAAATCCACAATGTCAAGAGTGATCAAACGATTCCAGGATAATGGACAGTATCATCGTCGTGCTGGTAGTGGGAGAAATCGATGTACAACACTCGCTGAGGATAGGTATATTAAATTAATTTGCTTGAGAAAACGGTTCATAACTGGACGTAGTATCAAATCAGACCTAATCGGATCCCGAGATGCACCCATTAGTGAAAGGACCGTGCGTCGACGAATCAAGGAATCCAGTTTGACTGCACGAAGGTCAGCCTTATGTCCAGAATTGTCTACAGCACACCATAGACCTCGTTTAACATTTGCTCTCGAACATGAAAACAGGACAATGGAACAATGGGCCAATGTTTTGTTCTCCGACGAGCCTAAATTTTGCCTTAGATCATCAGTCCGAGGGATGAGAGTTTATCGTCGGCCTTCGTTTTCGATTAAATTTTATTTAATAATAGATATTTCGTTGAGAATTCCCCTTATAAATGAAGTAAAAAAAAAAAAATATGCGTTTTTTGTTCATGAGTATTCGATTAAATAAAATTTAGAATGAAAACATTATCACAGAGTGTCTCATTGAATAATTACACAGGACAGAACATCTTCCGAACATATAAAAATAAAAAATTTCACCAATCCAAATAAAAGAGAATATTTCAAATATAAAAAATAGATATAAAAATAATTGTTGGCATATAATACACCGGATATTTATGCCGGATATGCATTCGGTTTACCTCCGTTAGTGGATGTTACAACCTTGTCATGTTTTGATTTGTTTCTAAAAATATAAAATATAATATAAAAATGAACCTTATTGAGAGAACGCTCAATTTAACTTACTTAAGTTGGTGTCTAAATTTGGTTGAACTTAGGTTTAATAAAGGTTGAAATCAAATCTAAAAGTAAATTGTTAACTCATAATTAACACGAATGTATCTTTGGTTGAAACATGGATCATAAAAGGTTTTATTTTTTTTTATGTTTTATTCTATGCAATCTGTTCTGGGGCCGAAGCACTCCCAACTTTTTCGCAGTTCACTTTTACCGTCCTACTTTACGCATTGCTTGCCAAATCGAGGACGTACGGCTATAGGTCCGATTTACGTAGAACCATCTGCACATTGCATTGCTCCATGCCAGCCTATAGTACTGACATGGAAGATGGGTCGACCCATGAGTTATGCACTCCGACAGGGGGTCATAGTTGTGTTCATTTCCATCATCGATCGTAATCAAATGATGAAAAATCCCTTTTGCATCCTGCCCCTATCGGGATTCGAACCCGGTACCTCCCGATCGAAACGCCAAAGCTTTAACCACTGTGCCGTTTGGTCGGTTCATAAAAGGTTTATTCAAACAAGTGGAATTCACGCTTGTATCCAAAATCCAATAACATTTGGAATGAGGTATTCTAGGCATATCGTGCATAAGTAAAATAGTCAAAATATCATTTAATACAGTATGTGCCACTTTTGATTTATTGTCTATGACTACAAATCACTTTTATTTATTTTCACACTATTAACTTCGTATAACATTGGATCAAATTAACCCGAATTAATATTTTCCACTATATTCTCCACTAATTGTGTATCTACATTTTGTATTCACTGTTTTATTTTTTGGCAAATAAGCACGCCACGTCTTATAAATGTATTCCGAGTAAATTATAAACTAACACTAAATTAACTTCACAGTGAGAAACTTACAAGTTCTATGATTAAAAACGAGGCCAAATCTTAGCGTTACTGGTTAAGATAAGAGTTGAAATGGCGATAGTATATAACCAGTTAGTCAAACATAAACTATTTTCCAACTAAAATTCACCTTTGGTTGAACTTAGTTATACTAAAAGTTGAAATCAAACCTAAAAGTAAATTGTTAACTCGATTGTCTCTGGTTCAGGCACCCGCACGCTTGTATCCAAAATCCAACTACAGTTGAAATAAGGTCTAACTGAAGTTGAAATCAAACATAAAACCAAATTATTGACTTCAAATTAACTATGGTTGAAAGGGATTTAACAAAGGGTTATTTCAAACCAATAGAAACCAATAGAAATCCTCGCATGGATCTAAATTTCAATTTTCGTTACTAAACGAGTAAATGAAGGTTGAAAACAAACCCAAAAGTAAATTCTTAACTCGAAATTAAATCAAATGCAACTTCCGAAGGTATGGGGTTTACTAGAGGTTAATTTCAACCTAAATAAAGAAAATACTAAAGGAAAACATTAACATAAATTTAACTTAGGTTATGAAAAGTTCAAAAATGGTTTGCATTGAACGAATAAGTAAAATATTGAGGTTTTTCCACTAGAATTAAAAACTCAAATATAGCTTGAACGTTAATAATGTGGTAAGTGATACTCTAGCCTCGGTTAAGAATTGCTACATGGGTTTGTTGAAAACTGAATTCCGTTTTCAAGTTTCCAACTTACTAATGCAATCGATGTTCGTGTTTATTATAGGTTTTTCACTTCTAATTCAAGTTTTTTCATTTCAAATTCAAATTAAATTATTTCAAATCCATTTTTTTTCATTTCAAATTCAATTTTATTTATATGAAAATCAATTGTTTTCATTTTAAATTCAATATTAGTAAAAAAATCTGTAAATATTTTTAAATCTAATAAAACAAAAACAATACGTATATTATTAAAGTTATACAATTAATTAAGGCAATGGTACTTCAACTGCAGCTAATGACAATTTCATGCAATTATTGCGTCGGCTGAGGGAACAGTTGCCACGGATGTTTCAATTACACTTACTAAATTTATATTAGTTTGTGAATCAGCAAGCCAATCCCTCGCTGACAATTTTATTTCTGAAAAAACCTTTTCAATGGGATTCAACATCGGGGAGTACGGAGAAATAAAAATTAATGTATGAGTTGTCTCAATAACTTTATCAAGCACTTCTTAAGTTTTGTGGATTGTACAATTGTCCAGAACCAGCCATGCCCCTGTGATGTTAGCTTCAAGTAGTTTAACAAATACTTCATCAAGGAACGTAATAAAAATATTAGCATTAACAGATTTATCGCCGCTATGAGTGAACATTTCGTCCTCGCACAATTGGTTCTATTACATGAGCAGCAGTATTTAGTTTGGATCTAGCCCTAGTTCTGCGAAGGTGGCAGTTGAAACCGAATTCACCAATAAACACTATTTTATCCCGTGTCTGTGGATCGTTTTGTGAAAACTTAATTGCATACGTTTTACGTTGGGCAATTGTACTTAAACAATTCATACAGTCCAACTTTATTGTAGCATCCTTTAATGTTATTTTTAAAGTTTTCAATGCGGTTAATGCCTCAATACACTTCCTCTACTTGTGGATGGTTCGTCGTTTCATTATTTACATTATTTTAAAAATATTGAATTTGAAATGAAAAAAAAATGTATTTTAAATAATTTAATTTGAATTTGAAATGAAAAAATATGAATTTGAAATAAACAAATTGAATTTGAAATGAAAAAATTTGAATTAGAAGTGAAAACCCTATATATCCTCTAGCTGAACGCCCGAGTAAAACCTTTGTACTATTGACATATATTTTACTCAGTGCACGTACGAAAAAAAATTCACAATATGAACACAAAATTTTTGCAGTCTTAATTCCGCTGCGTGCGATAAAATTCGGGTTCATTAATCTGACCTTTTGTATTCTAAATTGCTAAGAGAAGTCTACAAATTCACACGTAAACTAAAGTAAAGATTGGAGGCTGTCTGTTTATATTACCCAAAATAACAAAATGTTGTGTAAATTTTTTGCAAAAATAAACTGTTCAAAAATAACAGGGAGTTTATTTTGTAATGTAATCTGGACACAATATTAGAGGAATACTGTAGACATTAAAATCGAGTGTGAATAAAGTTCTAATAATTATTTTAAATTTGTTAACATTCACTTTTCATAAATGCTTTGAAAAAATCTTTATTCATTTAGTTTTAGTAGAGTGTTGGCAGCAAGCAACATAAGAACATCACTATTATTTCAACGAGAGTAACGAGATGATCCATAAAACTACACTCATAAATGAAACATTTTTGGAACTATATTTTTATTAAATCACAATTAAACATATTCGAGTACATTTTTTACATTTATATGATAGCAAACTGACCAACTATTATTTTTTACTACCAACGTGATAAGTGAACCATTTTATTTACATCACATAGCTAGTTCGATGAACCGTCCGGAGTACGCCGAAGAAGAGAAACGTTTCTTTTAGGTGGAAGTGGTGGCATACTAGTTGGCCTGCTTAGACGTTTACTTCCAGCCGATCCCGGGACCTTTGGTAAAGGTGGCGGTCTTACACACGCATCCGTTGTTTTAGATGTTTTTACTAATTCGTCTGATTTCGGTGGATCGTGTCTGGCACTATTATCATTATTTTCACTTGTCATTTTCTAAAACTATTATTATTATTATTATTATTCGTGTACAAGCCAATCCAAATTATTACAACATAGATTTTGTTCTGGTCTCATCACAATGGATCGAAAACTTTTTAATTATACTAGCATGATTAAAAAAATGTTTGTATAGCTATTTTTAATTGTAATGAATAATTTGTATTATAGCTAAATATGGAAATCGATTAACACAAGGTTACCGGGGGTACAACCACTGATCGTTTATTTTTGAATTCGTTTTGTAAAATGTTTTTATCGTGTGTCTGATATCATAGAATTACAAATACTTCTTATCATTATTTATATAGCTAATATCGTCGTACCAGTAAAACAGTGACACAACCGCAAGACAAATAATTTTGTTATTTCAAAAAGAACTGTTCGATTTTAAGAGTTATTATTAGAAATGTTTGATTGCAAAATAATCTCGGCAAAGAGCGCTACAAAACTATTATTTATAAAACCTAGTCCAATTTTGTACAATTTGGCAGTTGTGCCATTGTTTGAGTGGAACGGCGATATATGCTTCTCATATTATTAAATAAAGAATTCTAATTCTTATCAAATTTTATAAGTTAGTAATATTTATAATTTCATTCTTAGAGTTACAGAAACTTTTTGTGTGTGAATTAGTTTGAAAAACATTGCTATAAAAAATCATTTCAAAAGATGGAAAATGATAGTAGCAGGAACATGACGTCAGCAACTCGAGAAAAACCTCTTCCAAATTGTACTAAGATTCCAAATGAAAAGCTTGGTACATTAGACGGTCGCAAACAAAGTGAAACTGTAGCGGATGATGAGAAACTATCGCTGGCACTTCGTAATGCTTTAATAGAGAGAATACCAAAATTGGCGGACACAAATGAACGGAATTCTTCCGACAATGATGAGTGGACTGATTAGAAACGTAAATTTACTCCAATTAATTAGATTGTATAGGTTTAATACGTAATTATATTTGTTTATGTATATACAGAGAATGTGAATTTTTTAAATAAATGTGTTTCATTATAATCATCTTTGCTGAAAATTATAAATAATTAAAAATGCTATATTTTCTTTTACAATTACGACTGATGTTGGAAATATCCCCAATCAACACCCATTTCAATCCAATCTATTGACCGTGTAATCAATACTATCCTTCTTACGAATATAATAGTTTACCTTTATTTATACGTCCTGGCTCTATATTATGGCCCATTGAGTAACATTGCTAACTCTGTATACGCTTATGGGTATGTTTTTTTTGCAAACTGATGAGATAAAAGTGAAAAATTCGGTGGATATTTCAGATATTTCAGAAGCCGGAGTAAAATGGAAATATTTCCAATTTTTTTATAGCATCTCAAAAGTACCATCGTTCAGTAAATAAAACAATTTGAAGAAAGTTAGTGGTGTCACATATGGGGAAGGCAGAACTCGTATAAGATTTTTCGATTGGAAAGACTTTAAATGTTCGAACTAATCTCAACCACATCAGCTTGATAAAAGTTAATTCTTGTCTAGATGGGGAGCAGCTTTTCAAAGCCTGTCGAGTTGTGCAATGTATTAACACCAGACGAACAAAGCTGTCATCAAAAGAATTCACATGCGATACAAGGTGGAATGAAATAAAAGACCTACTTTTCACCGGCCAAAACTCATCACACAGACATGATCTACTCGCACATTCAAGCGAATGCTAATTCGATTGATGGACGTCATCACTAAGAACTAACTTTTTGGAGAAACCCATTGCTGGATGTATTCAGTTGAGTGGCAAAAAAGAGGTTTTCCTCCATCACATATTTTAATATGGTTGAAGCTAAAAATCGTCTCAACACAAATTGATAGCGTGATATCTGATGAGCTTCCCAACCGAGACGAAGATCCTATTCTTTTTGAAACAATCAAGAAAAAGATGGTCCATGGACCATGCGATGCACTTAATACAAATTCACCATGCATGAAGCATGGCAAGTGCACAAAGCGATATCCACTTGAGCTATGAGTTGATCAAAGAAACTCAAACTGGAGATGATGGATATCCTATGTATAGGAGAAGGAACACCGATGATGGTGGATACACAACCACAATTAGAATGCGAGATGTAGAAACATCAACAACAGATGGATCGTGCCGTATTCACCGCTGCTTTCAAAAATGTTTGATGCCCACATTAATGTTGAGTATTGCAATTCAGTGAAGTCAATAAAATATATTTGCAAATACGTCAACAAAGGCAGTGGCATGGCAGTATTCGGACTAGCAAACCAAGGCAATGAAGTCGCTCCATTCCAGATGGGAACTTAGAAAATGGCTAGCGTGTCTACTTCACCGATCAAAATGCACAAAATAGAGCTGAGCAACCACCCAATACAACACTCACCGCCTTTTTCCAATTGTGTGCGTTTCATGACTTCGCTAAAACGTTGCTGTATCACGAAGTGTCCAAATACTACACTTGGAATACATCGACAAAAAAGTTCATGAGAAGAAAGCGAGGTGTAATTGTTCTAGAGAATGCTGGTGTACGTTCGCCAAATGTTTTAAGCGGTGTATATACAGTACATCCCAACAACGCTGAATGATATTATTTAAGATTGTTATTGCATACAGTCAGAGGTCCAACATCATTCATTGCATTGAAAACCATCGATGGCGTAGAATGCCAAACGTATAGAGAAGCATGTATTCAGCTTGGATTACTTGAAAGTGACAATAATTGGAATACAACGCTAAAAAAAGCATCGCTTACGTGTCATCCAAAACAAATATCGACTTTGTTTGCGATCATTTTAACAACATGCGCACCATCGAATCCACAAGAACTCTGGGAAAAGCATCGTGAAAATCTCAAAGAAAACATTCTGCGGCATGCATGCAGAAATGAAATCTACAATATTCCGGCATCAACACGGGACAGAAATGATGTACATACAAGACAGAGATATAGTGCGAGAACAACATTACGATGTAAACCAGCAACATCATGTCGAGGAAACACAAACAAAACTATTAGTTGCTGATCAAAAATATGCCTACGACAAAGTCAAGCAACGTGTAGACAATGGAAATTTAATACTGGCGTCGGTTCGAATGCAGAATGGAATAGCACTCGCAGTAGCATCATCGGGAATTACATCAACACTACTCGATGGTGGGCGAACAGCACACTCGGCACTCAAGCTACCCTTAAATTTGAATCAGACGGAAATACCAAACTCTAACATCAGCAAAAATTCACGAATGTCCGCAGTCCTTAAAGCGTACAAAATTATCATTTGGGATGAATGAACCATGGCCCATAAAAAATCTCTTGAGGCGCTTGACCGGACTCTGCGAGATATCAGAGGTAAAAACCAACCAATAGGAGGTGCATTTATACTTCTTGCAGGTGATTTTCGCCAAACCTTACCCGTTATACCTCGATCAACACCTACTGATGACCTAAACGCATGCCTCAAACCATCTTATTTATGGGACCGAGTTGAAAAAATTACTCTTTCAACGAACATGCGTGTGTATTTGTTGAAAGAAGCCTCTGCAAAACATTTTCCAAACAACTTTTGAATATTGGAAAGGGCAAAATTCCAATTGGTCACTCAACAAATGAGATTACGTTTCCGCCAAACTTTTGCCAATTGAAGCCGAGTATTCAGGCCGTTGTTGACAAGGTGTTTTCAAACTTGACTTGCAACTACAAAAATCTAGATTGGTTATGCGAATTTTGGCCCCAAAAATGATGATGTGAACAAGCTGAATGAACAAATTCAATTGAATTTGCCCGGAGAACCAATCAAATACAAATCAATTGACACAGTGATGGATGCGGAACAAATAGTCAATTATCCAACCGAATTTTTAAATTCAATAGTGACACCAGGAATGCCACCACACATATTGATATTGAAAGTTGATTCTCCGGTCATGCTCATTCGAAATTTGAACGCATCAAAGTTATGTACCGGAACCAGACTGGTAATAAAACACTAACACCAAATTTGATCGAGGCAACAATCATCAGCGGTAAATACAAAGGGGAAGATGTGCTGATTCCACGCATACCGATGATTTCAAATGATTTATCCTTCGATTTCAAGCGGCTACTGTTTCCCTTGTGTCTGGCCTTCGCAATCACCATCAACAAATCACAAGGGCAATCGTTGGCTATTGCTGGTTTGAATTTGACAAACTCATGGCCTTCGAGTTGGCACACTAAAAAATCTATTCATTTATGCATCAAATTATAAGACCAAAAACATAGTTTATCCGGTAGCATTACGATAAAAAATACATTAATTTTTCATTTTAGATAAAAAATATATGTTCTTTATTTTTGGCGCAGCAACGCGCGCCTGGTACAGCTAGTAAAATTATAAATTGTTTAAAAATTAATAACCCAATAAAATCCTGAAATACTGAAGAACTTATTCAATCTCGTACACTCAACCCCAACACACCCAATATCATCACCTCTATAATTCACGAAGAAGAAATCATCGGTATGGCGAATTAATTGCGGAACAGTGTTTAATGTGGATTTGCCACCAATAATTGGTATGATCGCAATTTTATTCGCATTTGTTTTTACTAACAACAAATTGTGGCTGCACACATACATTATAATAATAATAATAATACATTAATTCGAGCGAATGAATTTCATTCCTTTTTTTTGGCGTGAACAAAAAATAGTGGTGTAACTTATTAATTTTGGTTGGAATTAGTGATGCTATCTGGGAACTTGGCGTTCATGGATTATTGAAAACTAGGTGTATTGTTTGTAGCTGACGCCAATTGAACTGTCTCGAAAATTTTGACAAACCCTTCTAAGAAGAGCCACACCCGCAAATCAGAAAATCACCTGGAATTAGAAACAGGCGTTCCGTTACAAGGTGTAACATTTTGGAGACGTTTTTCCTATCTTTATTGAATCTGCGAACAAATAGCAGTGCTTTCGAATTGGATGGTATTAGAAATCGACTTATGTTGAATGGGAATGACAAGAAAAGGTCGAAGTCTAAAATAGAAGTGTGCTTGTATTGTTGAAGATTTGGAAACGACATATCCTTCTGTTACGGACTGTTCGCGAGACGCGCACATTTCAACCTTAGGATAGTTTATGCGGCTGTTAGGGTGTTAGGTCTCGGAACATATCTGGTCCAACAAACCACACGTGCGAAATTATAAGGAAAGTTTAATCTTACGTCATCAATTAAATGAAAAAACACTTATTCCATTTTGACACTATATTATATCATTATTGGCCCCTTCCGGTGGCGCATTCCGATGTGTGGAAAAGATAAGAAATATGATTGTTGTGCACTTGTTAGATGAAATTATTAAACTTCCAAAAAATACCATTCATCAAGCGGAAACCAGGGAAGGATTTGCAAGAATATTTAATATGCCAGAGTTCTTGGGGCGATAGATGGATGTTATGTAGCCATTATTGCGCCACCCGAGAACGATAATTTTTATCGCGGTGACTTATTTAGGAACCGCAAAGGATATCACAGCATTAATGTGCTGACATGTTGTGATTCGAATATGAGCATAAATTATGCGAATGCACGGTTCCAGGATCTGTACATGACTCAGCCATTTGGATGACTTCGCGAATTAGAAAATATTTTGTGGAACATTTTACAAACATTTTTTTTTTAACAACTTTATTGATATGGCTACTACAATCTTAAATATTATTAATTCATTAGTAAGGTTGATATTAGTACTTATGAGGTAAGCATAAACTTGTGTGGGTCTGCTGGGCCAGTGTCCAGTTCCCTTGGTTTATAATTTTCATACGGTTAGCTCATGTGGTTTGATTCGTTTGAGCCGCCTTACTTCGTTTGTACTGTCCAGTCGTTGTACGGCCTCAAGATTGGTGTGGGTAAGAAGCCTCTTTTCATGTTTTATGGCACATTAGCGGATAACGTCGTCTATCAATTGTATTTCTAAATCATTGTGGATTTCGAAGAAATTTATTTTGGCTTCGTTGTATAATGTCTCTATTGGATTTATGGGTACAACTCCGTAGCTGCGCACCATACATCCATATTGGTTTGAAGATAGTCTGGTATACCAGTCTTTTGCAATACAGGTTCATTTTGGAATTATGTCCAATTAACCAGTACATTTGACGTTGTTTCAATCGTATCTGTTCAGCTTTTTGTCTCACGTGATGTTTCCAGTTGAGCCTTGAATCTAAATGTAGACCAAGGTATTTTGCCGATTCAGCCTGCGGCACTTGCACCCCTTTGAGGTATATATGAAGAGTGTTATTTTTATGTCGGAGCGTAAATGTCACATAGGTTGATTTGAGCTCATTCAGTACAATTTTCCAGTCAATTGTCCATTTAGTAACGTTGTCCATTGCTCGTTGAAGATTTTCCACTATGCTCTTGGTTGAGATTCGGCTACTGACATAAATACAGTGTCGTCAGCGAACGTGCCGATGAATCTTTTATTAATTGTAGGTATGTCTGCAGTATAAAGAAGGTAGAGGAGGGGACCCAATACGCTTCCCTGCGGAACTCCCACACTCGCTGGATAAAAGTCCGAACATGTTTCTTCATGAATTGGCGATCAGAGAGGTATGATTCAAGCAGCTGGCAATAGTTTTGTGGTAGCATTTTTCTCATCTTGAATGTCAATCCCTCATGCCAAATCTCATCAAAGGCCTGGGATTCATCCAGAAATAGGGCGGGGCAATATTTCTTTTCTTTTAACGCCTGCTCTATTACCGCAGTCATTCGATGGACTTGATCTATTGTGGAGTGGTTATTCCTGAATCCAAATTGAAAATCAGGAATGTTTACCATTGGTTTCAGACGTTTTAGTAGCAGTTTCTCGAACAGCTTTGATAAGGTCGGAAGCAGTGAGATTGGTTTGTATGATGTCACTTCTTCATCTGGTTTACCTGGTTTCTTTAGCATAATTATTTGGGCCATTTTGAAGCATTTGGGTACATACTTCAATCTCATACAAGCATTAAATAAGTATGTGATCAAGATGATTGCTTTACTTGGAAGTTCCTTGAATAGACCCGGTGATATTTCATCAACTTCTGGTGCTTTTTTATGATTAAGATTTTTGTCGATATCTTCAGCACTTTCCATTGGCGTGACCCTTTAAAAGTCCAGATTTGGTTGATAAACAGGTGTTACATCAATGTTGGATTGAATGTCATGGGGTTGGAACACTGCTGCTAAGTGTTGAGCAAAGAGTTCCGCTTTTTCTTTGTCTTGTCGAACCCAACTGCCTTGAGCATTCCTTAAAGGTGGTACTCGAACTACAGGTCGTTTAAATCTTCTGATTGCTTTCCATGACGAGTAGTTCATATCCATTTCTGGACCTAGCCCGCTTAAGTAATTATCGAGGCAATTCTGTTTGAAATTTTTGATTAGCCTATTGACTTTGTTACTTATTCGATTAAAAGTTGTCTTGTCAGCGGGATTTCTGGTAAGATACCATATTCTCCTCGTCCTTCTTCTTGCCTTGATTTGTTCCCTGATTTCAGCCGGGTATTTGACTTCGATCTCCGCTTTGTCCTTTAATTCAGGAGTAGCTAGTCTGGCAGCCATTCGAGTGTATTCAATGAAATTGTTTGTTTGTTGTTCCAATTCTTCATTGCTTTAAATACTAATTTTTAATGCAACTAAGTAGCTCTTCCAATTTGTCTCTGAAGATGTCCCAATCCGTGAATCTATTAGTAAGGTTTTGCTTTTTCTGTTTCTTTATTACTATAGCGCTTACTGACAACAGTACAGGAATGTGGTCAGATGTTAGGTCGTTAATTCCTTCGACTCTAGTATAACTTAGAGGAATACCTTTTATGATGAAGAAATCTAGTAGATCTGGTATTTTTCCTGCATCCGTTGGCCAATACGTTGGCCCCCCTGGGGACAGATATTCGCATTTGTTGTCATGAATGGCATTGAACAAGGTGTTTCCTTTCTCAGGAGAAATAAGCCTGGAACCCCAAGCTGTATGTTTTATATTGTAGTCCCCTCCAATAATAAATCTTGGACCGCGCTTATTGAAGACGTTATTAAATTGTTACTTCGTTGGTGTATGCCGTGGAGGACAGTATACGCTGCTGCAATATTTATATTGGCGCCATTATATTGGATTGAGATAACAGTTGCTTGCAAATAGTTTTCACGAATATCCTCTTGTTGATTATGTTTGATATTATTTTTAATTAGTACAGCTGAACCACCTCTGGCTCTTTCACTAGGATGGGTTGTCCAGTAGGAATTAAAACCCCTTATTCTGATAAAGCTTTTGTTGGAGAAGTGCGTCTCTGAAATCAGCGCAATATCAATGTTGTTTGTGTATGAAGAAATATTTCCAGTTCTTGAGCTCGTTGGTTGAGCCCATTAGCGTTCCAAGCTACAATGCGTAGGAGCGAGTTAATCATTTGTGAGTATGTTAAGTTTTTCGCTTGGTGGATAGATATAGATTTCCAGTTTTGCCACCCTCTCTGCTAAATGACCAAGTGACTGTTGAATTTGGCTAAGCATTTTAATAATTTCAATGTTATTAGACTCGTTGGTGATTTGTGCATAGGATAATCCAACTGTGGATAGTGTGATTGTTGTTTGTGGTTTAGCCACTTTGGTATGTAATCGTTGCACTGCGCTTGTTCTATTATTGTGTTGACTTTTGATTTTGTTCTGATATACACGGCATCCTTTATAATTTGCAGTATGACCTTGTTGTTGACAAAGAGCTCAAGAAGACGCGATATCTGATGCGTTCTTGCATTTTGTCGTGTGGTGATTTTCAGCGCATTTAACGCATTTGGTTTGACGATTACAAAAGCTCTTGGTATGTCCAAGTTGTTGACAATTTGTACATTGTGGAATTCCTCTTGTCTCAGTTCGCAAGTTTCTTGATATTGTATACTTATTTATTGTTGTCTTTTTGTTTTAAGTCGATGTAAAACAATGGAAAGTGTTTCCTGACTTTTACACCATCAATTGAGACCATTTTGTATATGTTGGTAATATGTTGGTACTGCGACTTCATGTCCCATTTTTTCTAAGTCTGCTTTAATTTCATCGTGACTAATAGAAGAAGGTAAGCCTCTGATAACCACTCTATAGGCCTTTTCACTCTTCAGCTGGTAAGTGTGTTATTGAGTATTTTCTAGTTGGTTGCTAGATTCATTTTTAAATTCTTTCGCAGTAATTTTTTGACATTTCTGTAATCATTTTCATTTTGAAAGGTAATTCTAATGTCACTATTTGAGAGCGCCTTAAAATTAGTTGATTCACTAGTGGTTTTTATTATTTTTTGTCGAAAAACTTCGAAATTGTTGATATTGCTCACATTAATGGGTGGAGGCAGTGGTATTTTTGGGTTTTTCTGTTCAGTGTTACTGTTCACACTTTGTGTATTATTTTTTGGGGGAGTTTTCGTTTTTGTGCGCCTACGTTTCTTAGGATTTCTGTTATTAGCTCTGAAAACTTCTTCTTCCTGTTCTTCCTCATCTGTGAAATAATCCTCTATACTCAGAGCATTAAATCTATTATTCTGTTGAGAGACTGGAAATTGCTGCAGCAACCAGTTGGAATTATTTGAATGATGTTGACTGGTTGACAGGCAGGTTATATAATATTAGCTAATATTAGCTCGTGCCGAATCTTCAGCTTTACTATTTTAACCTTTTTTTTATTTTTAGTGTAGAGTTTTCTCTCTTAAGTTCAGCAACTTCATTGCTCAGCTGCACGATTAGTTTCTCCATTTTCTGAAACTTGGTTCACAGATCCTCGCTGTTTATAATGTTTGTTGATGCACTCGGCGTTTGTAATGAAGTTCCTTTTTCAGTAGAGACTGCGTCTTTTGCAGTTACTGTGGACGCAGTCGCTGTTGGCACAGTTGTCTTTAATTTTAGTGTACGTCTACTTACATTTGGAGGTGGTGATCTCAACATTTTCATGCTCTTAGGAAAGTTGTTCCCTTTATTTGCCAAGGGTTGGTTCCCCCCAGAATCTATCTATGGTACTAGCATCCGAAGAATACGAGTATATGGAGCAGCCCGGTTGATTTGATGCTTCTATAGGCGCATCCATCTCGTTTCCTAATATTATTAGACTATTATTTTCATCATCATTTTTCATCATACATTTTTATTTTATTCCCACTAGTAGCACGAAAAATTAACGGTCGCCTATGACAGAGCTCTGCGTTATCATAGGAACGCTATGGGTTTAAACTGAATGTAATGTATGTAATACCACCTTAGCTTTGGTGTGCTTGGTTTTGGTCCGCCCCGAGTATTTAATTTCCCCGGTACCTACCATATCTGGCAAGCATTCTCCAATCCGCCACCCGGGGAGGCACCTGTTGGGGGTACTAGTAAACCCCACACAGGCAATAGTATGTATGTATATATTCTGTAAACATAACACAATTTAGTAATCAGGCGCGCGCATATACATTAATTCGAGCGAATGTCTTTTCTTTCCTTTTTTTTTTGGTGTGAACAAAAAAAATAGTGGTGTAACTTATTAATTTTGGTTGGAAATAGTGATGCTATCGGGGAACTTGGCGTTCATGGATTATTGAAAACCAGGTGTATTATTTGTAACTGACGCCAATTGAACTGTCTCGAGTTGAAATTTTGACAAACCCTTCTAAGAAGAGACACCCACAAATCAGAAAATCATCTGGAATTCAAAACAAGCGTTTCGTTACAAGGTGTAACATTTTGGAGGCGTTTTTGCAATGTTTATTGAATCTGCGAAGATGTAGAAGGCTAAAATAGAAGTGTGCATGTATTGCTGAATTGTTGGAAACCGCGTATCCTTCGGCTTCAACAGTTTGTGCGGTGCTGACGGAATTGCGGAATGGCTGGAGAAAGAAATAATATTACCATCTGATAATTAAATTTAATTTATATTTATTTATTATTTTGTTATTTTTAATGTTTTATTATATTATTATTATTTTACAAACACGAGAGTTCAAGGGAAGATTGTAGCTACAACATTTTTGATCAAACGGTCTCATTATTTGCAACTCGAATTTTCATCAATTAAAATAACTTCTAAAGGCCCTTTGCAAGAGAATGTTGT
Source organism: Nephrotoma appendiculata (assembly GCA_947310385.1). Lineage (NCBI taxonomy): Eukaryota > Metazoa > Arthropoda > Insecta > Diptera > Tipulidae > Nephrotoma > Nephrotoma appendiculata. Next base: position 179,624,991 of record OX371223.1, on the reverse strand, counting down.
ATTCGATGTTCGTTCAAATTGGATTCACGTGTGTTTAGTTCTGTTATTTAACTGGCATGAATGTTGTATTCTATATCTGAGTGTTGTGTTCTATTCGTTCAATGTGAGGAGGAAGGCAGGGCCTGGGTCCGCATAATTCTGGAGTACGATTTGTTTTTCAAATATGCTTTTGATATTGGATTAGGCTTACTCCAGGAATGTGCTATACATACTTACGATCGCCATGATGGTTGGCCTGTACGTCTCTTATCATATCGTCTCCTATCGTCTCTAATCTCACATAGTTTTGTAAAAATATATTATTACAACTAAAATATAGATAGACCCAAATTTAAACTGAAGTAAGCAATAAATCTACATTTTCTACGGATTATCAACCATTCTACCAATTCTCGACATTATCTACTCAGAAATCAATTGGCTACGCTATTTTCGACACCAGCATGTAGACAATTCCGAAATACGCGCATACGTAGACGCACAATACTGAATATTGCTAAAATTATTTTTCATTTTTAATATACACTACCGCTCAAAAGTGTTTAGGCACTGTCAAGAACAGCATAAAATATATAAAAACTCATTAAAAATATGAAAATATGTATTTTTTAGGTACATACACAGATTTATTAATGGCAATATATTAAATAAATGTCAAAATTAAAATGCTCAATTTAAATTTTACTTTCATTTATGTGGCCTCCCGTTGATTGAACAATCGCAGCGTACAGTCGAGGCATTCTCGCAATAAGTTTTGCCAGAGTTTCTGGTGTTCCAAATTGATTGAAGTTTGTTCCACATAACAGTAGCTGATGTTGGAGCTGACTGCTGCCTTCCCGGTGCAATTCTTCTTATAGTAACTAAATAAGGTTTAAGTCAATGCTCTGGGGAGGCCATTTAATAATTTTAATCGCTCCTTCATCCTCAAAATGGTGAAGATAGCCTTTATATAATTTGCATGAATGTTTTGTATCATTATCTTGGTGAAAGATAACATTTTGACTCAAAAGTCGAATTCCAGAAGGTATTGAGTGGCAAAAAAATATGTCGGTACCCTTCTTTTCTTAGAATTCCGTCAATTTTCACAACATCGCCTACACTAGGACCAGCAAAATAGTCCCAAATCATCACTGAAAAACCTCCATGCTTTACGTTAGCGGCAATACACTCTTTACTGACACGTTCACCCACAGATCTTCTCACGAATATTTGTCTTCGGATACCGAAAATTAAAATTTGGACTCATCCGTCCTTTAACCTTGTTGCAATCTTCTATCGTCCAATATTGTTGTTCACGGGCTCATTTAAGTCGCTTTTGCTTATTTTGTTTACTAGTAATGGTTTTTTAATATCAACACAGCCATGGAGTCCGGATTCCTGTAGAAAACGATTAATCTTAGAAACACTAACTAGTTTTGGGCAACCAACATTTAGTTCTGCGGTTATTTCCGGCGCTGTTTTGTGTCTATTCGTCTTGCTAGTAATCACTATTCTATGATCATCTACAGATGATGTCGTTCTTGGTCTTCCACTACGTCTTTTATTAAAAAAACTGTCACTTTCCCGATATTTTTTAACATTACAATCGACCGTTGCGTGGTCTAATTCAACTTTTTTGGCAATCTGTCAATTACTTATGCCAGCTGTATGGTAAGCTATTATAAGCGCACGTGTTTCAGTACTAAGTTCTTTTCTAGGAGGCATTTTACATAATTGTCACTCAATATTTAGCTTACGATGTTAACAGTGTAAATATCGGACCGCAACTGATCCTATTTGACTCATTTCACTGAAATCTTTTAAAAAAATCAATTTAAACATCATTACATAGAATAAACCAGACTGATAAATTTTTCTGGAAATTCCTACAGACTGTTATTGTAATTGTACCGTAATAAACATTTTAGGACAACCAACCAAGCGCTGGTATAGGGTAGTAAAATTAATCCTATATCGTTGGTGGTTATATAATGAAACTGCGTTTCAGATAAGTATTTCATTTTATTCAAATGTTGTTTCGTAAACATAATACTGTATCAATAATACATGAAAAATGGGGTGCCTAAACACTTTTGAGCGGTAGTGTAGATGACGAATTTGTAATGCTAATGGATTAATTAGTTAGTAAAGTTTAATAGTTAAAAAATCAATTACAAATGTTGGTTAGCAGCAAACCATAAAATAACCTATGAACGTTTTGACCTCTATTTATTTTTATTAATTCACAATATGAAAACCGAAATCCAACCGTACAATTTCTATTCAATAAGAAGACAATGACTACAAACTTTAAGATTTATTCATAACTCTAAATTAATTATTTTTGTTTATTAAACTGTGCCAATACACTCAAGCAGAAGTTTTCAAAATTGCTTATTCTCAGCAATGAGCGTGGATTGTTTTGCATTTGCAATACGCAAGTAAATAATTTATTTTTAATTCAATTTAACGTCAATTTGTCAGAGAATTTTAAGTTCTCTTCTCTATTTACATTTCTCTATACAGAAAATTTTATATTATTTTGGTACAGCAATGTTAGTATCGTCCAAACATGATTTGATAATCTATGACCTATTTTTACGTATTTACCCTCATGTATTATCATGGATTTGATTTTATCGATCTTTTCAACAAGCACAAAAACTATTTTGTCTTACTAGATCCAATCATTAATCATTTGCTTGCATGCTCGCTTTCATGAATCCACTAACACCGACACACCAACATCTGAACCCTAAAAATGAAAGAAACTAAAAACTAAAGATTAAGCATTTTTAAGATTTCAGTTTGTCGTCGCCGAACATAAACAAAGTGTGTTTTGTATTTAACTTTTTAGTAATATGAAATGACGATCATCATCTGATCGTGAATCGTGATCGCGTTTTTTGTTTTCATTTAATTGTTATTTTTAATTTTGCATCTAGAAATGTAATAATATCGAAAAATAACTTTAGTTTTTCATACCACGTCGCTTATCCTATGTATAAACAAAATGGAAAACATTTTATATTTTCCTATGCAAGTGTCTAACATCGAATAGTCGCGGTCGACAGTTTTTTGTTTTAAGATTTTAAGTGAAAGTTCTATTGCTGTATGTTGATTGTTGTAACAGTAATACTTGTTGTTACAAGTTTTCGACAAAAAAACCGCACACCTAACACAAATACTACACACGTTTTTAGTGATCGATTGTAATTTAAAATGCGCGGTTGGTTAACGAATCACATAACGCCACCGGTTAAATATAGTTTACTGTCGCAAACTGGTGATGAATTGATGGTCGATAATAGTGATCCGAATGAAATTGTTATCAATAATGACAGTGGAAATGAAAATGATAGTTTTGTAGTTTATAGTGGTATTATTAGTAGTAATATTAAGAGTAAACAATTTGGTAGTAAATTTCGCAGAGATTTGAAAATGTTTTGTTTGGTGAGTATTTTATGTAATTCCACATGACTTATTATTCTCATTTTACTGTATAGGAATAATTAGATGATTTATAAAATGTCATAAATTAATCGTTTTGTTATTTTGTAAGACGCTGTACATTTAAATGTAAGGCTAAAGTAAAATATAAAACTGCAAACAACACTTTCGATTTTTGTTTGTTAAGATTGCTGTAATAAAAAATATGATAAAAAAAATTCTTTTATTGTTTAAACTGCTGTTGGAAAGTATCGTCTTTTTCTGTTTAATTTGGGAGTGGGAGAGGTAGTAATACCTGAATCTATTGTTGTTCAGTAATCTGAAGCATCAATCAAAATCGGAAAGTTACTAGGTAGCACGAAGTCTAACGTTTAATTCACCCAGATGGGAAATTCATTCGACAAACAGTAAATTTTATACACATTTTAAAAATACTTTATGATAATTTGATTAGAATAAAACGAGTTTGAAAAAGTTAAGTAATTCAGGTCAATAACTTGCAAGATGTAAGGGTTTACATTTCATTCTATCATTTCATTTAATTCTGTAGGTTTAAATTTGCATAATTTTAAATATGTATGCCTAAAGTAAAATCAAACATCTGTGAAATTATTACCGACATTCTCAATGTATACGATACTCTAACTGGGTCATGGCATGTTGTTACTGATTATTTCCGTTTTTACATGTATGATTGATTAATCTTGTAACTGAATTAACATTTGTTTTTCCTTTACGGAAATTTAATTTAGTGTGTTTTTATTATGCATGATTATTAGTGATATATGAGGTGTCACAAATACTCTCACTTATTTCTTTTTAGTAGTATTTATTTTGCGGTACATAGGCTTATTTTTAAAATAGCTTGTACTATTAAGTTGTTTTACGGGAACGCCAAATTTACTACTCGCCTGATGTAAGGGATAACACCGTCCGAACCATCCTAACGAGATGATTGAACGAGAATGTCATTGAGGGGTTTGGCAACATCAGTAATGACATTACATCCTCATGTTAGTTCAGGCTCGCTTAAATTTTGGAAAATTGGTCTGGGTCGATATTGTTGCAAATTAATTTAGAATCTTTTAGTTCTTAATCGTTTTTCCTATAAAATTTTGAAAAGTAATAAAATATTTGCAAAAAATGAAAAAGCTCATTTTAACCAAAAATCATTAGGATCTTCCAATGTATGAGAAAAACTTAAGTATGAAATTTCATCCGACATCCCGAAGTCAAAACTTTCCATGATTACTATACTTTATTAGGGCAGTAAAGTTATATAAGACTGCAAATTTAAATTGGTTTTGTATTAGATTTTCGGCAAATAGTCATAATTGGTGAATATCATTTTCGGAGAATTGGGATTTTCGGTGATTTGTTTATCGTTAAATTTGTTACGACTGTGTTGTCTTATAAGACATTTTTGTAAATTTGTGTGTTTCTATTCTCCACGGTTTCTTGCGTCAGGGTTTTTCTGTCTAAACGTGGTTTCTTGCGTCCGGGTTTTCGCTGTCTAAACGTGGTTTCTTGGTGGATGGATTCTTGTGTGTTTTCTTCTGTTATGTTGGCAACGGAACGAAAATGGGAGAGAAAGAGAGAACAATGCGCATCGAGTGTGTGCAAAGTAAAACGTTTTGGACGAAATGTTTTTCTTATATGTCTATCTCTTTTATATCAACGAAAATTTGATATAAAGGAGAGACAGAGAAGAGAGATTAATTTCTTCTAGAACGTTTTACGAGTTGTGCGGGGCTCGAATTTTTTTTTGACATTCGAGTTGTGACTTGGAAAAAATAGAGTCGAGTTTTTTTTTAAATCAATCAGTTTTTGATTGTCTTTGGCCATTTATATATTTTTTTGTGATTAAATCAAAATATGGAAAATAAAAAATTTTGTTGATGTAAAAATAACAAGTTTATGAATAATATATAATAAAAATCATTTAATTTTATTTGTGAGAGGACTATTTGATTTGTTTGTGATTAACACATCCGCGTGTGTTCCACGGAAAGGTAAATCTCAATCAACGAAAGTTATAAGACGTATTGAACAAGAAAAGTTTAGTTTTCTTTTGTTGGGGAGAAAGTCCGTGATTGTGAATTCGATGAAAGAAGCGGGCATAATTTCAGCAATATATTATTGTGATGTGTGAGTGGCCGAATTTTTACGGAGAGGCCGCATTTTTCGGGTGTCGCAATCATCAAAAGGTACCGCATTACTAACGGATACCTCCTTTGCGTTTTGTATCACATATTTCAACGGGTACTAACGAGCACCGCCATTAATTTACGAGTATCGCGTTTTTACGGATACCATGTCGGATGACTAGTGGAGGCCATTCCTGTCTGCGTTTTTTTTGGCAGGACAACGCCCTACATTTTTGTGGTTTTGGCGGAAAGACGCTTAACAATTTTCTGTGGTTTGTGCGAGCCAACGCCCAACGTGTGTTTTACGGTGTGTGTTTTACGGTTTTACGGTATCGGCGGCCAGTTGAGGCCAGCCGAGATATTTTTATTTGTCAATACGATTTTAGGCGAAGGACGCCCAATTTTTGTGAAGGCATACAAAGCCCAACGAAGGCATACAAAGCCCAACGAAGGCATACAAAGCCCAACGAAGGCATACAAAGCCCAACGAAGGCATACAAAGCCCCGCATCCGCAGTTACGGTATTTACGGATTTTGGCGAGACAACGCCCTATATTTTGATTGTGATTTTGGCGGCCAGGCGAGGCCAAAATAGTTATCGGCATTAAGCCGCAACGGTACGGGTGCCAACCAGCACCTCATTTTTTTTGGTATCGGGGAGAGGCCCCGCAACTTAACGGGTTGCCAACCGGCACCTCATTTTTTTGTATCGGTGAAAGGCCGCAACGGTCCGGGTGGTGGACACCTGTGGCATAACGGCCGATCAAGGCCGCAACAATTTTTATAAAGGTACAATTTTTTTTTTGTTTATTTTTTTTATTTCATTTTTATTTTTTTTATTTTTCCTTAAATTTTATTAAATTTTTTAAATAAATATTTGTTGTAATCGGGCGCCGCACAGCGGGTGCACGCTCGGTGCGTGTTGCTTTCTCTCTCGCTCTCGTTTTCTTCTGGTGCGGGTGGAGGGGAAGTTGTTTCGCTTTGTTTTCCTTTTGTTTTCCCAATAGAAAAGAAAAATTTTATAAGATGAATTACTAAATTTTCCGGTCGGTATGATGGGAGCGGCGACTCCCTCTGTGTCGGTGTAGTGTTTGCGGTCCCTTGGTGCCCGCATCCAATTTCGTAACCGGGGCTTTGCCCTGTTTGAATTCGAATGGATGCGCGCACCAAGGCACCTCTCTCCCATTTATAATTTTGAGTTGTTCGTTCCTCAGGTTCCGGCCGACGAATTTCGGCGGAACTCCGGGTTTATTATTATTATTTGCGGTTTAATTTTTTTAAATTATCTGTATTAATCACGGTGTAAGCCAGGAGCCATGCATGCCTCAAACCCCACGACCCTTCGCACTTCTCCCTGAGAACGTATTGTAGCCGGCAAAATATCACCGTGGAGGCCTCTGCAGGTGCTTAGTGAAAATCTGCAGGTTGGCAGTAGCCAGCCTGTAACAAATTGTCATTTTCAGTTAATTGTTTTTAATACAAAGTCGTCATACCACTGAAAATATTTAACTTTCACAATGAGAAATACGGAATTTTATATACCTAGAAGAGATTAAAAAATGCTTTAAAAATCTTCTTTCGCGTAAAATTAATATACTACTGTGGGCAAAAAAACGTAAGACTTTGTTCATAATTTTAAAATTCTTTATTTATTTCTCCAAATCTATTTTGTCCCCCTCAAAGTAATCCCCCTGGCCCACATAAGGGTTTTAAGTAGTGTTTAGTCCCAAAAATGTCTAGAGCCTAGAAAAATGCACCAAATTGAGTATTTTTTTAAATACTCTTTATGAGATTCTTAAAAGATCCCTCATGAGTATTTTGTCTGAAAATTTTTTGTATGCATGGAAATCAGTACATACTCAGATATTTGTTTCTTTTTTTCTTAACCCTTATTTTTTTCTAAAATTTGGTACACATTGTTTTTTGCGGTCGCTACGTTCAAATATGGAGTTAGATTTTTGATATTGACCGCTGACATCAGTCAATTAGCAGTCAAATCACTTTCACTTGTTATAAATCTTAAATTTATTCTCATTTAGTACGTTTCTTGGGTCTGAGTACGTACTGATTTCTATGCCTACAAAAAATTTTCAGATAAAATACTCATGAGGGATCTTTTAAGAATCTCATAAAGAGTATGTAACGAGAACGCGGTTTGGTTGTCGTTTCATATCATGGTTATTACCGTGTATCGTAGGGTACACTGTTATCATACGGTATCCAAACCACATGGTTCGAAAAAATAAGATCAAGGAAAATTCTGGATCAAGGTTGGAACCTCCTCGTTAAAGAAAAGTATTATCTATCCGGCTACTATCACGTGGTCTATTACTCCAGCTTTGGCTCGTCGGATTGGGGTGGGTGTTAATAGCGCTTTGGAATAGATTTTGCTAGACCGAAATTAAAAAAAAAATGTAAAAAGAAAAAGAAGGAAAAAAACACACAGACTACTTACTCTTCATCCTAAAACAAATCAAACGAATCTCATTTCCATGCAACAAGATAAAACTAATTAACCGTCCATTTTAATTGTTAAAACGTTCGTGATTACATAAATATTTAAATAATCCATATGAGTCTTAAATTAATTATAAGTTTAAGTTAGGACCAAAATTTAATATTTAACTAACTTATAAGAAATTCCGTAACAAAAAAAATTCTAGTTGTAAATATTAATTTAAATTCAGCATGCTAAATTAACACGAAACTAAAATAACACTATTAATATACAAATTCTGAAAATTTAGACTAAGAGTAAAAATAAATTATTAATAAATTAAACTTAATGCAGGCCTTTGGGTAGCACATAAGATCATCCGTAGTCTACATAGAGTTGATACGTCGCAGAGTCATACTATTAAATTTCATTGAAAGTTTTCATTAATGAAATTTGTATTCAGACGGATATAATTAAACGTTTGCTTTATTTGTGTAGGATTTTGGTTTTCCTTCGTTATGATTGTTTACGTAGATTCGTAACCAAATAACAACCATGTGTGTATGCGTAGTAGATGACGTAGGCTTGGTTTAGATCGATGTTTGTTCTCTCACCTTTACCTGCGGTCATAGTATAATTCGAGCACACAATTTTATTCAAACTTCACCGTATTAAATGAAACGACGAGTGAATACAGTATTCGATTGTTTTGAATTCTGGAACGGGATAATGTATAATATAACGTAAATGACTTCCATATACCATCAGCTGTTTCACGATCATCGCAGTTTGGGTTGGTGTTAAGTGGATCTTTTTTTTTCAGCACGCTAGTGATCGTGTGATCATATATATTAAGTTCATACTTTAGATTCGGTTTTAACTTATGTTGAGGAGATGCTACATCACCATTTTATGCACTACAATTAATATAACTTCTGCATGTATTATTTATTTACTTTATTAACTTAGTATTTATTTATTTAGTTATTATTTGATTTATTTATTCAAGTAGCATATATAGTTATTTAGTTCGCTATAATTTATTTTATTTATAACAAAAGAGTTTATTTTATTATATTTACACTATTTATCAATGTTCACTCACAGTTCAGTCATTTTACCGCTGACCAGGGGTAAAAAAAATAACGACCTTATAACACAAGGAAAATTTCGACTCTCATTCCAAGTACAACAGAACTTATTTTTTTAAGAATGAAACACAATGCAAAAATGTTTTTTTTTCAACTTTAAAATTGAGCATACATTTATTTTATCATCAGTATAAATTAATTTTGTAATTTTATTAAATTTTATTGTCCACACAAAAAAATTACAATAATATGCACTTAATTATTAAGGACTATCGATTGTCAAGACAACCATTTTTAATTTATTCTCATTTATTAAACTAAACTTTTTTTTTATATTTCTTAACTTAGATTATTATAAGTGTAAATTTTGCTTTCCTTTTTAATTTTAAAATTTAGAATAATTACTACTTTTTTTTTTTTATTTTCACAAGGAACAGAAAGAATTTCAATTCGCGATCGTTTCCAACAAAATTATTCTTTTGTTTTTCTTTTCTTTTTCTTTTTTTTTCTCTCTGTGCTTGAATCTATTTATACAATTTTTTTCGTTCCCCTCCAAAAAAATGGACGTTATTCAGCGCGACAACAACAATAAACAAATTTTCGATTTCGGTTTTTTTTTTCGTACTTACTGAAGTTGCTTACAATCAACTAAGCTAACACAGTGGAGGTCAGTGCTCTTATTATTTGAATTTCGAAAAAATATGTAGAACCCCTGGTACGACCAACGGCCGTAACAACAATTTAAAAAAAAAACTCAATTTGGTGCATTTTTCTAGGCTCCAGACATTTTTGGGACTAAACACTACTTAAAACCCTTATGTGCGGCCTCAATACACTTGTGCCTATGTTTTTTCCAATCCTCGAAACAGTTGTTAAAGTAATTTCCGGAATAGCCTCCAAACCGCGTAGCGATTCACGTTTAATGTCTTCAATTGACTCAAAACGGTTTCCCCGGAGCGGTCGTTTGAGTTTGCTGAACAGCCAGAAGTCACACGGACCTAAATCAGGCGAATACGGTAGTTACGGAACGATATGGGTGGAATTGGGGGGGACTCATAATTACGGCCTCTTGTTACGAATAGTTTAGCGCAAACGGTCGGAAGGAATTTGGGATGCACCACACCTCGATAATCGAAGAAAACTGTCAACATCACCTTGATTTTTGACTCGCTTTGACGTGGTTTGGTACCAATCAAAAACACTTGCTCGCGACATACAATTATCAGTGAAGGCCTTTTGCAACATTCTGAACGTTTCGGCACCACAAAATTGATTCCGCTCACAAAATTTAATGGAACTTCTTTGTTGAATATTTTCACTCATTGTAAAAATCGCTGAATGCACTTTTTGTACTTCAGAAAGACAAGCGTATACTAAACACTATTGGTTATTTTGATGTGAAATTTGGCACAGATGTCACTGACAGTCATACCAACATAGAAAAAAAATATTTCGACGAATGGTTTTCCGCGCAAAATTTAAATTAAAAAGTCTTACGTTTTTTTGCCCACAGTAGTACTTATGTATGGCATGGTGGTATCCGTTGCAGTATTCTTTTTCAAAAATATGTCCAAAATTCGTAACGGGATGATCTCAATAAATAACATCTCAGACATATAACATATCGAAATAATCGATCATAGGAATCAATTTTCACTCTTGTATTTCTTTTTGCTTCCAGCTGGATCCTGTGGTTCCTACAGAAATCCAGCTGGTAACAAAAAGAAAGGTCGATACCAAAACTTGAGGTACTAATTTAAAACATAACATCTGTTTAATGAAAAAATCTATTCTAACAACTCTACAAGTGGTACTATGGTTGGGCCGGGAGATGCTGGGTCGAATTCTTCCAGAGGCTGGATGGAAGACTACTGTTGGAGTGCAGAATTCAGCGCCGACCCACCGTCCAGGTAAGTGGTATATTATAATTGTGTGAATGGAGTGTGTGCGTGAATGAAAAGGGAGGTATTAATTGACCATCAAAGGACATTAAACTCATTGGACAATTAATACTTTCTTAAAAAGGATAAACAACCAACGGACGTTTTGATTGCGTTAATAATTCCAATTAAAACTACTATTAACAACAACAAAATCAAAATGTTTTTCTCTTCATCTATACTTATCGAATTATCTTGAGCTCCCAACGTTCGGAGACTTCCATTCTGCTCGCATGCTTAGCAACCACCGCCATATGGACATGTTGATCGCTCTAGATCTGGACAGGTCTAGTTTTGACCAGATCTGTCTAGTTATTACGCTCGGGATACTATTGGACCATCTGTCGTTCGTTGTTCTAGAGCCCCATTAATACACAAGGCAGCTGTTATTGCCAAGTACTTCACCAAGGGATTTAAGTCGATTATAATATTTAAAGTTGGCCATCCCATATAATAAAATGGGTTCAAATACTTCGTTTTATCAGTGAAGGCCAATTAAATACCATTTAAGCTACGAGGGTTGATCTGAAGTAGTTTATATTTCCTAAAGAAAAAAAATCAGCTCAGTTTGAGCAACATTGGTTTGACATTGTTAAATAAAAGGAAAGCTATCATGGATTATTTCTTATGTTCAAAGGATTTCTCGATAGGAGCAATTAGGGAGTGGAGAGCTGTTTTCACAGATTTTCCATTGCAGTATGCATTTGGGGGGTTTGATAGCGTATATGGCTCAATCAAACTTGTAATGTGGGCTTCTATCTGTCTTTCAAAAATGTTTAGTAAGGTAGCGGCTAAACTTAAAGGTCTAAGGTCTTTGGGACTTCAATGTGAGATTTTTGCCGTCTTAGGTGTAAATATTATATTTGATTCATTTCATTTACTAGGAATGTGACAGAGCTCTAGACTGCTAGGAAGATAACTTCCAGCAGACAGTTTCCAGTAATAGTTCGAACTATTCTGCACTAGTAACGGTCCAAGAACCATCAGTCGGTCGTTGGGTAAATCTTGACATATCTCAGAGAACTCAAAGAAGATTAATTTGTATTTGTATATTTTGGGGACTTCCTTGTAGCAGTTCCAGTCCTTAGCAACATTAGTTTCATTGGCTTTTCTAACAAGCCTTCTGCGTTTTGTACAGGTGTTTTGTAGTCCTTTCGACTACTGTGGTTTTCGAGGTTTACAGAGGTCTACTAAAAGAAAACGCACATAATATAGCCGTATTAAAGGCATCAGATAGCTGGTCCACTAGGACAGCAAGCTCTTGCGTTGATTCAGGAGGGTTTAGAACCGGCACCAGTAGTGAATAACTTGGGATAGTCCTAAAAATATCCAAGTCGGCTTGCCTACCGTTTATATAGGTTTTTTGATGGATTTTTATCTCCCATTCAACTTGCAGATAACAATGACTAGAAAATGAATATTCCTCCGATACCTTCCAACTCACTAAACGATCCATAATGGTATGGATATAAGTGTAATGTCTAAACAAGTGGAATGAAGTGGTTCTTGTCTATTTCTAGTATTATAAACGTTGGTTTACAGCCATTTCACATACATGGGCTGCGGACCAATTCTCGAGTAAATCGATTAGTACGGTAAATTAAAATTTTAGTACAGTTTACTTAACAAACCGTACCAATTCATTAGTAAATAAAATTAAGTAATTACCCAGTATGCAATTATTCCACTGTGTGGAAAAAACTGCTCAAATGTCGTACAAAATTCCGTACTACAAAATATCAAGTACACAAAAATATTGATTTTGGAGAAAAATAATTGTTTTTCTCTTTCTGTTTCGCGGTAATATTTTTTTTTTATAAGTTTCGATTGTATCTTTTATTTTCAGTTTCTTCTGACAAGTCGACGTGCATGGTTGCACTACATAATTAGTTTTTTTTCTTTAAAGTGTTGTTTCATTATAATGTTTTTTTATTTGTTAAAGTTAATAATTTTAAATTTAAGTGTATAATAATAATTATTAACTTGTTTAGTGATGTACAAATTTGGACTTAAAAGGTAATAGAGATCTGTCTCACAATGGCGTCGTCGCAAAATACATTTACGTTTAAATTTTCAATGCATTTTTTTTTTCAAGATCGGTTGTGCTTGTTGGGAAGTACAATTGGATGCGCGTGTGGTGAACATGCAAGACTTATGGTGAACGTGGTGAACGTGCTTAAAATTTAATTTATAAAATTTGTAATATAAAATTTGTAATATAAAATTTGTGTATTTTTGTGCTAATAAAAAATTAATATTTATTTTATTATAAATGGAAAATTTTGTTTTATTTCAAATAAGAATTATTATTTATTCCAATTGGAAAATATATACAAACACGTGCTTTTTGTTTCTGTGTTTTTTTTCTCTTTTTAGTTGGGATTCACACCGACACCGGAATTTTTGTGACACTTTTCTTTGGCGGGGAGTACGAATTTCCGCGTGATACACATGGTTCTTTCCATAGAAGCAGTGTGGTTTTAGAACGCGAATGTAAATGGAATTCCGTCGGCATTGCATATTGGGTACGGCTTCAAGGCCCAAAATGGTTTATTGGATTATACAATATCTGGTTCGTAGGTACATAAAATAATGTCAAAATTTGACATTTGTTATAAACAAAAATCATTTAATGAAATGTAGGGAAAATCTTCATTTAAATAAGACGATATGAATGAAATTAAATGGGCGTGTTTAGACGGGAACTTTTTCAACCAATTTTTCGGCGTTAAAATGCCACGTCGTTTAGATAAGACGTCATTAAACTGGATTTTTTTGTCAAAACCTTTATATGTATATGTTTTAAATTTCAAATCAAATAATTTAAAATGTATTAAAAAACTAACTTTTGATCAAAAAAAAAGAAAATATTTAAAAAAAAATTATTCTTATTTTCGCTTGTAACACCAAAAACAAAACTAAAAATAAAAATATGAAAACATTGACGAGTTTTTATTTATTTTTATTTTTTTCGTTTGTATTAGTGAAAAAAATCCAATAAACCACCAAAATTTAGGCTGAAAAAAAAATCCACAAACATTTTGTCTCAAAACCGGTTTTGTATGGAAAACATAAAAAAATCCAACAAAAAAAGTCTTCGTGTAAACACACGGAATAGGTTTGGTATTATTTGTGTAGTGGATGTCGCTGCTTTTTACCACTTTCTTGTTTGATGTGTAGATAAAACACGTAGTTGAAGCGAAAAATTTCACGAAAAATACATATTAAATTTTTTTATGAAATTGAATATTTTCAAAACAATTAATGGTTGCCAATATGTGTATTTTTTTATTAATGAAAAAAATTTAAATAAAATTTATTGTAATGCAATAATTTCATTATAAAGATGTTTCTATTTCAAAAAAAAAAAATGGAGATTGCATTGTTCATATAGAAAAAAATCATATAGAAAATCCGCCATATTATTGAGTTATTATGTTAGCAAAGTCACAAATTATCATTTACTTATGTGTCTTTGCTTTACCCACCTTTTTAGTACGGTATTTCAATTTACCGCATACACTGTTAAAAATGGCATTTACCCTAGATTTACCTTAGAATTGGTCCACAGCCATGGTTTAATAATCGAGGAGAAACTCACCTCGCTCATTCGCATTAGTGCTTCCGAAAAGTATGCGATGTGAATTTGCATTACTTAACAGGATGAGTTAAATTTTTTGCTTTTGAGCCTGATTTAATGAGCTTCCTAAAATAACAAGTGGAATATCTTCGCCATCATATGGAAAGTAAGCTGATAATTCCAAGAGATTTTGGCCATCCATCTCAATGCTTGTTGTGACCAGATCTAAATTATTCTTTCGCGTAAAGCAGTTTATATTTAGGAGTCCTAAGCCCAAGTACCCGGTAACCATTGACCCAAGGTTTGAGCATGAGCAGAGGCAGTATGAGCATGAGCGCAGTCAGAACTGCGTTGAAGTGATGGAGGATCTTAAACATTAGGTTGGCTCTATTATATCAACCTCAACCACATTGTTGCATCAGAGTCCTCCTCTGACTGTGATTTCTCACGCAGGACTGGGTTTCTGATCGATGGGTATAAACTTTTTTCTACTGTTTTTGGAACCCTACTACTTAGAAAATGGGTCTAAAATAGAACCGTTGCAACTTCGTGGATGGTTCTTATCAAAATTCCATCTTACTTCTCTATAGAGTTCCGATACTGATATTCCGAAAGGTGTTCTACTTCTTCTCAGTAGAAGAAAGCGATGCCAGACAAGAGTGATGCCAATCACTTCCTACTGGGGGATGCCAAGAATGATGGTTTTTTTTATCCCTAAGTGTGGACGGGAATAAATAATACAAAATGGCAGTGCCAGTTGGATTGATTCTTGAGCAACCTAGCACACATATGAAGTGCGGTGGCATTACAACACACGATGATCTGAATATCTTTGCAGTATGCGTATCTAATGGCCTCCATAAACTACTGATCAGGAGGTTAAGGCTCGCAGTCCATTAGAAAGTAAGTAGAGATTATTAAAACCTCAAGACTCATTATTTTATCTTTTGTTTTTGAACTCAACGTCGGCTGCTGAAAGGTTGTTATAGATTTTTTTTTTTTAAACTAAGATTATTTGTATACTATATTCAGGTATACAAGTTATTTGTTAGGACTACTAGTTAGTACTGTAACTTGTTTCCCTAGATTAAAAGCTTGGTTTGATGAATCCATTATTCTCGAACTCGACGAATCAAATCGAGATGGTACGGTGGAATGCAGTTTTCTCCTGAACTCTTTTCCTTTTGGTTTTTTTATTATTAGTGAAAACTATGTTAGCTTGCATGGTAACACTCGTTCATTAATACGCCCGCAAACTTTGTTAAGGCCATTTATTCTAGAAAATGCATAGATCCAAATACATTCCACCTAGAATATCGTTCGAAGACTAGTGATTACATAATATGTTCGTTTTTTGTGTTGTTCTAAATTGTTAGATTCATCGCACAACTAGCATTTAGTTTATTTTATTGATTAGAACAGTAATTTCTGTTATTAGTAGTCTTAGACTATAAAAACCGTTGATATCTTAACGGGTTTACTGTAAAAGCAAGTTAATTAAAAACAAACTCATTCAGGTTGAGATAGCTGTTACACAGTGTGCCATCATAAGCTATGACCAATCAGGGGCGGTCCGGTAGTGTTTCAGCGCCTGGTGCACTTGCACATTTTATTTCGCCCTTTGTATATTTATTTATTTTGGTCAATGCTTTTACTTTTATTTATTGGTTTTTTATTGTACTTAATTTTACTATAACCACTCGATTCTTACGATTTTTCTACTCCACATCACCCAAGTGCCATCACATTGAGAGTTCTGTCTATTGTTTTGTATTTAAGGTATAGTTTAAACTCAAAGTTAATATAAATCTTAGATTTACAAGTTTTAAATTAAGAAATATAAAAATTTGCTTGTTTATTTAGAATTTAAAAATATAAGTTAATTAGGTAATTTTAAACTGTCAAAACTCTTTTTCTTTAACAATTAAAAATCGTGGATTATGAAAATTATTTTGGAAATACAAAATTATATTTTGACAAAAACTATTTATGGGATTACACTAAACGAAGTCAGTTAAAGGTCTGCGCGTATAAATGGCATAAAGAGGTTAGAAAATGATGTGTTTTTTTATGAAGTATCTCCAGTAGGCCTATTATTCCTCTCTTACAAATAACATAAATTCAGTATTTTAGATAACAAATGATTAAATAAAATCAATTATAATAAAACAATCCAATTCAATAAAATAAAAAGAATACATTAAACAATTTCACTTCTACTGTAAAAAATTAATGTTTCTTGCTTTTATTTTAGCAAACTTTTCAAATAAACTATTTTAGTCAATTTTTTGATCGACATAATAGCTAGGTCATTAAGCCTTTCTTGTGACATAGTACTCCCAAAGCCAACTAGATAAATAGAGCCTCCCTATTCGAGCTTTTTTTCACTTAACTTAAAATACGGGATATAATAAATGTTAGTTTCCTACAGGAATGTATGAAAAACGACACATTTTCTTTTTCTTTTTAAGTATATTTAAACCATAAGCTTTTATAATATTTTTGCACGGGTAAATGCAGAAAAGTTCAATCATTAATCAGTTCAAAAATAAATTCAAGAAAACCCTTTAAACTGTGTGAAAATTGACTTGGAAAATAAATAAATAATGAGCTTTTATTAATGTTGTTGTTGTATGGCGTCATCATTTCAAATCATAATATGGTGTCTTTCCATTCTCTTTCTAAAACACGATTGCCATGGAAACAAAAACACTGATTTTTGTACAGGATTTTTTTATTTTTATTATTTATAAATAACGACATTCAGTCAGTCACCACTACAATGTGGTTGTGAAAGCATGCGAGGGACAATGTTTTTGAATCATAGATAGGCATAATTACGTGATTAAAAAATTAAAAAACATTGTTCTATAGATATTCATGTTCTTTTCATTTACAGTATGTACTTGATTTTGTAACATCGTTCGAACATCATAGCGGCCACCGAAAAGACATAATACTTGTATGCAATTTAAAAATATTTTATTCTTAAGAAAAATTACAGAGTAAAGATTTTCTTATTGATTTCCCAAAATAATTTTTTCTTTGCGGTGATTATTGCGCGCGGTGATATTTTCAGCAGTGATAAATGATGAAAAACTCAGATAGTGGCCGTTTCAAAAGCAGCTCTTCGATTAGTTATGGATTATATACTACCAAACGGGTTGATTTGGTGTCTCATTCAGTTGAGGAATTATAACTTGTTTAAAGTATAGCAACAATGTTTTCAAAAGTATACAAGCAATGAACGTTAAACGCTTGCGTATTTGTCCCACGTATGTGTGATAAGCCAAGACGTCTCTTAATGTTGTAAGCCATTCTTTCACCAAAAGTGCCAAACATTGATTTTCTTAGGTTCACGTGTTTTATGTACGCGTCGAATACAAAAGCTCGAAGCAATTGCTTCCCATTGGACACTCCTTTATTTTCAAATCACTGTAGATGGTCATTTATCATTCCTCCTCGAGCATCATTCATTGCAATGCATTTTTAAATGATTTCAATTGAATTTTCTATTTATCTGTGAACTGTCATTCAACAAATTTCGTAACTATTCGGCGTTATATACGCCACGTTGCGTATCCGATTCCAACATTCAATTAGTGTGAACGAATATGTAAGCAATACACATGCATAAGCAATGAACCATATAGTGATAATGTGGTAATAATCAGTATTAACGTTTTTTTGTACATTAAACTAATTCTGACCTCCAAAATATAACCGTGATCTGGTAAGCTAGTCGTCTTTGCCACCTAATTCCTGCCAGATTTAACAATTTGTACCAATAGTTTTGAACAACATTTTGGTGGTACAGTGGTACAGTACAGCTCGTATATTCTCATTGGATTTGTTTCAGAACATATAATAAATTATTGTCGATTTAAACATCGAAGATATTCCGACTCAGTAGTTCGGATCGGCAAATAATCGTAGACATACGTCGTTCCTCTTATATTACTTCCAGCGCTGTTTATTTTGACGATGAGCTCTTATAAATTTATATTTTAAATTTTTATAACCGCTTTTTTCAAAGATCTTGTTCAGTATTTTTAACGGAAATATCTAACAAATAACAAGAAAATGTATGTGGGTGTATACAAAATGATATACATTGTGGCGAAAACTGTTGCATGAAACAAACGATACACGTAAAAACAACTACTTTATAAAATAACATTGAATCCTATAAATATAACTAAACCAAACCAAAAATATTAATAATTATAAATTATTTTATGTGGGGAAATTTTTTAAATGCGCATAGAGCAAGAAAAATAAAATTTGGAGTCTCGTGTATGCTACGCAAGTCGTAATGAATTTGTTTTAGTCGTAGAGTCATTTTCGACTTTTTTTCTTGTGCTGAAGTAACAAAATAACTGTCATATTACATAATTAAGATTAGTGTGAATATCTTGATAAAAAAATATAAATACATAGTTCAATCAAGTTCGATAAACATAATTCAATTTATAAAAGAATTCGTAGTTGTACTGTGTGAATAATTCGAGAAATTGTGACAAATTTTGTTATTAGGCTATAAGAAAATTTAATTTATTATTATGTTTTTAAATAATAAGTGATTGATTGTAAGAAATAATATGGCCTAGAACATCCGGAAAACAAAAACGACCACATCTTGGGAACAATAATATTCTCGTAAATGAATATCAAATTAACAAGTGTACACGGACATCGGCCGCCATATATATATCGCATCATTCAGGTTTTTTTATATAGAAATAATTTCATTTAAATTAAATACATTTTTTATATAAATATATTAATTCTATTAGTAATTAGTTTATCTAAATCTTAGGAGTAATTTATGATTGAACTGTTCTATTTCAATTCTTAATTTAGTATGACGTCATTATTTTAGAATATTATATTGTTTCGATTTCTAGTAATGATTCATTTACAAATTTCGTTTTAAATGTTCCATTCAATTTTAATAAATTTAGTATTTACTTTAAAAATTGAATTTTTCAAACATTTTAAGTCTTCATTTTTTTGATCTTCGAATGAATTTCATAGCTGCTTGTATTGTTGGAAACGAGAGCTGGACCTTGACCACTAACGATTGTAGATTGTTATTAACTTTCGAAAGGAAGGTCATTCGTTCAATCTTTGGTCCAGTTAAAGTCGCGAACAATGAATATCGGATTCGCATGAACCACGAGATAAAGCAAATTCTTGGAGGTTGCGTTATTATCGGATTCATCAAATCCAATCGAGTTAGATGGCTCGGCCACGTTACAAGGTCCCCACAACAACGGATGACCAATAAAGTGTTCCATCAACAACCAGCCGGTGTGCGTCGTAGAGGAAGACCCCGACTGCGCTGGTGTGACGACGTCGAACAAGGTGCACTAGGATGTCGAAACTAGAGGACGAGAGCGGTGAACCGAGACGACTGGAGGACCGTAGTGCGGGCGACAAAATCCCTTCATGGGATGTGAAGCTAGAGAGAAAGAGAGAGATCCAAATCCAAAATTATGAAAGCAAATTGTTAAAACATACACCAAAACCGGGAGCAAAATTCAATGCGTTTTGGAATCTGGGAGATATGGATACATGCATGATCATATTGAAACAGAAGAACAAAACTACTCAGAACCGAAAATCGAACATACATACTTTTTCAACAACCGTTCCACATAGACAAAAGTATAATTTAACAAATATTTTTTTAATACTTTTAATAGCCTAATTGAAAATTTAAGGATGGTTTCATAAAATTTAATAAACCACTTAAACATTATAAAAACGTTAATCAATCCATAAAGAATAAGATTACGATTCAAATATTTACGACTTTTATTCATTTCTGAAATCGGGACAAAAACGACGTGCATCCATAACGAATTACATACGGCTACTATTTTATATTAAAGCACTGCGACTTGCGTGTATGTATACGGCCAAGTAGAAGAAAAATATAAAAAATACGGTTTATATGTATGCAGGCCCAAATAATGTAAACACGAAAAAACACTTTCATACGAATGCTATGAACATTTTCTATTCAATATTTTTTTTTTGACTTTATTTATCTATATCTCGTAATTGCGGCAAAAAATTAAATTTTCATTCCCCTGAGCACGAACTTTGTTTATTTTTCGACGATCAAAAATAAATGACGATCAAAATGTTCGAAGAAATACCATTAGTAAAAACTTTTTTTAAATTGAAACATTTTGTTTTCAAATCATCATGCGACAAAGTTTTGTTGAATGATATATAAAAAATTAAATTGTTTGTATGTTCAGATAATTGTTGGAATCTTTCGTTAATAGAAGAAATTGCCTGATCAAAACTTTAAAATAAAATTCAACCTTAATTTTTTGCTTAGGTTCCACAATAACTTCATGAAGGTACAGTCATATCCAAACAATGATTTCTTTCGACAAGAACGTAATGCATTGGTACCTGAAAAACAACAGGGAACCTCAAGCTGGCATTGTGTTCGCTTCTTGTAAAAATTGTTCAAATTATTCATCTGATCTCAACTTTTGAAGAAATTTTAAAGAAGATTCGAGTTGTTTTTCAGCAGACATAATATTCATTTTGGGGTTCTGAAGATATTTACTTTCAATATTAATAGTATCTAAAAGTTTATACCAAATAACCAATGTACATATAAACTTATATTCCAATATTTTTTCCCCAAAGATTCAGATATTGCTGTTAGCGAAATTTCAATAAAAGCTTCATGAATATCGCCCAACTGTTCTTTTAGAGTTTTTAATGCGTCAATTCCGCTTTCCAATCATGTAGTACTGATTGGTTTTAAAGTAAAAGAACTAATATGCTTTTTTAATACCGATCGAAAAAAAAAACAAAGCACAAAAAAAACATCAATATTTTGTACAATATCAAATAATAGGACGGCGTCTCGCAAACATTGAGCGACATCATTTATTACTAAATTTAGTGTGTGAGACATACATGGGACGAAAAAAGCTTGGGGTTTTGTGGTTCTTAAAAGATTTTGCATACCAAAACCTTTGGTATCGTTGGCTTCTAAAAATGAAATGAAATGTTCCCTTATTTTAAAATTATTATTTACCGTATAATAAACGTTAACTCTTCCTCATGAATTCGATCTGGAGTACAATCAACTATGATAGAAAAATATTTTGCTTCCAGGATCATTGAAACAATTTTATCTTTAGTAGACTGCGAGATTACTTGAATCAATTCGTTTTGGATGTTTTTGCTCAAATATATGTTTTGTGTTTCTATATTATTTATTCGTCTAAGATTTTCTGAAGCACTGGATCAAATTTACTTACAAATTCTACTAGTTTTAAAAAGTTCCCATTATTTGAGTCATATAATACTTCAGATTTCACCTGAATACAAGTAATTGTATTCCTAAAAATTCAACAAATATTTAACCTTCTAAGCACTTCTTGTCAATGCCGAACTTCTGCATCCATAACTCGCTGAAGATCAGAATCTATTGTTGAACTAGATTTTCATCTGTTTTCTAATTCTTTCCAGGATTTAAAATATTTTTTAAGCTATTTTCGTGAGACTGAACTAATGTGATCAAATGGTGCTACTCTTAAAATCTTAGAACGATAAGTGTTGTATTTATACAATTAGATCCAAATAATTTACAACAAAAACAAAATACCACATCCATCGGAATAAGTGAGCCAATTTCGTTTAATAGTCTCTCCATTTGCCATCACTCTTTCTTAAATCTTTGGATTGAATTTTCTGTTATTTTTAATGGGAAATTTAATGTTTCCTACTTGCATAGGGCCATTCTCAACAATAAGTTGAATAATTTTGTCACTTAGTTTAGGCCATTTTGCCGGATCACTAAAATCAAATGAATTTGATTTATTTATGATGCCGTGTTCGTGTTGAGAACAATTAGCATTATCATATCATTAGCACTACAGATGATTGTTCTAAATTTTCGATACCTACGACAACAGATCTCGTTAAAAAATTTGGGTCTAGATTCACAATATTGTCATATAAAGGAACATGAGCCGAACCCGATTGCACTACTACTAGAGGAATAATAAGTAGAGAACTTTAATTGTGATTGAAAATAAGTTTGAATGAATTATTTAAACTTTATGAATTGATTTTAAAAATTGTGCCCTTTTATTAATACGCCTGGTTGCAGTGCACCTGTGACCAATAACAGGATGCACATGTTGCAGCGGAAAACATAAGCTTAAGCCGTATTTTAATGTTTTTGTATTTACTGACAAAATAATAATTATGTTTTAATAAAAAATCGGTATCCAAAACCATATTCAATTAAGCAAACGCACAAAGGCCGAAATGCAAAGTATGAGAAATTTCATCAGTTAAAAAAAGTTCAGTTAAAAAAAAATAAAAATCCAACGACAAAAATATTTATAAAGGAATTGTTAGGTTTCCAGTTAGTGTCTTTGATAAACTGTTATAATGGAGGGTTTGCACCATCTAGCGGTCACTAGTAAAACAAATTAATACTTGGAATCTAAATAAAAAATTTCTATTGAATTTAAATTATAAATTGAGAAGTGCGGCTTACATTGATTCGGGGAAAACTGTAAAGCAACAAATCTGGTTATTATTTTTAATAATGTAAGAAGAATTATTATTCTCATTATTGTTTATATTTTTTTTATTCATTATTGAAAGTTCAATGAGATTATTCATCATTTAAGTCGGTTTTGGGGTTTTCGTTTTGTTAACGATAAGACTGGAAAAAGTACAAAGAAGATATACGTCATAACCTACATTGAATACTTATATGGGAAATGTATTTCTGTTTTATTTTATAATTTTACAGATGTTATTTTATTTATTTGCATGTATAAGTTATGAAAATTATCTTAAGAAATTATATTACTTCTTAATGCTTTTACATATGAAAATTTATTCCGTTTCGAAAATACAGGTACTAATATTGCTGAACTATTTCAGCCGGACTGACTGATTTCGCGCTAAAATGAAGTCTTAAATGACTAGGGTCCTGTCCTGAATTATTATATTTTACTTTACTTTTACAAAGTAAGTAAACTATTGTCATAGTGCGAAAATTCAATTTTGATTCATCTGACGTTTTAAGGGTAACCAAACATTTTGTTGCGATTTAGAGGGGGGGGGGGGAGATTTTCAACTGTCCGTCTGTTCTAATTGCTCAGTTTTAATATTAAAATGTTGTCATTAAATACTAAACGAATAGGAAAGATACAGGTCCAGTACCATATAGATCACTCCAGAAAGCTGGGAGGTGGTACATTCGTGTAGTTATGAGAATAGCTTATAATATCATTTACTTAAAGGAGAAGGGATATTCGTTGGTTTCAATTCAAAAAATGTTACACATTTACAAAGTGAAATCTTGATTAAATTTAATCGAGATTACTTCAAATCTCGAATTAATTTGGCACATTTAGCACATTATAATTTCACATGATCGTCTGCAAAGGTTTTCAAAATTTCATAATAATTTAAAAAGTATTAAGGAGTTATGTGAGAATTATAATTTTGATACTGAAAAGTTTATGGTTTTTAGTGGCACCATTAATAGTTCCTAACATGATGTGACCTACTATGGATAAAAAGTTATTTTTTTATTCTTGACCTTAAGTTTCATGGACTGAGAATGAATAAAAACTATACATATATACCAATGAAACATTCCTACAATTAATACGTTACTGTGCCGCCCCGGTGGCAAAGTGGTTAGCATGCTTGCTCCAGCGACCGGAGGTCCCGGGTTCGATTCCCGGTGGTGACAAGGAAAAAATTTCACGGCTGGTTTAGGATCAATGAATTAATCACTCATTATCCGAAATGAAAAAATGATTATGAAACCTCATATGAGGCGGCCAAATCCCTTGATGGGATATAGTGCTAGAGAGAGAGAGAGAGAGAGAGAGAAATACGTTACTGTGGTTTACTACAACACCAAAGCTAGGCCATATATAGTATTATTTGACTTTCCAGTTCAATCCATCGGTTGGTAAACTTGAATGAAATTCTTGTAAAATTCTTAGCAAAAAATTTAGGCGGTCTATTAGTATATTGTAGGTTACACTCCACTATTGTTGCTAACATAATTACTATAATGCACTGAATTTAGATCACTGACACCATCATCACTACATAGCATTTTTCTTAAAATTGAAAATTTGTTGATAGCTCGAAATTCCAGAAATTCAATGATTACGTGTTCATTTAATTATGTCAACATTTATTTTATGTTTAGTATTAGTTACAAATTCTAACTCAAACCGGTTTAGGTTAGGTTTCAGTGGTTGACACTTAGGTCATTGTTGGCCCATTGTGATACCACGCATTCACGCCACATCATTAACCCATTCACCTATTCACCTACTCACACAACTACAGTATACCACCTGCACATTGCAAGCTCCATGTCAACCTGTACATTGACATGGACGGTGGGTCGGCGCTGAATTCTGCACTCCATCAGAGGGTCTTAGTTGTGTTTATTAACATCACCGATTGTAGTCGATGATGAAAATTCGATTTCCATCTAGACTCTGATGGGATTCGAACCCACTACATCCCGGTCCAAGTGCCGAAGCTTTAATCACTGCACCACTTGTCCGATAACTCAAACCAGTTTAGAATGATCAAATAAAAAATAGCCGTGTTTTATTATTCGAGCACTATCCGGCGTCGAATGTTAAATTTCTACTGAAACTGCAACTATTATTCCCGCTAAAATGAAAAATAAATGCATCCATAAAACAAACATTTATCACCAGAAATTTACTAATTGACTATTATTTTGACATGACGTTATAAAGAAGAATTCATCTTGCTGCGTTTTTAGTTTTTATTGTAGGATTAAGTTTCTAACGGTTTCAGGGGTTTACAAAATAAAGGCCTTTTCAAATTTCCCATTGAAATGGATAGCGCTCCCGATAGCGGCTACCGATAAATGGATAGGGTAAAATATTTTTATGTCGATTTTTAACTTAATGAAAAATTGAATGAAACCTATTAGTTTGGAGTTAAATAAATTAATCATATATGCAAAACTAGAGCGATAATTATAAGTTTTGACATAGAACATTTGGTGCTCTGGATACATCTATCGGGCGCTAAGCAAAAAACACGGCTAATATCGCATTCCACTGCTGAGTCAGGAAATGCTCTACTATATATTTTATACTAAACCCTTTATTTTTGTCATTGTTATAATTAAAGTTATACTGTCAAAACACTACACTACTTCTTAAAATAAATGGGCAATTAAGAATTAAGTTATTTTAAAAATTCGACTGAAAAGTAAAGAACTTAACGCACATCCCATAACTTTGTGCGCTTGACATCTGTAGTAGAAAAGTAGTAGTAGTGTCAGTGAAGGATTGTATTCTATACTACGGCCTACACTGAGTAAGCCTGCAATTTTTAATTAAAGGACAGTTAAAATCGAGGAAATAAAAAAACTAACAATATTGTGACAATTAATTCTTTCCTACACACGCATAACACGGTGGTCGAGTGGTTAAGTTATTTATTACAGAGCGTACCGGGTTCGAATCCCGACTGGATGCAAAGGGAATTTTAATCTACAGATTATGATCTGTACAAAACTCATGGACCGACTCATTTTCCATGCCAGTATAGGCTATCATGGAGCAACAAGCCTCGAAACTAGTTGTTATTTTTTTTTATAATAAAACAAATTATCACAGAAAAAGAAAGTGATTAAAACTCAAATTGATTATTTTATTAAATGCAATGGTTAAGCAGTAGGTTATTTAGGCTCTTCGTGGGATAGGTGTAGATGTCTTACAAACTGTCTCCGCCCAGTCGCACGAAATAGAATTTTGCAATATTCAACTCCAAAGTTCGAAGCACGTAGTTGCTCAAGCGCAAGACCTAGAAGGAGAGGTCACGAAATTGTCACTTCCTGCATACAGGAAAGTTGAACGAACTAAGAGTGGACGCATTTATTAGTGCCGTCAAGGACAAGAGTTGAGATAGTTGATATGAAAGGTCAAAGAAGGTGCGGGCAGTTAGGTCACCACATCCGATATTGTACGCAACGATGGAATGATCATTTTGCGCGGCAGCCTGATTCACGAGAAAGGGTATGTGAAAAATGTACGATAGGAACGGAGACCGGGAATACGAAAAACGACATAGAGTGAAGAATCAAAGAAGACCCAGGGGTAAATGTTTAGTTCAAAACCGAAAAATGAAAGACGGCTAGAAGAGGATGCACGGGCAGGGGAATGCCTCGAAGTGCGAATTGGCTTACCGACTGGAGCAAAGATCGTTATGAGAGGCCCAACAGAAGATTCCAGTACGATTGTTGAAGATAAGTCCGGTAGTGGAGTTGTTATAAGTCTTGTTAGTTGTTGCTTGTTGCTAAAAAGAGAACGATCCAGGAAATCCCGTATTTACAATACAACATTCATGTCTTCTTAATAACAGCAATAAGCACAGTTAACTTCAATTAGAAAGAATATCGAATACAACATTTTATTACAAAATAAGGCTTTCCAAATGCATTCATTAAATTGATAAAATTGCAAATAAAGAAACCTCTTGATCAAAAACTACGATCTTCCCTTAAATTGTGATGTGTTAATATCCTCATTATAGGGCTTCCAATCCCGGACATAAATTCCGATCCCGGGATTTCGGGATTGCATTTTATAAATCCCGGGATCCCGGGATTGATCCCGGGATTGATTTTCTCTGCTGAAAAAAAAATATAAAGTAAAAACTAATAAAAACTAGCAATTTTTTTTTAATTCAGTATAAAAAATTAATCTTTTTATTTAAATTATTAAGAACATATATTATAGTTTTTAATTATGTAATTCATATATTAAGTAATTCATTTTAAAATTCTTGAGTAAGTCTTTTTTGTTGTTGGAAGTGGCATCTGAGGAAACAGAGCTCGTCTAGAACCTTATCACCCAAAGAACTTCGTAATTTATTACAAAATAAACCTGCAGAAGAAAAGGCTCTTTCTGACTCGACGCTGGTTGGTTTTATCGTTTTTAAATATTTATATGCACACTTCAAATAATCGCCATGTGAGCCTCCATTTTCAAATAGAGCCATCTCTTTTTGAAGTTTGGAGACTAACGATTCGCATCGATTCGGTATCACTTGTGGACGTGACATGCCATCATTTATTGCTTTATTAATTTCTTCGGCTGTAGTTAACGGTTGTACAGAAATAACTTCAGCAATTTCCTCCAGCACAGAAACATCTTCATCAACTTCCGTAACTATTGTAGAACATCCTGTTATGGAAGTTGCATTCAATCTTTCAAGATTATCTACAATTAATTTACGGCACTTAGTTGGTGTTAGTACTATAATGAACTCTTTGTCGGAGTGAGAGATTCCATTCAAGCCATTATGTAGGTAATACAAAAGTCCGCTTAAATCCGTACGACGTTGCTTCAATCGAATAGTTAAAGCTGTAAACAGCTTTTGACTAATAATATTATCCGCGTCCTCCAGTTTCTTCAACGTAAAGCTAATAGCGATATCGGCCGTAATAAGGTTCGCGTCCTGGCGACAAAGAGCTTCAACAGTAGCCTTGATAGGTGTTAAAGCACCAACAATTTCAGAAATCGCTTGAATTTCATTTTGAGAAATATCTATTGATATATTTAGTTTTACATCTATAAGAGCTTTCTGGACACAGTTTCTTAGTAAGTAAAAACGTTCCAACATAGCCAATAGACTACTCCATCTAGTATTGCAATCCTTTACTAACGGAATTTCTTTCCCGAAATCTTCTCGGACATATTTTATCGGCAAATATTATTCAATTTATTTTATTATTATTATTAATTATTATTTTTTGAACATACCGGAAGGTCAGGGAAGATTGTGGTTACGACATTCTTGATCAAGGGGTCTATTTAATTACTTATGCTTTGAGGATAAACTCATTATAACCAAATATGTTAACGATCCAAAGACCTTTTGCTATGGAATGTTGTTTTCGACGATCTTTCTGGTTGAATTCAGGTTATGTTTTAGTGAAGTGTGTGAATGTTAAATATATAAATCAACCCTGCTTTTAGTTGAATGGATTTAAATATAGGTAGCTGAATGACAATACCGAATTTAAATTTAATTGTTTTACAATATTAACGGAATATTTAGGTCATCATATGTATGATAATGCTGTCGAGTCATTACGAACGTGAAATCCCTCGGTTAGATGGTGTTGGGTGGGAAGATAGGGCAAAATATGGTTATAAACAGCATGTGATGAGATGAAAAAAAAATTCGTAAAAAATCCCGGGATTTCTGTACCATAATCCCGGGATTCCGGGATTGTAAAAAACCACAATATCCCGGGATTTCGGGATCCCGGTATCCCGGGATTGGAAGCCCTACCTCATTAGTACTCGTAATAAAAATAACACAGATCTTTAAAACAAATAATTAAAAGTTAGTTATGAAATTAAATTTTAAGATACTGTCATACATATAATCATCTACCATGTAACGGAATTTTTTCATATTCCGTTATCAACCAATTCCCCGTAATCTTAGCGTTTATCAGAGTAATTCCAACATGACCTTGAAGATATCACCTTCACTAAAATTCATTAAACATTTAGTTATGCTGGAATTATCTACTCTTCTTTATGATTGTGATGCATTTATATATGTACATAAAATTGATATAAGATGCAATACGACAAACATAACAATATGTCTTATTTCTGTTCTCCGATTGCAGCAACCCTACGTCACTCAATGTATCTATAATATAGTTATTATAAATGCAAATGAGTACCTAAACGTAAATATTTTTGTCGTTGTAATTGGATGACGTATCCATATGTTTTGTTTTGTGCATAAAGTTAATTGAACGATCTATGTGGAAATTTAAGACTGCAATTTTCGTGACATGCAATATAATTTTTCCAAGTGTATATAAATTAAATTTATAACACTTTGTTTTTAATGTGCGGTCTTTGTGCAAATATTTTATTGATTTTGCTAAATTAAACTAATTGATTGAGAGAGAAGTGCATTTCTTGTACTAGGTTTCCCCCACCCTTACCTGTCAATCAATTAAGTTCTGTATAAAAACCATGCCAAATTTTAAATTTATAGGTGTGATGTTTTGGAAACGGCTGAATTACTCACTGTGCTTATGCTCTCTCTCTTTCTCTCTAGCTTCACATCCCATGAAGGGATTTTGCCGCCCGCACTATGGTCCTCCATTCTTCTCGGTCCATCGCTCTCGTCCTCCAGTTTCGACATCCTAGTGCATGTAGATCTTGTTCGACGTCGCCACGCCAGCGCAGTCGGGGTCTTCCTCTACGACGCACACCGGCTGGTTGTTAATGGAACACTTTATTGGTCATCCGTATCTCGTGGTTCATGCGAATCCGATATTCATTGTTCGCGACTTTAATTGGACCAAAGATTGAACGAATGACCTTCCTTTCGAAAGTTGATAACAATCTACAATCGTTAGTGGTCATGGTCCAGCTCTCGCTTCCGGAAGCTAGCACAGGTCTTATGAGTGCTTTATAAAGTGCGAGCTTGCACGACTGCGATAGATGTCTAGATCGCAATAATTTTGATTGGGCGTATAAAACTCGATGTGCGGCAGTGATTTGGGCTTTTATATCTGCCTGCATATCATTTGATGATGTTATAACTGAACCGAGGTATTTGAAGTTTTCAACGCGATCAAAATTATGGTCGCCAATTCCGAGATTTATCATGGAGATGTTCCTGGGTGATTTCATGGGTGATTTCATATCATGGAGATGTTCCTGGTTGATACAAATTTGGTTTTTCTACTGTTCACCTTCAAACCAAGACTTCTTGCGCAGCGATCGAGCGGCACAAAACTGTCTTTGATATCGCTAGGTCTTCGGCCAAGAAGCACGATATCATCTGCATATCCAAGAATTTGGCCTGATTTATTAAATATACAGCACGAAGTTTCGATGTTGCTTTTCCTCAATACGTACTCAAGCGCCAAATTGAACAGCACGGGCGCGAGTGCATCTCCCTGTCGAACACCAGATGTTATTTCAAAGGAGCCTGACACAGTTCCTTCGATTACAATTCTACATACAGACCCAGACGTTGTAAATTTGCACAGAGAAACAAGTTTCTCTGGAATTCCTAGGCATATGAGCGCGGCCCAAAGGTTATCGCGGTTTATACTGTCATATGCCTGACGGAAGTCTATATATAATTGATGTATGGTTATGTTGTACTCCCAACATTTTTCCAAGATCATCCTCATGGTGAAACACTGGTCAGTGGTCGATCGGTTGGAACGAAAACCACACTGATAGTCGCCAATGATGTTTTCGGCGAAAGGGATGAGTTTGGCAAGTACAACATTAGCCAACACTTTGCAGTAAGCAGTGTTCAATAGAGCTATACCACGATAGTTTTCACATTTAAGACGGTCGCCTTTTTATGCAACGGACATATGAGCGCGGTCTTCCAATTCTCCGGAAACTCTTCTTGGTCCCAAATACAAACGACGAGATCATATAGACTTGTTGCAAGAGTAGCGCCTCCGAGTTTAGTTAATTCTGCGGGGATTCTATCGAGACCGGGTGCCTGTGCTTATGCCGTGGTAATAAAGTAACGACAAAATAAGACAATAATAGTACGCTTAGTTTAAATTAGGATATAAGGAAATTGTGAAGTTTTAGTTGTGTTTTTTTTTGTGTTTTTTTGTGCTTATATTAGCTCACTCTGTGTGTCTGTTTGTATCGTCGATTTTTCAACCACTTCCGATAGTCCAATTGAGCTGAAATTTTGCATGCAGGCTTAACTCCGATGACAATACAAAATTCTAATATTTTTGAACATTAAAAAATTTAATTTATGTTAATAAACAATTGTCTGTGTAATTTAAAAAAAGGAAAGATGTTCAGTGTTTTGATTTATCCCTTTTTTTACCAAAAAAACAATTTTGGCTCAATTTAAGTCTGAACCACACAAATGTGTGAGTAAAAAACATAGTATGTAATGGTGTTTATGATAAAAAGTTTCGATTGATATGAAGTACAACCAACACAATTGTGAGTATAGTCATAGTGTATTTTTCGCGGTTGTTTCAAAACACAAACAAAACAAAATACCCACACAATTGTGTGTGCAAGCAAGAAAAGGATTACTAACGTATACTACCCCAATTGGTAAATAGTATACCAGCTGCTTCATTAGGAGCGGAACTCGCGCAAATGCGTCAGAACGCGGGTTTCCTTTCTGTTGATAGTACCTTACCAATCAAAACAAATTCTTACTAATAATATTTATGGACCTGAGCCTAATATATTTTCTTTTTTGTTTGGTTTTAGTTTAAAGTAATTATGTTACTCTAAATTATTATTAAATAACCACGGCGGATGGCTAAATCGTAAGGCAATGAACTTCGCTAAATATGAGTCTGTTTACCCATCAGCTCCCATCGTCTTTCTTCCATTACTCTTATATGGAATAATCTAGGTTACCACTCGCGTGCGCCAATCACCCATGACCAAATGTACCTCTGCCGGCTGGAGCTGCGGGCACTAAAACCGCATGGAGTGCAACTGCGAGTGGTGGAAACAGATCGCTCACCACAACCACACTCCGGGATTGTATTTCTTGTAAATACAATAAAAGTAAATGGAGTAAAGTCTCGCCTTCCCTTCTCCCCACGACGAAGCTAATGAATGGTTTATATGACCAGTCGTATATCAAGGCAAAAAAAATATAGACATTGAAATTAAAAATAAATAAAGCATGCCCATTTATTATAATTCTTGCTTATCCCCATCCAACTTAAAGTTGATCGTGTAAATACTTGTTTTAATACTACACGTTTTTGATTTATACCGATAAAAGTAGTGGAAGAAATTACGAGAAACAAAAATGTCTTTCCATGGTGCGCGAAGGCTATTTTGTTTCTATATGTCTCGCTTTATCCACTACGCAAACAGAACAAAATACCAAAAAAGGAAAATCCATGAGAACTGCACAAAAGCACATTATAGAAAAAGTTCTCTTTTTAATTTTTGGATATTGCGTTGGTGTGCTGTGTTCCATTGTGTGTTGTTTCTCTTTCTACATAGCACATGCATAGTATGATTAAGAAGGAAAGGGACATAGAACTTTAACGACCAATGAAAAACGAGTTCCTCAAGGTCAAATTTCAGTGCTCTTATAATGAATTTATAAATTTCATGCGCTTCTCTGATTTTGTAACAATGTAATAAATAAATACATTTCGTTAATACTAATACAACACTACATTCACTATCACACTGTGCCATAAAAAGAAATAATTAAAGCAAATAAACCAAAAAATTAATAATTTTACGTATTTTTATTTATTTTATTCTGCTGTATTTTGTTTTTCGACTGCTGAAACATACACTCCCCATAAAACATGCGAGGTGTATGAAAAGATGTGTTAGAGTGAAGCGATGTTCCAGTGGATGTGTCTGTTCGGGACGATTTAAGGTGCGGATAGTGGTACCAATTCTACTCAACATACGTATAACGCTCGGTGATCGAGTGGTAAGTTATCTACACAACAAAGTGTTACCACAGGCCAATGGTCGCGAGTTCGATGGTCAGAGTCCATTACTTTAATGAGACGAATATTATTCTTAACATGCATCGATGTTGCTGGATCAAGTATTCCTCCAATACTGATTGGTAATTGTATTTTAGAATGTCATTCCATGTGGAGTGGAATATTGAAATCAACTGTAAACGGCGGCGATATACATACTCATATACATACTCATCCTGCAAAATACTGGAATTAACAATGGTGGTAATCATCAAAACAGATGAATTGATGACGTAGAACATTTGCAAATACAACTACAATCAATTGATTTACTATTGCACAACGCCATACATCGCCAAACGCAATAAAAGGAATAATTTCAAACTCTAGAGGTACACAAGTTTAAAAACACGAGCAATTTGGAACGAAGAGACATTTTTAACTACAAATGTCTCTTCGTCCCAAATTGTTCGTGACGCCAGTGAATAGTGCAAGCTAAGAAGTATAAAGTGAGACAGTGTCAAAAGTAAATAGTAAAAGTGAATTAGTGAGTGAATTACTGAATATTTATTAAAGAATACTTAATATTTGGGTAATTTATCGGTCTCGGGAATGAAAAATTGCATGATTTTGCGTGAATTTTAATGTGGGTTGAGAATTTGATAATTTTTAATATTATCCTCAAACGCACGAAAGGAAAATGATAACAATTTATCTAATATTTTCCACTGCTCTCGAAAAGCAAGACAAACCATCCAAATATAAACCAAATCATACATAATTTAACTATTTTGTCCTTTATTGAACTACAAATTTTGTGTTGGTTTACGTTACTTAAATAATAAATAATTTATTTTATTACTACTTGTATATAGCACTGACTCTCTTTCATATTATTTTGTACTGGGTTGTTGTTGTTGTTGTGATTTTGGTAGAACAACAAAACAATGTAAATCGAAATGGTAGAAATACGATGGAAGTTTTTTTTCGTATATCGTGAAAACGTATGTATGTAGGTAACATAAATTGACAGATGGGAAAATTTACAATGCAATAACACAGCAAATGGAAAATACATATAATCAACTAATTCATTTATGGGCAAACATTTTCTGAACACAGTGTATATTTACCACTGTGCTGTACTTGTACTAAAATTTATGTGTGATACAGGATCTATCTGAACACTTCCGTTCTTGTTTGTCATATTTTATTCATAAAGCAATTTTCTTGCTATTCGTATTTTTACCTTCATATTATATCCATTCTGTTATTTCAGTTTATTTAAAGCTCAACGTATTCCATATATTTTGTTCCTGGTCGAATGCATCCATACCATAATTCCCAAATGAATGAAAAATAAATTTTTGAAAGTTTGACGAATTTGAGCTCCCCATACAGATACAATTGAATAGTTTTACTAGATGTATATTTATTGCAAATTGACGATGAATGACAATGAAAAATTTAATATTGCACAATATCCATCTGATACACAAGTAATACATATATTTGGTGTATAGTAAGAGTAATGGATTGAATTAGATTTGAGCTTTTTTGTTTTAGTAACAATTCTAAATTGGTGAAAGTTGATTTTAAGTGGCATGCACAATTCGGTGTGTTAATGTTAAAATTACATTTGGTTCGCCTGGCCGCTAAATAAATGGTTTGTTTAAAACATGTCGTTGATCCATTTAATCTTTATTGTTTATAGTTAAATTATAAATTTGGCATTGTTCGTTACGTTGAACTTTATTTGAACCGTTTTAGGCGATATACTTATTCACGATTTCTGAATTTGTAAAGCGTATGTCATACATATCTCTAAAAGTTTTTATTATGAACCGCAATAACCATATGACGTTTTTGAAATTTATTTTTATATAGAATCCAGTGGTTTCGGACATTTTGGGAGTAGACCCATTCATCACACATTATTCATTTCACTTACGCGGATGATTACAGTTTACTATAGAAGTATTGTATATTCCAAGTCAAACAGTAAATTATCATGGACGATAGATCAGCGTTGAGTTCCGCACATTAATATAGGGTGTCATATAACTAGAAATCGTGAAAAATGTTTAATAACAGTTAGACAACTTTTTTATTTGCTAATTTAGTAAGCTTCATCTATTATCTTTTATACTCGTATAAATAGTAGCGATTCTTCATGATTTTAATTTATACGCATGTGGTTCGCATCGAACTTGCTAATTAACAAAGTTGAAATACATCGAATCGTAGAAGCCTGATATAGAGTAATACCAAATAAAAATCAAATTATGAAGTTCAATAGTAGTGAATTGTCTTAATTGTGACGTTTCGTGTATAATGAATTAGTAAACTAGCTTAGGCGTAGTGTTTGTACCATAAAAATTAATGTCATATACGGTAAAATGCAACTGATAATTATATATATTTTTATTTTTTAAGTAGACTTTTCAGAACCAGTATCAGAATTAAAAACTTCATATTATTTATTTTCAGGTAAGATGTTCGATTTTTTGGATAACATTTCTATACACTTTGTCGGAATAAAATATACTTAGTCAGACACATTGATCTAGACTACTTCTAGAGCGCAGGTAAGTATTAAAAAATTATGTTTCGGGAGTAATTTATATAAATATAGTTAATATTAAATTTATATAATTTATCTAGTTAATTTTATAATATCTTTATTTAATATGAAACTTCGTTGTTTCGGAGCAAATTTTCATGTTTAATCCATTCCATTTATACAAATCTTTTATACAACGTTTTTGTGCTACACTGATCTGGAATCCTATCATGATTTCTAGGGCGAGTCTTAGGAGGTTCCGATTTACTCTTTTCGATCCGCTTCAATTTTCTTTTCTCAAGATGTTTTATATCGAAAATATAATAAGGAAACCCATTAAGTGTCATAAACACCAATATTTATGTCTGCTGACCACATTTCCCAGTGTACCATTACTTTGGGGTTATAGTTTACTATTAGTTATCGTGTTTCATGATACCATCTCCAAGAACTATAATAACTTATTTCATCGTAACGGTTAATACTTGTTTAAACAAGTTGACTTTAATTTTTAGATAAATTATCTAATTTATTTTTATAAAAAATTCCTTTGCCAGTTTGCCCGGATGAATCTTTGTTATATTAAATTTTTTAGTTTCTTGATATTGTTACGAATTTGCCCTGTCAAATTCGGTTCGTATTACTGGATTGTGAATACCGTTATAGAATATGACAGTTTTGGAGTTGTACCAATTTTCGTAATTTACACCACTTCAAGAATATTCCCGAATTTATTACTAAAACATTGCGTCTTAACCAAAACTAACTGAAAACTCACTCTTGTGTTCATCGAACCCGGTTTTATATTATGCTACGCTAAACATTCTAGATTCTAAATTTGCTAAAATCTGCAATACCATTACACTGCTATAAAACTACTTCTAATGCTACTATTTAAACCTAGATATCACCAACCTCACAACAATGTCATTAAACCATTTTGCGCTAATTCCTCGAAAAGCACTCGAATTTCTTCTAAAGGGTGGTTGAATTTTAAGGGCCGATGTTGATTTTGAATAAAACAAAAATTATTTAGGAAATTATTGTCAATTCTTTTTATTATGATAATATGGTATGGTTCAATTATGTATGGAACAAAATATCGACCAAATGGCCGCCGCGACCTCGGCGGCACACCTCCACTCGATGGTCC
This sequence comes from Nephrotoma appendiculata, assembly GCA_947310385.1. Lineage (NCBI taxonomy): Eukaryota > Metazoa > Arthropoda > Insecta > Diptera > Tipulidae > Nephrotoma > Nephrotoma appendiculata. The sequence continues at coordinate 179,588,116 of OX371223.1, read as the reverse complement.
AAATTTTCGATAACGCTTACGCATAATTGAGGTTCTATGCCGTTAATGTGCCGAATTATCTCATCCTTTAGCTCTTGAATTGTTGCTGGCTTATCGATGTACACCTTTTCTTTCAAATAACCCCAAAGAAAGAAGTCCAAACGGTATCAAATTACATGATCTTGGCGGCCAATTGACATCCGGACCATACACAGTTCGTTATCATCTCACGATAGCGAACACCATTCACAGTAACTGCCTGACCGGCCTCATTATGGAAAAAATACGGCTCGATGATGCCGCCAGCCTATAAACCGCACCAAACAGTCACTCTTTGCGGATGCATTGGTTTTTCGACAATCACTCTTGGATTATGATTCGCCCAAAAGCGGGAATTCTGCTTATTGACGAGTCTACTGAGGTGAAAATGTGCCTCATCACTGAAGATAATTTTCTTCGAAAATTAATCATCCACTGTTGCCATTTCTTGCCACCATTATGACCATTGACGACGTTTGGAATGGTTAAGAGGCTTTAGTTCTTGAGTCAATTGCACCTTATAAGCGTGTAAATGCAAGTCTTTATGCATAATGTTCTTCAACGACGAGCGTGAGAGGTGCAGTTGCTGAGCACGACGACGAATTGAGGTGGACGGCTCTTCAGCCACACTATCGCGAACAGCAGCAATATTTTCTGCAGTACGAGCTGTACGAGCATGCACTGGTGTTTTAAAATCTCCTACAGACCCGGTTTGCTCAAATTTTTGCACGATTTTTCCGATTGTACGCACATTTGGACGATTAAATTGACCGAAAAAATCACGAAGTGCACGATATGCATTTTGATTTGAACGCCCATTTTCATAATATGCCTGAATAACTTTAACGCGTTGCTCGATTGTGTATCTTTCCATGGTTCAAATTGAGTTAGTCTGAAATTGAGAAATGTCAAATTAAATGAAGAAAAAAAACTTGACGTTTAGGTGTGGTTCACATTCAACGTCGGCCCTTAAAATTTAACCACCCACGGTGATAGTCGTGTACATAGTTCTTGAATATATCACTCTTGATTTATAAAGTGAAAAATAAAAAACTTATCGGAATTTTGGTAAAACTGTCTTGTAAAATCAAAAGACGTTATTATTATAAAAATGATGAAGTTTCAGCCGATCAGTCAATCTGTTTGAGTTGTAGAGAGGACACAGACATTTAGTCAAAAAACTCGAGGTCAAACATTTTCATGATTACTATTCAAAAAAACAGTTTTTTTTTGTCAAAAATCAACTTTTCCTCTTGAAAAATTGAGCTGAACTAACATTGGGCGATTTCAGGGCACCCAACAGTTGGGAACATGTTGAGTAAAATCGCGGCCAACGCTATGAAAATGTTTAGCACTATGAAATTTTTAAATCAAATTGGCGATGATTTTACTGATCATGATAGGGGACCTGAAAGCGCCCATTGTTGCAAATTTAATTTAGAATCTTTTAGCTTATAGTTGATTTTCTCTTAATTGATATATTTTTCAAATCGAGGACGTACGGCTATCCGCCTGATTTTCATAGAACCATATGCGCACTTCGTAACTTCATGCCAGCCTATAGTATGGGCATGGAAGATGGGTTGGCTCATGAGTTCTGCACTCCGACAGGGGATCATAGTTGTGTTCATTTTCGTCACAGATCGTAATTTGAAGATCAAAATGACTTTTGCATCCTGCCCCTATAAGGATTCAAATACGGTACCTCCCGATCCAAACGCCAAAGCATTAATCTCTGAGCCGTTGGTCGGTCAGTAGAACCTTGATTATCTCTATAATATTTACAGATATGATATGTGCTGTCATATAATTTTGGTTCAGATTAGTGTTCTCCATCACCTCCCAAATTTATTGTACTTTCTTAAGAGTCACCTTGTATAACATGTTCATGGTCTGAACAGCCCGTTTCATGGCAACCAGGATATATGTAAATGAAAATATCCCGAAATAAAGCTATCTAAAAGTAAATTAGAAAAAAATAGGAGTTTAAATATGTCACAATGTCAACACACGACTTTCTTTTACCACGAATTTACATAGATTTTGAATATTTACAGTTGATTTCTTAAACGAAAAATTAAACTTACCGGAATTTTTTACTTTCTTCTATATTTAAAAATCATTCTTCTCGCTTACATTTCAGAAAACCAACATGATCAACCCTTGGTAAAAATTTACTATTAACATTTTTTTGAAATTTTTATTTCCTTGCCGTTTATTGTAATAGCTACTTTTCAACATCTTTGCAAAAATTCATAAATTGTTGAAAAATTGTTGCAAAATTTGTGGAAACTGAAAAAATGGAAATGTATTATCATAGTGGTCGTTCAGAAGGAAATATTGCTGCAGTAAGTGATACTGTTAGTGAGAGTCCAAAAAGCATCAATTCGACATCGTTCACGGAATAGTTTAAGTAAAGCGGTGTCATACAGCCACAGAAACAACTGATTTTTTGTGCGACCGCTTTGGCAATTAAATAACTTCTCGAAGAGGGTCAACCAACATTAAGGTCGCAGAGGTCAACATTAATTGACCGTCTAGATTTTACGATCTACCACAAAGATTTTTTCTATGGGGCTATTTCAAGACAAAAGGCTATGGTAACAATCCATTCATTAACCCGTTCCCGCAAATGACGGCTAAATGCGATAATATTCACTTCCTAACATTTAAATAACGCTCAATTTCATATGGCAGTCATAAACAATTGAAAACAAAAAAGTGTGTTTCTGGTCGTTAATTTAAAAGTGTGCGGCAACGGGTTAATCGATTATTAAATTTATTCAAGAAATTGAGTCGCAGCTCGCAGTAGTACCAGAATGTCCACTATAGTGGCGTGTTTTTTTTCGGCATGATATTGAAAACTGTCATGATATTACTATTTTAGTGTTCTGTTAAAATTCGTTTCGGATGTCACAGTTTATACATGTTTCGAATATAAAATAAATTTGGAAAGACGACAACTACAATTTATATATCAATTTGAAATGCTTTATATAATCTGTTTTGTGTTCATTTAAAAAATAATCTATAATTACGCTTGGAATACATATTAAATATCAAAACTAACATTAAAAATTATGTTTGTTAGCTATAAAATAAAGCTCTTACTAATAAAAGGTATTTCGGAATTAGCCAAATATTTTGCTCAGAGTGAATAGTTAATTTGTAAACTTTCAAAATATTTGATGCCTAAATTGTAACTAAAATATTTAAATTTTAAATTTTTAGAAGAAATGAACTGATTATAATTAATTCTAATTAAGGGGACTTTCATGCCAGTTTTATCGGCTTATTTTATAAGCTCTCCTTTTAAGAAATAATATGTTGGCTGTAGTTCTTCTGGTTTCTGCGTGATAGCCAGATTACCAAGTAGTTGGTAGCTTGGTTCAAAGGAACAAAATACTGACGAATCTTATAAATTAAAATAATGTATATTGCGCAGATAGAAAAAAATACAATAACAACACATTCAAATATGGTGGAGATTGTGAGTTAATTTTACTATGAAGTATTCAAACTATGAAACATAGTTAACTATTTTGAATTAATTAGGGATTAGGATTAAATTTCTCAGAAAATTAATAAATTAAAAGATAACTTTTATTTATAAAATTGTTTTATTTGTTTTACGGATTCGACTTCTCCTGTTACTTATGCCCGATTGCACAGAAAAATGACTAACGGCCGGTTAGTTGTGAGAGATGAGAAAAAGGCAATGCAAACTTGATTAAATATATTTTATTTCATGGAAATATTTAACGATTAGCTAAAAAGTTAACCAATCAAAATTGGCCATTTAAATATTTATAAGCAAGCTAAATATTTACATGGAATAAAATATATTTTATCAAGTTTGCATTGAGTTTTTTCTGACTGCGAACACAAATTCCATATACAATATTTAACTGGCGCACAACTAGCCGGCCGTTAATCATTTTTCTGTGCAACCGGGCATTAGTATACTAGTATTTATTTGTTTAATCCTAAAATACATTTTGCAGCGAAAAAAAAATTCCTTGACTTTAAAATCAGCAGCAACATTAACCATATATTCATTAAAGTTTTGTATATCTTTGACAAAAAATAATATCATCACCATTAAACTTGTTAAAAATGGATTCTAGTTCCTTTCTTTGATGCATAAGTTTGTCGTTTGGTTTTTGGAGACCACCTTGGTTTATCCACGAGAAAGAAGAATCTTGATATGTATTCACCACAGAATTATAACTACATAAGCAAATAACTCTGGGTACTTAATTTTATGGCAAATGTACCCAGCTAAATGCTCTAATGCATCATACTTTAATGCTTGTAATTTGTCTTCGGTAGCTTCGTCAGGAATATTTATTTTGGAAGTTAATGTTCTATAAATATTAGACATGACAAACTGCCTTCATTTCTGCTCAGAATATATGATCTAAGTCGGTACATAAATTCCAGTTGATCTGGGGCAATTTTAAGGAAGTAATGGCCATTACAATACCTAGATTTAAAATGAATTAATATAAAATGGTTGATATTTAGATAATCCATTATACTTTTTTGAAATGGCATCATATTTGATTTGCCTTTCACGCGCATTTTTAGTATATTTGCTGACATTTGTTTAATAATTTCAATTTTCAATAAACTGGATGGATTCTGAAAGCCCAATTGCTTAAATCCGTTGCCGACTGTCCTTGCGAGCTGTCCGGATGTTGAGGCAATCAAACCAATCATTAACCTTAAATAATTAAAACATTAATATTAAGCTTATTAATTTTATATTTTATATTATTAAAAAACTAACTATATTATAAAAAAAACTAAGCCTTGCTTCCGCGAACCGTTGTATAATAAGCAATTAAAGGACATAGAGACACGCCGTAATAAACTATACTCCCTATATATAATTCACGGTTCGAAATATTATCATGAATTCGAGACCGCACGGAAGGAGTTTAAAACATTAAACTGGTTCCTGTTTAATAATTATATTCTGCAGATCGAGGAAGATTTAACTTCTACTCCAAAAAAGTTTTGGAATTTTATCAATATGAAAAGAAAGACCGTTGGGTTCCCCTTACCTATGACGTATCTAGATGCCTCTGCAAGTCATTCTTCTGAAGTCTGCAATTTATTTGCCAATTTTTTTGAATCCGTTTATGAATCGCCATCCATCGATCCAGCAGTTAATTCTTGCAACGTAGGGGAATTTACCCAATTACGGTTCACCGAAGATGACGTTCATGACAGCTTGTCTCAACTTGATGTTAATAAGGGTGCTGGGCATGATGGATTTCTGCCGATTCTTATTAAGAATTGTGCTGCTAGTCTGGCTGTTCCCATCTCCTTTATCTCTAACGAAAGCATTCGAACTCAAATTTTTCCAGATCCCTGGAAAATTTCGTATATCCAATTTTCAAGTGCGGTAAAAGTAGTGATATCTGTAATTATCGTTCTCCGCCATTCCAAAACTGTTTGAGCTTATGGTACAAAGGTTTTTATTTCTCCATGTTAAAACGGTTATTTCACCCGCACAACATGGTTTTTTCGCCGGGAGATCCACCGTTACCAATTTGATGACATTTTGCGTTCGATAAAATTAATCATTTAATTCTAATCAAACAGCTACAGCGGTTGAATTGTCAAGCCATCCCTACAAAGTGTTTGCTGTCCTACCTCTCAGATAGGTGGCACTTTGTTAAAATTGGTGAGTCATCTTTTCGTCTATTTCGGCTTACTTCTGGAGTGCCACAACGTAGCCACATTGGGCCACTTCTATTTTCAATATTCGTCAACGACGTGGTTAACTGTTTTGTCTCTGCAGATTGCCTGCTTTACACACATGATATGAAAATATTTGCACGAATATCAAACGTATCCGACTGTATACATTTCCAAGCGGATTTAAACAGATTTTGTGATTGGTCGGTTGAAAACAAACTGTTGCTGAACGTGAGTAAATGTAATGCAATGTGTTTCTGGCGTATCCGCTTTCCGATTATACATCAGTATTCGCTTTATAATGAAGAAGTCGTTAGAGTTAAGTTCATATCCGATTTGGGTGTTATTTTCACTCGAGATCTTACATTTATAAGGCATATTGATTCGATAATAAGCCGAGCATATATGATGCTTGGTTTTATTAAACGGAATTGTAAGGATTTCTGTGATCCGATAACCTTGAAATCTCTGTTTGTCTCATTTGTTCGATCGATTTTGGAGTATGCCTCACAGATTTGGTCACCTTTTTACCGATGCCATTCCGAGAGAATTGAGAGTGTTCAAAAACAGTTTTTTATATCTACGCGCTGAAAGGTTTACCTTCAATGCGGGCACATGAGCACGTACTTCCACCTTATCGCGATCGTTGTGCTCTCTTAGGATTACAACGGTTAGATCACCGACGTGATATTTCATCCGCAATATTTGTCCGTGACGTATTATGTTCACATTTAGATTGTGCCGAGATACTCACCAGCTTCAGCTTTTATGTTCCAGAACGGTGCTTGCGTCGCCGGGACGAATTCATATTTTCGAGAGCGGTGGCCACAAATTATTGTTCATCTGAACCAGTTTTGAACTTATCGCGTGTTTTTAATCTTGTTTTTCATAGGTTTGATTTTAACATGTCAAGAAATTCATTGAGGAACGAACTATTTAAATTTTATAATAACCGTTCTTAAATTAAATAATTTTTTCAATTTTGTCATGTCGCTTATTTTTAATAATTGTAATAATTACCGATTGTAACCCTGTAGGTAAATTATATAAATAAATATTAAGTAGTTACCAGTTTTAAAATTCCGCACATTACAGCCAACTCTCTGACTTTATTTCACTCAAACTTCACTTTCTGGCGTTCTGCGCCTTTGATTGTCAAATTTCTGACTGTCATTTCTTTGACTGTCAAAGATTTGTCGTTGGTTTTGATAATTAACTCCTCGATAATACTTTTAATGATAACTTCGCCATCAATTTCGAAACCATCATGAAAAACGAAATAGTTTCTCACCAGTTTGATAAGATGTGGTACATCAGCGAACACGTAGATTTACCGTATAATTTTATTAAGATTAACCATATAATTTTATTAATATCACCTTGGGGCTTGAAATTCTCTAAATTAGTATAAGTCGCAAATAAATCTGCTTTGCTTACTCACGATTTCCATCATATTGGATTTTTTTTAACAGAGGCGCGGGAATGAACGAAAATGAAAATCATGAGTATATTACCTCTATTATGTGTACTGTGGTGTGTAGCGGCCTGTTTCTTCAACTACAAGAAACACCGCACAATATACATAATCACAAACGGACAATTCTCCGTAGACTGTATTATTTATTAACGGACAATTCTCCGTATAAATAAGCATATTCCAAAAGAATATGCAACAACAGTTTGCCCATGCAAAATCGGTACATACAACAAACAATTTTGTACACATTACAAAATTAACAAATTTTATTATCATACCGATTGGCATGACAATCAAGATCGTTACCAAACATTGAAACGAACAATATTGCAATTGCATCATAGATGCCACCATCATATTTTGTGATAACCAAGACACAAAATATTTAAATTAAACGATGGCACGGTTCATTGCAATAATGTTCATAGGCGTACGCACGTCTATTATCCAAACAAATTGGTAACCAGCTGAAACCAGATTTGGTGGATGCAATTCAAATTTTTATTGTCTTGTTTACCAAATGCAACAATACTGGATCAATCCAACTTTTATGATCCAGATTTCAGTACAAAATTTTGTATATAAGTTATACAAAATTTTGAAATTTTCCTTATTCAGTTTTGGAATTTAGGAGCAGCAACACGCAGCCGCAACGCATCTAAAAGTATTTTTTCTTAAATAAAGTTTTTTCATTAATTCTTAAAATTAAATTAAATTTTGTTTATTTTTATTATTATTATTATTATTAATTTACACTGTGCTCCGCTTCGCCTTATTATCTTCACTTCCGCAACTCTCAACATATAGCGTTATAGGTGCAAGCTACAAACTAAACTTGAATAATTGGGGTATCTATATTGTTTCATATAAATTACAAGTCACAAGTTGAGTTAGCGAATTTTATTAAAGTACTATTAATTTAAATCTAATTTAATATAAAAATAGATTATGTCATAAAACAATGAACATTAATTGTGATTTGGTTATATAACTATTTCTTAAAACTATTAAATACTAAACTATTAAACTTTAATTAATTATTAAATATTATACATATTTCTAAATTTCATATAATGTAAAATAGGAAATAAAATAAATTAATAGGAATAAAAAAGATATTAACTTAATGAAAATTCCTATTGATCACTTCAGCTATATTTTTATCTGTTTCATGTATGCTTTGTACAGTATGCAGGTATAATTTGATTGACATGGTCTATGCCCTATTTGCATACATGAATTTTTTTCAGTGTAACCCTCTATTTTCCATTTTATATAAGTATTCTTTTCAATTTTAAATTTTAATCTTATTTTTCGTATTTTAATTTGTTTTTGCCGTTTGTGTTAAGTAGCCACAACTTCCATTTTTGACTTGTATTTATTTCTCAACTGACTTGTATTCATTTTTAACTCATTACACTTTTGATATTATAGTATTATTTTTTATTTTTACGTAGGTCTTAAATTATTTTCAACTTTTGATTTATTATCGGTTTAGTGATATGACTTCTCTGTACAGGGTGTGACTTAAGAAGATACAGTAAATTCGGGAGGTGTTCGAGGAAACTAATCTAAGCAAAAAATTATAGGACTGCACGTATCCTATCTCCAACCGTTAGAGAGATAATCAAGGTTTTACTGTAAACTTTGTCACTTTGAATTTCACTCACAACTTAAAAAATATTAGTTTTATATTACTTAATAAAATTTTTTTCATTTTTCTAACATTTTACGTATAAATCTATTGAAGCTTGATGTTATAATTGCATTTGTTCGGAAAATATGTAACTGATCAGTACGACTAATACCTCGAAATTACAGTAAATTTTCTAATTAATTTGAAAATATCTAAAGAAGATTACGTTAGTAATTAATTTTGTAAAGGAAAATTGAAAAAATTAAAGATTTTCACGTCTTTTTAGTGTGAAGTGTAGTTATTATTAATTTACTTTATTATTCGCCCTGTGTTTGATTAACTAATTAATTTGCTTGAAACGTTTATTTGGGAGATTTGTGAGTATAGTTTTTAAGTTGCGAGTGAAATTGAAAATAACTAAGGTTACAGTGGATCCTTGATTATCTATATAACGTAAGCTTTAGGCCCGTTGCACACTTCGGCTAAGCTAAGCTATGAAACATAGTTGAGACTAACTTAGCTTAGCTCGCTAGCTCGATCGTATGCACATTATAACTAAAAACATAGTTCACATATACTAATATGTAATTAGTTTCCTTTGGTGCTTGTACAATATTACATAAAAATTGTGTTCCGTCAAAATATTTCATTTTTAAATTGAATGCAAAAGACAGACAACACCAACATACCAAATTATAGTAAAATGGATTAAAAATAATTTTATAAATTATTTATTGTTTGTTTAAAAAAATAATTATTTATATCGCGTTTTGCGAAAAAAGTAAGTCAAGAAAATATTTTTTTATAGATAAAATATGATGATCCTGATTTATGGACTTTCGAATGACTAGTTTCCCATCATCCCATATAGCCTCGCTCATCTCTTCCACAACTTTTCCAATTGTGCGAACTGACTTCTTGTTAATCTGATATATTTGAAAAAGTTAAGTTCTGATAAATCCGGTAAATCCACCGTACGGCGTACTTCGCCGCGCTTCGATAAAAAATGTGAACACCAAGTAATTCGTTTCGTTCTTTTCATCAAAATCTTCAGAATCCGATTCATAATCTGGCAGATCAGTTTCTAATTCTAACTTTTCTGACGACATTATTTTGTAAGTGACCTGTCTCGAGTGTTCCAATAAATTTTGGTTACTATTTGTACGATATGTAGCTAAGATGAAAAAAGATCAATTATATTTTTGGAGGATAAATCAGCAATGGACTTACTTTTCTTCTCAAAACATAATGTAAATAATTATTCTTTTACAAACACGTCTAAATAATCTCCGCTTATACAATATACACACCATCAAGGTTTTTCACAAAACGTGATATATTCACACAATTAATTATTTTTTTAACAGTTTTATATTTTCTAATTCGAAAAATATATTTTTTTAAATATAAATTAGTATTTTTTTATTATATGTATGCATGTAACGATGCATGTAGCTGACCTTAGTACGATGAAGACATCTCGAGCTAAGTTATTTCTGTGCGCTCAAAATTAGGCAACATATTTCACACAGCTTAGCTCTAGTGTGAACCGATACATTCAAAATGTTTAGTTACAAGTACGAGCTAAACATCGCTTAGCTTAGCTGAAGAGTGTAACGGACCTTATGCTTGTAAATCGGAGATAAGGCGGCAGAAAACTCTAGTAACCGGTATATGTTTTATATAAAGACTTTGTTCAGAACTTTTGCACCCAGACCCCGATCTCTATGCTATTGTTGTGCAACAGTGTCACTGATTATTTTTTCATCAAATTATATTCGTGTTTTTCATGAGTTGAATAGCCTCGACGATTAAATGCTGCAGTAGTCGTGTTCATGACTTTATTTTGAAATCGTTGCGAATATCTAAGTTACTCTGTTTGGTAACCCCACAACTGAATGCCATACTTCCAAACAGGTTTCAATATTTGCTTGTAGAGCAGAAATTTATTTTGTAGACTGGAGCTTTCCAGCGAAGCTTATCGTCTAATATAATACCAAGGTAGGTGCGGCAGTTTTACCATGTAGTATTTCGTAATTGTTTATATGCACGGCATAAATTGGTCCAGTTCTGTATTTATGCGATAGCTGTTTGTATCTTCCCTATCGTTTTATTGGTTGCTGCCAACCTATTGCCATGATAGCTGTGCCATAGGCGAAGGTGGCTATAGTGTTGTTTTCATGTATTTGAAGATCAAGGATATATAACAGAGAGATATCGGGAACTAGTAACACTCCCTTGTTTAACCTGAATGAATGAATTCTGCTTGAATTCTTTAACTTCAGAGTACTTTTAAATTAGATTCCAGTATTTGACTATACTTTTCGGGTATAATTAGATTAAGTTTAGCTGTCAAGCCGTGATGCCTGACTTTGTCAAAGGCTTGCGCTACATATTAGAATAATACGGAGCAGACCTTTTTCTCTTCTAATGTCTTTTCAATCACGTTGCTTGATCATTTTGGAAGCCAAACTGATGATTCGGAATAAGTTTATTTCTATCGAGTATCGGTTTAAGTCTTTTTAATGGTAACTTTTCAAATAGTTTAGACATTGTAGGTAACAAGTAAATGGGTCTTTGTGTCATTACTAAGTGAGGAGGTCTCCCTGGTTTGGGAATCATAATTACTACAGCCATTTACCATATTTGTGGTACGTATTTCAACTTGAATATCGCATTTCATTTTGGTGCTTACTTGGTTTATTTTAAGATTTTTTTAATATAACTCATCCTTAATTTTCTCTATTACAAGTACAGGGTGCTTTTTAAATTCCAGACCGATTTTGTTTGGTTGCTATTTATCAGTTCGCATTTGACAGTCCATGTGCCGAGCAAGACAACCATTCAGCATGTAGTGAATATTTTGAAAATTTGCATACACTAGGAAATAAAGTAAAGACGATTAATTAGAATAAAGATTAGAATAAAGTACGACAATTAAACCAACATACACCAGAAAAGATTGATGTAGTATGGCAGAGTGTTGCTGAATGTCTAGGTACCGCTTATCGGCGCTGTTGTTTGTTAAAGATTTTCAAATAAAATTTGTATTTATACTCGTATCAAAAAATTTAATTGATACGAAAGCTGCAGGAAAATGATCATGAACGGTTGCTAGATTGGGGTGCTGTAGTTTTACATCTCGGTATAGATAGACGACTGCCATTTTTGGCAAAAATCAGTATGGGCAATGAAGCACATATTGACTTGTATGGCTTTGTTAATAAACAGAATAACTGCTGTTGGAACACTGAAAACCCGCAATTGATACACTAACGACCACTAACCCTCGAAGAGTAACTGTATGGTGTGCCTTTTGGGCATGCGGCATTGTTGGGTCATATTTCTTTGAGGATGCTAGAGGCACTGCTGTAGTAGTTACTGGTGACCGCTATCGGGTTAGAAAATACACGCACCTATTAGAAAACTTTTTGGTACCCGAATTTAATTAATTAGGCCTAGAGAACATGTAGTTCCAACAAGACGGTGGCCCATCACACATAGCTCGTTCCAATTTTGCGAGAAATTTTCCCCGGCCAAATAATGTAAACAAACATTGATGTCGACTGGCCCTCAAGATTCCCTGATTTGACCTCTCCAGATTTCTTCTTATGAAGGTACTTGAAAGGAAAGGTTTACACCAATAAACCAACCACAACCTCGATGCTTAAGGACATCATTAGACGAAATTGGTGAATTAGCCACAGAAGTCTGCGAAAATGTTATAAAAAAGCATATAAAAGAGCTCGCGTTTGCGCCACGGCCTGAGCCGGCTACTTGACCGACATTATATTCCATACATAATGTTAAAGACAAAATAAAAAAATAAAATTATAAAATTGGATTTCTTTTTTATGTTATTAAAAAAAAAACATCGACCTGGAACATAAAAGGCATCCTGTTCAGTGCAAATTTCGTGCCAGGACTCTGATGAATAAAACACAAAGGGCCTCTATTCAAAGGGTTTTTACCACGCTTCTATGGGCACGTTTATACTAATTTTAAGTCGCCATTAATTATTTTTGTATAAAATGATTCTTCTGAAATACTCTGCTTAAAATGGTGTGAGTTCAATTATTTGTGGTTTTTGTTGCTAGTGTAAAGATGGAGTAGTATTCAATTTTCTTTTGTTACTTTTCCTTTCTATGGCACGAACCCACTCTGTATCTTTTGCCAAATATTTCACATCAGTGTGATACTCGCACTGTGCTTTAGCATTGGTTTCCTGCATAGATATTTCGGTTTCTTTCATAAGCGTTAGTTAATTATTTAATTCATCAATTTGTCGTTGTAAATTGAGAATGATAACACTTTGTAGATTGTTTTCGTCGATGGCTTTCTGCGATTAATTTTATATTTTCTGTTCTTTTTCAGTATTAATCCAACTCGTTTGAGCGAGTATGTGGACACCTTTTGGTGATGTTGATATATCTTTATAATGCGGCACTGATATTGCGCAAGATTTTGTGAGTATTATGTGCTAATCTGTTCATAGTCAGTGACTTCTAGTTTTCCATGATAGTGCCACAATAACACGGAATGACCTTTAATTGCGAGCTAGAAATTTTATGACTCAATTTTGTTGTTTTACCAAACACTGACTTGATGATCGTATATTATTCAATAGAGTCCAGAAAAATATATGTTTTGTAGGATGAGTATACATGGCACGGGTGAATATTAAGTATGAAAATTTTATTGTACCTCGGCGGGAGCGGAATGTTGAATGAGGCGATATTGGAAAAAGCAAAATAACTTTCGCGATTTTTGAAAATAGGTAAAAATAAGTTTATGCCTCAAGAACGTTAGCTGAATTAAAATGGGCAACTGATTTAATAAGATATTAAAAACAAAATCGTAAACCTCACAATATTCCAACTCAATAAGAAGATCATCGTGATCATCATATTCAACCACATAATGGTTACTATGGGACTCTCCTTTACACCTACTGTAGCTGTGAAACCTATCTTTTTCTGTATAATATTTCGTTAATATGAATTTAGATTGTTTACTATATACAGATAAACATAAACGGTGATTATAAATAATTTATGTATAGACTGGGTTCTGATCGATCGTGCCCTGTGTATTTTATTGAAAATTGATCCTAACAATATAATAAATATAAGAACTATTACTTTTAACAGCAATAAAATAAACCCAATTTACTTAAAGTCATCCCATATCAAAACACTTGTCAGTCATCATGAATTATATGTATTGTAAAATACTTCATATTTTCGTTTTGATGAATATATAAAAGGCAAAAAAACTGAATAATTTACGTGTGATCAAATCTACTCTATTCGTATAACAAGAACACCAGCAGTTAACAATAACAAAAGAGCAGACACAAAAGCTCATGTGAAAAGCTTCCTTTATACCATTTTATATACACACGTCGAACTCGAAGATACATATATAGATTGTGACTGAAATAATAAAAATTTGTGAAGCAAATTAAAAAAAAAAAATTACGAACATTTTTCATTTAAGTTGAACATTTATGTTTCGTCACTTAATTTTTTATTCGTTAATGTTTACTTTTTTGATTTCCACATGAAGCTCAAAACGTTTTAGTTTTCATCTCATGTCAATGTGCAAACAAGACACATAATTTAAGATTGTGCGTTGTTGCGTGTATGCTTGTATTTTTTCTTACGAGAATTTATTTTGAGTTTATTTTTTAAAAATATTTTCCTAGCGAAGTTTATTTGGCTTGAGTTGAGTGAGTGTATATTGTACATATTCTGTTTACAAACGAATATGAAAACAACAACAAAATGAAATTAAAAAAACTTTGAGAATTTATTCCATAAAGAAGAAAATTTCATTTTGTTTTTGGTTTGGTTTGTTTTCATTTTCAGTCGCAAAGTTTATTTCGTTGTGAAAGGTTGAATATAATATTGGTGCTCTGTGTTTTTGGTGTACGAAGGCAAAAGTTTTTAAAAAAATCTCTCGTAAATTAATTGTTTTGTTATTATTTTATAAAAACGTTATAATTGTTTCTGTTTTGTACACCGTATCGTGGCTGGCTATTGTTGATGCATTTGGTTTATTTATTGTGTTTTTGCTTTGTTTTGTGAGAATTTAACCAAATAAAAATTTCGATTTTATACAAATTTAATTAAAATGTATTAATTTTTAAAGTGAATTTATACGTGTGTGACAAGATGCCTGTGTCTGTATGTGTTTTTAAATTTTGTTAAAAAAAAAAAATTCAAATTGAAAAAAATAATAAATTGTAAAATACAAAAAGAGGAAGCATAACATAGAATATAAAATTTTATTTTATTTCGAAATCAACAGGGATTTTTTGCAAAGTGTTTTGTGCAGGAAAATTTACGTACTCATATCGTACCTACCTACCTACATATACGAGTTCATATTTTATAGTGAAATAATATTATTCATGTTCCTGCACATTACATGTATACTAATATGTACCAGCGATTCTCACAAATATGTTTAATGTGATTTAAACTTTCGCGGATGAGTTTTTAAATGGATTAAAATCGTTGTTTTTATGTCTTTACGTTTTTTATTTTACATTTTGTTTTGCGAGTCTCTCATAAAATGTAAATTGGTATTTTAACAAGAAAGTGATTTTATTTAATATTATTAACTTTATTATATTGTTTAAAGATCATTTATTTAGATTCAGAAAAATATAATCAGCCTTAGGTTAATATTTGCTGTAGAAGTTTAGTTAGATTATGGTTGATATAATCAAAGATTGATCAAAATTTAAGTTAAAAATATGACATAGCTTTTTAAAATATATTAGCATACTTATTCATACTTTGGTAAGAATATAAGTTTTCTTGCTTTTGGTTATTTACATGCATGGTAAAATATATGTATAATGAGCAAGCATACGTACATAGTCTGTGCACTCCGATGTTTGTGGTTTTTCAAATTTTAAATATTTTCGTTTTAAATACGTAATTTAATTTAGCGGAAACTGTAACATTTTTTTCGATTAAACCTTAAATTTTAAATATTCTTAATACATAGTGCGGATTACGTCGTGTTTTTGTACACCATACAAATAAATTAACTACATTATTTTAATGACTTGTGTGGGACAATATAAACACGAAACAAGTATAAATTCATCATGCTTTTTGCAACCATACTTTGGTTATATTTTATATTTAAACTTAAGAACATGACATATTAATTAGATATTTTATAAATGACAAAACAAACCTTTGAACGATACGTTTAGAAGGTATCATAATAACCTGGTCAGACTGCTATTTAATAAATCCGATTTTGAAGTTTTTTTTGGTTTGCTTTGTATTTACTTATTTTTACTGGCTAAATTACCCCGGGGTTGCACGGTAAAAATTAGAAATTGAGAGCTAACTTTAAACCAACTGTGAATTTTCCTGTTGATCGACCATTATAACCGACTTTTTACAGCCGTATCTCACTCTGTTCACTTGCTTCAGCAGCTCTAGAAGTAGACGTTCTTTTCGACGAATCGATTCAATTGACTGATAACGGAATTCATTTCGTACAATATTTCAGAGTCAATGGTATTCACTTCTGTTCACTGAGACGATTCCATTTCTAATTGCAGACATTTGTGGGCTAACATTGTAAGGAACATCCTAAGCCCAGGGGCCGGCTTGTTCAAAAACATTACGAAAACCTGCTCATTTTGATATAAAATCCCTTTGCAAAATTTAAATTTGTTTGAATAAATGGTTACTTTTAAGAAGGGTCTCCTTGATCCAAGGGATGAACCTCCCGAATTTGAGTATTTCATCATTTTAATACCAAACTAACATATTTCGGACACATTTTATAAGAGTATCTAGACCCATTGGGCCGACCTATTCAAAAGTATCACGCTAAGCTGCTCTTTTGATTTAAACTTCCTAAAATTTCAATCAGATTGGATGAATTGTAGGGAAACTAATATGAAGGGACCCCTTGGTCCAGGGGAAGGACCCTTTGGATTCGGGCTTGTCTTAAACTTATTTTCGTAAAAACATTTACCAAATTGAAATTTTAGAAACAATTGTACTGGGCCCCTAGACCTCGCGGTTCAACGCCATCAAAAATATCGTAAGGTTGGGTCTGGTCATGCAACTTATACACGTTAAAAATTTCATAACGCCCTTTCGGACCAAACGAACATTTTCGGGAAAAATTATATGGGAACACCTAGATCCAGGAGAACGATCCCTTCAATAATATAACGAAAGTGAGCAGCAGGATATAAAATACCGATGCAAAATAGAACTCGATTGAATGAATGACGTGGAAGCATTTCACTAATTTCATATAACCTCTTTCTTAAACTCATTCCCGTGGAAATATTTAAAATAGATCCGTTGGTCTAGGCCTGGTTGTACAAATTTAGAAACTTTCGTGGGCGTGTAAATATCAACTCACCAAAATCGCAGCACAATCGGATGAATGATATAGGAACGCATACGGGACACACAGAAACATTCATTTTACTTTCTTTTACGTAGTAAAATAAAACAAAGCCAAAAATTCCAGTCTCGTAATTTTTGCAGATTTACAATTCGCTATATCGTCAAAGTAAAAAAAGTAGTTTATAAAAAGTCTCTGTGTGTGCGTATTTTCCGTTGTGCAGACTAAATGATATTGGTTCTCTACAGCCCGTACGGATAGGGTCTAGGTAAAATTTCTCATTTATGCTCTTTCCATAAACTGGTAAATCCCAGTGATTTGTGGTCGAAATCTATCTACCGAAAGTGGCAGCATCGGGAGGTTCGAGTGTTTGGTCGAAACCGATCCTCCGTAGTTGACTGCTTTGCTGGGAGCTTTTACATTTTTTTGGAAATATTTTGAAAATTATATAGCATTTACGCATAAACGATTGAAAACATAACATTTTAGATTAAGTTTTAAACAAAATTCTTGCAGATCATTTTTTTAAATTTTACCAGAAATGACGAGTTCTGATAAAAAAAACACTTCACCAACATTTCACCAACATTCGGCATCTCTACAGTTCAGGTGGATTGAATATTCAGAATAAAACTTCATACTAAAGCTTTTGAAATGTGGTGGACATCTATATACCAGAAGTGGTAGCTTCCGTAGGAGCTTTTCAAATTTTACAATGAAGTTTCAATTTTTAACAACGATTGCCCTTGTTGGTTTTTGAAATTTAAGCAGGTGCATTTTTTTTATACAAGACAATTTTTATCATGAATCTGGTAGATTTCGAAGTGTGTTGTATTTGACATCTATTTACATTTGTCGTAAAAGAAATTCGGGTGTTGGTTACATCAATTACATCTCCATTTTTTATATATTTACATACATATATGTGTAGATGAAAAATTAACTAAATCGGTTTATTAAACTGTTTAGGCTGTAAATTTTCTCGTGACTCGTCTCTACAGCTACTGAACAATTTGAATAAGTAAGCAACTGGAACAAGTAAGAGCCGAAGCTGTACGCTATTTCGAACATTTTAGTTTGTACTATACGATCACCAAAGCTTTCAAGCCTTCTCTCGAAAACTAAACAGCAGATCTTCAAAATGTTCATAAAAATTCAATTGTCCAAAGAGAGATCAACGTAAGCTGTTACACATTCGCTGGTTCAGGTTTAAGTAATTTTAATTTAATTTTTTTGCTTTTTATAACAAGTGATATCAATACAATTTTCACGCGTTTATAAATGCAATCAATCTTGTAAATATTTAGTCCATTGAACTAACCCTTTGAATGGTTAGTTGGTTTTTGTATAGAAATGGCTAAATTGAGAAAGGTAGTCGAAAGTGGCCAATGGCGTGCCTTTCTCAGTCCATATTTTATTTAACATAAACCTTGAAAGACCTTGAATAGAGAAAAACCTTGAATAGAGAGCTCCTCATAGATCTGGTGGGAAAAGTTTTAACTTGTTGGGTTTATTCAGAGCCATCTACGATTTAAAGTGCCGTAATACTAAAATGTGTATTTTAGTTAGAGGAATAACTTTAACTATGTTTCCATGAGGAACAATGTAAAATTTTTGAATTAATATTTGTGAATGAAAATTTAATTGATGAATTATAATTTTTATTTTATACGATTAAAAACGTATTCAAAAAACAGATATTTCTTAATGTTTAACTTACTGTTTAGTTGTATGGGTTAGTAAAAGATACGAGTACGTTAATTGTTGGTCTCATCGGTATGAAGTATGAGAATTAAAACGATGAGTTTTAATTGCATTAAATAAACCACAACCCTCCTAAGAAAATTAGACAAAAAACACGAACTAACACAGGAGTTTTTATGAATTTCAAAAATTATTTCCTTATCAACACCCCGATTCCGTTAGTTGAGTGGTTGTCGTTCCAAGTGTTAACAAAAATTTGTTAAACCGACAAGTGATTTGAGGCGAAATAAACAATTAAAATTGTAATTTTGAACCTTGTTGTATTTGGTGGTGCCTAGCAAAAACATAAAAAGCAATCGGCGTTTGAAGTTGAAGTAAATACGATAGGTTATAATTGCTTTGGCCAACCACTGGTTTTATAGTAAACGAATCACTTAAAACGACAGACTACACGACTAGAGGGAGCAGGGTGTAAATTAATCAAATTAAAATTTCTAATGCAATTTTTCACATGAATATGTTAATAAATATGTTTTTTTTAAATCTCTGCCATATATTGTGGGGCCGAAGCACTCCCTGCTCTTTCGTGGGAAGTTTTCCCATCCTACTTTACGCAATTACTGACAAATCGAAGACGTACGGCTATAGGACCGATTTAAGTTACTATCTGCGCATTGCATAGCAATAGTTTTGCACGCAGATAAGGGATCGTAGCTGTGTTCCTTTTAATCACAGATCATAATCTGTTGATTAAAATTGCCTTTTGCATCCTACCCTTATCGGGTTTCAATCTCGGTAGGGTTCCACACGCCAAAGCTTTAACCACTGTGCCATTTGGTCGGTACGGTACCAAATATGTTAATTTCGTAATTATGTGTTATTTATGTTTCGGTTAAATTTTTGAAATACATTTTTGTAAACAATGTATTTCAAAAATTTAATGTAAGCTGATTCTTATGACAAAGAACAAAACCTTAGATAAATAATGGCGAAATCTTAGGGCTCTTATATCTAGGTGGCTATGGTTTATTTCTGTATGAAAATTTTACTTTCATAAAGTGTGCCGTGCTAAAATTTCAAGTAAAAAAATGCTCCATAAGCGTTTTATTAATGCACTAGACGTCACACTCCCAACTTTAACAGTCGTCAATAAATTCGAACTTGAGATGTGATATCAAGTTGAAGGTCATTTGGAGACGAGCGTTTAATTTTTGTTTGTGGTTATGTTGAGCCACAAATGTAAAATTTAGCATCCATTGATTAAAGTGTAGATGAAGTCGGACGATGGCCCGGAAACTCGTTTTTATATTATACTTGTATCTCCTAGAAAAGAAGGGCGCTGCAAACACCAAATTGCGGTTTGGTAGCATAGAAGAAGCGTGTTTTTCCTAGACGGATATTTCAATTACACCTCTTCATTTTTTGTGTCATAAAGCCGTATGTATGATTAGTTTACTTTTGAAAAGAAAAATAAGGTTTTCAATATTTTGGTGTTGAAAACGTTTTATTAAAACATTGAATCGTTAAAGTAGCAGGCTTTCAAGTTCCATCCCATATAAAAAATTCCATAACGCTATAGCAAATGAGTGTAACCATACATATATGTATATCGAAATCGTGATCTGTCCCATACAATAAATATCATGACGACACAAAATTGTTGATGGTTTAATTTAAAATTAAAAGCTTGGTAATTCATAACTCTTCTGCACGAATGATTAGACACAATAATTCGAAATTTTAAAATACATTTTGTTGACTACCGATCTCTGTTCCGTACGAAGATTTTACTCCTTCTCCTCTTTACTTCCACTATATAATCGTTGAGAGCTATTTATGTAGTGAATTATTCTGCATATTGCTGTTCTTGAAATCCCAGAGGTTATCCCTTTTAAAAGATTCACAATTTAAGTCTTTGCAATTTCCAAAGAATTCAGACGAATTCAAACTCAGGTTCGTTTGTTTCCTAAAAAGCCAGTATTCTATGAGTGTCCTTCCGAGCATTCATGGGCGGGCTTAAAAGCCTTGGTTATAATCAAAGAGATTTCAACGGCCTCTTCGTGTTGTTCCCGGGCGAGATTCCATTTGTCTGCGACATTTGTCAAGAGATCAGTTTTGGAGCGGATTTCATGAAAGCAATACTGTTTCTGAAATTAATTTATTAATGCATTTCTCATAAACTTTGGCTGAAACAAATAATATTGGCTAGTGGTTTGTGTAGTTAATCTTATCACAACCACGTTTTAGAACTGGTTGTACCTTTCTATAAGGAAAGAAGCATATTTTTAGTTAATATCCAAGTCTGCTGAATGACAACCTACTTTAATATTCGAATTGAGTAATCAATGTTGTCGAGCGCCTTTGCACCATCTCTAAAGCAACGATAAGTTATTGTCGTATAAATATAATTATCAAATAAGTTTCAAGAATATATGATTGGTTTACGTGGAAACTTAATATTTGGCTTATGATAAAGAGAGATAATGAATAACAACTAGACCATCAGCTCAACGCCAAGCAACCATTGCTTATCACAAATTTTTCTATGAAACCCCATGGGAACAACATAAAAGTAATTGTAAAATGGATCATTCCATGCAAGTATGTCTTATCCATCAGCAGCGTACACCTTCCTGCAACTCTGGTTCTTAGCAAGGATTCAATGGACAAAACAAACATTAATCCGAAATTAAAACTGACTATGTAACCTCATTAATAAGGGGGCGATATCCCTTCCAGTTTTCTATCGAAATCCGGATCTCCAGATTCACTTGCTCCGTATTATCAATAAGTCTCCATTTCAAGGTAGTGTAGTGTTTAACAACAACATTAAAATTATTTCGTTTAAATTTCGGCCACGTTTAAGTGCTAATTGCTATTGCTGAGAAATTCGTTAAAACATGCAAAGTTAGCGATTCTGATATTAAAATATGAATACGATAACGTCACAATTAAATTTTTTTAATGTATCGTATTTCACGATCGTTATATGATAAATGCTGGAGCATCCGGCTAAATTCTCTCATAAAGTTGGGAAACAAATCGCAAAAACAATTAAATCAAGGAATTTGCCTCGGTTTGCCAAGGAATTTGCACAATTAGCAAATTCTATTAAACCCATAAAAACACTTTGTAATCGCATTTTCTTGTATTATCTCTTGTACAAATATTATTAGTTCGAAACTAAGCTACAAAACTGTAGGTCTCTCCTCGAGAGAAAATAATCCAGGAGAACCAATATTTAATGAAGGAAGCTCTGATGAATTATAATAATAACCTACACATCGTCTCTTATCTTCTAACGAAACTTTATGAAATATTTCTCCATTTACTTGTTATATGTCTTGGATGAACGTTAAGATATCAACTGCGCTGTCAATCGCTACTTCCGTTACAAATTTTCTAGTCCAAATAAATATTCGGATTGACTGGCTCGTTTTAATCGCTCTATTTCAGTACCACACATCTGAATACACTCTGAAGCAAGTCAAAATCATTTATTAAATATATTAGAAATACTAAATTTATAAATCAAATATTTGTTTCAATTGTATAATATTACACTTAATTCACTTCACTTAAATGAAAAAAAAAAAAAAAATACAATTGCTTATATGAATAAATAAACGTTGGTCCAAACGTTGCTGAACACTAAAAACAGTTGATACACACGCAGCATCACTACTTGAATTCATTACACAAAATTTAACTTAATTTAAAAAAATTCAATTTTTATACTTTCTTCCTTTCGTATTTTTTGGCGTGCGGCACATCTAGCGAACTTCAAAAACCAACTTCAAGACAAAATCAATTTCTAAATTATTTTCAATTGGTTGTTGGTGTATCTAAGATAATATATGTACTTAGATATTTTGTGTAGTATTTTTATTTTTACGCATAATCTAATGATTATGGTTAAAGAAAAGAAAATACTTAACCATTATTTTACATCGATATATCGACATCATCAAACTATAAGACGGATAATTTTTTTATATGCGTTTATGAATATTTATAGCCCAAGTTAAAAAATGAAATCATGTATAAAAAAAAATGAAATTAACAGAGAAATAAAGTATTCAGGTCAAATAGAAATGACTTTTGTGTATTTAAATATGTCTTTTTATCTTAGATACGTATACGATTGCTTTTTGCATCTTTTGAGATAAATACATAAATAAATACTAGAAAATTCACTAGATAAAACTTGTTGATTTATGGCATACCAAAATTTATTAAAAATGTCATGGTGTATATACCAAAATTTATGCAGCATCGGAACTAAACTACTTGCAAGGTACACTGCGCTTTGCTGCAAAGAAATTTTAAAGATGCTACATGTTTGCCAAGCCTAAATATTTTTGTAACTCTACAAATGATTTATTTTCAATTTTCTTAAAACATTGCTATTAATTATAGCACAAATAATTTTAATTTAAGTACATTGGTGTGTATATATATTAAGGCTTGCCCATCATAAACTTATACAGAATAAAAATCAATTTTCCTTTTCCCTATTTTAACATGAAAACAAATTTACACATGTGTAGGGGTGTATATGTACCTCCTGTAAATAGGCGGGATGTAATTAAATGTATAAACTACGGGTAAGTTGAAAGCAAAATGTATTGTTAAATAAGTTTTAATTCCAACTATTGTTTAGTGCCTGCAAATTGTAGTAGCGAATTTAGTGGTACCTAATGACTGATGAATAATGACTAGTTGCCTCTTCTCACCAAACACAAATATGAACTAAACCAATGTTAGTTAGCCCTTGTTAGGAATTTTGAAAGATTTTCTAAGTTCGTGTTGTGAACTTGATAATATTGCCCCTTAAGCCGTTTAACCCAATATACATTTAAACATAACATAAACATAAAGAATATTGTATTGCACTAGGGTATTGTATGTTCAATAAATTTGTAAAGTTAAGAACAACGAATTTAACTTAATTTTGCCAATATCTTATTATACAAGTTATTAAATTTAACTATATTGAAATATCTTACTACCGCACTGTGCACAAGACTAATCTTTTGAAGTCGTTAGCGATAAATAATTTCTCCAGTTTTTTAATAATTATTGAGTGTTAGTGATCGCTGGTATTTTTTGATAAATCCTTTGAGAATTAGTTTAAGAAAACTTAACTACGTAATTTCCGGTAACAATTAAGGTTTGCTAAATCAGCAAAATAACTCTCTAGAAAAACTAGTTTCAGTTACCACAATAAGTGGGATTTAACCCTCTAACTGTTTAATTTTGTTTCAAAAGACGTTTTCTCAAGCTATTGTGAATTAAAATAAATGAAGTTACTAGACTAACGGATATTCTAAAATGAATATTTTTTAAATGATCTATATTTGACCTTCTTCAAAAACAAAATTGATTTCAATTTTTTTTATCTTTATTACGAGTATACTCGACATTACGCGAAAAAACTTCGTTTTGCTTTGACGAGTATACTCGACATAAACAGTTAAAAGGTTAAAATGCCGTCAACAAACAACTGAAAGGATGGCAACGGGTTAGCAGTTAACCCCATTTCATCTTGGCTTAGTAATCACACTTTTCAAAGATGCTAAACGGTATAAAAGTAAAAACGTTATACATTTGAGTAACGAAAAATTAGTTTTCTTCTACATTTAATCCAAAAAATACTCGCGAACGAATTTTCTTAGTTGATTTTATCTTAAATTATTCTCAGTGAAACTCTGATCTATAGTGTGTTATTGTAATGCAAATCGAACATTTCATAACTTAATTTTGATAGTACGTAACTAAAAATGTTTCGCAATTACTACACATAACTCGTTTCGCCAATTAATAATGTTGCCTAAATGTTGATTTCATGTAATACATCTACTTTCACAAAAGACTTCAACTTTTAATTTTATCAAATATTTGTAAGCATCAAAAACATTGTGAAGAACTTAATTTTTCTTCACAATTGAATTTTGGAGGAGTACGAAATATTTGTGGCAGACTGCGTAAGTCTTTTATAAGCGTTCACTAAACTTTTTGGAATCGCGAGTATTCTGCACGAGAGATCTAGAAAAATTTGTGGTTCCGAAATTTTCGAGATTACAATATAGAGCCATCAAAACCGATTAGCGTACCGTTGAATGTTGAAATTAGACATGTCGTAAGACATGTTTATACTCTTTTGCTCTAACGTATATGATAACATATGATAGAAACCTGTAATATCCAACATTTAGGTTAAAACTAAATCAGTAGTATGTCTAGCATGTTTCTGAAAATTGGAGAATCGAACGAACGTCTTATAAATATATAGAAACATATCTATTTAAACGCCCGCACCTTATACTCTTGACTCGAATTTGTTGGTTTGCGACTTGTAAGTAAATTCCAGTTTTCACACCTACTATAGTAATAATTTTAACACTTGCTTTTTATAAAGCCATGTACCTACCTAGCTCGAAATTCAACTATACTATATTTAACCTGGTGAACAATTGTAAATATACGTAAAAAAACGTTGTATACCGCACTTTGTATTTGACTCCACTATTGGTACAGAATCCATTGTTTTTCTACCTCAGATTAAATCACTTATTTTAAGATCAGCTTGTTAGAGCAGTTGAGCACCGAATGAACGTAGTACACGGAATCAGAAATCAATATGGGTTTAATACTAAATTACTTTAATAATATGAGTTCTAATTCATTTTCTGTGGCGTATTCTCCAACGGATTCCTGGTTTCTTAGGATTTTAATACCGAGATGAAGAAGCGTCTTCTTTTCTTTTCAGACGTAGGTTTGATTTATTGTGGCTTTGAGGCTTCGGAAATGTTATGTCAATCTTATCGCTCACAGGAGTAGTGTGACTGTTATATGGGTACAAGCTCACTGCGAAACAAACAAATGCGATCTTCTGACCAAACATTGTTTACAACTAAAATTAATTGGTCGTGAACTTAGTGTACCACTACCATATAACTGTAGTAAGGTTGCAGTAAAAATATCTCTGCACACGATCATTTCATTGCACCAAACCTTATTTTAAGCATACTACTTCAGAGATACTTATGATAGTATTCGTTACCTGTGAAATTGACCTGTATCTATCAGGATAAGATCGCTCATATTTTAATGTTGGTATTTTATTGCCTTCCATTCCTTGGTTCAAGTTTATACTGTTTGCCAATGAAGCAGAGTGCAAGGCATTCCAAGAGGCATTCCTAAGAAGAAAACTTTCGACATTTGACAGTCGGTAATAGTTTTTCTTTATGATAAAATTTTAACCAGGTATCTTACATGATTACCGAATCGATAGTGTGTCTCAACTGTCATTCTTCCAACAATTTATTTTTTCAAAATGCCTGTTACTTAGTTAAATATTTCTTATTAGTCACCGTCATCATACAGTGCGTCGGCAATGGTTGCCGCCTTAAGTACTGTTAAGATTTCGGTTATGTATATTTACAGAAATTTTCAGTTGGGCCATAACTTTAATGAAGCGGCCAGAAGCTAAAAAATGTGTCGGTTCTTCTGATAATTGGCTTTCCCTAAAATTTGAAACACTTCAAAAGATGTATTCTCTAATCATACCAAGGACATGTTTGCAATTTTTCAGTTCATCCATAGCCATCATAAACAACTTTTTTGCAAACAAATTTTAGACGAGCATCTTAATTTCAATAGGGGTAAGGCCACATGTATAATACAGGGTGCGGCAACTATTAGTTCATTTTTAACATATATATTAAATAAGATGCGTATCGTTGGCATGCGTATGGCATGGCAATGGCAACGGTCACCATTGTTAGTCCTTTCGAGTCCAACTATATTTATTTTTTGAACTAATTGTAAACCAGAAGTCACAAATGTGAGGGTTATAATATATGACGTTAAAATAATTTTTATTTGTATAACTTAAAGCCTGTATGTCACGTTTGTGACAAAAAAAATATTTTATCGATGACTTCAAGTAACTCTAAAATCGAGTGTCACATTTATGATAGTTGGGCGTTACGTCTTACATTTATACAAAAAATTATCTGCTGATACTTAAGTATATATTTACTATCACAATTGTACGGTTTGGTCTTTAGTTACACCAACAGTTCTTTTTTGTTGTTTTCTTTCATTAAGTACTTCACATTTGTGACATCTGGACTCGAAAGGGTTAGTGAGGCTTCTTGCTCATTTTCGACGAAAAATTGCCCTATAATGCCTTTGGACCATATTCCACAACAAACAATCATTCGTTTTGGGGTATTGGCTCTCAGTTGCCACGTGTGGATTGTTGGCGCCCCGAATATGGCAATTTTTTGTTCATATAACCGCCGAGGTGAAAATGAGCTTCGTCAGAATAGATGATTTTTTATTGTAGTAAGAATGCTTAGCACTTCCAACCGAGAATTGGCTCATTCAGCGAAGTGAAAACACAATGGATGGTCAACTTGCCTTCATTTTTTGAACGAATTGGACTTTGTGGCCTTCCTATCCAGGTCTTTATGTAAAACTCTTTGCAAGGTGCTATCGCTGATGTTCCATTCACGTGATCGATGGCGGGTTGAGATGTTCGGCAATACTTTCCATCGAACGAGCTGGACAGCGATGCGCAACGTGTGTATTGTCTATTAACATGCCAGCCGAACGAACTCTAATCACAAATTTCCTCACACTATTCTTAGTTGGAGTTTCATTTCTACCGAATTTTGTTCGCAATTTTCGGCAAGTTCGAAAAGAACACCATTGAACGTTGGCGTTCAGGACTGTATTTTATATCATAAATATTTTATAAAACTGTTAATTGGTTTGGATTAATCAGTGGTTCTGTTTGATGATATATAAATAAATTAATTAATTGATTCTCTCAAATCAAATTAGAAAATATTTTTAAATTGCAAAAAATTATTTCGTTACCTTGAAAATCAACTTAACAGGTTAATGATAATTATTTCAAGGTTAAACTTATTCTTGGTAATTGCAAACAAAATATATTTTGTTCTGGTATACAAATCATTCGTTAAAAGATCATTGATCTGACGCAAAATAGAAGAATCGCGAAATATCAATAAATCAACCTAATCCGATTTCAATGAAGAAAACTAAGCCCGTATACAATTTTTTCAATTGACACATTTTGTATTTCAATCAACCGGAACTAATCTTCTAAATTTCACACTATCTGGCTAATGAACTCGCTGTTGATGCGCTTAAATAATTTTCAATTTCGGTACATACAGGCAACTAACAGGTGATGTACCTTTGGGTAATTTGACATTAGATTTTAAAAATACTTATCATGAATTTGAATCAAATCTAACCTTTGTATATTTTAGAAATATAGATTTTCAGTCAGATTTGATGTATCATAAATATTCTTAGTATTCTTATATTATGATTACGCGCATTACATAATTAATGATGTACTCGTACGCGAAGATAAAGAAATCACATTTGTGATTTAATTTTAAAAAAAAACCACCGAATTCATCACTCTATACTGGCATTGAATTTAAATTATAATAAATTTGAAAATTTTTGAGTATTGCTCGTATGTATTTACTTGAATTGCTGTGCAATGATTTTTTTTAACGTAGATTTCTATGTAATGAAATCTGTAATTAGAAATTTGCAGCTTATTGTTTATAATTCGCTCAATGTACATTTTAGTGAAGGTTTGTCTCTTGTAAACAATCAAACATAAACATATCGTGACAATTTTGTTGTTACGTAAATATCATGGTTGTACCGAGCGAGAGCCTATCAATATCAATTTTTTTTCTGAGCGTCCGGAAACGTATAGAAAATTCTCTCTATCTAGTTTTGACTATAACTCATTAGAATGAAACAGCTGTTTCGAAAAAAAACAATTCAGTTTTTTCACAACATTATTCTTTATAATAAATATATTATTATCTAGCAAATATTATAAAAAATTATTGACACAGATGTTGTAAAAAAATGTCGCTGTTGTGTATTCGGGTAGTTTGATCAGTTTATGAACTATTAGCAAACGTAAATTTTTTATGACAAATTAGTTGTATAAAGTCGTAAATGATGATTACTATATCAAAAGAACTAATTTTTGCAATTTATAGCGTAGTGTGCGTATATTATCAATAAACTCGTCCCCTATTCCTCCTTTGCTTTTTAGATACAAACTGTTTTTTATTAGTTGCATCTACTAGTATATAGGTACAGCTCGATTAACGTGACACGTAATAATCAATCCGGATACACTACTAGATGAAGCTGTTGTTTAAACATTTTTATATGTAAACATCAGCTTGTCCTCCGACTCAGACGGTAAGACTACTAAGGCCATTTTAACTAAGACTTTCTTGTGTTGTATTTTTTTAAGGCTAAAGTCGTCATTAAAATTCTGACGGTAGTAGTCAATTAATATATGTATTATAAACTCTCCAAAGACTTTTGTAGAGCTGTCAAAACCAAATGGTGTTTCTAATTTATGAACGGAAAGCGGCAATTCAAATTCGAAATTGTTAAAAGAACTTGAATTTACATATATGTATGCTAATAGTGTATTATTTAAAAAAACATAAAATAGTATTTTATGTGAATGCGTGAGTAAAATACATTAGGATTTTCTCGGTATAAATGTCAAAATTATTAACCTAGGCTCCCCAAGTCCCCGTCTGCCATTACCATCGATTTACACCATTAATATTCGAAAAGCTTGCAGAGACTCGCAATATCATCGAACATTGAACAATTACAATCGTTACGGTAGTAGTATAAAATATTGGCGAAACTTGACGGTATACAATATTTTGTCAATTCGTAAAAAATTAAAATGGCGTCAACAGCTAATAAAGAATAGAAATTTTAATTATTTTATGTTTTGGTGACATTTCGATGTAGTTTGGTGACATAAGCCTCAAGTGACGCTGTTGAACATTAATAAACGAATGATTTTTAAATGTCAAATTTATGTTACGTTTACTACACCCGACGCCATATTAATTGTTTTTCGTACCATTTATGTTAATAGTAATGCTATAAATTATAATAGTAATGCTATTCCTAAGACTAGCTCTCTCGCTGATATAAACGAAGACAATTTTTAAGTCTACTGATAGAATAATTTCAGTGCAGAATAAGAATTAAAAGTTTACAATCTTCGTTAAGACAAAAATTCTCGCTAAGGTTGAAAATACGCCTGTGACTACGTCAAACCCGAGGGTTTAGATGTTTTGTGGATTTACAATTATATGCAGGTATGTAGTTTAAAATATGCATAGCATACAACTTCTTCAATACAATCGCGTTTGGCGACATTAATAATTTCATAAATATTTCGAAAAAAAAAATCAATTTTTAGTGTAAATCCAGGGTGAGATTCCTTGGGGTTTAAGAAATTACAACCTTTTAGTTTTTCGGAAATAATACTTTGTAATCCGATGATGGTTTAGTGATATTCTGATATGTTTTTGGTGTTATACATATAGTGTGTTAAATTGAAATATGTTTTACAAATTTTTTTCGAAATAACTGGAATCTAATTATTTAGAAAAAAATTAACTATAATGCTTTTCTACCCAGAAAGCAGGTCGTTCACCAAAACGGGTGACAATGGAAACTCTTCTATGGCTAAAACTTAGCTCAAATTAGCCCGGCTTAATGAAACCTGTACTAACATTTGTTACACATTTATTACAATAAACTCCGAATTTATTTCAGTTACCGTTTTTCAGCTCTCAATGTGTTTATTTTTAAGTTTTGACCCTACGCAATTTCATGTTAGAACTTCAAATGTTGTGATCTAAGGAAATTATTATCTACCAAAGTCGTAGTCAAACCAGTGTAACAATAATATTCTTCATACGAAGAACCGCACATAGTCCCCATTTCCCAATTGTGTAAAACTAGTGCGGTCTACTCTTTATCAAGAATAATCAAATAATATCCTACTTCTCCTGAAACTCTCCACTATTAGAATGATTATCACCTTGTTTACTATCCCCAAAAATAAAATCATCTGTCAAATTCAGGAATAGCACCCAAGCTGCTCTAAACTATTAAGCTTATGCTTTTGTACAATAAATAACCATATGAACACATAATTGACCTCCAATTTAACTACACTACTTTTTGATATTATCTTTAATTACGTGACGCAAAAATGTCAACATTTCCAACATGGGTCTAGGTCAAGATGTGCGCATTTTAAAGTTTTAGATAAATTTGAGTCCGTGGTCCAGTGTACATTAACACAATGCGATGTTAATGGTAATTTGTTATATTGTTTCTGCTGCGATCCGAAAAACGGTTTTGTAGCTAGAAATGTGCACGCCAAAACTAATGATATCAGAATTGAAACAATTAATATTGTACCATCATCAAAAACCGTTTCTATATTAAAAACTATCCAATTCAAGGTGTCACCACAAATCGACTCAAAATTATACCATCAAAAAGTTTCGAATATGCTGAACCGCAGTTAACAACGTGGATTAAAACCATTCTTTTATCTACGCTACCTAATTCGTCGTTCCTTAAAAGTCGATATTAGCTGGATAAACAAGATAAACGTCAATTAAAGGAATTCCTTCTCATAAAGGAACTAAAGTTAAATTCTATCTTATTCTCTCAATTCTATCTTAAATGCTGTGACGAAAGCTTACAGAATCGAGAACAAATTTGTCATAATAGTTAGGGAACAAGCAAAAAAAACTGCAAAGACTTAGTCTTCGCATTAGAATCTATATCCAGTCGGGGAATATTTCACAATTACACTGGATTGTAACTGTCATATAAGTAAGCTTGAAAATGCGGGTAATTTTATTACAAGCAGTTCATCCTAAACGAACAAATGGCTATTGAATATTCCGTTAATACAATGGGCCTATACCAGAGAACCCATTCTTCACGATGGATCACTGGAGAACCTTCCACATTTTTAAAGTACAATTCAACTGTATCCAAAATACTATAATGTCAGACATGTTCCTATATGTTACAAAGAACTCGCCTGTTTTTATTATTATAAAAATACAATTATTAAGATATTGATAAATATAAAACTCTCAAATAGTATAATAACTTAAATTTTTGGGATTTTTTACACAAAAAACATAAATCTGTTGTCGGTGGTTGCTTCATCTTTACAATCAATGAATATTTTTGTATTTGTCAATTATCTGGAAGATCCAGTTAGCAAACACCACTGGGGTTTTGATGGTGTAAACTTGTTTCAATTCTGCAGTGCAACCGACAAATTTCTAGCGCCACAAGCATACATATTTTGTTCACCTGTTACTGAAAGCATGCTTCATCTACAACCGTTAATCTACAACAAATTATAAAATCTGGATGCTATAATCTACTTGGGTTACAAATACACACAATATGGGAAGTGACCTGGTACTTTGCACCACTAACGAAGGGCTTCCTCTATATTAGGCAGTAGTTCTTATTATGAAATTAATTTTTTCGATTAGAAACATTTATCCGTACTAATATTTTTAAATTTTTTCTACCTAATGAGTCCTTAGCTGGTCCTCAGCTGCGGGTCACATTGTTGCCGCATTTTCCAAGCATTAAACTTACCTCAACAATAAATAATAATAAGGCCTTTATTTCTTAGCCTCATGGACTAGAATGGTCTATGTGAAATGCATGTAAGATGCTCAAATGGTTTCATCGAAGGAGCAGAATAACTATATATATTTGAGCCTTGTAAACAAGCTTTACGTTTTATTTGACTCTTCTGAAACAAGTTTAACATTAGAATCCGTAGTCCAGCTACGATCATCCACCCAATACGATTTGAATATGATTTCGTTTCAAACATCGTTCTCTCGACCAATAAGGGAGACTGGTTTCCTCTGTTCCGGTTTCTTTGTAAGCAGGCGCTCAGCAGAATTTGCACATCTACGTCTCAGATTGAAATTTCTTTTTGATCTGTGTTTTCTTATGTAGGCAGGATGTATGACGTTTTCTACTACTTTGAGTAAGTGCTCCCGGAAGTTGCCTTATCCAATCAAATTGAGACAGAAAGTAGTTGACTTCCTTATGTGTTCTGCTCTTAGGAGTCACATAATGATTTCTTCGGGGATTGTTTGATTGGCTATTTTTGATTTACTAGTAGCTCCCGGTTGTGGTTTCCTCATGGCCATAGATATTTAAATGTATGGTAAATAAGTTAACAACATTCAAATCTCTACGTAGAGAAAATAAATTTTATACACCTTTTACGTTATTTTCTGGAGAATTTTCCGAAGACGATTAATCGGAAGTAGCTGTTAAGTTAAAGTGTTCAAAATAATTGATTGATTGATTTTTGAAAAGAAGTTATATGGTTCTTTTTCTCTGTGGTTATAGTCGTATAAAGGAAAAAAACCTTTATTTATTTTTGCTTGATTTTTGCTGGTATAATTGAACTAATTTTAGTTTTGTTGCCCTCGTTAGCTTAGTAAGTAGAGTGCTTGCTTTGCTATTCGGGGGTCCCGGGTTTGATTTCTGGTGGTGACCAGTGAAAAGTTGCGACTGGGTGTTTTTAACATGTCAAATGTTATGTTCGTTAATTTTTAGATTTTACAGCCATATAGTACTTACGGCTGTGTCCTTAATATTTTAACATAATTTTATGTTAGATGCCTGATATGAGCTGTATGTTTACAATTACATGGTTGACAGTTAATTAGCGAATCGTACCTTTGAAAATGTTTATCCCTGTCAATAACCAATAAAAGTTCCGTTTGTAGACTTTATGAAGAACTAGTTTGTGCTTGGGTTTCAAACTGGAAATAAATTAGTAAACTTCTTAAACAGTTTTATTATTATTAAGTAATGATGGATGAGAAATTTTAAAAATTACCGAGAATGTTATTTACAGATACTGCACAGTGATTGGATATATTGCTTAGTACGTACAGCAAAACCATGTTTTAGTTGTAACCAACTATGTATACCCTTAATAGGCACCTGCAAAGGGACACCTATGAAAAGGGAGGCGTAATTGTAGTTGCTGTCTCCAACAAATATTCATCCAGTCCAATAACATTGGCCTATTGCGATGCCAAAATTGTTGCTGTACGTCTTCAGTTCCATTCATATTCGCTGATCATCAGTGTTACATGTCATTCGATAATGTCAGTTTATCAAAGTTTTGTGGAAACTGTGAAATCAAATATTGCTCCATTGCTTCAGCCGGTGGATCTTCTATTTATTTTTGGAGATTTTAACATTCCTGATATTGTATATGGAAGTATGTCGATCACAATTTGACTGCTATTAACATGAACGATGAGATGGAAAATTTCATCTCGAAAATATTTTCGTTGGGGTTAAAGCTATGTAACAGTGTTATGAATAATAGTGGCAATGTGTTAGATCTGGCTTTTGTACCATTTGATTATGAGGTGACCGTATCGATTACCATTCTATAAATGCATTTCTGGATACGTATGATTGGTCGTGTTTTTATGGTTGTAATAGTATCGACGGTATGTTAAGCGAATTTTAAGGAAAAATAATTTAATAATTTAGGTATTGAGATATTTATCCCTAGACAGGAAGCTTTCCACGTTAAGAAGGAACCGTGGTATAATAGTGAGTTGATAAATCTAAAAAATAAAGAACAAGGCTCACAAGAAATATAAATATGTAGCATCCTAATGTTGTTAATTACAACTCGTTTGAGGTATTGCATAAGAAGTATATATATCTAAATCGATTTCTTTACAGCAGTTATATTCTGGAAATTGAATCATTAATTAAATCAAAGCCGAGTCATTTTTGGCATTTTGTTAATTACCAAAGTAAATCTAATGGTTACCCGTCCATGATGTATTTGAACGTTCCTGTGATCTTGGTGAAATCAAATCTTGGTAATTTGAGTAATGTTGTAAGTAAATCTAAATTTTCAATGCATCGTCTGGAAGTAGATACCATTTTTCCGGATTGTCTAATCTTGATCGGAAAGGTAATCTCTCCCCATATCGTTGTTCTGTTTAATAGAAGTCTCACTGAAGGTTGCTTTCCTATGGTATGGAAACGCTCACTTACTAAGCCAATTTTCAAATCTGGATCTTGAAGTGATGTAGAGAACTATAGAGGTATTGGTATTATTTCAGTTTTACCAAAGCTTTTTGAGAAATTAGTTAAAGACCAATTATTTTTCCATGTTAAGACATTCATTTCTTCCGAACAACATGGTTTTTTCTCAGCTAGGTCAATTATTTCTAACTTAGTTTTGTTCACTAATTGTATTTCAAGTGCTCTTTTAAATAATAATAATGTGCAGGTTGTGTACACTGATTTTTGTAAGGCTTTTGACAAGATCGATCATGACCTGCTATTGCGGAAACTCAATTCATTGGATTGTAACTATACTTGCCTGTTGATTGGGTTAGATCTTATCTGGAATCCAGAACTCAAATTGTGAAAGTTGGCGGTTTCACTTCAAGGGTGATTGATGTTTCTTCGAGAGTCCATCCAGGCAGCCATTTGGGTCCCATGCTCTTCATTCTTTTCGTAAACGATGTGGTCAACTGTCTAAGTTACTCCGACATTCTCATTTATGCGGACGATATAAAAAATTTCAAAACTATTTCATGCGCCAATGATGCAATTGATTTTCAGTTCGACTTGACAAATTTTAATGCTTGATGTACATCAAATAATTTGATTCTTAGCATCTCCAAATGCAAAACAATGAATTCAGCAGCGTACTATTATCCACTAGTTACAATCATTGTTTTGATGGTTGTATTATTGAAAGTGTTGATACTTTTAAAGATTTAGATATAACCTTGACATTGAATTTATCGTTTCATAAACATGTTGAAGGTTGTATTTCTAGAGCGAATTCTATGCTTGGATTTGTAAAAGGTTTTCTAAGGATTTTCATGATCCTTACGTGATTAAAACTGTATATGTCTCTTTTGTTCGTTCATTGTTGGAAAATGGTGTTGCCGTATGGAATCCGTTTTATAATAACTATTCAGATCGCATAGAGAGGGTACAGAAGCGATTTTTAATGCAGATACTACGAAGTTTGCTTAGAGATGCGAATGTCCGTGCTTTCATACTCCCAGCGTATCGAGGTAGATGTAAATTAATAAATATGGAGCCGTGTTTATTCTTAGAATTGAAATTAGCGCAATGTTTATTCGAGATTTATGATTGTCTAAAATCGATTGTTCAGAAATATTGAGTTTGCTTGATATACAGAGTGTTCGGCAGGTGGACCGACAACGTTTTTTGGGAGATTGAGGGATTCATTTTGAAGGTTTCATCCCATGGAACCGATGTCTTAAGTCTCACGGTAACTGAGATATGATATTTTTAAGTTTTGTTTTAAATTACCCAAAATTTCACTTTTAAATAGTCTTAATTTTTTGTTTGCAGACGTAAAGACACGAAATAACTTTTATTATTTTCTGCAATGTGATTTTATTCTAAATAAATCATTATTTAATACAATCGGTTTAAGAAAAATGAGTTATGGGCTTCCAAATCCCAAAAAATGTATAAAAGTATAAAAAATGCCTAACTTCTATATCATTTAAAAAAACTAATGATTGTTTTGAAATAACTTTTGTTTTAAAAACATTCTAGTTTATGCCCTTTCCAACGGTATATTACATGTCGTAGGAATCACTCGTTTTGTGGACGAGATAATAGAGACTATTTGGTCAGGATTATTTTTGTCAGGATTAAGAAAATACATTTTAGTTATTGATAAAATATTAATCAACTTCATTTATTACGTTTTGTTCAAAATAACCTCCACCACTCCGTATACATGCACGACATCTGTTTTTTTATCTCCACGGTTGTTGTGTGGAGTTTCATTTCATTTTTCATTTGTTCAAATGCGGCACTTATCTTTTCTATTAAAACTTCTTTTGTGGATACCTCTGGGTCGATAAGTTTTCAACCAAAAACACCAGCCCAAACATTTACACTGAATTTCTTTTGGAAAGAAACCTGTCTTTTCTTTTGCGGATTTTGATCTTTTCGGCTCTCTCACGACTAAAGTTAGACTCATCTGTCCACAAAATTCTTTTCAAATATCTATTATCCTCAACATTCATATGCAGTATAAACCTACAAAACTCCAACCGTCTAGCATTATCACCTTCTTCGAGACCTGGAACAATTAATTAAATCCGTGAGTTTGTGACAATTGCTCAAATATGATACATTTCTGTAAACTGAGAGAAGAAAAAACTGGGTGTAACTACTATGAACTGGAGTGTAATGGAATGCATGCCTTCCTTCTACCTGTAGAACCACACTTTCCAGACTGATAAGTTAAATCTGGCAGCGACAACTCGTGTGCTTGTAGTAGGATCCTCGTTAAAAGCTTCTAAAATTCTTGCATCAACTACAACATTATGTTGCCTCACATTCACTGGAGGCTCGTGAAAATGTAAGTTGCCGGTCTCCTTCAGACGTCGATAGGTTGTTGAGAAGGTTTCATGGTGCGGTAAACGTCTAACAGGATATCGCGCCTGATACATTCTTCTCGCTTTATGCCCATTGCCATTGACACTGCCAACAATATGTCTGCATACTGTTCGTTACTAAATATGGGTATCGTAACAACAGCGAAGACAAACTCAACGAAAAGTTTTTAACAATTTAACACAAACAACGTAAACTTCCGGTAGCAGATAGTGAAATATCGAATAAACAAGTGAAGGTAATTAACACCCAGTTTACTTATTTAAATTTAAATGTAATAAATGAAGTTGATTATTTTATCAATAAATTAAAAGTTATTTTCTTAATCCTGACACAAATAATCCTGATCAAATAGTCTCTCTTATCTCGTCCACAAAATGAGTGATTCCTACGACATGTAACATACCGTTAGAAAGGGCATAAACTAGAGAAGTCTTTAAAACAAAAGTTATTACAAAACAATCGTTAGTTTTTTTAAATGATATAGAAGGTAGACATTTTTTATACTTGTATACATTTTTGGGATTTGGAAGCCCATAACTCATTTTTCTTAAACCGATTGTATTAAATAATGATTTATTTAGAATAAAATCACATTGCAGAATACAAAAAAAGTTATTTCGTGTCTTTACGTCTGCAAACAAAAAAGTTATGACCATTTATAGGTGAGATTTTGAGTAAATAAAAATAAAAATTTTAAAATATCATATCTCAGTTATCGTTCCATGGGATGACAACTTACAAATGACCTCCTCAATCTGTCAGAAAACGTTGTCGGTCCACCTGCCAAACACCCTGTATATACCTCATTACGTTTGCTATGCGATAAAGATTTCCAAATCAAATTGCCGTTTTGGATTCAAAACTACGGTAAATGTGAGCCGGTTTATCATTCACCAGCTTCCTTTGTACGGCCGGCTTTTTACTTTAATCTGTCTAGAAATGTATTGAGGGTCGAAGATTTTTTTGAATTATTGGTAACCATTGTAAACTTTTAATTATATAATTTTAATAAAATGTTTATACAAATAATAATGTAACCAGACATGTAAAGTTGGTAATAATAAATAAATAATGTAAATGTCGTTGCTATTTAGCTCAAAATAAACTGTAAATAATTAATTATAGTGGCTATCTTTTGCGGGACTGTAATGAGAACCAATTGTAAAAGTAAAATCGTTTTAACTTTTTAGTTATACCGGATGTGCAGAAAAAAGCTACGCTAATCATGGGCCCCCTGTATTTAATTTATTTTTTGTTTATTTATAACTAGACACAAGCGGCGCGATGCTGAGAAGATTAAATTACTTGATTATAATGTACATTATTATATAAAATTTTTGTTGTTAGCTATTTTCGCGTTATGCAATCAATCAATTAAATCCATTTCAATGCTTCGCGCGTTGTATACGTACCACTGTGTAAGTATGTGTTTCCTGGTTTAGTATATTATTTAAACTATCCAAATACATACGACTGAGATAGTAATAATTTGTATTGTTTACAGATAGGCATGCCACTATTGATAACATAATAATAACAAACCGGACACTATAAAATCATCCGTATACCATGAGTTAGTTATTGGGTTATATTTTTATTATCTGCGTAAGATTGTTAGTTATGTATGGAAAATAGGTAAAACTGTTGAGTACTCGTGTACTCCACAACACAATACGGTAAACAGTTTTTGTTTCGCTTTTGCTTTCTTTAAAAATATTAATTATTATTATTAATACATACTCTTTATTGTGCTCGCAATTATCAGATACACGTACATGTTATAATGTTTTTAGTTATGTGATAGTTATACGAACACGTACTTAAGCGTGCGATATGCGATACTACTGTATTAACGGATTAGCCATCCGTAATACACAATTGACAGATGTTATCAGTACGAGGGTTGATAGTTAATTGAATGAATGTACTATTTGTCTTTGCACGCATTTATAATAATAGTAAACGTCATTATATTTGCAATTGTCTTTTTTGTAGTACCAGATCTTGGACCCTATAGATGAAGATTCTTTAACGGGACACCAATTTTATACTGCCTAATCCTACTTTATTGAGATAAATTGTAACCATTATATATTTCATTAAATACTTTTAGTTTGTTAGTAAAATATTTCCTTTCTAACTTGTTCCATTTACGATTTACCTCGGGGGAAATTATGAAAAGGAGAGGCAAAACGAATGACGAATAATTTAAGGTATACAATTTTGGGTCCGGCCAAATTAAAAAATTAATAAATAATAAGATGTCAGTCGCGATTAAACCTTGAACATAAAAAGTTCTCGACTATTTTATAAAAAAGGTAAAGTTCTAAAAAATTAAATGTTGGTCAGCATAGCAAAATACGGATAGTAAAAAATCAAATGCCTAATCCCATTTAATGTTTTGGTTTTTAACTTCTACCTATAAAATGGGAAATTTAAATAAAAGCATATGATTTGTTCTTCTAATGCTCTATGGAAAAAATATCTTCGACTTCATTAGCAAACTTCATAAGCAAACTGATTTATTTGTATAAGATAGCGCAACATTTTTAGCGTTTTTTGCCGGATACTGTTAGGGGCAGCATTATCATCACAAAACCGAATTTCTTTCTGCTAATGTATGAAATTTTGAAGATACCAAAAAGAATAGCGTACGTACTTTGAATGTTTGTTGTTAATGCGTAGAAAACCCGTGTCGATGTTTCAAAATCATCAGTATTATACCTCCTCAATTACTAGATTGTTACCTAAATATTACACATTTAGTTGGTTTTTTGAAAAAGTTGACAACATCTAAAATATTTGGAAGGTTGTAGACTTTTTGATGGTGCTAGTCGAAACCCCTATTAATTCACACTTAGATTCCCGATTTACCTAAGGATCCGTAACCGTTCTGTTTCTGGATTGAATTCTGTTAATGTTGGACTCTTTAATAACAGAATCTTTTAAACCGACTTCTTCTTCTACGCTGGCACTACATCTCATTAAAATGATTTGGCCGCCTCAATTATGCTCTTCCAAATAACTCGATCTGGCACAAGAGGGTACCATGTGCGATATCCAAGAGTCCATTCGCATGGATATACGACGTTTAACTCAACTTTCCAGAGTTCAACCTCGTCCATCTAGCGAATAAGGGACTACACGCCAGGCCCTGTCCTCATTGGTGCCGACTCTAGGGCCGATTTTATGGTTGGGTTTTGATAACGTAGAACACGCCCGTGCCATTTCAGCCTTGACGATTTAATTATGCCGTTTATATTGATGTTGTCCAGATTATTTTTGAGATCGCAATTCAGCTGCATCCGGCACATTTATCATTTTTCAATTTTACCTAGCGAGCGAATTTACGCTCAAAACTGGCAAGCCGATCTAAACCCATACTGCTAGTCACTCAAAATGCCCTCTCTGTAAATTAATGACTTGTAAGCAACTATATGTTAACAAAACCACGTAGCCAGTATTGAGTACAGCTATTCCGCCATAGTTGTTCAAATCAACCGGTTTACCGGTTTTATGTAGTGGACAGATTGCTGCTACTTCCCACCCGAACCAAATCGATGAAATCACCGGCGTTCTTGAGCATTTCGATTACAAATACCATCCTCACCAGATGCCTTATATTTTCTCATATTTTATATGACGCTTTGCACTTCATCGTAAGATGAAGCGGATTCATTGCGAATACCGCTGCTTCGTGCGGACGGTATCTGTCTCTAAATTTGCAGTTTCGATTTTAAGCAGTTTACAGCTGTTACTGTCATTAAGGATTCTTCCTTCTACATAGTCGGTTCGAGCGTTTCTTTGCGGCCATTGTGCGACTTCCTTATTGGTTGAGAGTGGAATCGTTTTCGTGCTGGATTTTTTTCTTGAATTGAAGCTGTATAATTCTCATCCAGCCATGTATTTATAGGTTTAGATGCATTGTAGTCGAAACATCTGTTATCGCCAATTTTATTATGTTCCACTGTTGTTCCACAGAATGGAGTAGTGGTGTGCTATCCAGGGTTTTCGTTATGCTAACTTCGAAGTTCGGTTAAATTAATAGTTGAATGTTTCAGTATCTAACGTGAAATTCGTTGGATTCGGTTAAACCTAGACCTTGCATTTCTATTTCTACTAATATTAGTGCAATTCTTATTCATGATTTTATTTCAGATAATGTGACAGGCGCTCACTTTATTCTTCAATTAACTAATTTGAGCTTGTCATTGCTAGTAGCATCAATTTATCTTCTTTATTCCACTCTGCTATTCTTCCTTTCATAATAGAGAATTACGTCTATTTAATTATTTAAGGTCATCAGAGTTTGAAATTTTCAATGTTGGCTGTGACCCAACAGTTGTTGATTTAGTAAGGAGGAGGTTGACATCAGCTTATGCTCGAAATCCATCATTGATTTGATTTTCTAAGGTGATTTAAGGTTAAGACCTGCAATTCAACCATATCATAACAGGTATATTCAAGTGATTGAAAATAAAAATCAACGGATATTGAACAGAGAGCTTTTAAAGCAATCTTTAGTGCAATCAAATAATCCTGGCCTTTATTACCAAACAAAGATCGCGCGACAAAAATTTTTGTTCCGTCTGATTGGTTCATTTTCTGACAGACAGAAAGAATTTAAGTGCCGCTCATAAAGCTTCATCGATTAGTTTTTGTGAGGAAATTGACAGCCTGGCTGTAATATTTGTAATATCCAAAAGAAGTTTGTATGTTACTTATCTTGCAAAGATGGCTGAAAATACGACAAAGACTTACCATATCAAGGTTAACCTGCAAGAACTACCGCCATTGGATGTAGAACCTTTAATCTGACGACCCTGAAAAATTCCGACCCTGACGTTACCAAAACCACCGAGCAAAACCTATCAGAATTTCTGAGTTTCTTCAAGTAATAAACACAGGACAAATTACGGTTACCACGAACCGGTGCACATGATGTGTACCAGTTTTAACAAAATTGACCATCATTTTGACTTTTGCTTAAACATAGACGGGGGTTTAACCGAACTTTTCTAAAATAAAATCGCTAGACTAAAACAAAACCTACTAAGAAACATCGTATGTGACTTAACGTTCTACGACATCGTAATACCAGACATCCAACTTCCCGCCCCACACTAACATTGTTGCTAAACTGGCCCTTAATATTATCACTGATTATCCCGGTTTGGATCTACCGCATAGCGTATTATTATTCTCGATTTACAGCGATCGAGTTTGATTTCCTTAACACCTTATTAAACTAGTGGTACGGATGGGAATTTTACTGCTGAGCTTTAGCATGGGTTTCCACTCCAAGAGCTGTCCAAGGGGCAGGGGGGTCGGTATACTTCTCCTCTCCTGTAGCTCGTGGGGCATGAGGAGCTATTTGTAATTACTGCAATCTGGTGTATCGAGAAAGTTTGCACGTTAATTTATTTAATAAATGTTTAATAGGTGAACAGTCGATTTTTTCTCTTTTTGGGCGGACCATTACTAGGTCACATCGTGTTAAACATTTTGGTATTAATTGAGCCAGTAAACTCTCTTAGCAGTATCACCTTGATCAAACACTTGAAAAAGCTTTAAGCTTTCTCAAATTTTGCATTGTAGAAGAGAATTTGGCAGATCGCAGCGAGCTTAACCCCGAAAATGATGGTTTTTATTTACAAATCGCTGGTTTGCAGAGCGCTGGTCTTACGCTTGTGTCGTTTGGTGGCCTATGGAATTTGAGTTTCTCTGTTGCAAAATGTTTACCAACAATGTAATTGTTTGCCGGTTTATTACGGGGGCTATATACCTTAGGCGGCTATTCTTATCTTTCATTCTAGGCCTGGTGTGTAGCTGCTTTTCCACAAAGAAGCATTACGACTTGGAACAATTTTGGTACAGATGTAATGCATAGGCAAACTTTTAATATATAGGGTGTTCCAATAAGAAGTTCAGATTTAAAAATTTAATAAAACAAAAACGGCCTAATATATTTCCAAATTAATTTTTTTGTTTGAAAGTACAATCCCCGGATTATTTATGAAAAGTGATTTCATTCAAATGGGAGCCGCGGCTGGCCTTGGCGTACTCCATTCGGTCGGTTTAATTTCTGAGCGCATTTTGGATTGTGTGTGGACCTATTTCGGCAATGGTTGCTTCAATATTGGCCTACAAATGCTCAATTGTTTATACGGGATTGTCCGTATAACACTTGTCTTTCACGGCACGCTACAAATAGAAATCCAAAGACGTCAAATCACAGCTCCTTGCTGGCCAATTCACGTCACCATTTCGACTGATGCGGCCATCGAATTTTTGACACAGTTTCACTATTGTAACGCCCGATGTGTGACATGGTGCACCAGCTCGCTGGAACCAAAGGTCGTCCAAACCAATATCTTTAAGATATGGCCGCAAAAAAGATGTTAATATGTGGCGGTAGTTGATTCCGTTGACGGTAACAGCCGCACCGGTCTCATCTTTGAAGAAATACGGCTCAATAATGCTACCAGGCCACAAGCCGCACCA
Organism: Nephrotoma appendiculata; assembly: GCA_947310385.1. Taxonomy (NCBI): domain Eukaryota; kingdom Metazoa; phylum Arthropoda; class Insecta; order Diptera; family Tipulidae; genus Nephrotoma; species Nephrotoma appendiculata. The sequence continues at coordinate 179,544,257 of OX371223.1, read as the reverse complement.
AACAGTAACACGCAATGGATGCATTGGCTTCTCCACATATCCTTGGAAATTTTTCAATCCCAAATGCGACAATTTTGTTTGTTTAGGAACCCACCGAGATTTAAATGCGCCTCGTCCGGAAAGATGATTTTTTGAGCAAAATCCTCATCAATTTCGAATTTGTCAAAGGCCACATAGCGAACCGATATCGAAGCAGATGGTCACGGGGCTTCAATTGCATTTTATAGGCGACGAATTGACGTTCTCGGCCGTTGGCGCACATTTTCGGCCACCAAGCCGATATTTTCAATGAACACGACGAGCATAAGTACGCGTTGTATTGTCGACTAGATAGCCCGTATCACACACTTTATGCACAAAATTCTTGATATCATTGGGTGTGAGTCCCGTGTTTTGACCAAATTTTGTACGACATTTTCTTGCGATTTCAAACCAATTGTCTTTGTTGTAGAAGTAAATATCCAACATTTCCCACTTTTGTTGAAGCTTTAAGCGACTCATTTCGTCAACTAGAAATAATATACTGAGTTTCGGTCAAAGAAAGAATGACATTAGTGTTGCTTGAGCCAAACTAACCGATATGTCAAATCTGAACTGGTTATAGTGATATCCTATAATACCATAAATCAGTATGATTAACGACGAATTGTTGTCTAATTTGATTACTACTATCTTTTTCAGTGGTTTATTCACCGAGAAATCTTTGGTTCTCTAAAGGCTTCACTTAATAGGCGTTAGAAGGCCAGAGCTTTCACTCAATTCATGATCCTTCATATAATCTAAGATAACCCGATAGCTTAAGTATATATTGTACTTCACACTGAATGGAAAGCTTGGTGAGATGGCCGCATCAGTACACCTTGACGTTAAAGAAGGATCAAATTAGCATTTTGGTATCGATTATCACTGATCTTGGCTGCTTAAAAGATCACCTTGAAGAGGAATGAGAGGAGGCTAGACGAGGATGACTTTCACTTTATATCCAACTGTTCAGCCCTCAATGATGTATGGTTGCAAATGTTAACGTAACAGATCGCGTTTTGAAACTGGGATAGTATCCTCAATTTGCATCATGGTCCCTCTGTAGCATTGAGTACGTAACTTATATCGTTTGGCCACAAAGAACAGTCCATAGATCTAAAGATAGAAAAACAAAAGACGAACGTCCGAAACCAAAGACAAACGTCCAGACGAACATTTCAAAATCTTGAACATTTGGTTTGCAAAGACTAAAGTTAGTCGAAATTACTTATGACGTGAATTGATATTTTCATATAATCGTTCGAATTAATAATATTTATGTAAAGTAGGAACGATATACATTTGTGATCATGACTGATGTTTTATACCCTTGACCAGAATGTAAATTTTTTAAACCGCATTCTTTAACTTTTATAGGTATTACATTCGCGTTTAACTTTCCAAAAGAAAATTATAACTGGTCCACCAATATTCCTGAATATTTTTTTTTCGACAGAAGAGACTATTCTAATATGGAAGCTATTTGATCTTCGCTGAACATTTGTTTGAAAAATCCTAAATAAAATTACAATATTTTTGAATGCCAATTGTTTCAAAGTCACAAATAAAAGATCGCATTAAATTATTTAGATCTGAAAGTAAGTTGTAGACACGTGAATGTTATCGTTCATATAAATGTTGTGTGTGTCGTGCCACACGAGCACAATTGAAATAAATAGTACACCACACAACAACAAAGCGAATAAAAATTTTAATTTATTGATAAATTAAGAGTTTTTTTGTCGTTAAAATTAAAATGAATGGAATTCTTAAAAGTATCACAGCAAGGAATTGAAGAAGAAATTAAGAATCGCCACATTAACACCATTCGCATAAATTCCACTGTTCTACATATGTATATAAAAATATCAATAAAATGTAATTTATTAATTTTCTTTTAAATTTTATCTAAAACAAATAAAACCGTTAATCTCAATTAAAAATTAATGAAATGCTTCCTCTTCTTGAATTTTTGTTTTAAATTTTGATTTTAAATCGATACAACTTTTAAGCAAAGTGTTTGGATTTAATTACATATTTTGCGCGTGTTAGGAACTAATTATTCTTGTATTTTAATGTTAATATTTTTCTTTTGTTTTTCATAGATGATTGATTAGTCGGATAAAAGTATTAACAATAATTATTTTATGTATTAATAATTGTACAGTTTTATAGATTAACGTCACACAAAGTATTATACTCGTATTAGCATTTTTAATAAGCAGTTTAGATTTTTTGTTGCGCAATACTATAAATTAAAAGTACATTTTTGTGTTAATTGTGATAATAAATTAAATAAACTTAGTGTGATACAACTTTAGTATAAAATAAAAAAACAAATTGGTTATGTTAAGAAAATGTCGGGCACAAATGGATCTAGTTCGATTGAAATAGGACACAGTGAACAGGTGAGTTTTAATTTCTAGGCACAAATGCTTTGGGCCATTACATAATGAGTGTGAAATTTTTAAATTAAGGTAATTAGTTTGCTTCTGTATAATTTTACAATGGCTCTTTTGGCAAAGTGTTGCCTATAATTTTTTCTAAGAAAATTTAGGAAGTTGCAGTATTAATGGAACTTAGTAGAATAAATTAAATTAAAGTAGTTAACCCTCTAGTTATGGCTCGAATAATTATGGTAGGGTGCGGTGAAATAATCGAAAATGACGTCAAAAATTATCTCAGGTAAAAGTTACGGACCGAATATAGGCCGCCAATAAAATTAGAAATTAAAAATAATTATAAAACAATTATAAAATAAAGATATAACAAAATTCATATACTTGTACTATGTAAGTACATTATACAGTGCTTCTATACTACAACATGAAATAGTTGGAAGCATTTTTTTGCTGGCTACAAACATAAATTTAATTGATATTTTATGCAAAATATTGGGGTCGGGATTTGCAACCAGCTAATTTACATAGTTTTTTTGTCAGTTAAGTTTGACATATCAGGCCAGTAGCTGAAATCATAAAACTGAATAACTCGCGGTCGAGCATACGCTATCTTTGATGAACTTTAGCCTTCTAGCAGGCTTTTCCTACTGAAAATCAGCAAGCTCATTCGTAGTGCATCATCCATGTCATATCAGTTAAATGATTCTTTTCTTTTGTAAGGACAATCCAACTCAAAATATTTCCTTTACTACGATCGTATCGAGTCGCTTTAAATGGCTGCGGTTCGATTGCGGTTTTGAATGGAATTATTCCGATATAAGTTGAAGCCAGTGTTACATTTTTATGTTCTTCCATGAAACGGTTGATATATAAATTCCGCATGCACGTTTTTCATATTCCACTGAGTACTCTCTAGATTCTCGTTTGAAGCTCTGTATCTCGGTCACTTAACGAGTATATTCCTCGGCTTCGAAGATACGCTAGCAGTGGTAGCGAAGTATAAAAATTACCAAAATGAAATAATCTATGTGGACTTAAAGTTGATAGTTAATTGACAAACGAACGATTTGGAAGCAATACGTTGTTTTCTGATCCAGTATATTTTTCGAACTTATACGAAAAGCCATACGAGACACATAAAACAAATTATTTTATGCCCCACTTACGTAGCTTGGTTGGCATATATTGATGAAACCTTGGTTTTATTTTAGTATCCACAATCGTGTATGTTTTGGGATTGAGTCAAACCTAAGAATCAAATCACCGTCTTCCTCTTTTTTTCTTCATATAAGATTGAAAAATAGATATCGCCGAATTTCGTAAAATCACTTTCACGCCATTGTGGTCTAAATCGAAGGAATATGTTGTCCTCAATAACGTTTCCAGACTCAGGTACCGGATAAATGGACATATATGCCAAACCACCGATCTCTGATAACTATTTTAGATGAATCACCGGCGTCTCTGACTGTGGCTCAACTTCTATTTAGTGTACCAGCTGTCCTAGTCAGTTTTGTTTTTGAATTGTTTTTTGGGATAAGGATTCAGTGGAAGAAGATCTATAGGCTCATATTTATGCCATTGCTAAAAGTTTCAGTTAGTGTCATTCTCTCTAACTGAGTCACACAAAAGTTTATTTCATTATAATCTTCAGATAATAAAGTATAATCGGGATCAGCAAACGAACTATCATCATCAATGTCAACAACATCCACTCCACTATCACTTGGTGCACCCTTATTGAATTCCATATATTTTGAATGTCCTCATCTGTCATACATCTGAGGTTGCATGGTCGACGATAATCTGCTGAACGTACCTTAACGTCTTTTTGTTTCATGTTTCGAAGCATATCTGCAATCAACATTCCAATTCAGTTGAACAAAACAGCAAAACAAAATAACAAAAAGATGCCTAATGCATTTGAAATATTTTAAAAGATTAACCAACACTTGTAAAAAGAGCCATCAGCTGGCAAGTCCGCCTTTGGACGATGCATGTAAATAGGAATGAGGCATGCTAATATTTTTGAGACACTAAACAAATTTCTTTGTCTCCAAATATATACAATTTTCAACTTAGTAATATTTTTTTGAACAAAATAACCCGACTCCAAATATTTTACCCCGTCTAATGGCGGTACTGCCTGCTAGAGGGTTAAATCAATAGCTTTGAATGATTTATATTTCTGTTTCAAAGTTTTGCTCAGTAAAATGTACATTTTGTTACGGAAGTAAAAATTTCATTTTTTAGTTCTAGACCACCCCTATGATTTACCCTTAAAATTTCACCCCCAAACCATTGTTATTATTAAACATACATTGAAATAATTAACTTAATCTAACTGATTAAAATATAAAATAAGTTTTAAAAAATATTGTGTAAACTTGTCTTAGTATGATGTCAGTCAGAGATTAAAAAGTAAATGTTGATTCCCCAGTTCATTCCATAAAATTGCGCAGACATCTGATCGTGCCTGGAATATAATTGTCGATTCCAGATTCCATAAATTTACACAAATTATTTGTTACAATTGACCGAAACCAGATATTGGGGTCGAATGGTGTGTTGTTATACCGTTTTACTGTGATAAATGTAGCAAAATTGGATTTCGATTTGAGCAAATTTAAATATCTGCGGACCATTACGCAATTTATTACACATCGGAGTATGTAGTTTGCTTACACTTTTATAATGATCGTAAACCTCACTTGATTTTTGGTGGCGGTCTAATGGGGGCTTTTCGAAAAGTGGTTATACACACGTCCATATAAACAGTACAAACAGAAAATATCTTAAGATCATTTACTTGCAGCGAATATCAGACTCTTTACTCAGCTTTAGCGGAGTTGAATTTGATGAAGCATCTCCATGCCCTGGGAAGATGCCCATTCCCATTTTTCTTACGTCAACATACAAAATCGAGTTAATTAATAAATTAGAAACAAACTCAAGAAAATCACGTAAAATATTGCGAGAAAAGTATTACAAAGAGGAAAGCTAATTACGAGTATTTAAACCAACGCCACCACAAATAAAAACAATTTCGGCTTGCTTCGTAGAAATTCCCTGTTCTAAGAGATATCTAAGCTTCGGCACTGACCTAGAGAAAAATTTTGTATAAGAAGAAAGTAAAACGAAAATAAAATAAGTTAGCGATGTTTAAAGAAGTATTTAAGAATATCATAAGGAGAAATATAGTTAGAAACTAATTAGAAGCATATAGCGCTTCGTCACCGGACCCGCAATTACATTCAGATACGTCACAATCCTATAATTGTACGATCCACCAAAACTACACTTCTGCATCAACAAATAAAAGTTCGAACCAGTTGCAAGTCAAACCGTATTAATACGTACAATGCTGAAGCCAAAAAGTCACAAACTCTGTACATATCTGCGAATGTCGGTATTGTATTGAAGGGATGAAAGAGCATTCAAATCTGAGCAAAAAATACTAAAATGAATGTTCGAAATTTGTTACCGCTAAGTTTTTATAAACCGTTAAAGTTAAAAACAACTCATTTCACTTTTGTTTTACAAATTTCTTGAAGCTAAATGTTGGTATTTGATTTGACCGAAAATATAAAATTTTTTGCAATCATACTAAAAATATCAAAAAATTGAGGTCTCCTCCATTTATTTTGAAAACGAGGTCGTTGAGGTAAAATTATTTTTTTCACTATTATTGTAGGTGGTGATGTGGATTACCAAACAGTTGTATAACAGTTCTTTGAACTGTCATTGATGCACAGTCGTGCTGCATGTTTCATGTTCTTTGTTTTCCTTAAATCGAACTTCATTGTGAATTAATATACATGTTTAACTATTCTTTCATTGTCACCTTAATAAACCTAAAGGCTGGATGAAGTATAAAGAAAATTTACTTAAATTTTTTTATTGGGTTCTACCTTGCACAATCTATAAGTCCAATATTTCTATTTCAATGAAAGAGAGAGTAAATATTATAAATGTAACGTTGTTGTAACACATCTTTCGTCTAGACTATATCGTACAATATTTACATACAAGTAATTCCTATTTTTTTTTCTCAGAGTACAATCTAAATAGATTATGTTATATTTACGATTTAAAAAATAATTTCCGTTCATGTTATTGAAAGTATAATTATCTTAAGCAGCAATTATCTATGTTGTTTGGCTTTGCTTATCTTGAATGGAAATTTTCAAATTAAAAATATATTCCAAAGTAATAAAAAATTTTCTTTTTAAAGGACAAACAAAATTTAATCCGGCAGAGTATGTCACTTCAAATTCATGAATTTTTGATCGTCCTATAGTAAGTAGTTCTTGTAGTACTGTAAAATGTGTAAACCTCCGCACCTACAAAGGTTGCTCACGTGTAAGATGATTAAAACATATTTCCTAGTGTTTTTTTAGATATCTGAGTCACACTCGTATGTGAATCTCAGTTTCTTAAAATTTGATTTGCAGTTTATTTTAATTTACCTTCGCGTTTACGATTAACACTACTATTAGATTTGTTTGATTGCTAACACAAACTTTGCTCAAGTTCTAATCAAATGTTAATTGGATACTTTTATTCGATGAATTTCGTTCAAATTCTAAACAAATGATTTATTTAGCACCACACATTTAAAGAAGAGATGTGTATTGAATTCAATAAAAGTAGGGGAACCCATTTTATGTTTATTAAGCCGGTCACGGATAACCAAATCTTACAAAATCTATGTCGTATAACTACATTAAATAAGTAGTAATAAACCGACCAAACGGCAAGTGGTTAAATCTTTTTATGGCGTTTGGATCGGGAGGTACCGCGCTCGAATTCCGATAAGGGCAGGATGAAAAAGGGATGAAACTGAACCCTACTTTGACCCCTGTTGGAGTGCAGAATTCGTTAATCGACTCATCTACTATGGCAGTGCTATACGCCGTTCGTCCTCGATTTGGCTACTGCGTAAGATAGTACGTGAAAAGCGAATCACGAAATTGTTGATTGCCATACTATATTCACGTGGTATATCAACAAGCATCGCTTGTTTCTTTTTCCAATTTCCAGATTTGCATAAATCAAAATATTTTTCTTGTTTCTTTATGCTTTGTTTGCTTTTAATGTGCAACTCTTATCGGCATTCCAAAACGCAATCTAAGAAACCGAGAATTGTTGGCTTCGTGCCACTTTATCAATGTGTAGAAATTTAGATATTATGGCAAATCAAAAATTGGATAGATTACAAACTCTATTTGGTTCCTGGCGTTCGTGAAGCAATTTCTAGGTTGTCCTATCTCTAACGGCACCGATCGCCAAACCACTCTTTGCACGGTCTTCTTGTTTGATTTGGTGGTGGGCTGGATGCTAAATTTACACATCCAATTTGTAGCTAATCATAGTTTTGATGTTCTATCAAATCAAAATTTACACTTGTATTAGATGATGTAATGCATAGAATCGCTGTCTAAATCGGCATTGATACTTTACGACAGAGATGGTAGAGTAGTGCGTCGTTTTGATATAAGTGGTTTATAAAAGTGGTTGATTTGATCTTACATTATTAAATTATTCGATCTCCACATTGCCTTGCGAGTCGCAAAAAATAAAGTCGATATTCTCATATTATGCATCGTAGATTATTTGGTACATTTTATTTATCGTTTACTATAAAATAACTCTATATGACAGCCGCCGGTTTATCTATCGAAATAGACGCATGGTCAATGTTGATTGTAGTGTTACGTTACGCACCGATGCATAATAAAACCGTTCTTAATTCTCGCCCTTTCTGTTGGTCACTGCATTAAAGTTGTGCTCCTTGGTGGTATTAAGGATGTCACTTCCGAACTTTGTTTGCTCTTAAAATATCAATAAATAAAGTAAGTGATTTGACTTATTTAGTTTGAAAGATTAAGAGGTTTGCTGTTCTTAGGAATTTTGGTACGTTCCATATGCTCATTTTTATTGTATAAGTAATCTTTTAAAAAATTCTGACATCGTTTTATGGTGAATCGAATGAAGTGAATCTGAGAAATTATATCATGACTCTTGTCAAATTGCTGTTTTTGATGGCAGATCGCTATTCTATTCCCAAAGCCTTATGCACACGCCGCTTGGTGCAGATTGGAGTGTTGAAGTACCAGTCCTACGTGAAGTACAAGCCTCTTCTCCAGCAAGCCAGTTGTCCGTTTTACGTCTTATCTTTACAAAATGTTATGGTGTGGGTTTTACGCCACCAATGACCCATCGTTACATGCTTATTATACTGTAAATAGAATTCCCCTTGTCCGTACAATTTAACCTTAAGATTCAAATACAATGAATACGTTCTGTCCTTCTCACTTCTAAAAAATGTTATTTTGTTTGAAAATCAGAAGGTTTTCCGCTCTGTTCATTGTCTTTACATTCCCGTTTTTCAAGAAAATTTGCTTGATAAATTTTGTTAGACCCTTTTGCTTTTATTGTGTTCAAAATCGTCTATTGCATTAACCAGGAGTTTTCCAACTCCATTTAACCTTCCTTAAATCTTGTAAAAAACTACATAAAGTTGATTTGTCAAGAAGCCGTTACATTATTTTCGCCTAACAGTTTTCTAACGTTAATATTCTCTAAACACACTCTGAAAACTAGACTCCCACCATTTCAGTGGCTCATTACGAAGAATTTCACCACGAAATTATCGGATATAGTTTATGTATGAGGTTTTTTTCCCCAAAACCGAATTTCAACGACCTCATTTTAATAAAACTAAATAGACATGCGCGTCCTTAGTCGCCCAAAAAAATATGACATTAATTAAGTACTACGAGGGGGTCACTTCTTGTATTTTTAAGATTTTCTCACCGCAATTCGAACATTCATGAAGAACCCTTAAAGAATTTTCATTTCCTAATACAAAAATATTAAACATGATTTATTAAAGCAAGGATAAATTTCTCAGGAAAACATTTATGGTACTTCTTATTATTCATCTTGCATATTGATGTACATATTTTAAAAATGAATCTTCTTAAATAGTGATTGTTCAACTCAAAAGAACCTCAAAATTATTAGGATGCATAAGGTTGAATTAGCTTATTTCTTATTAACCGAGTATAATAATATTTAGTATGTGAGATCCAGAACCTTTGGCAAAATAAGACCAAACTAGGATAAACAAAAATTCTTTATAGCAGCGATATTTATATTTTTCGCGAATTTTATTAAAACAATCAGCTAGGGACAATAGAAAATTACAAGTTATATACATAAACCGAGTTCGATTTAAATTATTCTTCTGGCTACAAACAGGGCATCTTTTGTAAGTTGATTTTATGGGAAAATGTTTTCTAAACTGTGTCAAGTGAACGTCAACTGTAACATTAATTTTTTCGCTAAAACTTGTTAGTCTCTACGTTTTCTGAGCAAGTATTCCGTTTCGATACTTTCCATTGATTTGGCCGGGGACAAGTCCAAAATAAAACATCATACACTTCTATGATACGACGAAGATGATCAAATCGATCTAAACCTTCCGATGACTCGAAATCAATGACAAACATTCATCTTTATTTCTCTAGTTAACCGGTATAATTTTTAGTGGATGTAGAAAGTATTGAGGCGGTCTGTTTGCGTTTTTAATTTATCACTATATTTATATCGGTAAGGTAATCCTTTTCTGTCAGATCGTGCAGTCACACGCGTAAATGTCGGTTCATCACTGGTTTAATCGTAATATCTTTAGTCATGTTTTCTTGACATTTTCGTCAAGCCTGAATTACCGTTCAGAACGATCAGAACTTCTCTTTATTCTCCAGTATAAATTTCAAATTATGATATACTATATAGCCCGTTTTAGCATCGAATAAACTCTAAATTTTAAACTCTGTTTTGCAGGTGATCTACCATTAAATCCTATCATTGACCCATCTATCGACGTCACACTTGAATTTGAATGATTTGAAGCACCGGTCAAACCTTATGTAGTTTATTGTGGTCTATCTTTTTGAATAGTTTATAAATCATTACATTGCAGATAAAATAAATACACAACGTTGGGTTTGAAGCCACATAATTTTCTACACAAGGTACCACATGTCCCGAAGATATGATTATTTTGCAATGTGAACGGCATTGAATTCTTCAAGAGGTAGGTCGTTATAAGAACTGTAAGTAGTGGGCAGAACTATTAAATTGTCAAATTACAACCTGCTTCACCATTCCCCTATTCTAGTGCTGTCCACTAGTTCTTACATGAGATCTACTTTTAAAAATCGAACTGATCAGTGATCTATCCATTTACCCAAAACAAGAATGTAAGTTTTCCGCACACTTTCGTATGAAAGAATTTCTTTTGGCGAGTACTGCCAATAATATTCGACAGAAGTTATCGTTTTAAGTATTAAGTCGTTGTCAATTTTAATTATCTCTGTTTCTATAGATATAATGTGATGTCAAATGGAGTTGATAGACATAACAATCCATCAAATTTTTTTAAAATTGTTAGATCGTTGGGTAATACGATTTTTTAATACGTATTTTCTACATCAGAAACATCTCTATCGATCGTTTTCGATGTAGTGGTACTATTAAATTGGTCCTTCAAGTTCGGAAAATGAATGGAATTGCCTTTCTCAAGTTTTTGATTACGAATAAATTGAGTTACGTTTCTCGTTAAGTCATGCAAAGGACTAATCATTTAGTAAATCAGTTTGCCTAATCTATTCTATTGTTTTGGCTTGTTAAAAATGGTAAATCCATGATGCAACTTAGATGCCGTTATCCTTTAACTGTCGTGTCTTCTACAAGTAAAACTTCTTAATTTTACAAATTCTCCAAAGAAATTTGCTTCTCTGTTTAGAGTGTGGATAAGAAATTCTGTAGACCCAAATGAAATAACATTTTCGTCTACTTTAGTTTTATAAAGTCGCCTCTGTAACCTCCTTCCTCAATTTACGTTCGCAATTTTACGAATTTACCACTTCTATTCTAATTAATACGCTAATTAATTACAGCTGAATATGAATTTCAACCTTTATCCAAATTTTCATTCAAATACATACGTTCAGTGGTGGCTTCATCATCAGTTTCATCATCCAAATTTTAATCGTTGTCGTCTAATGATGGAAAATCGGGTATTTATCTCTCAACATACCGGTTATTGTTCAAATTATAACTCTCCATTTGACAACCCACATTTTTATTTTTATTTTTTTTTCATTCTTATGTTTTAATCTATGCAATCTGTTCTGGGGCAGAAGCACTCCCAACTCTTTCGCGGTTCGTTTTTCACGTCCTACTTTATGAATTACTTGCCAAATCGAGGACGTACGGCTATAGGTCCGATTTTATCACCATTTGCAGATGGCATAGCTCCATGCCAGCCGATACTGGCATGAAAGATGGGTCGGCCCAACCCACAATTGATTTGTAACTAAATTTTGGGTTTACCATATACGGGCCGTGGTACATATATGATACGTTGCGCCAAAAAAAAAATCGGATCAGAATTTTTTTTCAAAAAAATACCCAGATTTGAACGCTTTTATCTTGGTAAAATAACACTTTTCAAAAAGGTAATTTTGCTTCTGATTGAAATAAATTTTGACTTCTTTTCGACTTGGAAATTTTGACTTTGTTATTGGAATCCGTTTTATTTTATTTTGTTTTTATGGCTTTTTTGAGTTAAATAAAATAGTCTAAAAGAAAAAAAATATGCTGCTGTTTGAGTCTAAACGAATTTGCTTGATATTTGAATCCGAATTTAGAAACCTTGAAAACGGTGCTGCGAAAATTTCTGTACGAAGACTTCTTGTCGATTTATTGAAGTTTCAGCGAGACATAGCCAGCTCAGAAATTGTCAAGTCTAGTTGTAGTTGTCGATACTATGTTGTTGGAGGTATTCCGTAACTTTACTCAGAAATCATCTTAGCAGCCAATTTTCATCTCGAATGCCGAATTTTATCAAATTCGCTTTGGAAATGATCTATAGTTCCGTCAAGTTGGTCGTATTTCAAAAGTTCATCAAAAAATCGTTTTAGGGATCATTTCTGTCATATTTCATCATCAAAATCGGTTAAGCTCGTTCTTCATTTCTGCATTACGGCAGCGCATATATATTCAATATAAGAAATAACCGTTCAATACATTCTCTTCACTAGCATATTCTTCATTATCAAATTTCACACATTAGGTATAATCCCAAACTTTCTGCAGTGTATACCTTCTCATAGTTAGTTGTCATGAAGTTGTATTTTTACCACTTTTTAATTATTACTATTTATTGACTTACATTGTGTACTATAAGATAGCCTCCCTATTCTTTGATTGAGATATCAACGTTTCGATCCGCGTCTCTACACCTTTGCGCGTTTTTTTTTTGTAATATTGATTATTAATTAGTCGAGATGAGTAAAAAAAATTCTATGTGAAACAACACATAACTAACACAACAATACGCACAAGAAGGGACTTTAAGAAAAGTACTTGGTTCATTTGCTAGATTTAGTACCGACAAAATTGCACGGGATATTTGTGTGGGGTATATTCTTTGAATTATGTATTGGGTCAATTGTGTGTTCAATTTGTTTTGTGGGAAACTAAATAATGGGTACTACACTTAGTGCAAGCGTAACAGGTAAATTTTTCTGATCCAAAGTAATTTTAGGTTTTGTTTATTTTAGACCCTTAATAAAAATTTAATAGAATACAACAAGTGTCTAGCCGGTGCGACGGCACGATTCTATCAGACTTAAATCAATTGCCCAGACATTAAATTAGACATAAGTGTTAGACATAAAGTCATTAAAATTTACTTTGAACCACTTTAAAAGAGAATAAATGTTTGTATCATTATTTGATTCTCAATAAACGTGGCTGTTTAATAATTTTATTAAAAGTATTATTAGATAAGAGCAGACTTTCTTAAATGGGAGCAATCTGTTAACACATTTGTTACAAAGCATTTCGAATAACTTGCAGGCTGCTATACACACTTTTCTTAGCTGTATAGTATTTGGATATTCGTTTGCTTTCTAAAAACCTGCAGTAGCAAATGATTAATTTTTAATGACACCCTGATTAAATCATTCATAATTTCCATAATTAAATTCATGTTTCTCACCATCATCAAATAAACAATAAACCATTTACTATTTAATTGCTTAAAGCAGCCAGTATATTTTATTATCTTATAATTAGTTTATAATTACATATTAAAATTTTGCATTATGCGGATTGTTCCGATTTGAGATACTTATTCCAGATTAGCGAATTAGATACCTTGGTTAATTTTATAAGGCATCATTCTGAGACTCAGACACTTTAATTATAATTAATAAATCTCCGGGATATCAAAAGCGATTCTATAAATCTTCCCGTTATGTATTTTCAATCCAAATTGAGGCACTCTGTAGTTAAAAAATCGATGTTACTTAAAACTTAAACTCTTAAGCGAAAAACGACACGTACACAAAATTAAGTGGCATTCATTAAATTCAGGTCATTAAATCAAATCTTAATACTCCATCTATAAAAATAAATCAACGAAATTTTATGTACAACACAAAGTAACACAGATTGCGATCGTATTACCAATTTGGCAATGTATGTATAGGTAATGCAAGTTTAACTACCCTCTAAATACCGACTCATTTTTACCCTAATTATTTAGTTACAAACTTAATCATTTTATGATTAATTAATTCTTTACGATTACGTCTTGATTTGTGCAAATTACAATAAAAAAACACATCTTAATCATGTACAATAAAAAATGTATGTAATATAAATGAGCAAACTAGTAAATGTCAATATTGTTTGATCATTAAAATAAGGTTCAAAAGTAACTGCAAAACATTGGTCTAATTATGCCACATTTTATTGTAACATGTTTGGGTTTGCCTTTCGTCTGAAAATCAAACGAGTTACAAAACAAGAATTGTATTTATGGTCGTTTATGGGGTCATGGTCAAATTCGTATATTGTAATCGCCTCGAATATATTAAATGGATTACATTTTATATTGTGATTTGAACCAAAAAAAAATATTTTATAATATGAAAGTTATTTTTAACATGTTTTCTTTCCGATTACGAAGTAAGGAAAGTAGTTTGATATTGTATTGTTTCAATTTTTAAATAGTAATCTAACCCCTATATCATATGTAAGGTTTCAAATTTGAAGTTTGGTGTTCAAAATAAATAAAAGCTCAGTATTAATACAGAAATACTTTGTATACAATTAGCTGGTTTACGAGACAAATAAAGTTACATTATACCATACTTACTACTGAGACTAAGTTGGGACTACTAAAAAACGGTTATTGCTGATTTAGCGAATAAAATAGAGAATATATTGAGGAGACTATTCTAGTAATACTATAACGTTGTCTCACGAATTTCAGCATGAATTTTCTATGATCTCCATTCTAATTTGAATGAGATAATTAATAGTATTACAAATAAAACTAATTTTCTAATCAGATTGCGGATGTAAAGTGGCCCAGTTCAAACTGGTTTTTCTTCAATTTGAGTTTATGTTATGTTAAGCGACATTGTTAATGATTTTTCGTTATCTAATACAGCTCAACATGACTCTAATACCAGATCAACAACTGCATCTCATGCTATATTAAATGAACCTTATTTCAATTTAGTTTGCACACAAAACGATCTTATTACAACCATGGACTTCGGTCACAGTATGATGTAATGCAACAGTATATCTAGGTTTAATAGTAGCGCGTTTCATTCCAAATTACGGTTTTTGATAACACGTTTCAGCTACTCTGATCCCAAGATTCTACGATTTACCCATCGTTTCCACAGAATTGTGTAGAGAGGCGTAATAATTCGGATCAAATATACAATCCATAATACTCACATACTAACAAATACATCACCAAACTCACAAAGCTGCCCCTTTATTTTATATATGCCCGATGTCGAAGCCGTTCACTATGGCACATTTCAAAACAGGATGTAATAAAACAGGACATCACAAAACAGTACATGGTACGGAACAGGACCGATAAAAACAGTACATCACAAAACAGTACATGGTACATTAAAGTACATGGTACGAAACAGGACCGATAAAAACAGTACATCACAAAACAGTACATGGTACAAAACAGGACCGATGAAAACAGTACAACACAAAACAGTACATGGTACGCTACAGTACATGGTACGAAACAGGACCGATAAAAACAGTACATCACAAAATAGTACATGGTACACTAAAGTACATTTTACTGAACGTTAAGCTGGAGGATTTTTTCAGCTTGTTTGTTCAATATTTTTTATTGAATACGTTTAGTAATTAGGATATTATCAAGTGGATATTTGCCTTCACCTAGAGTAATTAGACAGTATACTATATAGAATTATAATTGCTTTAAGTTATAATAAAATATCCCTTCACCTAACAATATATAACATTATTTTTATTTAAATCGCTAATACTTGATCGTTGCAAAATAGATCAAAAATTAAAATAAATATATAAATAAATATATCCCTTTTTAACCAAAAAGAAATTGCTCAATTTAAGTTCAGACCACACAAATGTGTGAGTATAAAACCATAGTATGTAATGGCGTTTTTGACAAAAAATTTCGCTTGATTTGAAGTACAACCAACACAATTGTGTGTATAGTTATAGTGTTTTTTCGGGCGAAAATAAGTTTGTAAGGAATGCACAAATGTGTATGTTGGTTCAAAAAACATACAAAAATAAATTTTTGACATGGTACTTTTCCGTACCCACACAACTAGTTATTAAAACCGTAAAATTGACTATTAACTATTTTGTGGTGTTCTCTTTTAATATGTACTGTTTTGCGATGTACTCTTCTGTACCATGTACTTTAGTGTACCATGTACTGTTTTGTCATGTACTGTTTTAATCGGTCCTGTTTCGTACCATGTACTGTAGCGTACCATGTACTATTTTGTGATATCCTGTTTTGTGACATCCTGTTTTAGCACATCCTGTTGTGAAATGTGTCGTTTCGTATGAGACCCGCCCGATGTTCATTGTTTTTCAGCATGGGTTTCTTAGAAGGAATGCACTACAACCATTCTTACAGAATTCGTTGTTTACACTCTGAAAGCCATGAAAAATAGCAATGAAGGTTGACGTGGTTGTCACGACTTTAGTAAGGCGTTTGATAGTTTCCTGCACAAAGTAATTTTGTTCCACTGTGAGCCTTTTGGTTTATACCACATTTCTTAACATAAGAATATTATTCCGTTCTTATCTTTTTCGAATTAAACATATTATGGTGCAAATGAGCCACTCACAAGAATATTACGCGAGGTTAATTGTTGACTATAACGTTGCAAGTATTCTTTGAAAAAGTGTTCAATGCTGCCTCAGACGTTTGACTAATGAATGTTTATTTTCATTTTTAACGTTTTAACTTAAATTTCTTTAACACTTTCTTCTGAATTTCAAAATCTTAGTATAGTTTTGAAAAATCCCATATCTCAAAATCAATCCCGTATTTTTGAAATATCCCGTATTTCAAATCCCGTATTTCAAAATCCCGCATTTTAAAATCCCGAAAGTTCTTTTAACGTTCATATTTCAAATGTTTTTTAGATCTAATTAGTAAACATTCTGTTGATAAGTACCTTTAGGTATAAAATTTAATTTAAATTCTTAAAAATCACCGACCAAATGGCACAGTGGTTAAAGCTTTGACATTTGGATCGGGAGGTACCGGCTTCGAATCCCGATAGGGGTAGGATGCAAAAGTGAAATTTCATAACAGATTACGATCTTGGTTGCAATGTAACACATCTATGACCCCCTGTCGGAGTACAAATCTCATGGGCCGACCCATCTTTCATGTCAATATAGGCTGGCATGGAGCTTGCAATGTGCAGATGGTCTTAAAATCGGTCCTTTAGCCGTACGTCCTCGAATTGGCTGACTGGCGTAAAGTAGGGACGGAAATAAGCAAACCGCCGCGAAAGAGCAGGGAGAGCTGAACAGGCCCCCGATCAGATTACAGGGATAAAATCAAAAAAAAAAAAAAAATTTTTAAAATCATATTTTCTCCAATTTTTCTAATAATGAATAATATGTTAGTGTTGAATTGCGTGAGCAATTTTTAATTGATTTTAATATAATTCGGTTTGTAGTTGTACATATGGAACAGATCTTCATTTTTGAATTGCGTTTTTAGTAAAGTTCTCGAGTTTAGCCAACAGATTTATATAAAATTCGGTTTTGATATTGGCATAAGGATTCGACATTGATATGTTGAAAAGGGATTTCGACCAATTTGATGCGATTTTGATCAAATTTGGTTTGGAAGCAGGTAAGATTGTAAATACATTTTTTAGTAATGTTTTGGATTATGGCCAACTAGCATAGCGCAAAATAAAACTCGACCTTTTCATAACCGATTTGAAAGAAGGTAGTTAGTTTCTGGAATATGTTTATTATAGGCCATTCTAAATGAAACTTTGTAAATTGAATTCGGTCACTTTTTAAACAATATGGATACATTTTTGGTTTGATGTATGAGGATTCTAAATTATTTTTAGTTAAGTTCTGAAATATAGCCAACACAGAGCAAATTAAATGGGACTCGTCAATTTCTAAATGATTTTAATAAAACTCAGTTTTGATTTTGGTGGCCATTGCAGATTTCACAATACTTTATGCAATTTTGTTCATAGTCGGTTTGCATACAAGAGATTCTAACATAATTATTTTAGGAAAATTCTGGAATATGGATCTACACTTTTAATGTTTTAACTTAAATTTTTTTAACTCTTATTTTTATTTTTGAAAATTGACGGTAACTAACATTAACTTTGTAACTTTCTTTTAATAATATTTAGTAAACGTTTATTTTTCATTCGACTCTATAGTTTTTTAAATGATTTTGATAACATCCTATAAAAATTAAACATTTTAATTGATATTTTGAGAAGTTCTGTAGTATGCCCATTAAGCTCCATATGCTAGAGTACAAGGAACTTTGTCTCCTAATATGTTTAAGATTAAAACCTTAGGCATTGAGATTCTAGATTTTAATCCTCGTGATGAATCTCAACCGTTGCTTAATAGATCATGATAAAATTATGTTTCTATGTTGGAATTTTAAATGATTCGGGTTTGATGTTGATATCAGGATTTTAGACTGATTTTGATGTTGATTTATAAAATACGAGCTATGAAATATGAAACATTGAATTAGAAACATGTTGAAATATACAACCTCTATGTTGAAATATGTTAAATAACTTGTCCTCTAGCAATTTAGGGGAAAGAAACTTTGGACATGTGATGTGGTTTGTCCAATTTGTCTCGATGTAGTCGTCTCTAATGTGTTTCTCTTGATACACCTGTTGTCTGGGCTGATAGTACTTTGGTGAATACTGTCTGCATAGCCGGCACTATATTCCATCAAGGGATTTGGCCGCCACAAATGAGGTTTCATAATCATATTTTCATTTCAGATAATGAGTGATTAATTGATTGATCCTAAACTAGCCGTGCAAATTTTTCTTTGTCACCACCGGGAATTGAGCCCAGGACCTCCGGTCGCTGGAGCAAGCATGCTGACCACTTTGTTACTGGGGCGCAATATAATTTTTTATATTTCTTTAGTAAAAATTTTATTGTCATACGAAACCTGCACATAAACGGGCAACGAAAACGGTTTTTTTATTTCAATTCTTGTGATGGCCTTAATTAAATTAAATATTGTTTTAAGGACTAAGCTCTACGGTTAGTGTTCGAATTCCGATTTTAAACGGAGTAGATCTAGCATAAATTAAAGGTCACGACTGGTCGTGCAAAACAGCAAACACTCCAGAAATCGGCCAAGTAGTTCATAAAACTATACAATCGGAACGAAGAATGGAGCTCGAGAAGAATTCAATATGATACAAATGTAAGCAGTATGAGTTCAGAACAAAATAAAAAAATACTAAATGGAGATTTCCTAGCTTTGTTTAGAGCAGTACTACGGCGAAGACAATTCTTTTTCAATGTCAACGGCGGATTCAAACATGCGCAAATGCGGTGGTTTAACTTCATGAATTGAAACTTGAATAACTAGGGTAAACACTTTCCAACAGTACTCGTATATAATACAAATAAACTCTCAGTTCTACTCTTCTGCTTGTAATGGTAAGTGGTGTGGAGAAACGCATACTTTTCGAATACTATCTTTTTCGATTCAGACAATCCAGGGAGTGTAAAGATTATTAAAATAAAATCTGTTTTGATACGCAAATAATTAGAAAGTCGTGTGCTGTCTCACATCAAAATGTTTTATATTTTTTGTTTCCTTCTTAATTACTTGGAATTTTCGATGTAGTTTAGTTGCACGCGAGTTATTAATTTATATAAAGAAATATAATTTACGATATTGTAGGAGGTTAATTGAAGCTGGATGAATTTGTGTATAGGTACTTGTACATACTATAAATACGAGTATATATGAAATACGTTAGTAAACACACGTTTAACCAACTAAGTATTTTATACATATAGCAAAATACGACATTCAACTAAAATATTTTGACATATGCCTGAAATTATGCCGAAGTGCCGACAATCGATCAATCAGTACTTTTGTATTTTTGTTCGATCAATCAGTACTTTTGTATAATTGTTATATGCTAATGTACACAGATCGATAAGATAAGTTGTAATTGATAAAAAAATCAGTTTACAAAATATTGTTACATTACTCTGTCATCATTCAAGAATTATTTATGATTTATATTGGAATTACATATATTGTCAAAATTGATAAGAGATGGAAGTATGCATACATAGTAATAATATAATTCTATTGACATTAGATTTTTGATGAACATATGGACAGAATTTTAAATAATTTCCGTTCTACAATAATCCAGAAAGTAAATATACTTCCCCATTCTAGATTATTTTAATTTTATTAACGTCTTAAAGATTTGAAATATTTTTTATGAGACCAATTATATTTTCCTTAATTTAATTTACTTCGCATAAAAGAACTAAAAAATAAAAAAATGAAATAAGACATTTTGTACGTGTAATTAAATAATCAAATAATGAAAAAAATTAAATGTTGTAATTAATATTTCACACCTCAGTTCGTGTTGTACTCAGAGCTGGGAAACTGTGAATAATTTAATCTTATCTTTTTTGCTTTTAATTAATAAGAAAAAGACATGCGATGTAATAATTTTTTAATGAAAAATGTAAATATACTTCACAATGATTTATTGTATGTAAATTATCTTTTTGAATTGTTGATGACAATATGATATTATTGAGGACACTGATTGTAGATAGATTGGTTTACAAGATAAATTGGAACTTGTTAGAAGCTTTCAATTTTCAGATGTGACTCTTCAATTAAATAACTGGCTTTCGAGAAAGTGCTACGTATACATTCCTAAATCGACAGAATAATTTTAAACTGTGCATCTAAGACTATGTTGGTTTGGAATTACGTACATAATCCATTCTTGTTGTCGTTAGGTAAATGCTTAAACTTGATAAATCGGAAGATCTCGATGGTATTTTACCCATACTAAAAATTGTCACCATATTGGTTAACAATGTTACCAAGGATCAATGTGACTTATCGTGATTATGTTGTATAATATACCGGCAAAACTAGATCCATTTATTTGTTTTCCGCATTTTTAAATAAGGCTATGAAATTTTACCAAAATATGCACAATTGCGATGAAAATAAGATAATGCAACCTTGCAACCTCGGAAAATGTACATATGTTTTCCGTAGTGCTTGCATCATATAACATTTTCATTTCCTCTAAAGTTTCGTATATAAGAAGAACATTTTAGTTTTAAGTGCGTGCTATCAAAATTAGTCATTAGAAATTATTTTAAGAATTAAGTTTTCATTAATTTAAGTTGTGTGAATTAAAAATAAAATGCATAATAAATTTGAAATAGCCTTTAAATAACCAATAAAGGTGTTGGTGAGAAGTCGGTGAAGTTAGCCCGAGCCCGAATTTTTTGGTGGATTTCTTGGATAAGTCTAGCCATCCCGAAAAAGTGTAAATACATTTAAAAATGTAGCACCATCCCGAAAAACTATTTATACATGAAAAAAAATAATAAAATTCAAAAATAAATTTAATGTAAAAAAAATTACTGGTAAAACTTTTTTTTTAATATGTATATTTAACCCAAATAGCGATAATTTGTGTAGTTACTATGGGTTCACATTAAATTCTATACCGCAATACCTGGAGATAAAGCCACCAAGCGGCATATACGGCCACACAGGTTAGGATACTAGCTAAGATATAGAATTGGCCCCAAGTCCATATCAGGTGGAAATAACCTTTTTATAAATTTATTTGTTTAACCCGAATAGCGATAATTTGTGTAGTTACTATGGGTCCACATTAAATTCTATACCGCAATACCTGGAGATAAAGCCACCAAGCGGCATATACGGCCAGACAGGTCAGGATACTAGCTAAGATATAGAATTGGCCCCAAGTCCATATCAGGTGGAAATAACCTTGGTGGAACCTCAGGGAGAAATAAACTCGTTTATCTGGTGAAGTTATCAACGTTCGGGTCTGTATGTAGAATTGTAATCGAAGTAACTGTGTCTGACTCCTTTGAAATAAAATCTGGTGTTCGACAGGGAGATGCACTCTCGCCTGTGCTATTCAATTTGGCGCTTGAGTACGTACTGAGGAAAATCAACATCGAAACTTCACGTTGTATATTTAATAAATCAGGCCAAATTTTTGAATATGCAATACGTTAAAAGGGAGTTACAGAGGGAAACGACCAGAACGGCCGAATAGACACAAAAAATTTAAATTTCAGAACAACAATGCAAAACTACATGAAAAGTCTTCCCACCCGCCGCATTCACCAGACATATAGCTACTTCAGCTGCAGGTAAGGCATACTTTCACTAAATAATTCTTTCATTTTCTAAACAAGCAAATATGTTTTCTCGTTTAATAAAAAAGAGCCGAGACATATACAAAAACCCAATAAATAAATTTAAAAAAAGGATATTTCCACCTGATAAGGACTTGAAGCCAATTCTTCTTCTTTGCTAGTATCTTGACCTGTCTAGCCATATATGCCACTTGATGGCTTTATCTCCAGGTAGTGCGGTATAGAATTTAATGTGGACCCATAGTAACTACACAAATTATCGCTATTCGGGTTAAACAAATAAATTTAAAAAAAGGTTATTTCCACCTGATATGGACTTAAGGCCAATTCTATATCTTAGCTAGTATCCTGGCCTGTCTGGCCGTATATGCCGCTTAGTGGCTTTATCTCCAGGTATTGCGGTATAGATTTTAATGTGAACCCATAGTAACTACACAAATTATCGCTATTTGGGATAAACAAATAAATCTAAAAAAAGGTTATTTCCACCTGATATGGACTTGGGGCGAATTTTATATCCTAGCTAGTATCCTGACCTGTCTGGCCGTATATGCTGCTTGGTGGCTTTATCTCCAGGTATTGCGGTATAGAATTTAATGTGGACCCATAGTAACTACACATATTATCGCTATTCGGGCTAAACAAATAAATTTAAAAAAAGGTTATTTCCACCTGATATGAACTTGAGGCCAATTCTATATCTTAGCTAGTATCCTGGCCTGTCTGGCCGTATATACCGCTTAGTGGCTTTATCTCCAGGTATTGCGGTATAGAATTTAATGTGGACCCATAGTAACTACACAAATTATCGCTATTCGGGTTAAACAAATAAATTTAAAAAAAGGTTATTTCCACCTGATATGGACTTAAGGCCAATTCTATATCTTAGCTAGTATCCTGGCCTGTCTGGCCGTATATGCCGCTTAGTGGCTTTATCTCCAGGTATTGCGGTATAGAATTTAATGTGGACCCATAGTAACTACACAAATTATCGCTATTCGGGTTAAACAAATAAATTTAAAAAAAGGTTATTTCCACCTGATATGGACTTGGGGCGAATTTTATATACTAGCTAGTATCCTGGCCTGTCTGGCCGTATATGTCGCTTAGTGGCTTTATCTCCAGGTATTGCGGTATAGAATTTAATGTGGACCCATAGTAACTACACAAATTATCGCTATTCGGGTTAAACAAATAAATTTAAAAAAAGATTATTTCCACCTGATATGGACTTGGGGCGAATTTTATATACTAGCTAGTATCCTGGCCTGTCTGGCCGTATATGCCGCTTAGTGGCTTTATCTTCAGGTATTGCGGTATAGAATTTATTGTAGACCCATAGTAACTACACAAATTATCGCTATTCGGGTTAAATATATTAAAAAAAAAAGTTTTACCAGTAATTTTTTTTACATTAATTTATTTTTGTATTTTATTATTTTTTCTCATGTATAAATAGTTTTTCGGGATGGTGCTACATTTTTTAATGTATTTACACTTTTTCGGGATGGTTAGACTTATCCAAGAAATCCACCAAAAAATTCGGGCTCGGGCTAACTTCATCGACTTCTCGGAGCTGTTTGATTCGATTTCTTTTGTTGAGATCGACAGGAATTATGGCTCGTTTGTTGCTTCCTTTTTAATATTTTAGGGACTATTTTATTTTTTATTTGTTATGGTTTAGCTTTTAATCCTGTTCCTAAAGCGTGGTTAGTTTCTGTAACGCTTTCTTGATGGTGTTGTGCATCTAGGTTCGATTGATTAATCTTTCGATTCAAAGATTGTTTGGTTTGATTTGATTCGACTGATGAGTATCTGAACATGTTTGCTTATACACTTGATATAATTATTGGACGTTTTGATTCGCTTGATTTTGGTGAGATAATTGAATGATTTAATTTGGTTGAAAGATTAGTAAATTGATTCATTGGCTTCTAAACTAGATTTGGGTATTGGCTTCATAACTAGGGTTGCATAGTATTTGGTGTGATCTTGGATGTACTGGTTAACCCTCGCTTGTTGACGTTGGTTCGTTTAGTCTGGTGATTTAGTCTTACTGTCTTGCTGGTATGTCTATTATAGAGAAAAACATATCCACATTTTCTTCGTTTATATAATTTCGACCATAGACTTTGCTTTAAGATGAATTTGTGTTGTGCATCATGATTTGTAGTGGCAAATTTTACTTGATGTTGTATTCGTGATGTGGGAGAACAGAAGCGGTAGGGACAGATTTTGCTTGATGATATATTTGTATTATGCTCCGGAATTGTAGCTACGGTTTTTATTTGATGATTGGTTGTTAGCGGCGGCTTCTATTTGACCATCAATTGTTGGTTGGTCTTTTATTTTCTGGATGGGATATATTTGAGGTTTACATTGATTGTTCCACGAGGTGGCCATACTTCTTCTTCAACGTTGTATCTTCGTTTTCTTCTATTTTACATTTCGAGACGTCAAACTGGTATTCTGCCTTACTTCACGTCACTTGTTGTTGTAGTTCGTTTTTAAATTTTCCCGTTGGTTGGCATTAGAATACTTGAGATGATTGTTAGTTCTTGGATGATTGTTCAAATTGATTACTGGTTTAGTTGTGGGATGTTGGATTCATTTGTCTAGTGGTGGGCTCGTTTAGCTTCAGATGTTTGATGTATTTGCTTATATACTAGCAGGTCTCGATGGTTTAGTTTGTTGGGCTGCTGCTTTTCTCCTATAATAAGATGTTGTTCAATCTTCGGTTGAATGTTTGAATGTTTTTTTTTATAAATATTGTATGTAAATGAATTTTTACTTGTATTTGTATTTGTATTGATCTTCGTATCCTTGTCTATTCTCTTCTGGTAACCTATATCCGTGGTTACTGCTTAATTCGGTGTAGTTCTGCCGTCTGCTCAAATAATCTTATTTTTGAATCGGTTGTAACTGCTGATTTTTCTTTGGCTGACCCTTGAATATGTAGTGACCCCTGAGTATGAACTAACTACACACGTAAGATACTTCTAATCTATGAGACCAAGAAATTGTATACATTGTGGGCCACACATTACATTGTGGCTGTAGTCAGATGAAAGTTTTTTTAGTTAATTTTTTTATTCATATAAACTTATTGCGTTGTAGTCTATGTGTTGTATAACAACATTGCATTTCTTTTCATATTTTCTACTTTGTTACATGTTTAGGATATCGTCATTAAAATCTCCTCCGAATTTTTTCTAGTGTTGGTTCTGCCTTGCGCTGGCTATAAAGCTAACTCAAACGGTTTTACCTTTCGAGCCTTATTATTATTTCTCGTTGGTCAAGCAGCTGACTGGCTTCGACGTTTGAATGAGTCTCTCTTATTGCTTCCGTCCTGCTTTGCTTACTTTGTTGGCAACTATTTTCTCTGTAAGGCTTTTCTGGGGGTTGCTATTACCTACGAACCAAGGAGCATTAACAATATCCTCCAGTTGTTTGTTTTGGAATCTTTAGATGATGTTCAAGTTAATCGGTTTAATAGAACCCCACGGCTGAATACCATGCACCCACATGGGCTTTAATATCTGCTTATAAGCCATCAGTTCATTATGTTGACAATTGGCAGTTCCTTTTCAAAATCCAGTACATTTCTCTATGTTTGAGTCTGGGCTCCTAACATTTCTTTATGGCATGCCCTCTACAACGCAGTTCAGCATTTAGTTTCATACCTAGATATTTTGCTGATTTAACATGTGGTGATGGGACATTATTTAGTACCACAGGCAATGGATTTTCTATTTTGCTTCAGTACTCAACGCGCACGGATTATATTTCGTTCAACTTGATACACCATCGCTTCGCCCGTACGTTAATTCTTTCTATCGTATCTCGAAATCCATATTGCTATATATATATAGTATAATGATGTGTTGTTTACCTTCAGCGGTCTCATTAATAAGTGCCTTTCAAATAATTTTGACATAATAGGTAATAGTGATATTGGTCTGTAAGAAGTTATTTCGTTATGTGGTTTTTCCGGACGTTTATTTCCTGTATTATTTTGTTCTCCTGTACCGCATTAGGCTGAAATATACCCTCTAAGTGATCAGCAAAGACTCCTGCTTTTTGTTCATTGCTTCTTGTTCGATTTGCATTGGTGGTCAATCTGAGATATGTGGCGTTGTACTTGTTTTATTGTCTTCTACAATGAACAGTATGCATATTTTTCTTATATTAAAGATCATAGGCTCATTTTGTTCCTATTCTTTAAGTCTCTCTTTATGCGGTGCCATTTCTTCTTGATTTTTCGTTTTTCTGTAACTAAGTCTCTAATTTCTTTTGTGTAATTTAAACGTTTTAGTCTATTACGATCTTTTCAACTACGATTGTTCCTCCTTTTTAAAGTCCCATTCATCTTTATTCTATTTTGCAGTTCTTCATTGAATCCATCCCAACCTGTCCATCCCAACTACAAAGTCAATGTATGATTGCTTGGTTTGGATATTATTTTGTTGCTTAGATCGCCCTCAGCGCACTGTAGACGAGTGGTCAAGCTGAAGTCTAAACTTTCTTCAATAGTAACGTAAGTTATCGGTAATTTCCTAGATAAGTATTTTATTTATATATGTCGGCCAGCAAGTGGTTTTTCTAGTAAAGAACCAATTAGATCCACCTTTTGTCAGCGCTCCGAGGAGTGCTTTACCACTAGTGGAAATTAGTCTTGATCAAAAATGAGTAAGTTTTGCATTGAAGTCTTCTCCAACAATTGATTGATTGATTGATTGATTCTGAATGTACGACCAAGTTCTTACACAGGAGCTCCCGGGTGACGCCGGGCCCACTGTACACTCTTTTTTACATATAACAAAACCGAAGGATTGGATAGGTTAGTTAAGTGGGACAGAATCGGCCCGGTTACAGACACCTAGGTATAGCCGATAGTTAGTAACACAAAGACAGCACAATACTAATCTACTAAGGAAGGATAAAGGTTTAATAGGTTTAATGGATAACGATGGTATTGGTCTTCAACAATTGCTTCTCTAAATCAGAAACCTGAGGAAAAATTTGTATTATTTCACGTACATCCGGAAATTTCCTGAAATGTAATTGTAAATTAATGCAAAATTTAATTGACTAAATCGGCCCAGTTGCAGACCCCTAAATAAAGTCGATAGTTATTAATGCAATGACAACACCATTCTAATCTACAGAATCAACAATTAATATTTTAAATAAATATTATTTCACGTCTGTAGATTTCCTGAAATTTAATTCTAAATTAATATTTTCCGGCTTCCTAAATAATATAAATATTTATTAATTTAATCCTCCTGCAATTCCACAACTTACAATAGGATTTCCTGAAACCATAATTATTTAAATTGTATTAAAATTAGTCTAAAATCCATTAGTATTTACCCCTTAAATAGGGGGGAAAAAAATATTAAAAAAACTCATATGTTAGGCATCCCAAAGGCAATGGCTCCCGGAAAAATATCAATGTTATTTAATGCCAGGTTAACTACCGGATATAAAATTTCAAACAAATTTAATTTAATTCGCAAAAATTTCAAATATTTTATTAATTTTGTTCACCAAAGAAGAGAATATTCGGTTAATTACCAAGTATAATTATAGTGCACAGGATATTTATATCATGCTCAATGGAACTTTACTATTCCTCAACTAATAACTGTTAAATATGGTACGCAGAATTGGATTGACACTCTAGCATGTTCAATGGAACTAAGCCAACTCAAAACAAATAATTATCAAATTCGGGTTGCAAAGCCGAATTTGACGAAATTTTCGGATTCAGCTATAATGAATGAAATAGGCCGTTTCCAACCGAAATTTTCCAGTTCATCTTGTAGAGCTGGGCTAGGATTCTAATAAACTAAAATCAACTTGTATTTGGATTTTGCATTGAAGTCTTCTCCAACAATGAACTTTTATTCTAAACTTTTTAAAGTCATCTATCATTAGGTTATATATTGCTTTCGTTGTATATTTTTGCGCTCCGAAACAGTAAATGTTGATTTAACATTTAACTAGTATAGCGCTTCCTCCTGTTGCAGTATTATCTGAGTGTATTATGTGATATACTTATATCCTGTGTATGTGTATTTGTTTTAGTGATAAAGATTGGTTTTGTTTTGTACTGAAGCTCCAAATATAACTATTTTACCCAATTGTAACGTGGCCCTTATCGCAGATACAATAGTTTTATTTTTCATAAGAAACCATGACTATTTAAAATTAAACTTATTTAATTAAGTATTTAAGTATTTCGTCCATTAAACAAATATGATTTTATTTTTATATGATGTTATTTGTTGTAATCAGTTTGCTTTTTTAGTGGCACAAAGTATAAAATACATCACATATTTGGCCTGTTTTTTTTTATTATATCGGAGAGATCAGAGAGCAAAAAGAAAGTCTTCCCTTTTTTTTATTTTATCCTATCGATCCGATACATTTTTTTCGCTTTATTATTTTCTCTGACGATTTGAGTCATTTTTCTATCTGAATTTTTTCAGATAGTTCAGAGAAAAAACATTGAAATATTATGGCAGATAATATGGCGGAAATATGGAAAATAGTAATTAATAAATTAATTTGTAATTATTTTTATCTTATTTTTATTAAATTAATTGTAAAATTAATAATACTCGAATTTAATAATTTTTTAAATTACATATTTTCAGTATAAAACTCAGTAAAAAGCCATTTCAGATCAAATAATTATCCGATGTGCCGGATAAATTATCTCTCTGATTTATTTGGTATCTCGGATACAATAAAAAACAGACCAACTTTGTATGTGTGTGTAAATTGCGGGGCGCGCCGAAAAGCTGCTTTAAGTTTTGGTATATTATTATTTGATTTTTTTTGAGAGATTGTATTGCCAATTGAACAAAAACATTTCTATGTGGCGTTAAATTACATTTGTTGTTTAAATTTACCTGAACAAATTAGTTCCAGTTTTTTTCATCAATTCCTCAATGTTAAATACCAAAATATACACTCATTTTAAAGGTTAATAGTTAACCAGCAATTGAGCAATTGAGTAATGTTTTTGGTGTAAAAGTTCAAAAGGTTTTATAATAAAAATCAGAGATGTGTTCTTCATAATATGCCGGAGATAATACTGAAACTTATATCCGTCCACCCTCTACAAATCCTAGTCGAAAAGATCATTTGAGATGTGCAAAATTTCCCCGAATCCAAAGTTTTTGAATACCCACATGAATTTTTTCTGTTCCTATGGAAAACATATCTTATTCGTTCAAGTTGCTCATTTGGTAAAATAATTTTTATTAGTGGCTATCGTGGTGGCTATAGTGCTATAGTGGCGATATTATAGTTTTTACATGTGCAAACATTTATTAATTCTGTGCTACGCGGGATTTACAATTTAATCTAATTTGCGAACATTTATTTTATAAGGTCGTGTTAGAACGTAGAACCTTATTGCAATCTCCAAAGCAATCTCTTTCGGTTGTGTAACATACATCACATATGACACAAAAGTTCGGAGTTCTATTATAAAGTTCATTTGATTTACAAATATCTTTGACTGGGGTCTTTTTTCCATCCTATGGGTTTCTGTGGATGTTTGACATCTGTGGTTACCAAGTTTTCGTTTTCATGTTTGGTAAAGAGTAGAAGTGTGCTCCTGTTTTCGTGAAGAAAAATTACCTATTAGTTCTCGAGCAAAGCTCTGACGAAATTCTAAGCTCGATAATTTATGTTTCAACTTCAACCCATTCAAGGCATTGTTAACAGCGATATCAATTAAATCAAAAAATATTCTAAGGTAAAATTTTATTTTAGAACGTCGCTCAATTTCATAGATTACTTTTTTTGATCCATTAGATCCATAAACTAATGGACCCTCCATAAACTAATTATATTGAATAATCATATAATTGGAGATAGAAAGTTTGAGTACATAAGAACTTCTTTGTTGTCTATCCATTTTACAACGGATGGAAATGCCTAACGGTGTGCATTTGTTTTCGATTTTTTTCTGACGGTCCCACACGACTTAATGTTGCACTTTCATAAAGCATATTGCAAATTTGGGGAATTAAAAAAAATGTCTAGTAAATGTCGATATCCAGTCCAGATAAATCCTTAGTTAGTTGATTTACAACCATCTCTCCCAAGGAATCGGTAATTTTATCCTTTTTTCTTCCATTCTATAAATCGAATTGGTAAAAATACCCATTTTTCACGCACATATACACTACATTTTAAATCCCCATCTAATGGGCTTATATGAAAATGCAAAATATTTGAGAATAAAAGTCGCTTTTACTAGAGAAGACACAACTTACCTTTTACGAACTGTTTCATGAGATTGTGCCCTTAATCATGTGCTCGTCAATCGATTGGGCTTTTGAGTTGGAGTATGCTTTTGAAAATGTGGCATTGAAATGCTCCATTGCTGGTCGAACTTTATATGCCCGATCAAAATTGGGGTCAGTTGGAAGCAGTGTCTTCGAATTATCATAAAAATGTAGGGCAGATCGGATTTCCTCAAAACCACGTGAGGGCATAGTATTCGCAAATGGAACTTTTAAGTCTGGTTGGCAACAATATAATTTACTTTCCCTTATTAAAAAGTCAATTAATGGATTAATTACCAAATTCGCAACGGCATTGAAGAATTCTAGCGGCGTTGGAAAATTGTCGGCAGCTATATTTTCGAGTAACAATACTATAGATATTTAATTGCTTTCAAAATTTCGATGGAATTTGGCTGGTATTGTTTTCTCCAGTAAAAAATTTGTTGTGAATGAGATATTTGTTGCTGATCATCGTTGCCATCAGAATCATTTTGGTGCGATACTCCTGATTGATGCTCATTTTCATGCGATATAACCAGTTCCTTATGATCTAGTGGTGCTTCAATTATAACTTCACCTATGCCAACAACTTGAATATCGTCTTCAAGAAATTGGCCGGCTTCTTGATCAAGGTGTAGGTCATCTTCGTTATCACTATGTATTTTGTTTTTTGTTCGACAAAAGTAATTTTACTCATTATTTATTGCTAAACTGCTATATCGAATATTTTATTTGAAAAAAAAAAACAAAAACATCTAAGTCAATACACTTGTAAATGTGTGACAGCTTTGTGCGAAAATGCAATAGAAATGGAAAAAAAATTATATTGGTTTTGCAAATGTTTGCATTTGGACACATATATGTCACATTGTAAAAGGGGAAGGAACCCCGAACAATAAACCAACCATGGCAGATCAGAGTAAGAATAATGCTACGGTGCAGGGATAAGGATGTCCAGTACCGGCAGCTTCGGAAAGTGAGCGAGTGGGCTTTCAGTCATGGATTTCCAGCGACCGCAATGCTTTAGTAGTTGCAAGCTTAGATACTAGAGCAGACAGAAGTATAAGCCCTATATCTCTATTAGAACTCATGCATTCTCCAATATTAGCGAAAAGACACCGCATGCTTCAAGACGGCAATGAAATGACATCAAAATTAGCCTCGCTTGAGCGCCAGAATAATGAACTAAGGACAAAATGCCAGGAATATGAGTTACAATGTAATAAATACCAAGATATTTTGGTAAACTTACAAAACAGAATCGAAACACTAGAGAGACAAAATAAACCTTCTACGTCTACTAATGGTAAAAGTCAGAGCTTACAAAGTCTAACCAATGACTAATTTACAGGTGAAGAGAGACTTGAGAAAGTACCCCAACCTAGGCAAAATAAGGGTATCTCTACCGCAAGATAACGAAATATCAAAACAACCACAACATACACACAAAAAGGAACCCTTACCACCTGCACCAATCAATGTCAGCAACGTTAGAGATTTTAATATACTCAGAGCTCAAATATTGGCAGTGACAGAGAAACCTGCTCAGTTTAAAGCAATATATCCAATAACGACATTAAAATAACAACGCAGTCTGAAAATGACTACCGTAAAATTAAAAAACTACTTAGCGATATAAAAAAAAATGAATCCAATAACAAGGATAGTACACTTTGTAAGATGCAATACCATACTTATCCGCTCAAAAGTGAAAGATGGTATAGAGTCGTAATACGAGGTTTACCGTCATCTACCAATCGCGAAGAGATCAAAGCTGCAATCGAGGACCAAGGTCATAAAGTAACCAACATTATTAACGTTCATAAAAAATCAACAATTAAAAATGAGAAAATTATTAGACACTTCCCATTGTTTTTTATTTATTTATTTAAAGAAATCTATTTTGTAATATACATGTATGATTTCAGATTATTTACAGTTATAGTTAAAATTATATTAAAACAATAAAAAACTTTGAAACAGAAAAAATATAAACCAAATTTTGGTTTAAACAATTAAAAATTTAAAAAATAGTCTTTAAGAATATTTTTAAAGTTGTCCTTTGATAAGTTGAAGTCAAGTTGAAGTTTTACGTAGACCTGTTGCAGGGGGAAAACAATAAGGACATATACGAAATTAAGAACCTGCTATATTGCAAGGTGTCTATTGAACCACCTAAAAAGGTAATACGTATACCTCAGTGTACAAATTGCCAACAGTTAGGACACACGAAGAACTTCTGCAATAAGCAAGCCAAATGTGTCAAATGTGCAGAGAATCATCAAACAAAACAATGTCAAAAGCCGCAAAATGTTATACCAACTTGTGCACTGTGTGGAGAAAAAGGTCATCCGGCTATCTATAAAGGATGCCTGGTGTATCAGAAAAAACTAAACGCTCAACTACCAAAAAATAAATAACAGTAGCAGAGCGCCTACAGCAAAAGCCAAACCAACAATATGATACTATTAGAGAGGGGTTTTCCTACGCCCACGTGACCAAAACCTCAAATAATAATCTAAATCAAGCAAGCAGGCAGAAGCCTGTGCCCAACGAGCCAACCATTAGTAATATAACGAAAATGCTCACCGAATTTCAGGCAGAAATGAGACAAAATTTCAGCCAGCTTACTAAAAGGGTGAATAAACTGGAAGATAATTCCTAGCCACCAGACAAACCGCTAAAACATAAAAAGTAAATGACTGTAACGTTCCTACGTATAATTGCCTGGAATGCTAACGGGCTTAATGAAAGAGCTCAAGAACTAGAAGTCTTTCTAAGAACCAATAACATAGATGTAGCTTTAATATCAGAGACGCACTTTACGGAGATAAACTTTATCAAAATTACAGGATATAGAGCCTATTGGACATTGTATTCTAGTGGTCGTGCTCGAGGATTGACAGCAATCTTAATCAAACAAAATATCCTACATTTCCAACAAGAAGAAATTAAGGAGCCATTTATGCAAGCTACCGTAATATCGATTAACCATGGTGATGCTGACCTAAGTTTAGGGGCGATCTACTGAAACTAAGTTTACGGGCGGATTTAACGGCTCTAATGTTAAAATATGCTTATCATCCAGATCATCGACTTCCATATCGTTTTCTTTTGTTGTATCGATTTTGTGTAGTGTCTCTGTTAATCGGACTTGGTAGATATGAGTTTCAGTGGTAGCATCAATTACCTCTCCTCGATTTGGTGTAAAAACACGAGCACCGATATTTTGTTAACAGTGGGTAGCAATCATTTCAGTTGACGACGGTGATCCACGAACTTCAACCACACGACGTGGTCCTAGCTGTGATAATATTTTTAACAGTCATTCACCATCTGATCTACCTTCAAAACAAATAAACTGAACTTGAGCGTTAATTTCAATTAATTTTCGTGACGTAACACATTTTGTGGCCTTTTCAAGTGCGTATCGTCGCGATCCTTTTTAATTTATTCAGATTTGACCTGCTGCTGTTTATTCTCTTTATTATCCTCGATGTTTATTTCAAGCCCAATGTCGACCATTCGATAATCTTCCAACTGAATGATTTCTGCATACTCATCCAACTTAATTTTTTCCTAGTGGAATGTTAACATAGCGTGTTGTTTACGCGACGATTTAAAAAATCCCGTGTGAGCCCGACCCTCTGGCCGCACTACTATATGATGTTTCCCTGTAATGAGACTCATCTTCTGAATCTGAACTATTCTCATAATTTTTTAATTATCAGTCGATTGTGCTTTTCTCCCCCGCTTTGCATATACTCTTCAAGTTCCCTTCAAGCTTGACGCGTCGTTTAACATCCAGCTCAATTTTACGCCCATTCTCACTTTTCTATTAAATCGCGATCCAAAGTCTCAAGCGAATTACGATTCGTTAGAATAATGCTGTTGTTAGAATTTGAAGCCCATTGTACAAACAAATCACGTGCGTATCCACTTTCAATATCGGGAGTTGAAGCTAACACGACCTTTGTGCTGGGAACTTTACTTAAATTCGCAATTGTGACATACTCGTAACTGCAAATGGCGAAATTGAAACGGATTGTCACTATTGAAAAGAGGCATTATTGAAAATTTTAATAACAATTTGCTTTATGTTTGTTTATTATATCGATGCTAACAAGTTGAAATGTAAATCTGACAATTTTAATTAACAATTTTTTGTCTTTCTTTTCACCAATGCTATTACAAAAGTCGGGTAAATTTTTTTCATGTTCGTTTACATAAAAACCGGGTAATTTTTTGTTGTATTTTTGAACGAACATGCTATAAGACAAAACTGCCATACTCAGAGCAATTAACAAACGAAATCAATGAGATTATGTTTAAGCATCAAAATAGTGCATTTCAAAATTAGCTAGTACCTTGACACACATACGGGCCATAAACTTTAAGGGGTTAATATTGATTTTTGTAAATATTTCGTTGTCTTAATTTTATAAAATTAATTCTCATTTTGTGAATAATGCTTACTGTATTTGCCCTAATTATTTGCAAATTATTCATCTGAGTACAAATTTTGTTTGAAAACTGAAGGGCCAACCATAAAAAAATTATAAAATTAAAAAAAATTAAAAATTTTGACGACACTAATTTTTAATGACATTCCAGCCATACTAGACGTAACGAGGAAGCCGTAATTATTGTAGAATATTGAATGACAACTATTTGTTATAGTGACAGTTGTTTATTGTTTGTTGTTTTTTTTAGGTAGCACGATATAAATTTTAATTTTTTTTACGTTGGAACGCAAAATTTCGCTCCAATAATTTTTATTAAGTGACAATTCATATTTAACGATGTTTCGTTAAATTTTTTAATTTAAATTAATTTTTCCATGAGCAAAAGCACAGAAACGGCATTTAACGCAAACATATTTTTTTTTTAAAGTTACGTTTATAATTTTTTTTAATTTTTCTATGGTTACCCCTTGAGACTTGGGAGTTTTGCTGCTGTTTCACTAACCTACTAGATGCCCAAAATTAATATTATTGTTGTCTGTTGGTAAATAATAGTTGCTTTCCAATCGACCACCACAAGTACTTATAGGTGCGGAAAATGTGTATCTGGTAAAGTGCCGATTGGAAAGAGAAAAAAAAATGGCAAAAGCAAAACATAACCTACAAATGTGTAGTTTATTTGTTCCAGTGTATTATTAACTTTTTAATAAAAAAATATTTATACCAGAATTTTATTAGCGCTTCACAATGACATTCAATTATATTTTTGAAGCAAATATACTAAACACAGTCACCTAGCGGACAAATTACCGTAACTGCTTTGAGCTACTCATAATAAAAAGGTCGAACAGTTGTGAGTAGTTAATTTAGCAAAGACAAAAACCTTAAGTGCTTATGAATACTTGCGGTGCGGTCGATTGGAAAGCAACTAATAGTTAAATTTTTACAATAACATCTAGTGTGCTGATAAAATAACAGATAAACCCCTACTCTCAAGTTGCGGTTTTCGATCAAAATTGGTATACTGGTTCCACATCGAGTACTTACAATTTTTAACAGGGATCATAGTCACTATAAATGTATGTATTTTATCTCCTAGTTCCGATCTTTTATTGAATAGTTTGTGTACTAAATTATCACACTACTTTCATTTCTTTATTATAGTCCCGTTGCTGAAGTTGTTGTCTTGGACGACCTCCACAATAACATTTGGTTATTAATCGCAGGAATCGCG
This sequence comes from Nephrotoma appendiculata, assembly GCA_947310385.1. NCBI lineage: Eukaryota > Metazoa > Arthropoda > Insecta > Diptera > Tipulidae > Nephrotoma > Nephrotoma appendiculata. The sequence goes on along the minus strand of OX371223.1, from coordinate 179,507,950 downwards.
TATCTGCAACAAGTTATGTATGTTCGTTTTGCTGTTAATTACTCCGGCCTTTTTAAAACTGCTCGGTCTTCTTCTCATTTGTATAATCGATATACACAGTTAGAAAAAAATGCAATAAACTGATGTGTTATGTCTTATTATATTGACTCATACGTTATAATTAAATTGAAAGTTAATCGATAAATTATCTACTATTAATTACCGTTTTAATTTAAACTGTCGAGCAATTACAGTTTTATCATGTCTATTACAAAATGAGATTGGAATTGAAGATGCTTACTCGCACTTTCGAAATTTCTATGTTCTTTATGGGAAAGTAGTTTCTTGTACGATTTGTAATTGTTTGTGCATTTATATTGAGTTCGAAATAAAGATAGTTTATTGCCATTGCTGTTTACTTTCGATTTTAATGTACTTACAGCAGATAACAGATTAACTTTCGTTTTAATAAATGAATAATACCATTGTTGTGATTTATGTTATCACACCTGATTCGCATATAGAAAACTCTTTCAATTTCATTATAATACAATAACAAATTTTCTTTATTGTCATCGGATTCATTTTGTCTTTTGAAAGATCCCGGAAATTAAAAGGAAAATAATTTTCATACGTAGTTAAACCGCATCATATTCAGGTTTTCTAATCCCATGGAAACCAACATTCTAATATCTCCATTTTATAGGTAATCTTATCATTTTAAACTCACATTGTATATGTATCACGGAAATCATCAACATGTGATATGATGATGTATTACGTACATCAAAATTATATCAATGTATAACATAAAACCACTCATGTTTGTTATTTTGCATGTATACGACTGTGTGAGCATAAAATTAAGACAATTTATGAAGAACACTAATATTGGATGTAGAATTATGTTAATTCAAGTGAATACACGACACGTATTTATTATGTTCATGCTATATAATGATACTGTACTAGTATGTGAGATGAAACATAATAATAAGTTTACTTAAGTTTTGGAAATCTTCAAAGTGTTTTTTGTACTGTACAGTGTAAATACAATTACGAGTACCCACAAAACAGTCTGTATCTACGTTATAATAATGTTGTTGCTAGTGAAAGTTTTTATTTTTCGCCATTTAGGTGTATTTTTCCGCATATAAATATAAACGAGCCACGCCGTAGACAAAAATTCATATGGCAAATAGTTTTTATATTTACACATGATTATAGTTGTCGAATTTTTAATTTAAACAAAGGAAATTAAATTTTAAATAGTGTTCGGCATACTGATAGCTTTATTTATATTCATTGCGCGTGTACACGATGCATAGTTTAGTTTTACGTAACTGGTAATTGAAATTCTAGCTGTGTACTAATTTCCCTGTCAATTTATATTTATTTGCGATTAGTAATTAAAAAACCAATTTGAATCGCAAAATTATCGCGCATTTAAAACTGTTTCGTGCATTAGATGTAAAATATGTAGTTTAATACGAGTTATATAAGTTCCTTCACAGATGTCACTTTGTATATGAGTACCCCTTATGTAAGTTTCAGAAGTAGTTCAAGTACAACATTAGCGTACTTATTATAGATTTCCTATCTAAATTTGAAATTATTGAGGCCCTTATATTTATTCATATATGTAAACCGGTACTGATTGGTTTTCAAAAGTAAAGAAATGTGGGTAACCACAACACCAAAAAAACCGAAAACGAAAATTCTATAGAAATCTAAAAGTTAATGCACTGTAGAGTCACCGTGGTTTCCATTTATTCGTTTGTTAAACACTTCACCGTCGCAATCACCTTATTAAAACCTCGAAACTAATTAAAACATACAATTTTACTTTTTGTAATTACATAGTTTTATATTTTACTATATTAACGTTTTCGATCACTGACTGATCATCTTCAGAAAAATGTTACAACTGAAGATGATCACTCAGTGATCGAAAACTTAAACTTAAATTATGTTTTTTAATTAGTTTTGTGGTTTTTGTGGCAATCTCCTTATCGCAACGGTGTAGTGTTTGCGTTTAACAAACGTAGAAATCTAAAAGCTTTACATTTAAATCTGTAAATGATCATTTAAAAAGACCGCTTAAAGGGATTGTACAATTTTTTTTTTGTCATTAAGTTGGCACAACTGTCTTCTACGTGAAGTGAAAGTGGTCTGTTTTGTCACTTCATCTCAAGTGTGTTTTGCGATTTTTATAATGAACTGGTTGACCCGACAGACGTTATCCTGTCTTATTCCTGAGTATTCCTAGCTATGAATATTCTATTCGAACTGGAAAAATAATAAAAAAAAATATTTCGAAAACATACATTCTTGGCCAAAAGTATTGAGCACCCATGATACGAGTATCTTACAATTTTTTGGGAGTATCAATTTGAAATAAATTGAAATAATTTATGACATGGCAGAGTTAGATTTATGACATGGCAGAGTTATCCTGCTAGAATTTAACGCTCTCTATGTTTGTATCACCAAAAAGTGTTAAAAATGAGAGCAGCAACGCAAATTCTAGGACATTGATGTATTTTGAAGAGTTCATGTGGTCCTCACACATTTCGAGGTTTGAAGAAGAGGTTTAGGAAGTTTTTTCCTATTTTTTAAAGCTTCTCTCACTAACTTTCAGTTGTTACGGTATGTGGTGATGCGTTTGCGCCCGGTTCTGTACCTATTACTGTGTGATCCACTAGCGGTGAATCGCAAAATAGTATATTGTACAGATCGGCGTGAACATTTCACAGTTTTAGAAATCTCTACTTGTGATTTCCCTTGCTCATGAAGAAGCTGTATCTGCACACGTTGTTATAAACTTACTCTTTTTGTTTCGGCATATTGCAATAATGGTGTCGATTCCTTTTACATCTTCTATTTATATTTTCTTCTATTCTTCTATTATTTAGAAGCTTTTGACCACTCGATATTTATTTCAAAATTTTTATTTTAATTTATAGCTTGCTTGCTTAAACTGCGTACATGATATCGTGAGTTAGTTAGAAAAAAATATCATAGTATTACACAAAATTTATTAAAACAACAACAAAGTTAAAACAATTTCAACTCGAGCTCGGAACTGTATGCGTGGTATAAAGCATTTCACGTAATTTGATTGGATTTGAGTTCGCTACCGAGTATGGAACTATTTTTTTCCGATGTCGTGTATGCGACTAATACTGCGTACATGACATCGGAAATAAATAGTTGTATACTCGCTAACGAACTCAAAACCAATCAAATTATTTGAAGTGCTTTATACCACGTCCACTAGTTCTGAACTTGAGTTGAAATTGTTCAAACTTTGTTGTTGTTTTAATACATTTTGTGTGACACCATGGTATTTTTTCCGAACTAACTCACTATGTCATGAACGAACTATTAAATGCATCGAGTTTTCCTCAACAACAAATATAACTAAATTTAACAAATCAAACCACCAAAAGCGTACTAGATCACTGGATGTGTACGCAATGAGCGAAAGTAGCGAACTGAACTGACGAATAAATACAAAATGGAAAAATAACAAATTTTATTGCACCAGATGGTTTATTGCCACACCTGCGATGTGAGTCACTGTTTTTAGTCCTATTTAGATGTCGAAAAAATAATAAACAAACAAAAGGGATTGTTTTCTGTTATACTTATCGCATACGCCCCAAATTTATAGGGTGCTCAATATTTTTTGCCAAGGCTGTAGTGTTTATTGTAATGCTTTTATTAGTTTTGTTTTCTGGCGCGTAAATCAATAATGTTGATGGTTTTCCGATACGGGAACAGGCGACATACAATTGGCCATGTGAAAAACATGGATTTCCAAGATGAATGCGACAAACACAACGACTGTCCTTGCGATTTATTTATCGTCATCGTAAATGCAAGCCGCACTGGAAATTGTAACCGTTTAAAGTCGAATGGCAAGTCTTTCGGAATCGTATGGTCGCGTGGAATAAAAACGTCTTGCCTTTGTGCTTCCCTTGTACGTGGCTGGTTTATGTTCCGCAACATAATGATTACCGATTCGACTTATAATAGCAGATTATGTGGTGGTAATCTGGGCAATTCCAGCGAAATTAAAAATTCCGTTGGATAGTTTACAACATCATCTTGGTTAGTAACGGAATCAACCGATTTGTCATCAATTTGCCGTCCATCTTATTTTGAATCTGAAAACTCATTTCGTTGACATCAACGTTTATTGCAGCCAATATAACACGTTCGCTCAACCAAATATGATTTTTTTAATTGTGATGAGCAATGTTTGGGAACATCATCTCGATGAGTTCGGTTTTGATTCACTAAAGTAACAAAAATTGGCAGGGTATGTAATGTATTCAGGCGATGTGTCGAGCAATTGTTTGGAAAAAACTTCTTTAGATCGGCCGTTCTGCATCGACGATCAATTCGGCTCGCATGTTCATATTTAATTTGAGTGTTTTAACATATTTCCATAAAATGGACGACTTCAAACATGCATTAAATTCGTCGGCTGGCGTTATCGTGGAATCACTGGCAATGTTTGTCGAAAATCACCTACTATAGAATCATCGCACTACCAAACCAGTTTCGGTTGTTTTGTAAATCTTACATCGTGCAGTCTAATGCCTGGAGCGGTTTTTTTGTGTGCCATCGTGCATTCATCCCAAACGATCAATTTACTTTGCTGCAAGCAATACTTTGGAGTTTCATTAGTTTGCATGTTCAACGACAACGTGAGTGCTGAATGAGCTGTTCGAACGCCTTCCAACAACGTAGCTGCAATAGCTGATGAAGCAAAGTCCAAGTGCAATTCCATTTTGCGATCGACTCGTTGTTAAAATCAATGATATTAAAAACGTTTTACCAAGCATATAAAAAAAATTCCGTCAGTTCCATCGTTAAATGTACGATGCATTTATAAATATACGACGCGTTCTCATTTCTAATTGAATTAATCCTTTGTTGGTAAGCAATAAGCACATGTCAACGATGAAAATTAATGCTTCATTTTGAATTTCTTCGTTCATTGGCAAATCTGCATTTATTCCATAAATCAATCGGTGTTGATGGGAAGTACATAGGCAAAATTATAGAAAACAATTTTGGCATTTGTTTAGCGTTTGACGAAATCACAACACCTTCAAGAGTGTGGTCCCAATGAGTGTCATTCTCAGCAATGCGAAACGTTGACCGGATTCTCTGTATGTGACGCATAATACATCATTAACAGTTTGCAGATGTAAACGCAACAGTGTTGCTGGAAAAATAGTCATTCCGTCGATATTCTGTGCATTTCCATCAGCATTCCGAATAGCATCCTGAAGATGAATGTATTCCTCGCAACGGAGTTTTGCCTGTTTCAACCTGATAAATGTCTATCGCTCAGTTTTAGCATTGACGTACATATCACGTCACAGCATATTGGCGACATAGACGCCGACATTTTAAGATGTGATTATCCTCATTTTCCAGAACCTTCAGTCTGTATGAATAATAAATAATTCATTGAACTAACTTATTTGTTAGTTTCGGCGCCTGTAAATAAATGTTTGTGATAATAAGATAGAGTAAAGTTGTGATTAAGGTAGTAAAGGTAGATTGGTTATTTACCTGTAACTGGATTTATGATCTTCATTGAAAAATGATACCCATCTTCATCTTACCAAAATACGATAGGATATTGTAACGCATCATATGATCGATGTATTTCGGACACACGCTGTAGCTGATCGATCTGCCGATGTAAAACAATATCTCGGTTTTCTAAATTTTCTTCCACGACGATATATAGCGACTTCATCAAATGTTAGCGCATTAAAACATCTTGCGTGTTGCCTTGCAGGTGTTTAATCGGCTCCGATTACAATTTCGTGGTTATCAGAATTGTTCCACAATTGGTTTTTCACCGAATTGTGGTGTGCACAACGCTGATCGACTTGTCTTGCTGAATCACCCATAAAATAAATTTGTAAACATTTGTAGTCACTATCCACCGTTGGCAATAAGGAACCTGTTCGATGGCACATTTGACCCTGAATGTGCAAGGGTAAACAGATGTAATATAAGTAAATGTATAGCGAAGTGTTTGTACCGCCAAAATGCATTGGCAGCACTGCCATTCCCTTATCAACTTCAAAAAATGTTTAGAATCTGGCTCATTTCCGGAAACCAATGAATGTAATAGTTCTGGTGGCGGTACCAATGGCGTCCATTTGGATTGGCCACTGGCGCAACACAATCCAGTGGCTTCATTTTTAAGCTTTAATTCCTTGCAATGTGGACACACGACGTTCATTGACCAATAGCAACGATTTGAAGTGAAGTATAATCGATTGCTACGTTATCATTGAATGCAGCTCGACAGGGATTAAACGCAATAGTTACACATTGTTGATTTCGATTCCATCGATTCCGTTCAAGACTTGCAGCATTGCGACTTGCAGCATTGCGAGTTCTGCGATATGTTGGTACGTCTAATTGGTGGCATTTGGAAGAACCTAATTCTACTGAAAATAAATATTGACTCCGTTAGTTTTTCTGTATTACCATGTACATCGCGTGTCAGTCTATCAAAGCTTACCAAAAATCGATATGTATTAAATTAAACTTTTAATATAAAAATTGATTAGGAAACTAATTAAAAGTAGGAAATATTAAACACACTTTGATTAATCTTATAAAAAAGATGAATGAAATCGGTGAAGTCTTAAGTTTTGTAAAATTTTGCAATTTTCTGCGCAAATTTCTTAAATTCTTTTCCGTAAGAACCTTGTACAAAGTATTAGAAAACTTATAAAAAGATGAATGAAATCGGTAAAGTCGTTCTCAAGTTATGGCGTGACCAAGAGACATAGGGATTAATTTTTATATATAAGGGGTGTTTTTTAAGCTCGATAGGAATTGAAATTGTAAAAAATAACACAAAAAATTAAAGTGTATTTAAAATTTTTATGTTATTCGAAAGATTAATACATGGCATTAATATTTGAAAATGATTTCGGGCATATGAGCACGGCGGCTTTTCTTGAAGAAACGTGTTCTGGACGTCCAATTTTAGGCCACTTTTTCGGGCACTGCTGGCCGTATGTCACGAACAATGCTGAACTTGAAGGCGTCAATTGTTGCTAGTTTATCAGCATAAACCGCAGTGACTTCACGTAGCTTTACAGGAAATAAATGTAGTGGACATATAGTGGACTGACAGAGCCCCAATTCATGCGAACGACGACGAATCGAATCTTTCTGCTGGAAAGGGCAGAGTGCCGCTATATAGGCATACTGAAATGCTGGGGGGTGTTCTCGTTTCTCTTCCACTTTTTAAAATTACATTTAGGTTGTTTCTATTTGGTCATCCAAATGTGTACTATCCCAAAGCAACTGCTGCTTTACGTCGATGGTTTCTTTGTAGTGGCATTATCTCTCCCCGTCTCTCGATTATTTTACCTTTCTCCTATTTCCGATGTTATACAAATTAATATTTTTACAGTTTTTGACACAAGTCCCATAACTTCTCAATTATGTATTTGCAAATAAACGAAAATCTCATAAGGTAGCAGTTTGAGCTGTAGATAGCCCACAACATTTACTCTGCAACGAACGCTTTGAAAAATTATATTTGGACTTCGGCGATATATCAAATAGTCAATCTGAAAATAATACTTCATATGAGATGCCAATGAAATTTATTGAAAATTATCCAAAACAAAACTCAATAAACTAATCGTTGGGACTCTATGTAAGGTATGTGATTTGGAGTACTCTGCATTAACTCTCAGTATAGCTCCTATAATATTGAACTGATTAATAAGTCGATACTACATAAAAAAAATCATTGTAAACCCTAAAGTAAATGTAATTTTCTCAATAAAACACCTCAGTATTTGCGCCCTTTGTGCATGGACCTCGAAAAGCACATAAAACCGAAACAAATCTACTAGGGAATGTTAAAGTATGGAATAAAGTTAACCATATGAAGTTTAGTTAATGCCTGTGTTGTTATAATAATTGAACTGTTAAATAAATTTCGGAGGTTCTTATTACTCTTTCCACACTCACGAAAAATTTCAATTATTATCCCCATAGTTCGTTCATATATACACTAGGAAACTTCTGTAAATGGTTTTCAATCATCAATCCAATTTCCATCAATACGAAACATTCTTATCTCAAGACTCATCCTTTCATGTTATGAAATAAATCTTAAACATATGGTTATGTGGTTAGAAGTGGATACGGTACTAAGTTTACTTATGCTCCTTACCCAGTACATGTATTATTAGATTTATTCTATAAATTAAAATGTGCCGTTTGTGAATATAACCGTTTACATATCTAAAATTCCTTTTTTATCAAAGTATGGCAAAAATGTCTTCAAGACTTTTTTTAATCTCTCCGATGCATAAATTCGTCTTTTAAAATCATCTGAGCGATCATCCATTCCCATTAATGTACCAAAATCAACACCCTCTGAATTTTCCGACAAAACCACGGGGAGCACTAGTACCGTCGACGTAAACGAGTAGAAATATTTACGAAATAGTTGCATGTGAAGGTCATGCAGTTTTGGAATGTGGCCCGTGTACTTTAGCTTCTGGAGTGTTGTCGAAAGATATTTATGATAATACTGGATTAATTCGTCTTGGTTCTTTTCACGAAGTGTGTCAGATAACGATGTTGCCAAAAAGTACAAGATATCAATTGATGGACATCCCCATGTGGGCATTTGGAAATCAACCTAAAGTAAATCAAAATTAATATCGATATGCATTACAATTCTATATTACTTAGTTACCATTAAGACATCGTTGGGTTCCCCATTTTCATCGTAGCGAAACATAACATTATTCACCCATAAATCACCATGTAATAACACATTAAAATCACTTTCGACGGGATCAAATATTTTTTTTGCATTTTCGATTAAGCGTTCACTCATGTTGTACAACTTATTTGCAAAATATTCCCATCCATTCCAAGTATTCACTTCATCGGCCAAATATTTTAAACTTGAACTAAAATGCGTATTAATCCCATCCGTTTTCCGGTTAAACATTCCTCGAGTAAAATATTCGGCCAATGCATTGTTGTGCCATTCATTGTAAATCAGCGATGCTGCCTGATAGTATGCCACCTTTTTTATCACTAATTTTGCATGTTTGCAATCTAATCCTGCTGCTCGTGGTCCCATATTATATCCTTTCTCGGTTAAATCCTCAAACAAAATGGAATTTTCACTAAAATCGATGTGCAATGCACGCGGTGCCAACTCTGTCACAATATTGGATTGTTCCAATATCTTATGGAGTTCGGGCAGAACATCACTATACATTTTCAGTTCTTGTTCATAAATATTGTACTGCTCCAAAACGTTGTTAACTGTTTCATCCAAATTAATGGTTTTACATATTAATGACACTGTTTTAAAATAGTTGTGGGTACGGTCGCTGCTATATTCAACTTTTAAACGATACATGCAGCTTGCAAAATGTTCACCTTTTGCAATAGCGGGCTTAATACTTAGCGAACGAATTTTAATCGTTTCATCATTTTTAACATTTTGAAGTGTTTTTGTCACGAAGGTTTTATTTAACCAAACCGGTGGTTGCCAATAATTTTCAAAATCACTGTTTTCTAACATTTTACTTGAAACTGATTTTTTGTAACTGAATATCACTTTCTGACTAAAAACTTGGAACAAATTATAGTAAATCTGGTTAGCTTTATATTTATAATGCCGTGTAGCTAGCTCGTATGCAGATAAAATTAAATAACTGTTTTTAATAATATTATGTAAATTAACAATTGCGATTGTATGACAACACAATTAGCAACGAGGCAAGTTTTATTGCACAAATGTTTCTTTTATTAGTTTAACCCTTTTACAATTAAACGAATGCACAGTAAAATGACTTTTCAAAAGCATTTTATTGTATGTTCATTTACTTCTTTGCTTAATATTTTGATTTATAGTTTTAGCTACTGTAATTATTAATTAAGCTAGATTATTAGTATGTAGGAAATGCGAGAAGTGTTGCTATTTTGCGTTCAAGTAATTTTCTAAAATACATTTCAATACATAGCTACATTGTTAGACATCAATAATCACCTACAAGTTTCGTTTTTTTGCATACATATATCTATGGTTAAGGAAGCAGTTACTTGTAAATATAAAGATTATGCGTAAATGTAGGGTTGACTTCTGGGCCCATCAATAATTATTCCAATAATAACAATTTATTCAAATTGTATTTTACTACACACAAAAAATATAGTACTTTTTGTAACAAGTGTATTTTGATTGATTCAGAATAGTGCTGCCATCTATCGTTAAATAGAAATACTATAATGTAATTCGTACATATAACTGTTCGAATTTTTTATTTGCTTTATAAATTATAAACAACCCTAATTCATGTTTTTTTTTTATTTTATTACAGGAATTAGTTGGCTCGAAGAAACGGCTTAATTATAAAAAAGTAGGTTTAATAACGGGATTCGCCCTACTTGTTGTAATTTTAATTGTTGTCGGTGTCGTTCTGCTGAGCGATGATGTCGAAAATAAAAATGGCACAACAGATGCTGAATCGCTGGTATTACCATCAACACAGGAGCCGGTACTTGCACCACAAACCATAACACTCGAAGATATTTTAGAGGGTCGACTAACAGCTCGCCGTTTTAATGGTAGCTGGGTATCGGAAAAAGAAATTTTGTATCGAGACCTGGACGGTTTTGTAATAATATTCAATGTGGAAACAAAACAATCTACAACCCTTATCGATAGCGAATATGAAACGTTGCTTGAAGCTTTTAATTTTGAGATATCGGCCGATAAAAAGTTCCTTTTAATTGCACGTGAACATGCCAAATTATTTCGTCATAGTTACAATGCCAAATATAGTATAATGAATTTAGAGACAAAAACAGTGTCACCACTTTTTATACGGGAATCGGGAACCGATCAATTAACTTTGGTCGAATGGAGTCCGGTTGGAAATGGATTAATTATTGTTTTTGAGCGAAATATTTACTTCAAAGCGAATGTATCTGCAACGCCGGTTCAAGTCACCTTCGATACCGAATTTAAGGTCACAAACGGTATTCCGGACTGGGTGTACGAAGAAGAGGTGTTTACATCAAATTCAGCTGTTCGATTTTCACCTGACGGCAAACATTTAGCTTTCGTTCGTTTCGATGATACACCAACATACTTAATTGGTTATTCATACTACGGTGTTCCCGGTACAATGCAATCACAATATCCAAGTAATGTGGTCATACCATATCCAAAATCAGGTTCACCAAATCCTAAAGTCAAGGTGTTTGAGGTAAATCTGGAAAATTTAGTCCATGGAACTAAACCGCCACTAGCTGAAATTAAAATGCCTCACGACCTTGCTGGCACCGAACCAATTATTACAACACTCTCATGGGCCACCAACGATAGTGTTGTTGCAACATGGATGAACCGTGTACAAAATCACGCAATCATTCAAGTATGCACTAAAGGTGAATGCAGAGTTACGCGAGATTTAAAATCAACTACTGGATGGATTGAGTTATTCAGTGCACCATTCTACAATAAAAATGGTACACAACTTGTTTTAATTTTATCGCAAGAACAAGAAAACAATGCAGGTGGTTATCGGCATTTGACGCAAATATCTCTTGAGGATGGCACTGATGTTGCGCTAACCAAAGGAAATTTTGTCGTGCAGGAAATCGTACATTGGGACACGGATTTAAATTACATTTTTTATACATCAAATGTAGCGGGAGATTCAAAAGCACTACACGTGTATGGTATAAAGGCGAAAATAAATTCAGTAGCGCAATGTTTAACATGTGATCTAAAATATCCAGACGCTAATCTAAATCATACGAACAAACGGAAGCAAAATTATTTCGAGGTAATGTTCTCAACAAAAGGAAACTCGTTTGTGCTATCTTCCTTAGGGCCGGATATACCGCGAGTCGATATTTTCTCATATAAATTAGATGGTGATAGATTGGTTGTACACCACGAATATGAATGGGAAATAAATCCTGAGCTGCATGAAATTACGGCAGATAAAATCACTCCAACTACCGAATACGATGAAATACTGCTCGAGTCAGGTTTTAAAGCGAACGTGATGATGGCGCTACCACGTGATTTAGATCGTTCAGGAAGTACAAAATATCCCATGTTGGTCGACGTGTATGGTGGCCCAGATTCTTATGGTGTCACATATAAATGGTCAATTGACTGGGGCAACTATTTGACGGCAGCTAAAAAAATTATTTACGCTAAAATTGATGGGCGAGGCTCAGGATTGCGTGGTGATAAATTATTGCATCAGATTTATCGAGCTATTGGTACAGTAGAGATCGAAGATCAAATACAAACAGCAAAGAAATTGGGTGAAAAATATCCATTTATCGATCAAAAGCATGTTGGTATTTGGGGTTGGAGTTATGGAGGATATGCTTCTGCTATGGCTCTTGCACGAGATAATCAGAGCGTATTTAACTGTGCAGCTTCAGTGGCTCCAGTAACAGACTGGACATATTATGGTAAATATAATATTGACTATATTGCTGATTGAACTTAGGCATAAAATAACTTTTTTTTTTATTGGTTTAGATTCAATTTATACGGAGCGGTTCATGGGACTTCCAACGCCGGAGGACAACTTAAAGGGATATGAAAGTTCTCGATTAAGCACCATATACAACGAATTCCGGAATAAAAATTTCTTTTTAATTCATGGCACATTGGACGATAATGTCCATTTCCAACAATCTATGGCACTCTCTCGAACATTAGAACGTAACGACATTCTTTTTAAACAAATGGTAAATAAACAAACTTAAGCTATCTACAGATTTATTACAAAATTACGTATTTCTTCTACATTTTAGTCGTACTCTGACGAAGACCACAGCTTATCAGGGGTTCGCCCACATCTATATCATACTCTAGGGAATTTCTTCTTTGATTGTTTTGGTATAAAGAATTCATAAGTCTCCCAATATTTTTTGATAACTATGTGATTTATGTTATTTTTTGGAAATTTTATTTAATCAATTTTTTTTTTTAGATTTTATAGATTATGATAATTATATAAATATTTAATTTACCTATAAATAAATTAGTATTACTTATATTATATGCCATTCCAAATAAAATAATAATTAAATTGTACTTATTAAAAATAATTAAATTAAATATTATGTAGATAAAATTATGTATAGAATGAATGTGTGTTAAGATGTGACGAGATCTGGGGCAAGAATCTAATATTATAAATACAATTAGTTGTTTGATCTTAAACAGTACAAAAGAATCATTTTATTGTAAAAATAAAAACAAAGTTATCTAATGATTGGTACCTACAGTATTGTGCGAATTAATGCGAACACAGCAAATTATTGAGACAAATTATTTATTATTAATTTTTTTTATTGAAATGATATTAATAATATATGTGTCCACCTTTGGTTTTAATGACATCTTACACACGGTTGGGCATTGCATTAATTAAATTTTGACAATTTTCTGTTATTTGTGGATCCGGGAACCAAACCTCGATAACAGTTTCCACCCCTTTGTTTTACTATTGTACAGTCTTGTTTCCGACTCTAACCTTACATATGGCACATAAATTATCTATAATTTTACATATAGAGTTCACTCTGAACATGCTAATTGACCAACTCAGGACTAGAGAAAAGCTTTGTTCTCGGGCGAAACGCGTTTTGTCGTGCAGGGACAGCGTTCACGGTCTGTACGAAAATGTGCAGGGAAAAATTGACAGCGAAACATTTTGAACAAACAGTCAAAAATCCACCAAAAAGATGTTTTGGGGATGTTTTTCGTATAAGAGCACACGCAATCTAGTACCCGTGGAGTGCATGATGAACGGCTTGAAGTATAAAGCCATGCTGGTGCAGAAATTACACCGTAATTAGAAAAAAGTCGATGTTTTCGAAAATTTTATTTTTCAACATTATTCATCGCTATGCCATAAATCAAAGTTGGTACCAACTTACGTTGAACAGAAGAATATTTAATTCCTCGATTGGGCTGACAATTTAACGGGCTTGAATCCGATAGACAATTTATGGGCCATTTGTAAGGTTAGAGTTCGGAAACAAGACTGTACAATAATAAAAAAAAATGGAGGAAGCTATTATCGAGGTTTGGCCCCCGGATCCACAAATAACAGAAAATTGTCGAAATTTAATTAATGCAATGCCTAACCTTGTGTAAGATGTCATTAAGGCCAAAGGTGGACACATATATTATTAATATCATTTCAATAAAAAAATTAATAATAAATAATTTGTCTCAATAATTTGCTGTGTTCGCATTAATTCACACAATACTGTAAATATGTAAATTGAATAAATAAATGTTGACGTCTCGAAACGAAGATTAGTGTTTTAATAAAGTGGTGTCGGATCTGCGCTTGTTATACCTATCTTAAAATTTAAAGACTATTAAAAAATTCCCGAGGACCCGAGCGAAATAACATTACAATTACAATTAGATGCGGCAAAACCCTGAAAGTCATCGCACTTGCAGTTACGGGGGTCGCTTAAGAACTCGAAATTCAAAATCTTAACCGATTTGGTTGAAACTCGGATTGCATAATAAAAATGGAATTCCAATGTCAGATCTGGGTGTAGTGCTAGTAAATGGCAAATTTGAGTGGAACTAAGTAGTTTCTCAGCTCTTTAAGATCGAACTCAAGTTTTAATGTTAAATGGGATTCCAATATGAGTATGCGAATTTGGGAAAAAGACCAATTTGAATATAACCAAACCATTTCTGAACCGATTTACATCAACTACTATTGGGTTAAAACTGTTTGCAGCATGAAAATGTTCTTAGAAATTAGTTATTTCATTATTATCAAATGATAACTTCGATTTGAATGACGAAAATGAGACGATGAGAATTGGACTTCAATACATTTGGAGATTTGGATATGGTGTTGAACAATTACATTTTTAAATGGAACATATCTTCCATTAGGAGTACCTATCTTAACCATTGATGGAATCGTTATTAGGTGAAGATAATTGTCCAATGAATTTATCAGTTTTATAAGATGGAATCGCTACCAATATAGTGATAAGGGGCCAAATAGGCAATGCCGGTATGTAATGTCTTAAATGCTATATGATAACTTGAATAATGGAATAAAATTCAATTCTCAAATATAGGTCTTCTAGGCTTACAGACACGCAAATACAGATATCATTTGGAACCCAATTTTCTTTCCCCGGATAACATCCATCTCCTAAACTCTAAACGGGAATATTAGGTTTCACGTGCTCACAAAGAAAAATGGTATTCTTCTCTTTTGAAGGTCTTGCAGAATGAAACGGACCTAAAGGAGAAAATTTATTGAAACATTCCCCCGTCAAAGGTGAGATACGTGTGTCATATTTCGCTATTCTGAATACCTGGTGCACGCAAGTTTAGTAAACTAAAGGAGAGAATATCACCATTCGTTACGCCAGGAACAGTAACAAGAGCAACGGCCAAACCTCGAAGTGAGGAAGCCAAGCACGGATTTATTGAATATTCAACAAAATGGATTCGCTAGACGGTTTCGAATTTCCGTGGGACTATACAATGCAAAAATTTACCGATTACGATCGGTGATGTTAATAAACACAACTAAGACCCTCTGTTGGAGTGCAGAAATCGGCGTCGACCCACCGTTCATGTCAGTATGTACAGGTTGACATGGAACTTGCAATGTGTAGGTGATAGATATACTGTAGTTGTGTGAATGAGCGGTCTGTGAGTGAATTAAAAGGGGTATTAATTGACAAGCAAAGGACATTAAATCCACTGGACAATTAATACTTCCTTAAAAAAATAATAGGCAGCTGTCAACCTTTACTTGTGGAGTTCTAGCAGTTACAAAGAGCTAAAAGAATCTAAAAGCCAGTCTTCCATTCAATTAAAACTAAACCTAAAAAAAATTTACTGCATGGGTAGTAGTAACAATAAAAGTAAAGTCGGAAGAAGGAACAGCAATTCTTTGCCGACTTTCTCCATATATATTCTCGATCATCACCATAATCCAATTTATTTCCATAGATTAACCGTCGACGTAAACAACATGAACTTACCAATGTGAACTTATTACCAATACGTGTAATAAGTAGCCTGAGCGGCGAGCCTACCTACTATCACAAAAACCTTCAAGTTATGAACGATCACAACCTTCTAAGGCTTGACGTGCTTGCCCTTCAGAATAGGGGATATGCAGCAGCATGTCATCGACTTCCTCCCAGTTAAAATGCGGAAATGCACGATTAGATTAAGCATAAAAAAGTTCAATGTGAAAGATTTGTTCTTTGTTGAATCGGAAGACATCAACAATAACATCCCGCACCATGGTATTAAAATCGTCGTGGACGACTTTATTGCAAAAATCGTTACAATGCAAAACTATATCACATATGTTCCGCAGGTATATAGGTTACATCAGCGTAGCAACATCAATGGCCAACGCGTCGCCGACTCGCTTTAATTTACGTACTAGTCGAATCGAGTTCATTCTATTAGCGTAATAAAATCTACAAGGTAACGCGGCGACAGAATGATCAAAGAACGAAAATCAAATTGATCACGTTATGATACCGAAGAGACATTCCACCAGCATAACTGACGTAGGCACCGATATTTACAGTGGTCATATGCTTGTTATTCTCAAATACAAGTGCAAATTATCAATCACATTTAATAAACAAGCAAAAAAAAACTTATTGCACATAGTTACCCATCAGCTGTTACTGAGCATCTACCAAGAACACGAGGAAGACTACCAAGAACACGGAATGAATGGTTCGACAAACATAAACGAAAGTTATGTGAAAAAAGATTGTGTCATATCTAGAAGCTCTCGCAAATCGAATATCTCCGCTATGAGGATCTACATCGGAAACATCAGCTTCCAAGCGGTAAACTCGTGATATTTTTTTGCTAACGCCTGAAATATTACTAAGGATTTTCACCTCAAAAATGTACTAACTTGGATTGACAAAGTTCCTCCGGTCTTTTAGCTCTACCAGTCGAGGAAAAGCTATCAGGTACAGCTCTGTTTAGACCGCCTACAAAGTGCTTGTTTATGTCGTATTTGTTGCTTGAAAATCCCTTCATGGGGCTAAAAAAAGATTAAGCAACATGCTCTTAGACTAGTAACTGTTTAGTGCAAGGAAGTTGATCTCAAATCGGTCGATTTCCTACATATAGTTTCAATCTAACACCCTGTAATCTCGTGAACAGGATTCCCGAACGGGAAGTTGAGGACAAACCAAAAGCAATTATGCGAATTAGAGCGGGAGAAATTGGAACTAGGCTCACACTACACATACCCTTAGAAATCCCCAAACGTATTCCAAGCTAAAATGTACGTAATATCGGTCTGAAAGTTTGAATATATCAGAAGAAAATACAAGAAAACAGAGATATCTTCATAATTTTGAAAAACGAAAGCAGAATTGGTAGCTCTAGTCGGCACGGCTTTATATTCTAAACAGACATATGGAGCTGTTATTGCTTTTTAAAAGTGCTAAAGATTCATAGATTCGCACATCTAGGAAAAACTACAATGAACCTCTGCAGATTCCACATCTCACGAGGGAAATGAAATCCAACTGCATGTGAACATTATTTTACGACAGACCGACGTTTCTATTTCTTACCTTTTATCTCTAAATGTGTAAGAAAAAGCAAAACATAAAATATGTTTGTATATTTTTGATAGTATGTTGACTAAATGACTAATTAAAGACACGTCACAAAAATTTCTCAAATGACTTGCCCTTTGACTGTCTACGATCGACGACAAGTATGAGACATTATTTTAATTGCTCTTTCATGGTAATGTCTTAAGCGAAATATGAGTGACAAGTCTTCGATGTTTCTCATATTAAATCACAAGATAACGAAAGTGAACAATCGAGAGATATGAAATAATTTGCATTTCATTTCATGTTCACTCTTTGTCGCAACGCCATCGCGACTATATTCTGAAAATTTTAAAAATTTTCTAATTTTTTCTATTCAACTAAAATGCAAACTGCAGCTATTAGGAAACCAACACAATGCGCCGATGAAGATGGTTGTTAGGGACAGTTTAAAACAATGTATAATATTTTGTGATAAATAAAGGTTTTTTTTTGTATTTGTCCATACATATTTATTTCAGACTTATCACATACCATTCATCTCAGACATATAACATAAGATTAGTCTACGGCTTCTAATATACGATTCAACTTATAGTCATGTCATTAACGATTCATGCCAGATAAGACAGAAACGAAAATTAGTCCCATGTGCTGATAAATTTCTGTATACGTGTCATGCTTGACTGTCACTGAAGAATCACTAGTGTGACGTTAATTACTTTGCTGCTGGGTAGTAGCACTTATTAAGGAACAAAATTCTCACATAAAGTGATAGAGTGACTGGAACGCACAATAGGTGTAATAGTCACAGTTCACAGGATCCGTCTAATTTTTCACCACTTCTATTAACGCATTCGCGCACATCCTTTTTACACGGCGACTGCTCAGAATGCCATAACTCCGGTATTATTGGTAATATTTTAAATTTGATTGAAGTCTCGTGCCTTAAATATTTTTAGGAATTTTCTGCAATTGCTAACTTTTTTTGCAAACAGTACTGTTAATGCAGGTCTGGAAATGCAGTAATTAATGAGTCAATGTATAACAGTGTAATGTATTGTATTGCAATACTGCATTTGAAGTGTGAAAAAAACACAAGTCGTTGTGTCGTATGTTGAAAATTAGTAACTTTTAATTATCAGAGGTAACAAAGAGATATTTCAATTTAAATAACCAATAACAAAATCATTTAACAGTTAAACAAAAAACCAAAATAATTCACATATTACATGGTTTTGAATGTTTGATGATGTATGCCACGTTTCGAAACACTCCAAGCATAAAGGAGGATTATCGGAGCATTGCTTACATTGGGGATATGCGGTTTGCTTTCGTGCTTTGGCCCGTGTGCAACATTTGCAATCGCGAAAATAGGTTTTTTCTTTTCCAATTTTTGGCTAAAGAATTTTTTTTCCAAAGAATGTTGGAATATATTTTTTTGACATTATTGGACTATCCACAATTAGGTTTGCTAGTAGAAGGTGTCCGCTGCTCGTATTTTCAATGTTGAGTTTTGGAATTTTTTTTTTGTAAATAAAACTAGCGAATTAAATTTTAAAACTAAAGGAATTAAATTTTGTTTTTATGTATTTCCAAATTGAAAATTTAGCCAGTTGGATCATAAACCTCATAAAACTTGATTCCATACTATTCTTTTTTATTTTTAATATACTGCTTAAAATGTAATCTGCCCTGAAATAGTAACAACTCATCCAATGAAAGGTTTTGGTATGGCTCATTTGCTTCCTGACACTTTTGATTAAATAAATGAATACATAAATGATTTTTCTTTATTTGTTGGATTAACGTTCCAACTTATTCTCAAAATCGTCAATCCTAAGTGCAAAGTAGATCGTGCGTAACCGAAAACCAGTTTCCGTTAGGATGACCGGTGTTTAGGAAAACCAGGAGAATTCAGGGAATCTCGATATACGATAATTCTCTATAGAATATTCAAAAATCGTTAAACTTATTCAAACATCGTCAATTATAAGTGCGAAGTTTTATCTGATTACACAAATTTAATAGTTGTTTTTTGATATATGTTTAACTTATAATTCTACTGCATCTCACAAATTTCGAAAGTTTAGAACTTATTTGTTAGTTCGGAGCAATACTCTGAAATTTTTGGTTGTTGTTGTTGTTTTTTAGGAATTACTCGG
This sequence comes from Nephrotoma appendiculata, assembly GCA_947310385.1. Classification (NCBI taxonomy): domain Eukaryota; kingdom Metazoa; phylum Arthropoda; class Insecta; order Diptera; family Tipulidae; genus Nephrotoma; species Nephrotoma appendiculata. The sequence goes on along the minus strand of OX371223.1, from coordinate 179,488,124 downwards.
AAGTTTGGGAAACACTTCACAACCGTTGAATCTAATAATAATTTGAACAACTCACCACCAAAAAAATATCAAACACCTTCCTCGGCGAATTCCCACTTATTTGGCAGCCTACCTTATTTTCGTTCAAAATGTTGTATCTCCGCTACGGAGCTACTGCCACTGCTACTATCTTTGTCGATATAATCGGGATCATCAAGACTACCATCCGTAGAGAAGTTGATTTCTTCTTTGGAACCACCACTATCTAATTCTTCAATTAAAGCCAATAGTCGCCGTTGCTCCTCTTCGTAGTTCGTAGCTGTCCATTTTACAATGTTTATAAAAAAACACCAATAAAATAGGTCTGCTCAAACCGACACTTTTGTGAATACTAACGTGTTTTATATGGAAATCACCACAGCATTCGCAGTTGTGTCGTTATTTTGCCAGATCAAGACAGTAACAAAGGTGCTACAATGTACATCATTTCACGGCACTAAAACAAAAGCGAGAAAGTACAGATGGTTTATTTTGATAATGTAAAGAGAAATAACAATTCAAATGAGAAGAGCTAACTCTCATAAAACAAAACAATGAAAATAAAGGGTTTTCCAATAAGAGATTTCATTTAGAATAGTCTGCTATTTGGGCACCTTTCAATTTTGAAGCTGTCATCTTTAAACATTTGACAAGTAAAAACTACGCCATTACTAAAAATGGTACGATACACGCATCAACAACGCATTGAAATTGTTAAAATTCACTAAAATAATGGTGAAAATTTTGCAGTCACAGTTCACAAAATTAAAGCAATTTTGGGTCAACATGAAGCACCTTCTCGGCCGGCAATAGTGAAACTGGTGGAAAAATTTGAGTTGTTGGGACAAGTTAGTGATGTGAAGAATCGAAGCCGTGTGTGTCGCTCAAGAACAACTGAGAATATTGCTGCTGTAGCCCGTAGTGTTGACGAAAACTCAGGTATATCGAATCCTCGTCGATCTTTAGAATTAGATATATTCCATAAACGACATTACACCGTATTTTGCATAAAGGCTTAGTAAAATTAAAAACTTCTTCTGGTTTTAAGCCTATTTTTATTAAAAATGTTATAATTTATAACATAAAATAGCCGACGTTCCCTATATCATCCATATGCATTATCAAGACAAACCGAAAAACAAATTAACTAAAAATTGATAAACATAATTATAATTACATTTATATAAAAACCAAATAAAAAAATGAACCTTACCAAAATAGAACAAATTAATGTACATATATTGTAAATATAAAACTTTAAATATAAAAATTAAAATAAAATATTGAATTTTCATAAAACCTTGTTACGTAATTTGACATTTTATGTTATAAATTATAACATTTTTAATAAAAATAAGCTTAAAACCAGAAGAAGTTTTTAATTTTATTAATTAAAAAAGCCTAATAACCACGAATATAAAGACTTAGGTCTTAAGGCTTTTAAAGTTTAGTTAACACAAGAATCAAGCCGGTCGATTACCATAAACGTCGTATCTTTGCTGATTGGGTCCTTCAAATTCATCAAAAGTGATGAGGCCCATTTTCACCTCGGAGGCTACGTTAATAAGCAGAATTGTCGCATTTGGGGCTCAGAAAATCCAAAAATAATTGTTGAAATTCTCTCCATTGTCAAGGTGTCACTGTTTGGTGCGGTTTTTGAGCTGGCGGTGTGATTGGGCGTTACTTATTCGAAAATGAAGCTGGTGCAACTGTTACGGTGAATGGATTACGCTACCGAGCTATGATTAATGATTTTTTATGGCCAGAATCGGAAGATATTGATGTGGACGACGTTTATTTTCAGTAAGACGGCGCTACGTGCCACACAAGAAGCGTAACACTCGCAATTTTGCAAGAAAAGTTTCCTGAACGTATTATTTCTCGAAGAGCTAATCACAATTGGCCACCGAGATCTTGTGATTTAACACCTTTAGACTTTTTTCTTTGGAGCCACGTAAAAGATAAGGTCTTTGCCAATGCTCCACAATCGATTCAAGACTTTAAAGATGGAATTCGTGAAGTGATCAACGACATACACCCGCAAATGTGCGAATTGGTCATGGAAAATTTCATGAAACCATATCCTTTTCCTGCAAACGTAGCTGTGGTGGCCATTGGGCTGATATTTTGAAATGAAACGTCTTATTGGAAAACCCTTTACAAAGAGAAAATAAAATTGTACTGTACTGTAATAGCAGTGGTGACCCATTGGAAAGCTATGGATATACTGCAATTGAAGTAGGTGTCCGCGAATGTATTAAACAAAAAATTATCAAGTGTAAGTACTTTATTCTGACGAACCAGCGCTAGTTAAATTAGGCACCGATAAGTAAATATTTTTTCTTTATGACTTAGTCTACCTGATAATCTATAAAAATATCACTGTAAGCACTTGAATATAATCTGAGTAGCTGAATATAATTCGTATAAGACTTTATGATGTGTTAGGTAGGTACAAGTGTGTGAAAATTGATAGAAAAACTGATCCAAATTGATTAATTGTTTAGGCATTGTTTCTTGATTGATTAGAAATATCTTCAAGCATTTAAAATAAACAAGTGATATCCGATTACATTGCTTTGAATCAATATCATTCATCAATAATGAGTAACATATAATCAATGTGTTTGTATTTTAGAGATATTTGGTTTGTTGTTTACGTACGACGATTATTTGATTTGACGGGCAAAATACCAATAATTAGAAAGGTAAGTTTATTACCACAAAAATTTTAAAAACTATTTTATTTAAACTTATTACGTTCTAAACGAAAACAGTCACTAAAATAACGCTCCAGCGTGTTATATAAATGTGGAAGAACACCGGATAAACTATGATCTTCATCTGGATATGACTAAAATTCATAAAAAAGGGTTACTATTAATTTAGAAATAAAACTTTCATTTACATTCCACATACCATTTGCTTAAAAAGAACTTCATTTTTCTCTAATGTTTTTGACAAGGCCATAGCCTGTTGATAATGTACATTATCATCTAAAATACCGTGAATCAAAAAGTAGTTTTTGTCTTCAAATTCCTTATATAATGTACTTAAACGTGAATTAGCGTACCCAACTTCATTATCATCCGTAGGAAGACCCATATATCGTTCAGTATAAATTGTATCTGAAATCATATAAATCAAAAATTTACTTAAGGAACGAACAAAGTTTATTAAATACTTATATGATACCATAGTATATCCAGTCCGTTACTGGTGCAACTGAAACGGCACATTTAAACACATCCTCAGTATCTTTTGCCAATGCTAAACCAGCTGCATAGCCGCCGTAACTCCAGCCCCAAATTGCCATACGATCACGATCAATAAAAGGATATTTGCCGGCCAATAAATTAGCCGTTTCAATTTGATCTTCAATTTCAACTGTACCGAGTTTTCGATAAATTTCGTGCATTAATTTATCACCTCGTAATCCTGAGCCACGCCCATCTATTCGAACATAAATGATATCCTTTGCAGATGCCAAATAAGTACCCCAATTGGTACCCCATTGGTAAGTTACACTGTATGAATTGGGCCCACCATATACATTAACTAATACAGGGTATTTTGCGTCATCCGAACGATCGAGGTTTTTTGGCAAAATCATTGACACCTGGGCATTATAGCCTGAACTTAATTGAATTTCATCGTCATACTCTATAGCTGGGATATCCATATTTACAAGCCTATCATTTGTTTCCCACACTCGTTCATGAACCAACATGATCGCATTTTGCACTAAGCTATACGAAAATATATCTGCTCGTGGTACATCTGGGCCCAATGCATTTAATCCGAATAGTTTTTCTTTTTTTGAAAATGATGCAGAGAAATATTTATAATAACCGCCACCCAATGAAACAAGATCACAAGTTAAACATTGCGAATCTGCGTTTTGTTCAGCTTTAATTGCATAAAGATGTGAAACTCGGGAATCTTCTTCTATGTTTGCTCTATAGAAAATATAATTGAGATTGATATCCCAGTGAAGCAGTTCAGTTACGACATATTTTCCTTTGGTTAATACGATTTGTGCATCATCAATTGTGGAAAGGAGAGTTAAATGCCGATATCCACCGGCTCCAGCACCTTGATCATGCGATATAATTAAGGCTAATTGACTACCATCTTCATTGTAAAGCGGATCACTGAATAATTCCACCCAACCTCCATTGCTCTGAATATGTCCACGTATTAAACACACCGAAAAGTCACATACTTGAATGTAAGCATCATTTTGGACACGATTCATCCACGTGGTTACAATTTGCTCATTATTTGCCCATGATAGTGTCGATATTATATGGTCTGTGCCGGAAAGTTCGTTCGGTAAAGGAATATCCACTTTTCGGATTGGATAGATGCTGTTGGTTGGTAATTCAACTTGATACACGTTTACAATTGGGTTGGATGTACCAACTTTTGGATATTTAACTTCCATCATTTTAGGATATTGAGCTTCTAAAGTACCCGGATCACCGTAATACGTGTATTCAAATGTTTTCACGGCTGAGTCGTCAAACCGAATGTATGCTAGTTTAGTGCCATCAGGTGAAAATCGCAATGCGGAATTTGATCCGAATACTTCCTCTACGATTATAGCAAAATAAATTATTTTTAATCTAATACTTATAAAGTTTTTTCGCTTACCTTCGTAAACCCAGTCTGGCACACCATTAAATATTTTATTATTCCCATCTGTAGTAATTTGAATAGGTCTGGTCACTAAATCTGGTTTATAATAAATATTATTTTTGAAGATAATGACAAGTCCTTGGCCAGTTGGGCTCCATTGTACTAATGTAAGTTTATCGGTTTCATCATTAATGAAAATTTTTGTCTCTTCTCCAGCTACCTTAGTTTTCACATCATCGCCAATTAAATCGACTACACTGTATGATGCTTCATAGCTATGTCGGTAGCCTTTCATACGATCATAACCAACGAGAAGATGTGTATTATCATGTGATAAGGAGTAGGTAGTCGCTTTTGCTAATAAACCGCCAGTTTCTTTGGCAAGAAGGAGGTTCTCTGTATTTGTTAAAACATCAATAAGTTTGAGACCTTCAGAATCTTCTAGTAAAACATCCTTTCCTGATACCCATCTGCTAGAGAATTGTTTCGATGATAGTGCACCTGATAGGAAATCATTTAGAGTTATTTCTTCTGGTTCCAGTGGAGGCGGTGTACTTTCTCCTGGTTCTGTTGTCTCTGTACCAATTTCTGTATTTGAGGAACTCTGATCATCTGTGGTTGAAATTGTCGTTGAAGTCGTAGTTGTTGGAGCCAATGTCGTCATGTCATTCTCGTCATCACCTGTCAGTACGACGACTAGCACCGTAATAACAATTACTGCAGCAATAACACCACCAGCGATTAAACCAATTTTTTTATAGTTCCATTTTCTCTTTGTAACATTTAGATCCTAGAATCCAAAAGAAATTGAAATGGTGGTTACGTTTCGATCTAGTTAAATTTTTAAATGATAAACAAATAAAAACATGGCGAAGATGCTTTAGAAAATTCTCAATGATCCTATTTCTCTATCGCAGGACATTTTGTTCAATAGTGTCAGACACTGGTTCATTCATCACCATGAGTTTAACTTGAGCTGTTATATTAAAAGTACACGACGAAGTGGTTCTGACATAACTTTGTTGAGCTGGACCTCCCTCCATCTTGCAAACTATAGTATTTCTATAGGAAGAATAATTAGAACGGAACTACGGAGTTGGAAATTTATCGATAGGCAAGTGAATATTTTTTTTGCGAAAGACGTTCGTTTCTATTCTTTACCTTTTTCTAAATGTGTAAGAAAAAGAAAAGAAATACAGTTTTGTCGATTTTTGTTGGTATGTTGTCATACGGCGATCACGGCACAGTCGTCGCAACATCATCGGAATTATTATAATAAATAAATTTGAATTCAATTTTGTTTACGGTTGTTTAATTCTGTTTGTCGAACAGGTAAGTAAACATTTTGAAAATGTTTTAGGAAAATTTTAAAATAACATATTCTTATTTTTTTATATTCTACACAAATGTAAAGTTTAGCCATCAGAAATAACAACACGTATGGCGAGAAGATTATTCTAACATTGTTTAAAGCAACAGCCTAATCTATATATATAAAACAAAGTCGGGTTAGTTACACCATTTATAACTCAAGAACGGCTGGACCGATTTTTATGATCTTTGTTTTGTTGGATTTGACTCCGTTCCGAATAGCATAATAACTATTAAAACATTGGAAAAATTCAACAACAAAAAAATTTATCAAGAAAATTCATTTTCTCATACATTTAGTACATTTTGTTTTTTTATTTTGTTCGTCTCAATACAGTGGTGGTTTAGGAAAAAAGAAAAGTCGGAAAAACTCAAAAGGGAAGCCACAAAAATCTAATAAAAAACCTTTTTTTACATGAATTTTGTAGGTGTAGTTTGAATGTGACGAGTGGTGCAGTGGTTAAAGCTTCGGCGCTTGGACCGCAAGGTACTCTATACGAATCCGACTGGAGGCTGCATGCACATTTCTATTTTACTTTTTATCCAATTTTTTTTATTTTGTCTACTTAGCTATATGATTCATGATGGAAATGGTGGATTATTTTTCTTCGATGCGCCCGATGGAACTGATAAGACATTCCTCATATCATTGATTTTGGCCACTGTTCGTGCGAAATCCAATATTGCTGTAGCAGTTGCTCAGCGTTGAAATTGTTGTTAGACCTTCAATCGGCTGAAAACCCGACTTGCAACATTGCGAAACATTCAGCAATGGCGAAAGTTTTGGTAGCAAGTAAAATCATCATCTGGGATGAATGTACAATGGCGCACAAATGCGCATTTGAAGCATTCAATCGAACTATGAAAGATCTACGCAATGACTCAAGATGTTTTGGAGGCACAATGGTTCAACTGTCCGGCGATTTCCGTCAAAAAATACCAGTCATTCCAAGATCGATCGCTGTCGATGAAATAAACGCTTGCCTCAAATCATCGACTCTGCGTGGCGCTATGTGATGAAACTTCAGCTGACGACAAACATGCGAGTTGCATTGTTAAACCAGAGACAACCTAACAGAGATATTTCATTCTATGTAAACGTAAAAATTTAAACTGCGAGTTCATTTTCTGTAAATAGCCGGAAACAACCAAAAATATTTTGTTTTTTTGCGTAAACGTATACGCAGTTTAACGAAAAATGACAGATTCAACGATGACATTGCAATTGTCAGATATATATTTTATTTCATTTTTTAGCTCGAACGAAAAATTTAATTTGATTGTCTTTGGTTAAACGATCCATCTGCCGAAGATTTCTCCAAGCAATTCCTGACTATCGGTAACAACCGTGTTCCGGTCGACGAATCGAACAGATTGATTTCGTTTCCTCAGAACTTTTGCAATTTTGTCTCAACGAAGGACGAGCTCATCAACAAAGTGTTCCCGAACAATATTACTAACCACAAAAATCACAATTGGGTGAGTGAACGAGTAATTCTTGCGGCAAAGAACAAAATTGGGGATCACTTAAATTTCACAATTCAAAATCTAATTGTCAGTCCACTTCATTCCTTCAAATCTATCGACTGTGTGACAAACAAAGACGAATCAACCAACTGTCCAACTGAATTTTTAAACTCATTGGATCTGGCTGGCTTGCCCCCGCACAATTTACAACTGAAAGTTGGTGTGTTGCCGGTAATCATCATGCTACGAAACCTGAATCAACCAAAACTATATAACGGAACGCGTTTTATTTTGAGAAATCTCAAGGAAAGTTCAAAGGTGAGGAAGTTCTCATTCCAAGAATTCTGATGATCCCAACCGAAATGCCATTCGAGTTTAAACGAATTCAATTTCCGATTCGTTTTGCATTCGCCATGACGATCAACAAATCACAAGGCCCATCCTTGAGTGTTTGTGGCCTGAATCTAGAAAATGAATGTTTCTCTCACGGCCAATTGTACGTAGCATGTTCACGTGTCAGCAAACCATCCGCTTTGTTCGTTCTCGCATCTGACAATAAAACAAAAAATATTGTATATCACAAGATGTTTTACTGAAGGGAATCGACCCTATTGCAATCCACCTAGCAAATAGTTTAAAAGAAAGTAGTGCAACAATGCAAAGCGAATCATGTCGAATTAATTCAATAAAACGAAAGCCTTGCTGCCACGTGACTTACATTCATTTCAATGTAATTAAAATATATTTAATTTTGATTGAATTTAATTAATTTGGAGTATTCATTTTATCCGCCCTGGAGGTCCCGGGTTCAATTCCCGGTAGTGACAAGGAAAAAATTACACGGCTGGTTTAGGATCAATGAATTAATCACTCATTAGTCATTATCCGAAATGAAAATATGATTATTAAACGTCATTTAAGGCGGCTAAATCTCTTGATGAGATATAGTGCCAGAGAGAGAGACAGGTAAATTCATTTTATCTTAATAAAAAACTCAATTTAATTAAGCTATAATAACTTTAAACAACATTTATTGATTTTGAGGCGGTACGAAGTTCGCCGGGTCAGCTAGTATTATATAAATGATTATAGTTTTAAAAATAAATTAGTAATAATTTTTAATTAAATAAAATGTTTTCATTGGATATGTTATATGGACGTCATGTACAACATAAAATACAAGATGTGTAGTCACAAATGTTTGTATGTAAATGAACGAATGTAAATATATGCAAACATACATTTATCTCACACATGTCACATGTTATACCATTCATAATTATATCAAGTACAATTCGTCTCATACATGTCAGTACGATTCGTGTATGACTTCTCACATACTGTTGTGAGATCATTCATCTCACATATTCGGACCATTCATTCAAATTTTCACCATTGTCATCATTCATAAAATGCATGTAAAGGTACGACATTTATGATTGCAAGAACGCAGAAATTAAAGTTGGCAAATTCAACAAAAATACTTCATCACCAAAAATAAGGAAATTGCTAAAAAATCACTTATGCTAAATCTCGAAGCATAGCAAAATTAACATTTCCATAATTTTGTAAATAATACAAAATTCTTAAGCGCGACCTTGTATATATTTTGCATATGAATGACAATGACAATAAATAGGAAACATACAGACATAAACATAAAATATGTTATACATTTTATATTTTAAACCAAAACATTTTATTTTATATAATTAAGCATTATATGTTTTCATATATTGTAAATACGGAAGAAATTTACTTCTGGAAATTGTAGTATATAAAGTAAATAGTTTTAATGTTAAGATTAGTGGTGAATAAATACATAATATGTACAGTATCAATAGAAAGAGTATTAAGTAGTTGAGTGAAAGATATATTGATCTTAAATTAAAGTTATATAAGTGCAAAGAATAGAATATAAAATTAAATTATAAGTTATACTATAAATATACTACAATATATAATTCAAATCATTAACAAAATATTAATGTGTTTAAGATTTTATTTAAGTTTGGTGAGTATAACTATCAGATTAACCAAAAGATAGTATTTGATAATTATATTAACTCGTAATCCATAATTCATCATAACCCAATATAACAAACATACAGAAATATATACTATATATACACCATTATATCATATTTACATCATTGGCGCTGTAGCTTTTGAACCTTTCGCGATTAGAATTAAGTTAAAAATCTCTCAAAACCACAAACCCGATTCAAATTAACGAATCGCATATAAAAAAACTCTATGAGCGGTACAGAATCGTCACCCTTCAGTAGATCCCCAGACCGAGATTATAGACGCACTCGAGCCCAAACCCATTCCAGATCGCACACACAACCAATCCTTCCACCAAAACCAACTAAATTTAAACCCCAAACACCAAAAATCCCTCCACTCAACACCACTGATACTCAAAGACCAACATTTGCACCTCCACCTCCACCACCTCTTCCAAAATTCTCATTAGAAATTGTTACGACACAAACATCATCAAAAACCATACAACCTTACACACCCCCAAATCAAACTCCAATCAAATCACCAATTATACCACCAAAATCACCACAAAAACCCCTCGAAACTAATTTAAACCCAGAAATGACACCACAAGAATCACTACAACTACAACAAAACGTCTCAAACTCAGTCCCAGAGTTCAGCGGAGAAAATATAAATAGACGAACAGACGACCTCTTCAGATTCACAGCAACAGCCGACAGTATATACAACAATTTAATAACAGAAGCCGAAAAGAACAAATTTACCACACTAATAAAATTAAGACTGACTGGTGAAGCGTTCACAAGAATTACACATAGGAACATCGATGACTATCCAACACTAAGGGACACACTTAACAACATGTATTCTAAAACGTATTCGTTAGCCGAGTTAGAAAAAGGATACACTAATATCCAACAGAAATACGGCGAAACTGCACGCAATTATGGATACAGACTATTAGAAGCCCTACAACAATACAAGACAGGCTTCAAAACTAAATTCAAATTAAACCAGATCGACCCATCATATGAAGAACTCCTCGAGACAAATTCTGTACAGATATTCAAAAACGGACTAAATAACACAATCATAAGAGAAAAAATATTCACGTCAACAGCTAAAAGCATAGAAAACATAATTAACGAAACAGAAATCATAGAAAGTATGCTCGCCACAACCCCAACCAATAATACAATACATGACATAACAGAAAAACCGCTACCAATCTACAATCACAGTTCACAACCAATCAACCGACTAATCATATGCAATTACTGCAATCAACCGAATCACACATGGAACAGATGCCGCACACGCATCAATCACGAAAAGACGAGAAGAAACACAACTCTAACCCAACAATACCAGCCACAATTCCAGAACCAAACGTACCAACCAAAAAGTGCATATTACAATCCAAATCGACCACAATTTCCTAACAAACAATATCCACAACAAAACAATCAATTTAATACATTCAATCATCAACAAAACCGAAATCATTTCACCCCCACACAACATCAAACACCACCCAGACCAAAACCCCAAATAAATAGATACACACCAAAGTATTGTTCCCACTGCAAAACAACCACGGGACACACATTTGATGAATGTCGTAGCAAATTTTTCAGCAAAAGCTTCAACCAAACCAATAACCAATTCCATCCATCCACACCTCCCGATACTCAAGATTTAACCAATAAATTTAACAATATGCGTATCAATATGATATACCCGCAACCAATACAAAATTTAGAACAAATAGAACATTATAATCAGGGAAACTCCAACGGATCCGACCAGTAACCGGAGAGACACTGAAATCGGATCCTTTACCACTTCAACCAATGCTAAATCAAATGGAATACGAGCACACATACCCTCTCCAAATGGGCATTATCCCAAATATATATCTACAGAACCACTACCCATCAAACTACAACGAATCTCACATAAACCAAACAGAAACCTATTCTCGACAATCAACAACTGAACATCAATCAAACCTAAATATCCACAAACCAAATCATAAACCAATAACCAATCAACCATTAATCGAATCATCAAACAACCAAATAGGCCCAGACGCCATCCCATCATATTTAAACCATAAGCAAACCCATAACACATTAAACCAATTATCAAACAATCAAACAGGCCCAGACGCCGTTCAAACAAATTTAGTACATAAGCAACCGAGCCCAGACGCTCATAACATAATCAACCAATCATTAATCAAATTATCAAACGATCAATCAGGCCCAGACGCCATTTCAACAAATTTAGTTTATAAGTACACGAGCCTAGACGCTCATAACTCAATTAACCAATCATTTAATCAATTACCTTACAATCAACCAGGCCCAGACGCCACTTCAACAAATTTAGTTCATAAATACACGAGCTCAGATGCTCATAATATAATAATCAACCAAATATCAAACCTACAAAATAATAATCATCAAAAGACAGAAACCTCTTCAACATACCTAGATAATAAGTTAACAAGTCCAAACACACAAATTACAAACAATAAACTATCAAATATACCATATAACAATTATTTAAATCCAGATAATAAGATAATGAACTCAAACGATCAAATTATAACCTATCAACCCTCAAACGATTCGAATAACTCATACCCAAACCCCAATACATTTTCAACACGTTCGGTTACTAATCACATAAAACAAAACAATTATTCGAGAATAGACGACCGTTCATCAAATCCAATCCATAACCAAGCATTCCCAAACATCGAAAATGAACCTCATAATAACCAAATTAAAGATCCACCTCATCAAATAGATAATCATACAAATTCAAACACCCCTTTAACAAACTTAGATAACAAACCTAAAACTCCAAACACTCACAATCCGAGTTTCAATACAGAAAACCAATCATCCGAAAATCCAACAAATTCAAACTCTAACACCCAAATTAACCACATACCAAATTTAACAAACATTTACCCGAACCAAAAATCAATTGATCAAATCAACAAGTCAAAGAAATCAGACAAATACAACCTCTTAGACCAAAAATTTGACGAAATAGAAGAAAATATGTTGACAAACCTCTTATATCCCGAAATAACTATGACAATAAACTCATTATCTAGATACAAAACAAGTAGAGACACCTTATCGCTCATAATAAAACAAGACAATTATTCGATTATAGACACCCCTTCAACACAGTTAATCCATAAGCTCGCAAACCAAAACACTCTAAGCCCACCTTTCAGCCTCAGAAATTCAAAAACCAATAATTATTCTCAAAATCCTAATAAGAATAGCATGAATAATACTCCATCATCCTACATCCCAGATTCCACATACCAGTACACAAATTACAAAATTAGAAAAAAAACAATACCAAATTTCTTTGATCTTTCCAAACAATTCACTTTTAACCAACTCGAAAACTAACAAATTTCAAAACTAGATCTTTCCAAACCTCTATTAACCAACTCCTAAACTAACGAATTAACTCTTAAAACCCAATATTTTTTTTACGCTTGCATACTTACGCAAAGCACACTTTTTTCTTCTCACAATAATAAATACACTAACAAACGTGAGATGAAACAAGAAAATGTCTACTAACATATTAACCAACTAACAAATTAAACTCCGAAATCGAGATGAATCAGAAAAGTTACAACACACAATATAATCAATTACCAAAATGAAGCAGAAGTAAATATACCTCAACAACAATAAGAAAATCCAACTATCATCAAAACACACACCATCATTAAAACCAACATCAAATGAACATCGAAACAATATGGAAACAGCATCAAAAACGCAGTGAAACAAGCATCAAACCAGCATCAAAAGATTAACGAAAATGAGCATCAAAACATCAGTGAAACCACATCGAAAACGAGTATCGAAACACTATTAAAACTTCTTCAAAACAGCATCTAATACTACATCAATACAGCATCAAACAAAATCGAATCGAAAGACAGCATCAAACCAACACAAAAAAAAAGCATCAAAATTGTATCGAAAATTCATCAAATACACCAGACAGATACTCATCTCACACCATCATAGAACATTTATCACAACATCCAATATCAGTCGAATACAGCAATACAACATACATTAGTCGAAGCAATTTCAGAACAAAGATTGATCAACATCATACTCCCATGTATGTATGTATGAGAAAAGCAGCAGCTCAAACAAAACTAAATCAAAATAAAGACGAGACCAGCTCTCGCACCCTAGTATATAAGGAACAAATCAAACGAGTCCAGACACTCATCAAACAAAGACGAGACCAGCTCTCGCACCCTAGTATATAAGAAGCAAATCAATCAGATACTCATCAAACAAAGACGAGACCAGCTCTCGCAACCTAGTATGTAAGCAACAAAAAAAAAATGAGTCCAGACACTCATCAAGCAAACTAAACGAGTCCAGACACTCACAGAGCCCAGCCACTAAATAATAAAATTAACATCCCGCAAACAAAGCAATAATCAATTCAAACAACCATCTAAAATATCTCAATGTCAATCCAACGCCATTAACATAAAACAAAAGAAAATCTAGAAAAAACAAAGAAGAAGCGTGACCAGAATCCAGAAAACAACAAGCTCATCAACAATCAACAATCAAATAAGTGCCATCCCTACAATTCCGATGCGCAGCATTAATTAATCGACTATCGACCAAAATCTACCAATACAAATCTCGATACAAAATCAACATCAAGCAAAACTAAAATTACAAAACGAAGATGCACAATGGGAAATCATCATCAATCAAATTCAGTCATTACATGACACACAGATCCACCAATACAAGTCACGATGCACCATCAAGCAGAATCTATTATTACAAATCAAGATGCACAACATACATTCATCAAGTTTATCACCAAGCAAATTCTACAAATACAAACCAAGATGCACAACCAAAATTCATCACGAAGTAAAATTTATCATTACAAAAATTCATCATCAAGCAAGCCACAAATCACGATGCACACGCAAATTCCATCTTCCAGCAAAACCAGTTATCATTACGATGCACAACAGAATCATCATCAAACTTCTGAGCAAAAACCAACTTTTTATTTCTTACCAAAACAAATTAACAAAAAATTCGGAACAATTTTTAAAATAACTTTTTCTTATCTCGAAACTATTAACAATCGAGTAAGAACAAGATCACCAAAATTGAAACTTTACTAATTTAGAACTAAGAGTAGTAATTTTACGATAATTTAAGTATTAAAGAAAAATGAAAACATATAATAATCTGATAACAAAATGCACTCAAATAACATACACATACACACTAAACCTACAACTAAAGAAGTTTCCATCCGAAAACTTCTCTCCCGCGAGAAGAAGGTGTTGTGAGATCATTCATCTCACATATTCGGACCATTCATTCAAATTTTCACCATTGTCATCATTCATAAAATGCATGTAAAGGTACGACATTTATGAATGATGACAATGGTGAAAATTTGAATGAATGGTCCGAATATGTGAGATGAATGATCTCACAACACCTTCTTCTCGCGGGAGAGAAGTTTTCGGATGGAAACTTCTTTAGTTGTAGGTTTAGTGTGTATGTGTATGTTATTTGAGTGCATTTTGTTATCAGATTATTATATGTTTTCATTTTTCTTTAATACTTAAATTATCGTAAAATTACTACTCTTAGTTCTAAATTAGTAAAGTTTCAATTTTGGTGATCTTGTTCTAGTGTTGGTTCGAAGTTGGTTAATGTTCTATCTTCCGTTAAGGTATTTGCAATCATTATTTTGGCTTTCATGTTATAGGGTTGTAGTAATATATGAGGTGTGAAAATTCCGGTTTTAATTTCAGTTGCGAGGCATATGTAAAGTTCGTTTGAGGGGGTTTGGATTTCGACAACAGTTTCACTACGCGCTGGAAGTGTAATTTGTTTTGGTGTTTGATTTGAGAATGGAATGAGTGAGTCTAAGATCCTTAGTTTATTGATGCTGTAAAGTATGTCTATTTTGAATTTGGTGAAGAAATCTCTTCCAATTATTCCGTCTTCAGTTATGGGAAAATCGTTTGGTACGGTGTAAAGTTTATGTTTGATGATTAATTTATCGTGTAGTTCGAATTCTAAGTTTAGAGATCCGTTTGTTTGTATGGAGCCTTTACCTATACCTACTAGTTTGATTTTATCTTGGGTGTTGATGTCAATATTTTCTACGTATTTTAATTTTATTAGTGAAATGTCGGCTCCTGAGTCTAATAATAGGCATGGTTGTGTTTTATTTATTATTGGTGATAAGGTATCACTGCTGGTTTTATATTTGGATAATAAATCATTAACAAAATATTAATGTGTTTAAGATTTTATTTAAGTTTGGTGAGTATAACTACCAGATTAACCAAAAGATAGTATTTGATAATTATATTAACTCGTAATCCATAATTCATCATAACCCAATATAACAAACATACAGAAATATATACTATATATACACCATTATATCATATATACATCAATACGCCTCATCTCAGACATGTCATAAACGATTCACCTCGGATATGCCATAAACGAAAATCAATTTCCTGATAAATTTCGATCCTGCGGCGACGTGTGCCATCAATAACTTTCCTGCTGGGCATAAGTTATTAATAAGCTCATCATATCGGCAAACATCCGGTTTTTGAGCAACAGCTTAGCACGAATTCCACCCCTAATTTTAAATGCGTGAATACTCATCGAAATATTCACTTTCTTAAAGAATATTATACTATTTTTATTGATGGTGATGGTTCTGGTGGGACTTAGGGCTGGCAGCTCTGCTACGTGAGTATCTGTCGGTAATCAGAAACAAATACTCTATATCGATAGACTAAACTTTATCAACATGCGCTATTTTGATGCTAATATAGGTACATAAATTTACAACTAATTCCAAAATTTTCAAAACTTTAGATGTCCTGCTGATGTTGTGTACGTATCGTATACATACCATGAGTACTTTACAACCAATACCTCCACAAACTCCATTAGTTTGCATCAAAGTCTATCAAGTCTATAACATTCCTGGAAATTGACAAAAAATAGTTAGCATCAAATCTAAGTTACCATATTATAAGTAAATTATTGGCTATACATGTGTGTCTCATAGTTTAACATGGCTAACGTAATCTGTGTGCGATTGGTGGATTTAAAAATGAAACTTTTTGAAAGTATACCGCATGCTGTACCTGTAGTGGAAGGTGACCAACTGTATTAAATTTAACGTACGGCCAGTAAAGCTTATCTTCAGAATCTTTAACATATCATTGTGAAATAAGAGCGATTAAACCCAATATTGTTTAACCTGTAATTGTCACACAGTGATAATAGAGTTATATTAACGATAATAATCTGATAATCTACTTCCATAATGTAAACAGAATGATTTTATCTCCATAGTTTACATATTATGTGAGCCGTCCTTGGACAGAGATCCTCTGTTCCGAATTCTTTCCATCCTAATATATCGTGTAGGTGATAGCTCACCACTAACAAGCAACAAAAAATCTATCTAACTTATCCATCGAGCAAAGATAGTTTAAAGCAACAACCAACAAAATATAAAAATAATTATTTATCTCACGAGCATATATTCCTGATTTCCGCCCATTGGCTGCTTTTACTACTTGCTGCGACACCTTCGTAGAAACCAACAACAAAGCCAATCCATCTGGTACTATTCTAATAACGAGTGATTTTAATTTGCCATCAATTAGTTAGATATATGATGATGAAATTGGCTAAAATATACCCTCTAACGTGGCTTGGGAAACTGAGTGCCTGTTAATAGATAATATAGTCATTTCTAACAATTCGTCATTAACGATATAATCACAAACTCATTGATGATCCTAATAGTTCTGAAGGGTGAGACCAGTATGAAAATACCCCTGAACGAATGGCCATATTACAACTACAGAAAAATAGACACAGTGTTAACATCAACTGAGACGACAAATAAAATTAAAAGTAGACATATTCCACACTGCTCTGTAACAGAACAGGTTTATTTATCCTCACCACTGTGATTATTTAATCGTTATCCTCTATGGTACGATGAAAAACTAATAACCTGTAAAAGAAAAAGTCTGTATAAGTCTTCTTTTGTTTTTGAAAATCAAAAGTTACTCTGAGGCTAGTAAACAAATATTCACAACAAGCAACCAACTCTACGAAATCTACTACCAAACGAAGTTCAAAAGTTGTACTCTTGTATTCAAGATAAAATGAGGAATGAAGCAAAACATTTTTGAACCTATTTTCAAACAAAGCGTGACAACAATTGTTCGCCAATTTTTTTCAATTAGTCTAGCCAGAAGACATCTATAAATATACATAAAACTATGTGATAGCAACAAAAAAGTACTTGTATCCATGCAAATCCCACAAATTGCGACAGAAGATATACATAACGCTCTTGACACGTTCAGAGCTGGATGCGGTAAACCAGCCTCATAAAAGGTTACAAATTTGGAAAATTTGAAAATTCAGAGTGACACCAATATTCAAAATTGGAACAGACGATGATATTTCATGTTACAGAGGTAAAACGTCAATTTCATTGATTCCGAAGTTATTTGAACAGTAATAATATGGTAATAATTCAAGACCACCCCATAGATATCACTAAATCAGCATGGTTTTATGACAAAAAAATGAACTGCAACCAACCTTACAGAGATCACAGGCAGTACGATATACGAAATCGATAATTACAAGCAGGTTGATGTGGTATACATAGACTTTGCTAAGGCGTTTGACTCCATAAGTCATAATAAAGCCTTAGAATGTTGATATACAAATTAGGTTTTTGCAGTCTTTTTGTAACCTGGTATAAGCAACCGTCCTGAATTCATAGAAATCGGAAACAAAAAGTGAGAATTAATTTCAGCCACCTCGGGTTTTTCTCAAGACTCACCTATTGGTCCTTGGATCTTCAGCATTTTGATTAATGGAATCACAGCAGTAATTCATTATTCAAAGGTCCTAACGGTTGTTAATGGCCTTACAATTTTTAAAACCATAGAGAACATCAATGACACCCACAAATTGCCACAAGAATATTGTCAACCTAGTGAATTGGTATGATTTCAATCGGCCGACTGTCAACATCGATAAGTGTAGTACCATTCTACAAAAGTAAATAGTACCACTCTACAAAAAACATCTGAGTTTAAAGGACTACGGTTTCGTTGAAAATTTGAGTTTCTCTAATTACATCGAGCAGTGCATAGCTAGAGCTAACATTAGTCGAAATAGAGGCAATAAAGTTTATATATTGTACTGCGACGACGTCAGATCCCAACTTGAGTATATGCTTCTAATATCTATCGGATCCGCTAGAAACGTGATATTTCAAAACGCGATATTTCGAAATGAGATATGACAAAACGGGATATGGTACAAAATGCAATATTTCAAAATGCGATATTTCAAAACGCGATATGGTACAAAACGCGATATTTCAAAACGCGATATTTCAAAACGCGATATGGTACAAAACGAGATATTTGAAAACGCGATATTTCAAAACGCGTTATGGTATAGAATGTGCATTGCGAAGCGACGGGAGTGCAGCGACCCAATTGATACCGATCCTTTATACTCTCGCTCCTATCGATTTTTAAATGCCTATAAACTGAAATTAAATTTCCCCTTCACCCGCCTGATCTAACCCGATCTTAAACTCCAGTTTTGTACCATATCGCGTTTTGTACCATATCGTGTTTTGAAATATCACGTTTTGAAATATCGCGTTTTGTACCATATCGCGTTTTGTACTCTATCGCGTTTTGAAATATCGCATTTTTAAATATCGCGTTTTGTACCATATCGCGTTTTGCACCGTATCGCGTTTTGAATTATCGCGTTTTGAAATATCGCGTTTTGACAATTCGCGTTTTAAAATATCGCGTTTCAAATGGGACCCAATATATGTATATCAATTTTGTCCCGTGAGTTACTCATTTAAAATGAGTGAAGAAACAAAAATTAAATACGTACACGGTGTATAATACACAATTATGTCTTTGTATTTGTATTTTTCTTTTGTTCGTATTTGTGTCATTTATATGATGAACAGTAACAAAATAACACGATCCGGGCGAATCGCACATTACGTCTGCTCTCTAGCTGTGGAGTGACATTGTTTAACATGCTAATATATTTTATATTTAATATTTTTTTTATCATAAATTATTTTTATATGTATTAATAAAATTTTATAAGTAAATTTATTTTACATTTCATAAATTTTAAAAATAAAATGATTTAAATAATTTATAATGGTAAACCCTTTGAGTGCCAAGAATCGCGATCGTGCTTTTCAATACACTAGCCGAAATCAAATTGGCATTCAAAGGGTTAATATGAATAAACAAAAAAAGAATGAGACGTGACTTGCTTGTGCAGTAAAACACATCAAACGCACAACTACTTAAAATGAAGTGTATTGTGAAAAGTCACAGAAGGAATATCTTACCATCAGTAAGCTGCAGAAGCAAATTTATTACTATGATGCAGGAAATTCTATTGTAAGTTGTTGAGTTTTAGGAGGATTAATCAATAAATGTTTGTATTATTTAGGAAGACGAAAAACATTAATGAAGAATTAAATTTCAGCAGTCTTAAGATGTTTGTGGAATAATATTTCTTTAATATATTAATTGATGATTGTGTAGTTTAGAACTGTGTTGTGTTTGTATTACTAACTATCGAATTACCTAGGTGACTGTATTCGGAGTGAATTAATCAATCAATTTTGTTTTAAGAAGCTGGAAAGTATTAATGTTGAATTATATTTCAGGGAATTTCCAGATGCTCGTGAAATAATAATATTGTTTTGTCAGGTTGCTGATTTAAAGAAGCAATTGTTGAAGACCAATATCATCGTTATCCATTAAACCTATTAAACCTTTATCCTTCCTCCGTAGATTAGAAGTAGATTAGAATTGTGTTGTGCCGTACGATCGCTAGGTGTCTGAAACCGGGTCGTTCTGTCCCAAAAAAAAAAAAAACCTTTCCTATCCCTCCTATTGTTATGTGTAAACAGGCTGTAGGAATAGGCCCGGCGTTAACCGGGACACTTGTCAAGTACTTGGTTCTACAGTCCAATCAATCAATCAATCAATCAGTAAGCTGCAGAAGCAAATTCGAATAATACTTACAAAATTCAATATAATCCTAATATTTACAGAATTGAATGTTTAAAATAAGAATATTAAATATAATAACAAGATTACAATAAAATTACTAAGCTATTAAAACTAGTACTATATACCATTACTACTACTACTACTGATAATAATAAATACTACTACTACACCACTACTACTACTACTGATAATAATAAATATAAAAAAAAAATAATAACAATAATTTTAAATTTTATCTTAATAATTAAATTTCAACTTCAACACATGTAACTAATGTTCAACACTTTTTGTGTAATACCCTGAATAAAAAGGAGATATCAACAGTTTCAAATAGCCATTGTTTAACTCTAGGTAAACAAGACTTCAAATGAATGTCCTTCCTAATGTTAATTGGTAACGCATTAAAAAAGGTTGGTGCAGCAACAAGACTAGAGCGACGGAAGTGGTCGTTGTAAAATCTCGGAATGCTACACAGAAATTGATGGTTACCGCGAAAATTGTAACAAAAACCGCTTCTCGTTATATGTTGACCACTTCGATTAAAAAAACTCTCAATACCTTATAAACATACAAATGTTTTAACGGCAAGATATTTGATATAAAGTATAAATTCCAAGATGGTTCAGATCTTGACTTTTTTAAAAATATCCTCAAAAACATTTTCTGTTGAACATATACAAAGTAGCAGTATATAACAACCACCCCAGCCCATATTCCAATTTAGCCATAACTAGCGCATGGTACGCAATTTTCAGCATCCGAGTAGGACAATAGTCACGAAGGAGGTAAAAAACTCTAGCAGTTGATGACAGATACTGCTTGATTGAATTAACATGTATTTTCCAGTTAACACAAGTGTCTAAGTAAACACCAAGATATTTAAACGAGTCAACTGGTTCGATATCAAAACACTCAGAGTGGAAACCAATAGACGAACATTCCGACCTGCTTTGATCAGTCACCCGCGGCAAAATAGACAAATTAATGTTACCAGATAATTTAAACAGCATAAATTTAGTTTTTCGGCTTAAAATCAGGCGATGCTTGTCGAATCATGAGAGTTAAATTTTTAGATCAGAATTCAACATCGCAATAACGTTACTGGAAGAATTCCCACAACAAATCAGAGCTATGCCATCCCCAAACCCGGCACAATAACCATGAAGATTCAATTTAAACACAGAGTTAGTATAAATAAGAAACAGCATAGGAAGCCTAATACTGAACCCTGAGGAACACAAACTTTGATAAATTTCGGATCGCTTAACTTATCATTTATCTTAACTCTGACCGATCTACCATCTAAATACAATGCCAACCACTTATTAGAAACGTCCCTAAACCCTATATCATATAATAGATAGCAGAAGTATTTGATCAACCATATCGAAGCCTTTAGCTGTATCAATAAATAAAGCACAGCAACTATTCTCTCTTTCTCACTCTGGCACTATACATCCCATCAAGGGATTTAGCCGCCTCAAATGAAGTTTCATAATCATACTTTCATTTCGAATAATGAGTGATTAATTCATTGATCCTAAACCAGCCGTGAAATTTTTCCTTATCACCACCGGGAATCGAACCCGGGACCTCCGGTCGCTGGAGCAAGCATGATAACCACTTTGCCACCGGGGCGGGACTTATTTGAAACATCCCTAAACCCTATATCATATATAATAGATAGCAGAAGTATGTGATCAACCATATCGAAGCCTTTAGCTGTATTAATAAATAAAGCACAGCAACTATTACCTTTATTTAAACTAATATTGATTGTCTTTAGGAATTCCAACACGGCCGAATCGGTACTCATTCTTTGACGAAAACCATGTTGATGTAAAAACTAGAAAACCTATTTTTAACTGCCTTTTCAAGAACTTTTAGTATTACTCGCTGCAAAGCAAAAGGTTTATAGTTAGTTACCTGTATCAAGGCGACTACCATTCTTGAAAAGGTGAATCACAGTTGCTGTTTTCAATCGATCGGGTACGACTCCCAACTCAAAGAAAAGGTTGAAAACGTGTGCAAGAACGCGACTAATATGCCCAGCAATGGCTTTTAGTAAATACTTACTCAGGCCAATATTATCGCAATTGAGTATTTAGGTTCTAAAGCACAAATAATTGCAAACATTTCATAACTAGATACTGGGATCATAAAGACGTTGTCGGACCGAAATCAAAAGGCAATTCGAAACTAGATGACATGTTGCTAGAGTCAAATTTAGCATCTAAGTCTCTAGCAACACTAGAAAAATAACAATTAAACTCATTAGCAATTTCTAAATCACTTGTAAGAAGTTCTCCGTTCTGTGCTAAGATAGATTTCACTAGTGACGTTTTTACGAAAAACTCTTAGAATAATAGCTTTTCTTTTCTTTCTTGATACCTCCATTAATTATGGCGCACATTCTATTATAGGTTTCAATTTATTCCTATTCTTAACACGACGCGCAAGGCCAAAAGAAATACAAGGCTGTCGGCGTTTGATTTTAGACGAACAAAATGTTTAGAAGCGTTCAATAGTAAAATAGTCGAAAATTATCCAAAAATCCCTCAAGAGCTAGCGATGAATTGTCGATGTTGAAAATGAATCCCCAGTCCATATGATCCAACCTTTCAAGTACCAACAACAGATTATTCTTCTTTCTTCTTCTCGTGGAGTTTTGGCTAAAAGTAGAGCCTGGTGATAGTATCTGAAAAGCCTTAAATCATATCTTATTAAAATGATGGTCAGAAATGTTTAGGTCCAAAACCGAAGCTGTTATAGGTGAAAGATCATTAGACCTAAGTCCAAAACCTTGGCTGTTATACCTGAAAGATCATTAGACCTAAGTCGAGTAACAAAGTGGTCGATGCAGGTTAGGGTTAGGTTAGAGTGGCTGCTATCGCACCCTTAGGCCAATAATGGCCCATTGTGATACCACAGGATCCAATCTCCCCTTACTCCCGCTGAAACCAACCAGAGCTACTGATGTAGCGTAAAATATCTCGTAACTCACAGTCCGCGAGTTCAGAAAGGCTGTCCATGTCGTACACACCCAAGTACTTACGTCTTTTGTAGGATAGTGCAGGACACGAGCATAGGAAGTGATCTTACGTCTCTTCCTCCTCTTCGTCCATACAACTTCTACAAAAGTCATTCGTCTCTAGACCCAGCTTTCTCGCATGTTCCCCAAAAAGGCAGTGTCCTGTCAGTATCCCTACGACCAATCCTAAAGTGGTCGATGCAAGTTGAAGAAAAAGCAGTAACCCGTATGGGAGTACGTACCAATCAATGATTCAAGCTCATAAACAAGACATATGGTTTATATAATCAATATTGCTATTTGGAAATCCAAGAATATCAATGATTATGTCACCAAAAAAAAAAAAACAGATTTTTTGACCTAATACTCCCCAAAACCTTGGCCATGGGTTTTGCACACCGACAGGGGGTCATAGATGTGTTACATTTCACCACAGATCGAAATCTGTTGATGAAATTTCACTTTGCATCCTGCCCCTATCGGGATTCGAATCCGGTACCTCCCGATCCAAACGCCAAAGCTTTAACCACTGAGCCATTTGGTCGGCCATTTTACGTCCTTACTTTACGCCTTCCGGCCAACTAGAGGACGTACGGCTATAGGACCGATTTAAGACCATCTGCACATTGCAAGCTCCATGCCAGCCTATACCGGCATGGGGTCGGCCCATGGGTTTTGCACACCGACAGGGGGTCATAGATGTGTTACATTTCACCACATATCGAAATCTGTTGATGAAATTTCGCTTTGCATCCTGCCCCTATCGGGTTTCGAATCCGGTACCTCCCGATCCAAACGCCAAAGCTTTAACCACTGAGCCATTTGGTCGGTTATTTTCACTTTATTTTATTTTTTGCATGTTATCAAACCACTTAAAATTTAATTAAAATGTAAGAACTAATATTACTAATGAATATAATATCACTAATATTATCACAAATCAATCACTATAAGGAGTAACCAAAACAAAAACTAAACAAATTACTTTGAACCCAAATATTAGTGAAATAACTTACCCCGTCACTTGAAGGTAAATCAACAGAGTTAGTGTCTCTAATTGTGGACATGTTAAATTTATATTAAAATTTTATTTATAAGCTTTTAAAGGTATTTTGACGGTAACCAAAATCCGACTGGCCGTAGGCTAGACGTTTTAGTAATACTCAAGAATTGATAATAATTAATTAGCATTTGAAATACACAAAATCAGAGTTTTATTGATAAAAAGTGGACTGTGATTTGATTACAAATAAATAGGCCACTACATCGATCTTAGTCGTTTATCTAATAGGTTTAACAAAATTGTCATTAGATCAAGATATAGCTTTTAAAAACTGTGGCTCGGTTCGATATAGCTTAGCATACAAGGATATAGTAAAACAAAAATGTGGCAGTTCGTGTTAATTGCGTTTCATTCCAAAGAAAACAATTAAAGACTATCAGTGAAATATGTTTAATTATAACAATTTGATACAATCTTTCGGTTTCTATTTATAATGGATGTGAAAATGCACCTAATATCATACTGTGAAAATAAAATATTGATGAAATTGTTTATGCAGGGAAACGAAATTTAGTGTTACGCTACTAACCTTCTATAATGTAAATGCAATGAAAATAGAAGGTGGGTACAAATTTAATTTGATAACTGATGTAATTGTAGGGAAAACCTTCTATGTTGTGAAAACAGTGGATAATTACGAATTGTTCATTTTCAATCGTGATGCGAGCGGTATCACTGGGATTTTGTACAAATCGCCTAGATTTTCGTTTCACATTCCTAAGACTGCATTTATTAGTTTTCATATCGAATTGGATTTCGATAAGCGCATAAGGCCCGTTGCACATTTCAGCTAAGCTAAGCGAGAAACGTAGTTTCTATTAGCATAGTTTAGCTCGCACAGTTCATTCCGCTGCACATTTGAAATAATTACATCGCTTTACATCGCTCACACATACATTTCAATACAAATAAAATGCCGTGCTTGCCAAAATATTATTAGAATCACATAGGCGAGAACAACAATACTCAAATGTCATCCAAATTTCAATATGTTATAAATTATGTACACAATATAACAATATATGCGTGAGCGATATAGTTGACTTTTGCAATCCAAAGACAACCCGAGCTAAGTTAGTTTGCATCGCTCAAAACAGAAAAACATAGCTCGCATAGTTTAGCTCAAGTGTGCATCGTTCCATTAAAACTCTTTATTTACAACCAAAAGCGATGAACATCGCTTAGCTTAGCTTAGCCGAAATGTGTAACGGGCCTAAACCTTTCACTTTTTTGTGCACAAATCATTTTGACAGGCGGTTAATGATGATAATTAAATGATTAAGCCTAACGACGTGGTTTTTATCGCAATGCTTTTGATTTTGTTATCTACTTTGAGCTGCATTAATTAGGAAAAGTTTATACAGAGATTTGTTGATTGCTACTAACTGTGCGTTATCATCAGAAAGCGTGTCAACATAATATGATGGATGTTTATTCATTTAATTGAAATGCATAAAATAATTTGGCGATTTTTTGATGATACGATTTTATTTACATCATAGTAATGCATGTTAATAACATTATATCACTATTGATCAATATTGTTGAATCAATATTGATTTAATAAAACTGACCCATCTTCCATGTCAGTACTATAGCCTAACATGGAGGTCTCTCTCTCTCTCTCTCTCTCTCTCTCTCTCTCTCTCTCTCTCTCTCTCTCTCTCTCTCTCTCTCTCTCTCTCTCTCTCTCTCACACACACACACACACTCTTCTGTAATGATATTCGTTAGAATCCGATATTTGTTCGAGCAATCTCAACTGAACCTTATAAATGGATCTAATGCTGATAATCTTCTACAATCGTTAGTGGTGAAGGTCCAACTTTCGTTTCCAAAAGTTAGCACATGTCGTATAAGTGTTTTGTGAAGTGCGCGCTTACACGACTGCGAAAGATATTTTGATCGCAACAACCTTGACTGCGTGTAAAACACTTGATGTCTGTCTGCGATGGCTTTTACTTCCGCCTAAACATTGTTTTTAATGTTATAACTGACCTGAGGTATTTAAAGTCTTCCACATTGTCCGAGTTATGGTTCGCCTATTCCTAGATTTACAGTATAGAAGTTCCTCGGTATTGAGAGACGTTTAGTTTTGTTGATGTTCATTTTCAGATCCAGTCGTTTCGCGGGGAGGATAACCGGTATTAAATTATTCTTGATATCATTTGGTCTCCGGCCAAGAAGCACAATATCATGTTATCGATGTTATTTCGAAAGCATAGGATGCTAATGATTTAATCTCGGCAAAGGATACTTTAACACGCCATAAAATATTGGACATCAATTCAGGATATTTATCCGAAATATTATAGAGGAGATCACGATCTATTTTCTAGAATATATCTTTGGTCGGCTGATTAATGAATCCAATCTAAGAAAAAAATAATAGAAAATTTAATTAGTAGTAATAGGAAGGAACTAAGAAGCAATTTAAATTTCTACCTCAAATATCTTTGATACAGTATTTATGAATTCCCGGTCAGACTGTTCTCTCGATAAAATCATATTACAAAATGTTTGCAACAAATAATATGTCATCTATTGGCTGTCATCTATTGGTAGCAATTTCAGTTTTAACATCATTGAACTTGCCTACTAAATTTTGATTATTGATTTGGTTCGGTAACTTCATAGTTTAAATAGAGAAAATTATCACGAAACCCAATCGAGAAGCAATAGCATAAAATTCATAATGTGCGCTTATCCAAAGTAGAAAATGGTAAATCGACAAAATATTACCATGTATCAAGATGTCGCGAATTGTACATATAGTGAGTGGCAAGTTCGAAATATAAACGAGATATGTTTATTAAATTTGAATTCGATAAACAAGTTCCCAGTTCCACATCATTCATCTTATTTGGTTGGTATCTGAAATTAAACGAAATTAATGTTTTATTTGTATGCCAAATCAAAATAAATTCGTGACACTTAAGTGAAATTCGTGGGTATCGGTTATGTATAGACCAACATGAACTAATCGCCCCAAAAGTTTTGCAAAATGACGTTATCTTTCTGTGTTGTAGGTCAACAGACCTTTGCCCAAAATTTTAACCAAACTCGTTGAAAATGCAAACAACTTTAATAAGTTACGCTGTGAAGAAAAGTTTTTCTTCGATATAGTATTCAGAATTTTTTATTGTTGCTTGCATTAATATGTGCATTAAATTTTCAAATGAAATTTGATTAAGTAATGCTGCTTAAGTGATAATCATTCACTATTTGTTGTAATGCCTTCTTCATCATCCGAATCAATAATTGTCCAAACGTCATCTTTCACAGAGTGAATAACATGTTCCAGCTTTAGCTGTTTCAGAAATTCATTACGTTGTTTAACTGGTAGAAGGATTACTCGAAAAAGGTGTTCTGAGGTCTGTAAACAAATCTGGAATTTAACTCATAGGTGCCATGTAGGTAGGTGTTCCTCTCGGAGATCTATAAATATGCATATGAAACAACAAAAACATATGATCTTGCCATGTTGCCACACTTATATGTAAACAAATTAATTTCGTTTGCCAATTCTTTAAATTTTTCCAAAATGTTTTATCCGATTAAAATAGAAAAGTATTGAAATCGAGCAATGCAATTACACGGTGGTTCGGAAATTGGTTCATTGATTCGATCGCTATTGCCGTTGAAAAATTAATATTTCGAGATTCTTGACATTGTGTTAGGAGCTCCCTTATGTTTCTTCAATGTGAAGTGCATGTTTTCTCAATTAAGCCTTTAAAATTCGAAGAATCGCGAATGCCTTCATCCAAATATAATAATCTAGAATTAAAATAAATAAACGTTGTATTCAAATTGAATATAGAAAGGACAAAAAAAATACATCGAAATAGAAATGTACTCCAGGATTATAACTCTGAGAACTTACATGTATTTAGGACTTGTATTAAACCTTGTACCACAACTACAGGAGGTCGACCCAGTGGCGATATGAACTTTTAACTTTGCGCAATGAGTTTTCATTCAGCTTAATATTATTGTGCAAAGTTTCCAATTCGGCTAATTAATTCCTAATCATTACTCGACTTTTTGAATATTTCATAAGAAATTAAAACGTAATCGAATTAATAAAATTTGATATTAAAAATAATAAAGTTAAATAATAAACAATAAAACTTGTGATTCCCAGTATAATGTGAAGCAGCTGATTTTGACGCCACAAGCGAAATTTGTTAAGAGCAATATTTACACTTAATTTTAATTTATATTTACTGTTAAAACGGTAACAAATCAACTATAATATAAATTACACAAATATTATTTAGTTTATGATTATTAAAAAATACGTTTTATTTTAAAAAAAATATCTTCACTTTAGGTTTCTCTATTGTAGCCATTTTGGTTTATTATTAACAAATTTTTTGATTTTTTATGCATGTATTCCACAGTGAAACAATTTTTTCAGTAAAAAATACTGAGAAACCGAAAAGAGGAGTGTATACATATTAAAATTACGTTAGAGTGACAAAGAAAACAAATGTTGCCATAAAAAGTATTGAGTTTCATACTTTTTATGGCAACATTTGCCCAAGTAAATTTTACTGGATTTTATTTTGTTTCTTTCTAACAACTAAATTATTTATATTTTTTATGCACGATTTACGTGTTCCAATTTTTTTTTCCAGTAAAAAATGAAAGGTTAAGTATATTACGATTTTCGTTTGCGAGAAGAGCTCGAAACAAATTCCAGTTAAATAAAATTGGATTTTTTACTTTTTAATTTGAGCAATTGTTGGCATAAAACTGGGAATGTTGCCATAAAATATAGTTTCTACGAGTAATTTTATAGCAGTAAAATAAAAAAAATTCAAAAAAGTTTCAAATAAACATCAAGCAGCCATAAACATTATTCAAACAAAACGAGCAAACATGAGCGGTAATTAAATATTTTATTTTTACTTGCAATTCGATGTTTCTCGTTATCTAATTTAAACGCAAGCTGTTCGAACTGTCAAAATTTATGGGACACACAAAAAAATTATAGCATTGCCTTATTTCGCACTACACATTCAAGACTATTGTAAGTCGATTTATCCTAGTTTTGAACTTTTATCGTGGTGTATTTGTTATTATGAACTTTATTGTCTCTCAAAAAATCTTTCAATTCCGACATCTCCCTGAAAAGTTATGAACTAAAATGTAAAAACGGGCGTTTCTCAATTTGAAAAATTCTCCAAACGAGAACATCGTATGTGAATTTACAATGTTTTTACTTGGAGTATAAATTAAAAATTAAAACGATAAGTATTACTTACTATATTTATGCATGGAACTTGACTATTATTTTAAAATTGTATGTACTATTTACCATGTTTATACTAGCATTTTTTCAGTCTGTATATAGTTCGTAAGTAATACTTACCATAGTTTTGCCTAAATTATTTTGCGCACGCCTTGGATATTTTTAGTAACTGTAAAATGGCCAATATTTTTCTGCTATAATTATTGCTTAATAATCATAAATGGCTAACCAGTTTAAAGTTTACTGTACTTATAATGGATATTGCTTGCAATAAGTTTGAAGACAAATAAGCAAAACCGTCAATATAGATGTAAAAAATAAAACATAAATATAGTTGCATATTGTAAGTCGGCCTCTAAAATACTTCGTAATTGTTGTTGTATGATGAAATTTTGTTCGAAAATTAACGGTATTGTTTAGTATATTAATGAAATTGGTACTATTAGTAAGTGTCACGTTGTTCGTACTGATTATTATACAAGCCTGGTTATGCAAAATTCTAGATGTCAATATTTCGCACAAATACCTCGAAAAGGGCCATACCCAAAACATATATTATAGAGTATATATATACGCTACTAGGTGGACCAAAAAAAATTTGACTCTACCCTTATTGAATGTAAAAAAGTTCAGTGCACAATTTTTTTCACTACTGTATTCTACCCTTTTCCATACAAATCAAGGATAAAAAAAGTTCGAAATTTTACCATAGAAAAATCGGGTTATGTCCCTTCTGTTTGTATTCTATATTCTGTGCCCAAAATGAGGGTGACAATATTCATTCCATTATCGAGCGAGAAAAGAAACGGAAAACCATTTACATTCCTGAACAGTGGTACTCACTGATTAGAAACTGTCGAGCAGAAGAATCATCTCATTACGATGTCATAGAAATAACACAATCCGATTTTTTTAATTTTAGAAGTTTTTCTTCTCAGCTTAATACGGTGAAAAATACAGTAAATGAAAAAGTATGCTGGACTTAAATTCGGCAGGTGGATGTTCTAAAAGACTCTTCAAATATGCTTCAATATAAATATAGTTTTAACGAGGAACCAAAACAAATTATGTTGTATAAAAATTAAACAACCCATCCCAGAGCAAGGAAAAAATTCAAATTTCCAGATAATATTCCGATTTGTTACACTGAACAATTACCAATTTCGAAGGAAAAATTGAATGACCTGAAATTTTTACGTGATCGTAACTATATTCCAAGGCTTTATCACACCTTCTATGATAAACTTACTTGTGATAATCATTTACCTGAGGACCAAATTGACTCAGATTAACAATTTAAAATCTTTAAAATCTGAAGTTATTTCTTAAGTTAATTTTTTTTTTGTTACACCTATTATTTAAGTATGTATATACATATAATATACTTACTATTCATATTAAACTATAAATATTGCTGAAATAAACTGATTTGAAATAAAAAATGTTTTTGTTAAATTTTTGGGTGTTGTGTTGTTTTTAACTTAGTAATGTAGTATGTTTCCTTAGACATGTTAAATTATTGTTTGTATATCTACGTAACACATTACTTGAGTTTGTTCCGAACGAAACACTTATCAGCCGACATACTGTAACGAAATTTAAATGATAATTTCATGATCATCCATTATAAAACATTTTATGTAATACATACGGGCTGGACGAACAGTACTAGCTCCAAGCTAAACTATCGTAAATATTTGAAACTTAAAAACTAGTTAAATGTACCATAAAACAAGGAACAACAACCTAATATTTTAGTTCAAAAATATTTTCAGAAACATTTATAATAATCTTTTTAAGGGTAATTATTGTAAGTAAAACTTAAAAATGCTCACTTGAAAATCGATTTTTTTTACTTACAATAGTCTTGAATGGAAGTAGCGATTTGTTTATACTGCTGACTCTTTTTAACTAGTAAATTTTTTTTTATGCGTGCAGCTCTATTTTTCAGTAAAAAATTTGTTGGAAAAAACTAGTAGAAGCGGACAATTGAAATTGTCCGACAAGCGCTCGACAAAATAGGAAAAATGCAACAGACGGACGGACAGAGGTGTAAAACCTCTGAAACAACTAAGGTGCTAATACAACAAATTAGCCCAATAGACAAAAAATGAATAGAATCTTAAGCAAATCAAAAAAAAATTACAGAAACTAGTTTTGAAATAACACTCTTTTTATTATAGAAAAGAATAATAATTGAATAGTAGCCTAGAACAATAATTGAAAATTTAAAAAAAAGTAGACAGCCGCATCTGTGTGACCTCTATTTTTAGAAAAAGTTGAATATCTCGAAAACTACCTGACCTAGAGTTCCCAAATTTTAAATGTGACCTTTTTAGAGTAGTATCTATCTGTGAGATAGATTTTGAGCTCTCTGCTATGTATAGTTTTTGCTGTGATAGTGCCAACAGACAGACGGCCTAAGTCTTTGTATAAGCTTGCTCGCAAGAGCGAGCGCTAAAATTGGAACATGTAAATCGTGCATAACTCGTATTAATTTTACTGAAAAAAATTGTTTCTTTGTGGAATACCAGCATTAGTTTATACCGGAACTTATCAAAATTTTCTCCTCACATATTTTATTGCAAGTACTTTTTACGTATTTCTCCAAATTAATAATACTAAAATAAAACAAGGCTATTTCCGCCATATTACATTTAATTTCCGTTCTTGGAATTATTAACTGCATTATGCCGAGTTTGATTTGTGGTGAGTTCTTGGTAAACTCGTGGGACATAACTATACTAATAGATTTAAGCTCGATGCACATGGTATTCTTTTCATTCCGATTCGTCTCGTTCCTATTCGTTCGTTTTCAATAAATTTTTATAAATTCTTTCGCACATGGCTTCCGTTTCGTTTTGAGATGTTTTTGTGTTTCTTGATAGATCGTTTTTTTAGTTCTCACAGTATTATTTGAATTCAATCGATTATTTATAATATTGCATCGATTAATTTAATGACCGAAGATTTAAAAAATTGTATTGTATTGTACACACTGACAAAAAAACGATATCCATAAATGTCAAAATGAATACAGTCTCTGTTCATTGGATTCTGGACACTATTAGTACTTTGGGATGCCGTAATTTTTGCTATTGTTTTATGTTTTAAAATATTTTAAAGTAATAAAATGCATTTAGGATTACATCTGTTATAGTTTTAAGATTATTTTACTACATTCATAAAGGTCGCAATAAAATTATTACCTGTAAAAGGACTAAAAAGATCAATAGCATGCTTATTTTACTTTCTACCATATATTAAATAACTTATATATATAGGACGTTAGTGTTCTTTTTCCTCTTATCTTATCGCGAAACACATATTCTGGGGATCAAACAGAACTAGTCCTAAAGGAAGGGAGCTATTTGAAGCAGGTAGGACATTAAAATGTGAGTTCCACTCCAGTAGAAAGCCAACCTACTGGCCTACGGACCCAAATAAAATTCCCGACCTTCTGGATTTCTATATATCAAGAGGTATCTCCGAAAACTACTTAGCAGTTGAAAATGAAGAAGGGCTATCGTCAGACCATTCTCCAGTTTTAATGACAATAAGTGACACGGTAATAAGGAAGGCAAGCCCCCCAAGACTAACAAATAACAAAACCAACTGGGAATACTTTCGACAGCTAGTCGAAGAAAGCATCAACCTACAGGTGGAGATCACGAATGCTTATACGATAGAAGAAGAACTAGAAAACCTCATTGAACGTGTGCAAAAAGCGGCTTGGGAAAGTACTCCTGATCAGCCAGAAATATTACAAAAAAGCATATACTATCCAGTTGAAGTGAGAGAGTTGGTTAACGAAAAAAGAAGCGCTCGTAAGACTTGGCAGAGAACCAGAGCCCCTGAAGACAAAACAATCCTAAACAACTTGTGCAAAAAACTTAAACTACTTATAAAGAAGATTAAGAATGAGTCAGTTGCAAGCTTCCTAAGTAATCTGACAGGTAAACCTGACACAGACTATTCCCTGTGGAAAGCCACCAAACGTTTAAAACGGCCTAAAATGCAAGTGCCACCCATTAGAATGGCTAATGGAACCTGGGCTCTCAGCGAAAAACAAAAAGCTGATCTCTTTGCCGAACACCTAGAAAATACCTTCAAACCACCAACTGGACAAGCGGATAATGAATATCCAACACCTATAAGCAAAATAGACGAGGCATCTGTGCTACCAGTTACTTTGAAAGAACTCAAACAAGAAGTAAAAAATCTCAAAGATAAAAAAGAACCTGGATGCGACTTGATAACGGGGCAAATAATCAAAGCTCTACCAGAAAAAGCATTAAGAAAACTACAGCACATAATCAATGCTATCTTTAGACTATGTTATGTTCCGAGACAGTGGAAAGTAGCGGAAATCATAATGATTCCAAAGCCTAATAAATCACTAAATGGCAAAACATCGTATAGGCCTATTTCTTTGTTAACAACAACATCAAAAATTTTCGAGAGACTGTTTCTCAAGAGATTAAAGCCAATTATAGAGAGTAGAAATCTTATACCTGTACATCAATTTGGGTTTCGAGAAAGGCACTCAATGATAGAACAGGTACATAGGATTACTGATACAATTGAGGAGGCGCTGGAGAAAAAGGAAGTATGCTCAGCAATATTCTTAGACGTAGCCCAAGCATTTGATAAGGTTTGGCACCGTGGTCTAGACTTTAAGCTCCAACGAGATTTGCCAAAACAACATTCTGAATTGCTTAAATCTTACATCAACGACCGTTACTTTCGGGTGAGACAGGAAGGGGAATACTCTAAAGTGAAGAAAATATTGGCAGGGGTTCCACAAGGCAGTGTTTTAAGTCCCGTTTTATACCTCCTGTATACAAATGATCTACCAAACATCGAAGAAGCTAGAATAGGAACGTTTGCTGATGACACAGCTGTTATGACCACCGATGCTAGTATAGTTGAGTACACGAGAAAGCTACAAAATGCTGTTGATATAATAAATAACTGGACAAAACAATGGAGAATAACACTTAACGATGTGTGTTGATTTCGATTCGTTAAGTGTTATTCAATGGAGAATAACACTTAACGAATCGAAATCAACACACATCAACTTTACTTTAAAAAGAAAAGGAAAGAACTGAATTTAAAATTCAGAAAAATGCACTGGCTTATTGGAAGAAACTCCGAACTGACAACGCACAACAAACTGCTGTTATATAAACAAATTCGAAAACCTATCTGGACGTATGGTATTCAGCTTTGGGGCTGCGCAAGGTAAACTACAGTGAAGATCATTCAAACATTTCAAAATAAAGTACTACGTAGCATTGTGAATGCTCCTTGGTACATTAGAAACGACAATCTCCATCGAGACTTAAACATGGAAAACGTCAGCGATGAAATATAAAAATTTGCAAGGAGTCATGTATTGCGACTGCAGCAGCATGACAACGATGAGCTACGGAACCTACTGGATCGCACCAATAGACCAAAGCGCCTAAAAAAAACAAAGCCTTTCGACAACTAAAATAAATAATTAACCTAATCTAGTTTGTTGTTTAATTTTATTTCGATTATTTTCAATATTACACGGTCTTTAAGAAGGAAACTACTGCCTGTGCGAGTTCTTTATTGTACCACTGTATATAATATTTTTTATTTTTGTTTTATATGTATATATATTAAATAACTATATACTATATAATATTTGCTAAAAGTAAAAAATTGAGGCTATGTTTGACTAGACATGACATTTACTTTTTTATTTTGATATTTGCTTTTACTTTATCCTCTCATTTTATGTTTGACTTGCGGTTTGACAAGGTGTATTTAGAAATTTTGTGTCTGAGCTAAAGTAAGAAATAATCTACGTTAAGTGATTTTTATCATTTAGTTAAAAAAGTTAAAGTGTGTGTGTGTGTGTGTGTGTGTGTGTTTTGAAAGTCTAGACTGAGAAATTTATGCTCAGTAATGGGTCAAAAAAGGACCTAAGAAGTGAAAAAAACATACTACCGGATCATCAATAAAAAAAACATAAAACCATTCACACCACGAGACACCAATAATGGAAAAAGTTTCCTGCTCATCAGCAAGTATTTTGACAAAAATTCTTCAATCTGGGGGTACATTTTATGAGACCAAGAGAAGAAACTGTAAGGGGATCAGGAAGACGACGCCCAGGACAGACCGGAAAATTATTCAATCAGCCTTAGAAATGCGCAGAGCAATGACGAGTGAGCTACAAAAGCACCTTAGTGAAGAAGGGATAAAGATTGTTGTGCTGTGATTTGAAATGCATACGTCCAGCAAAGAAACCCAGATTAACTGAAACATATGAAAAAACGTATTATTTGGGCTAAACTTCATAAGCACTGGATAATAGACGACTGAAAAAAGGTAAATCGAATTTTTATATACTCATTATATATTTTTAAAAATTAATTTAAAAAAATCCGAAATTAAATAGTTATTTTTAAATTTATTGGTTATATTTTGTGACCTATGCAGGCCGTTGTAGAGTCATCCCAGATCGTCAGAAAGAGAATGTCCTCCTTAACCAAAATATTGACATCCTCTCTTGGCCTGGCAATTCTCCGGATTTAAACAATATCGAGAATTGTTGAACGAGATGAAATCAGCAAGTTTCAAATGGGCCGATATGTGAACTGCAACGAAGCACTCTGGAGAATATTTTCATTTGTGATTCATGAACGTCATTAAACTATTTTGCATCTGGCAGTTCATTTGGAAAATGGCCAAAGAGAGAGTTTCAATGCAAAGAAGGCAAAACAGCGTGTGGAAAGACCACCCGCAACAACATTAACGAGTGATCCGTTTGCGAGATCATTACTTTACTCGGATATGTCTCGATATTACACATGGAACGCGTCGTCGAAGAAATGGTTATGCAGAAAGCAAGGCAAACCAGTATATGGATATCCAAATGTGTTTTCAAGTGATGCATTGGGATGAATTTACACAATACATCCAAAGAATAACGACTGCTTCTACCTTCGGTTGCTTTTGGTTAATGTGCGCGGTTCAACTTCATTTGAGCATGTCAACAGTTACAATTGCTTGAACACGACAATCACTGGTATCGAACGCTAGACGATGCAATAGCTTCTTCGCCCGCCAATCAAGTTCGTATACTTTTTGCTATGATAATTTCGACATGTCAGCCTTCAAATCCACGTCAGTTATGGGATACGTACAAAGACGACATCGCAGAAGACATTTTGCATCGCTTTCGAGTCGCGACAGGAAATTTCGAATTGCAAATGAACGATGACATCTACCATGAAGTGTTAGTGCTGATTCAAGATTTGTGTTTGATTATGAGTGGCAAACTTTTGACTGAAATTCATATGCCAGCGCCAAGTCGTCAAACTAGAAATGTATTGAATCGTGAATTGAAACGCAAGCGTCCTTACGACACGCCAACTTTGCAACAACAAGTACAAACAAATGATCCACTTTTGAATGAACAGCTTAAGAGTGCGTATGATCAACTGATGAAGGTCGTCGATGATGGAAACAATGGACTATTTTATCTTGATGCGCCCGGCGGAACTGGAAAACGTTTCTGATATCATTGATATTAGCAGCAATACGTGCTCAAAGTGGCATTGTGTTAGCTCTCGCATCTACCGGAATTGCTGCAACACTGTTGGAAGGTGGGAGAACGGCGCATTCCGCACTGAAGCTTCCGTTAAAAATGCAAATCAACGAGAATCCTATTTGCAACATTTCAAAGCAATCAGCCATGGCAAAAGTATTAAAAAATTGTAAATTGATCATATGGGATGAGTGCACGATGGCGCACAAACGATCATTAATCGTTGCTTTGGTGACATGATGATACTGTTGATCAATAATCGTTGCTTTGGTGGCGTGATGATACTGTTGGAGAGCGACTTCCGATAAACACTTCCCGTGATTCCAAAATCAACAGTGGCGGATGAATTGAACGCATGTCTCAATTCATCGTATTTGAGGCGATACGTGAAAACCATTATATCCCTTTTTCAACCAAAACAAACAAAAAATCGGGTCAATTTTAGTCCAACCCACACAAATGTGTGAATAAAAACCATCGTATGTAATAGCGTTGTTGATAAAAAATTTCTCTTTATTTGAAGTACAACCAACACAATTGTGTGTATATAGTGTTTTTTAAGTTAAAAAGGAATTCACAAATGTGTAAGTTGGTTCAAAAAACATAAACAACTAAATTTTTGATATGGTTCTTTACCCTACCCACACAATTGTGTTAGTAAAACACCAGTGTTATTAGAACCACAGAAGTTTTCTCCAAAGAACTGCTGAGAATCGGAAATGTACAAATTCCTGTAGATACTTCAAGTGGTTTAATATCGATTCCATCTGAAATTTGCCAATTCACTTCAACTAAAGATGCACTCATGGCATTGGTCAAAATTATCGTAATACGATTGGTTGAGCGAAAACGCTCAATTTTAGCAACGAAAACATTGATGTTAATGACTTGAATTATCCAGTGGAATTCGTAAACTCTTGGGATTTGCCTGGCATGCCGCCCCATCATTTGCGCCTTAAAGTTGGATCAGTCATCATTATGCTACGAAATCTTCATCCCCCGGAACTGTGCAATGGAACCCGACTGATTGTGACGAAATTAATGAACAATTTGATAGTGGCAAGGATTTTGAAAGGGTCGTTCAAGGGAGAAGAATGCGTAATTCCGCGAATTCAAACGCGTTCAGTTCCCATTGAAACTTGCATTTGCGATGACCAGAAATAAGTCATAAGGGCAGTCGGTGGAAGTGTGAGGCATAAATCTGGATATGTCGTGCTTTTCATACGGCCAGCTATATGTGGCGCGTTCCCGAGTTGTGAAATCATACTCATTCTTCGTTTTCGCTCCAGTGGCACTATTCTGGTTTTCCCTGGGAATAGGGAATTGGGAAAAATATTTTCATATCATTTTTGTATAAATTGTATTTTGCTTGCCTTCTGAAGGAATATGTTTGGTGTAATAATATTTTCGAAACAAAGTTAAATGGGAAAATATTTTTCCCTATAAAAATTTTGTGGAACAAAAGTTTCCCAATTAACTTTGTTTTGAAAATTTTTGCACTAAACTTTTTCCTTCAGTAGGCCATAAAAATACAGTTTAGATAAAAATGATATGAAAATATTTTTCCCAATTCCCTATTCCCAGGGGAAGTCAGAATAGTGCCACAGAGTAGAAAACAAAAAGTGTAGTGTATCATGCAGCGTAAATTGAATATAATCATTATTCTATTTTTTTAGATTTCAATAAAACGAATAGAATTTAATGAAATTAATACTTGATTTTTTTCTATTTTCGACAAATATTTGCCTGAACGAAGTCCGTTGGGTCAGCTTTACGTATAAATATAGGATATTGAACTCAATTAAATTCGAAAAGTGTTTCATTATTCATTCAATCTATAATTGAAATTATATTGTTGCCTCATCTGTTAACTAATGATAATTTTCGATCAAAAAAACAAATTTCGGATGGAATCATGAATGCTCGAAATCAATTCAATCAAAAAATATATTTTGGGCAAAACGAAGTTTGCCGGCCAGATGGTTTTTATATTAAAAGTTATAAGGTAATTTTAGTATAGATGAACTCGTATAAATGTATGTGTATATTTTAAAATAAAATATTTGTATTTTAACAGCAAAACGAGTGTTGTCCGTTTTGTGTCCGAGTGTAATTGCCATGAATATTGAAATATATCACATCATATATCGTGATTTTACGGGAATAAGGATGTGATTATTAAACTCTTTCGATATACATATGTATGTACCTGATGAAAAGTAAGACGACTTTTAGTTTTAATTTCAATAAATTTGTATGAATAGTTCCAATTAAATTTAATTAAATTATCATGTACACACACATAAGGTCATTGTGTTTTTTCGAAAAATAAATAAAATTAAATATAAAAAAATTGTTTATATCGAAAATGTGAAATTAGTATATGTATACTAATAAAATTTTGACTAATTTTGTTGAGTTTTTATATTGGTTGCATGCACAAAATTTGTGTAGCAGTTTGGTTGCATTCATTTATTTTTATTTAAACGAAAAAAAAATATGTTTAGTTTTTTTTCGCTAAAATTTGTGCATGGTTCCTATACAGATTTCATATAAAACATTTAACTGGCGCACAACTAACCGGTCGTTGGTCAATTTTCTGTGCAACCGGGCATTAGTAGCTTAAAATTCTTTAGAATATTGGAGATTGCATTGAAGATTGCAGAGAAATTCGTGGAACACCCTTGATCCAATTCTGATGCTAAATCCTTATATTTCATCAAACAAATCATAAAATTCCCAATGTTGGGAATGTTTATTTAATTCTCCAGCTTCAATAATATGCTCGAAATTTTGAAATACGCGCTGTATATCCTTCCACAATTGGTTTTTACTTTTTTTTGGGTTTCGAAAATCGTTTATGATGGCACCATATTCACCGATTAGCAGTTTTATCTGGGGTATGGAATGTGTTAGTACATAATACGGCATTTCCAGGATCACCTTCTGGCATGGGTATGGGTTCCTCGTCGAGGTATATTTAGTTTCAATATTCAAGTAATTAAAATAAAAGAATAATAATTATCGTAGTTTTCATGAAGTAATATTAATTTAACAAGTAATTAGTTAGATTATGATTGACTAGGAATATAATTATAAATATATATGTTATATTTGCTACGTTTTTAATAATTAAAATTCTAATTACCTCACTCACTGCCGAATGCGTAATTTGTAAAATTATTGGTTTCCATTCTTTATGTTTAGCAAATCAAAATTAAATCTAATCTATTTAATTTTATAATTTATTTAATATGCATTCTGATTGAATCTGTAATTTCGAATGCCAAATTTAATAAGTGTCAAAATAGCAAATATCCAAACCATAAACATATCTACTCAAAAATGTAGACAAGAATTTTTAGCCTCACAAAAATAGTGAGGCCTATCTTCGTTTTTGGTGTGATATTTTCTATCCAGTGGTAAAATATGTCAGGCCTACTTTTTTAGTGAGATCTTTATGCGCTGG
The DNA here is from genome assembly GCA_947310385.1 of Nephrotoma appendiculata. Taxonomy (NCBI): domain Eukaryota; kingdom Metazoa; phylum Arthropoda; class Insecta; order Diptera; family Tipulidae; genus Nephrotoma; species Nephrotoma appendiculata. Next base: position 179,446,997 of record OX371223.1, on the reverse strand, counting down.
ATACGCCCAATAATTCCATTATGCACATACTTGATTATGCATAGGTCAATGACCAGAAATGAAAAAAAATTATTTTCATTGCTTTAGGTATTTAAATATTACATAATGTATTGTTTAAATCATCGTTACTCAGGGTTTCTTTCACTTTACATTAAATGCAGGCGTAACAACTTTTAACAAATTCTTTAAAAATCATGTTGGCACTCAAAGGGTTGAACAAGGATCGCTTTTATAAGTTTGTTATACCAGAAAGAATTTTTATACTAATACCAGGTTTCCATCGTCATAGTATACAAGTATAATAGTATTATAATATTAAAGTATTACGATGGAAAACCAAAGTTGATAGTATAATAGTTTATTAAAATATTTCAGTATACTAGCTATCAAAATATAATACGTAGCAAATATTATTTTTAACGTTACAAATTTAACAGTGTAAAACTAAATTCAATTTTCGTAGCTTATCCATTACCATTTTTAATATTTTCTCGCCGCAATGAGAAATAATTTGTTGGCTGATTATCGTTATATATTATTCTTATATAGTATGTGTCAAATAAATTAATAATATCCTTTTTATCAAATGATCAACTCGAGCAGGCTTAATACAAACCGTACGATGGAAAACCAGCAGGGCTTGATAGTATAATAGTATTATACTATAATTCTATTATGCTATCGACGATGGAAACCTGGTATAAGTCAAAAATAACTTATTTCATAAACCCGGAATTCAACGGGCTATTGTGAAATTTTTCCGAAAACGAATTTTTCGAGCAGGCAAATTGTTAGCAATTATTTGTGCTTTTTCTGTCTAATAAACCAGCGGGTCAATTCGCGTTCCGTGAAATATTGAAAATGAAAAGTTTTTTTCATGGGCAATCTAGTAGTTTGAATTATTCGCACGTAATTTAAAATTTTACTGTGTGAAATCAAAATTTCTTATGGGAATGCAAACCTACTCGATTGCTAATGAAAAAAACTTTTCATTTTCATTATTCCACGGAACACGAATTGACCCGCAGTTTCCTTTGATAACTTTGACATAAATATCTATAAGCCAAAATACAATTACGACCTTAGGGTGTTTTCCAATCACCGACTTATTACAGACTTACTGAAATTTCTTGACATGTTGGTCGTTACAATACTAGATTTAATAATTACACTGTGCTTGAATTGCGAACTTTTTTTCGTGACAAGCGGGGCACCCGGGGGGTAAACCTAATTCGAGTACGCTGAATTCAACGGTGCTAGTCCCATTTTAAAGTTAGTCCCCATTTTCGAGATATCGCATTTGACATGTTTTGGCTCCCTTATGCACTATTTATGCTCAAAAAATAAATTACAGACAATAAAACATCTGCACGCTAATGTCGGCCAAGAACGATCGGCTTAAAATTAAATAATTGCTTCACCAATTTTTTTGCACATCAGTTGCGGGGTTGTACCGGTGTAATAAAAACAAAAGGCAGTCCACCAAAATATTAATATTAAAGATAGAACTTCTATAAATCAATAAAAAACAAAAAAAAAAATTAAAAAGTAAGTGTTTAATTTATTCCATTACTTTAACTCCAATTACCGTATTTTGAATATTTTGGCATTTTTCGGGGTTTTTCCCCTAAATTGCAGGTACATTTTTTTTCAACAAATTACGTCATACATGTATTTAAAATGAAATAATAAGCCAATTGCGTTCTAAAGTTTTGTAATTTTAGCAAAATAAGACTCCAATTTGCAATAAAATACGTTTGTCCAATTTTTTTCCCAGTACTGTATATAAACGAGTTCGACTTCCACCACAGTAGGTGCTTACGTTACTCGTTTGGACTGCCGCCCAAAGTGATAATTTACGTGATGTAATTGGTTAAAACGATGGGATGGAAAAATCCAGGATTTTTATCCACTATCGCAACGGCACGCCATTGTTATGTCAAAGAGAAGAAAAATGTTAATTTTTTAGGAATTTTTTTTTAGGAAAAATCACCATAAAATCAACTGAATCGATTTAGCTTTCTTTTAAATAGTTTCTATTGTATCTATATTTGTCGATGCGATGTTTATTCGATCGATTCTACTCGATTTAAATTCATCAAAATGATTGAAAATGATAAAAACAGTGTTTTTCGTCGAAATGAAAAGCAAAAAAAAATTAGATGTGGTTTTTCGGTCTTGATATGTTCGGCAAAGTTGTTGGTCTTGACCTGCGCAGTGCGCAACAACTTTGCTGAAGAAAGTATAACGAAAATCTTAATGGTTCAAGAGCTAGCAACGTGAAAATGAGGGTATATTTTGACTCAAAGCCAAAACATGTCGAATGCGATATCTCAAAAATGGGGACTAACTTTAAAATGGGACTAGCACCATTGAACTCAGCGTACTCGAATTAGGTTTACCCCCCGGGTGCCCCGCTTGTCACATTTTTCAACTAGCACAGTGTTATTAATTATTAATAATAATAATGAATGTGTTTTTTTACATTATAAAATAAGTGATTAAAAGATGTGACGTACACCTAGTGTTTTAAATATTAATTTGTAAATAATCCCGCGTGAAATTGGGTAGAACGTATATATGTATAATATATATAAATGTTTCCGTATGCGTTCTGATACCTTTTCATGAAAGCGTAAATGCACATTTATATTTGAATTACTAGGTATACATAATATACATTAGGGTTTCAAATAAACAGTAGTGATTAATTGAAAAACGTGACGTATATCTTGTGTAAACTTAAATCAGAGAAGTTTCCTTTTTATACACATATACATATATACATGCTTTTATTTTTATTTATTCTTCATACTGCGTATATATATTTGTGTGTAGCATCAAAATTTACTTAAATATGTAATAGGTTTATGAGTGTGTTTCTGTGCGTTTAGATGTACTAAATGGTGTGTGTATATGCGGGGATGTAACAGAACCAGCAATCGCCCGTGTTACACGGGATATCAAAGAAGCAGCTTCTTTTTCATCTCTCCCATAGGGAGGTAAACGTATGAAACCGGTTTAATTGGCATTTTTCAACAAAAAAATTTTCAGTGAAGCAGCTCTAACACAAATAGAAGTGTTTATAAAAAATTTATATTATTTTATATTAATTTAAATTAAAAATTAATTTTAAAAATTTTAATTTTTTTCTTTTTCTTTTTTTTCTATTTTTTTCATCCATTTTGAAAAGTAGATTTTAGTTAGGAAAGGGAAAGGAAAAAAATTAGAATAAAACAATACAAAAATATTTTGGTTTAAATATAAAATAAGGTTTTAAATTAGCAATAAAAAATCTATTACGACTTATTTTAAAGCGTGAACCAGAGCTTCTTTGAAATCCCGGATGGAACGGATGAATAAATTTGAAATGCTAATTGTTGTTGGTTTTGGATGCAGGCATATGTATTATACATCTGTGGATGGTATGTATATTTACGTGGTTTATGTATTTCCTTGTCAAGCGTGTTTTTTTGAATGTAGTAATTAACTATACGTGAATATACATATTTTGTAAATGGATAATATATGGTTAGACTGTATCGTGGCACTGTGTGTAAATGAAGCGGAATATTTTTGTAAAAATACCCCGTTTACACCAGTAGAATAAAATTATGTAGCAAAAAAGTATGTTGGTGTAAACCCAAACTAAAATACTTTAATACTTTATCACGTACTATTTTACTATTAAAGTATAATAGCTATCAAAAAAATATTGGTATTACAGTCGTGGTTTAAACTCTAATTTATTATTATTATTATACATTAATTTTGTTTATTATTTATTTCAAGTGGCCGGTAAAGACATTTTTTGTTTGGATATACATTTCCATTTGTGATATTACACAAAAAAAATTATATTTGTCAACAAAAAAAGTAATATAGTATTATAGTATGGGTTTACACCGCTTGTGGTGTAAACTGGCCGGGGTATTATACTTTATTAGCAAAAAAGTATTATACTATTAAAGTAGCTCTGGTGTAAACCCAGAATAAGAGCAAAGCAATAGGCGCTTTCATACGATGCTTCAAAGAAGTAGCCTCATCTTCGTCTCTTTCCCCGTCTGCCTATAAAATCGGATTTAATAGCAACCCATAGGCCCATGCCACACGTAAAAAATAAATGCCGCATTTTTCTTTGTTTCTTTCCCCGTTTACCTATGATACAAGTTTTAATTGCGACTTAAACAAATTTCTGTTCAGCCACACAACTCAAACATAAAAGAAATAAAAAAAAATTCAAGGACATTTTTGACTCATTTTAGTTAAAATCTTATTTAAGAGAGAGCAGAACAAAACATTGGTAGAAAAAAATGCCAAAATACAAAAAATGCTCGTGTGGCATTGGCCATAAACCAATTTTTTTTTTGATGAATCGACCCTAACCCAAACGAAAATGAGATAAAAGATTCAAGGCCATTTTTTACATCTAAATTTTGGTTTAACTTTGTTTTCGAGAGAGCATAATAAAACTATGTACAACAAACATAAAGAGGTGAAATATTCCCATGTTTCATTTTCGTCGTTTTGTGCGCATTACGTCACTTGTAGCCAGCAAACCGCAAATTTACATTGAATTTGTCGATTTTTCGATTGTTTGGGTAAATCTGCAATGAACATATTTTTTTTTAACGTTTTTGTTTAGTTTAGTTTTAATAATTACAGTTTAACTAAACACTTTTTTATGGTTTACCCTTTATGTTTCATTTTATGGTCAAAATATTTGTGGAAATAACCCGTCGAGATATATTTTTAAAGTCGACGGCAAAATATGGATAGAATAATTTGACTATATAACATAAAACCAAAGATAAACATAACAACTTTGATAGAACTATAAAATTGTTAATACAATTATTTACTTACAAAATATTATGTATTGACAAGTCCCTTTTAACAAAAAATTATATTTTTTTATGGTATAATCATTTTTGCCGTTTATTTTCGATTGCCTTAAAAATTATATGTAGCTCAATTGTTTTCTTATCCCAAGTATAACAAGATTCGACTTTTTTGTCATATTTCGAAGTAAAAACTTATATTTAGTTTCGACTTTGACATAGTTTTGCTTTCGACTTAGAATAAGATCCTATATGAAAAGTGTCGCGATTATTCGAAACTGGACGAAACTCAATAAATAGAATTGTATACATGTATGTGTGACCAATAACAACAAAAAACAATATGGCGGGAACGATCTTGTGCAACGACATATGTAAAAGGCTATAATAGAAAATACATTTTAGAGGAAAAAGATGGCGTCCAAATGTAAAGCAAAACAAAAAATTTAGGTTTAGAACAATGAATATTTTATTGTATAAAAAAAATATATACGTATATACACATCTAAATTATATTATAATTAATTTTTTAATTATTTTTTATTATTAAACAATGATTTGATGATATTATTCCTTGATTGTAATATTAAAAGTTTAAATATTTTCCATATAGCTCATATCAAGTTTATTATTTTGCACTTGTTTTTCACTTAATAATTTAAAACTGAACTAGAAATTAATTAAATTATACAAAAAAAAATTTGAATAGATATAAAAATATATTTTGGCGTAATTTTATTTAAATTAACGCACATCTTTAAATTTTTTTAAGAAAATCACTTTTATAAAATTACCAAACTCATGTCGTGAACATGTAAAATAAATACGATCGTAGCTCTATTTTGTTTCGTTTTGTGATACTTGGGACAGTATACATATACGCACCAATACTAAAGTATTGATTCTTCGACTTTTTTCTAATATTTCGAAGGCAAATACGATAGCTCAATTTTAAGTTTCGTCTTGTTATACTTGGGAACCCAAGTATTTTTACTTTCGACTTTTTCCTTTTTTATCGAAGAATAGTTCGAAACTAAGATTCGAATATTCCTAAGATTTAGTTTCGAGTTATTCTAAGAAGTCGTATGAAACTTGTCGCGAAAATTCGAAACTCGGCGAAACTCAATAAAAAAAAAAATTAAACTTGTGTATGTGAATAAAAAAACAAAATAAATTTAGCGGGAACAATTTTGTGGATGTATGTGTTAAATGTCACAATGAAAATTTGGCGGGTAATTTAAATGCCAATTAATAAAACAAAATAATAATTTTTGCATGAATATATAATTCCAAATAAAGACGTAACTATAATACATCAACCACGAATAATTAACATTATAGGTTTATTAAATCTTACAGTAAATGGATTTTAAAGATATTTTGTTTATATTTAATTTTCAGTTTTGGATACCAAGCAAACATTAATAATCACAGATATTTCATTTAAATTAAAATAGTAAATTATTTTTAATTATAAATTTTTTTTTTCAGATCCAAGGCAATTTAATTATCTCAGTTGATTACTTATATTGAAATATTAAAACTAAATCACAAATTATTTAAAAATTCAGTCAATTTGATAAAAAAATAAGATATGAATTTGAACTGATTTAGAAAAAAGCTATTTCATTTAAAACAGCTTGGATACTAAGCAAAAATTAGTAATCACAGAAATTATATTTAAATTAAAATAGTAAATTATTTTTAATTATAAAAGTTTTGTTTCAAATCCAAGGCAATTTAAGTATCTCAGTTGCGATTACTTATAAATGCGTTACTTATATTGATATATTAAAACTAAATAACAAATTATTTCAAAAATTCAGTCAATTTGATAAAAAATAAAATATAAATTCGTATAGGCATAAAGCAAAATATACATAAGAGGACTCATGTAGAGTTTCCGAGGTTAATCTATCTTACTTTACACAACCTGTATAAGCCTAACAAGAACAATAAACTATAAAATAACTATGTCGATATGTTTATAAGATACGTATGTATGGATTAAATATAGAAAAAAATTAAATTTGTATATATAAATATATTAAAACTATAAAATAAGATTAACCTCGGAAAAACCTGCTTATAAAATTTGCACTACTTGATTTCTCTTATATATTTATTGCTCAATGGTATAGGTTAATAAAAAAAAAATAACAAATTTAAAACAGAATAATACAAAATTGTCATTAAACATTCGCTACCATAGGTTGCAATGACTTCTTTTTAAGTTTACCCAATTTATCTTTTAAGTAGTAAAAGTAGGATGTTGCTAGTTGATTAAAGTGCTGCTGGGTGGTATTTGGAAATTTTTCCAGAGTACAATCTAAAATATTTAAATATGTTTATAGAACGACATTTATTTTATTATAAAAAATATTCACCTTTTAAAATTTTCATAATTTTGAAATTTTTTACTGCCAAATTTCCTTGTCTTCCATTAAAAGAAAATTTTCTTGCTAAATCTTCAGTAAAAATATTCTTGAAATTTGATCGTATGAATTTTTTGATGATTAGGAGGCCGTCTTCTTTCATAAAAATAGATTTCTGAAAAACAAAATAAAACATATTATAAATGTTCATTACAAAGAATTATATAAATAATGTATAATTTGATTTGATTACCAATTGCATTCTCGATTCGTTATCTTCATTTAGATTTTCATCAAAATTGATGAATCTGTCCAAATCGTTGAATGGTAACGTGAATTTGGCGTTTTCACAGTCAACTAAATACCGAATATTTAATCGATTATCTCTTAGACTGATAAATTCTCGCATCAAACTTTGCTGCCCTTTTTGTAAATCGACGATTGATTTTAAAAGAAATTGGAACTGGTGTTTTCCCATGTTCACATAATCCTCATCAGAATCGGTCTGCACGCCAACTGAACAAGTTGATTTGGGTTGTACTTTCATATTGGTTGGGTCATCTAATACTGGGGTTATAAACAAATTGCCTAAATTGTAAGCAAATACTTTATATGTAATATTACCTTCGAATTCAGTGTAAATTTCACTTTCAGTGTCACTACTAATTTGCATTAGTTTGCATTCTCTTCGATTCTGCGTCGAAGTTGTTGGAACACGATCTCCTAAACAGGATATTAAATATAATAAATTATTAATTAAATTTTTATTCCAGCAAATTGTATCCTACCAAAGCCAAGTTTACAAAAATCATTATATTCAAATTGTGAATCAAATTGTGCTGAAAATATTTAAAAAATATAAATGGTTATTTATGTAAATTAAACTTTGCAAAACTGCGTTATTTATACATACTTTCAATAAACTGTTGTGAATTTATTTGTGATTCCATATTGTGGTTTGTGTTTACGATTCAAAATCAATATAAAATACTTAAAATAAAATTGTTGTTGATTATTGCAATTAAACTGACATGTATGAATCAAAGGAAAATATACTAAATTTTTTTCGGTTTTAATTTTTATAATTTTTGATGTTATATCCGTAATATAAAATGTCATTAAATCAGAAGACGTTGTCTCTAAATTAGTGGTATAAATACTCAACGAAGAAGATTTCAAAGCAACATCAAAAAAATCTGATAAATTCATAATTGTATAGCCCTCGAAATGAGTTTTATTGTCCTTTTCAAAGATCGACACTATTTTATAAATTTTTTTGGCAACTAGGCAATAATTATTAGGAAAGTCAATAGACAATTTATAATTTTCTAAAATTATGCTTTTATAATATTGATTTCCTAGGTGAATCTTAAAAATGGGAAAATGTTGTTTTTTAAATTTTGGATTCAACAAATACGTTTCGGAAAGTCGGTTGTAAAGCTGTTCTATTGGCAAATATCCAGTTTTTATTTTTAGCTTTACAGAAGATAAAAAATTTTCAAATTTAAAGGCACTAAAGCCGTTTAACGTCGTGCCAAATTTCACACAATCTTCTGGTAAATGTAGGAGACTATGAAGGTTAAACGTTGCACTTGTTTCCCCATACAGTTGTTCTTGAATCTCAACAAATTTTCGTAGTAATGCAGTAGCCGTTGAATTTTGATTTTGGCAGTACGTTTCATTTGAAAGCAAAGAAATTGCAGAAGATAAAATCAAAAAATGGGTATAATATTCTGTGGGTAATTTATCTTTCAATACGACTGGCCCTGTATACAAAAGAAATTGACGTAATTCAGTTGCTTTCCATCGTTCAAACTCTACCAAACTTCTTGGCTGTCTATTGAACTCGCAAGGTAATTTTATATGAAATAAATCATCTGAAATCAACTTTATTTTACTCTGAGATAAAGAATAAGGAAATTTTCGTTTTTTAACCCAAAAGGAGATCAACTGTTTTGTAATGCCTAGAAGTACACAATGCATATAATCTATGGGCACCTGAGAAACACAACCAAATTTAATTCGTTCAAATGGAATGGGCTGAAGCTCTTTGTGATGTTCTAAATCCAATCTATTACGGAAAGTTAAATCGGTTCTAGGCACCGAATCAGCAGTTTGAGTGAATGGAAAAATTATATGGCCTTTGCTAAGTTTTGCCCCTTTTATGGTACATTTAGTGCAGGAAAAATAGCCAGAATGGGATTTTACTCTAAGAACTTTACACCGAGCATCGGAATCACAAATAAGCGATCTTAGTTTGATTTTAAGATTACTATTGCCATAGTCAAAGCCAACTGCTTCCAATACTTCCATTTCCTCTGTAAAATCTTTAAGAAAATTTTGAAAATCAATATTCTTACTTTTACCGTGGCAACATGAAATTACGAATATATCTGGAAAGCCAACAATGTTCATCATCAGAGGCCAAATCTGGCTATTTGAACTTTTAGAAATTGGCAAACCGTCAATGCCCAAATCAATTTCTACACTTTCAAAATTTATTAATTTATATTTTCTAAGAAAATAATCTAATGCCCTTGATACACCTAAATAAAAATATGTAACACCTGCACCGACATCTTGTACATCAGCAATGCGAGGAGTATTTTTTAATGCCCTTACATTATTAGGGAGCCACGGGAAGTATTTATGTAGTACTACAAGAATTTTGGTCATTGTTGCACCGCATATCGTAGTGTCAACTGATATAACATGCAAATCATCCTTTAATTTAAAAATATCCCTATCCGAATTGGAGGAACAATCAGAACTTGATGATGAAGAAAAACATTTTTTATTTTTTGTAGGCATTAAGGAAGTACCTTCACTCAAAACATCCATATTTATATCATGTTGATCCGATTCTACACTTTGAGAACTAACATTAGTCGTAACATCAAAATAAAATTGGTTTAGCGCTGCAGAATATGTTGGCTGTACCAACTCGCTCGCTAGAGATTGAGAATATGTTGGCTGTACCAACTCGCTCGGTAGGGATTGAGAATATTGTGGCAAAATTCGCTCCACTTCCAATTTTATTCTGCGTTGTCGACTTCTGTTAGACATTTTATATGATGAATATAACAATTTAAAAAAATGAAATATTAAAAAAATTTAACGAAAAATCTCACTTGTGTTGGCTTCTACCGAAATTTATATTTATTATTTATATGTCACTTAATGTCTTATTAATTATATTTTAACCAAAAATAATTATCAAGTAATTTTATATGTTTTTATTGAATATTGTCACAATCACAAAACACGGGTAAAACAAAAACATTAATGGCGTCGCAGCTTCACTTATAATACACACTTAACATATGTCGTATACGAACGTACATAACAAACTTCTATACATAACAACAACAACGACATCAATGAAGTTTGCTTTCGATAATTTTTATAAAAATCGAAGGAAAATACTGTAGCTCAATTTTGAGTTTCGTCTTGTTATACTTGGGCTTTGACATAGTTTTGCTTTCGACTTAGAATAAGATCCTGTATGAAAAGTGTCGCGATTATTCGAAACTGGACGAAACTCAATAAATAGAATTGTATACATGTATGTGTGACCAATAACAACAAAAAACAATATGGCGGGAACGATCTTGTGCAACGACATATGTAAAAGGCTATAATAGAAAATACATTTTAGAGGAAAAAGATGGCGTCCAAATGTAAAGCAAAACAAAAAATTTAGGTTTAGAACAATGAATATTTTATTGTATAAAAAAAATATATACATATATACACATCTAAATTATATTATAATTAATTTTTTAATTATTTTTTATTATTAAACAATGATTTGATGATATTATTCCTTGATTGTAATATTAAAAGTTTAAATATTTTCCATATAGCTCATATCAAGTTTATTATTTCGCATTTGTTTTCCACTTAATAATTTAAAACTGAACTAGAATTTAATTAATTTATACAAAAAAAATTTGAATAGATATAAAAATATATTTTGGTGTAGTTTTATTTAAATTAACGCACATCTTTAATTTTTTTTAAGAAAATTATAAAACTCATGTCGTGAACATGTAAAATAAATACGATACGTAGCTCTGTTTTGTTTCACCTTAGTCGAAACTAAATATAAGTTTTTACTTCGAAATATGACGAAAAAGTCGAATCTTGTTATACTTGGGATGTTCGAATATTTTAGATATTATTACACCATATAACATAATATAGTTAGTTACATATAAATATTAAAATATATTAAATAAAAATTCAGTTCAGTAAAAAAATTATCTTTTTGAGTAAATTCACTAGAAAGATGCACAATCTTTATAGATTTCATATCCCGCAATAAAAACATTTTTATTGTTCCTTCACCAAAAATGATAAGCGCAAAGTGTCGTTCTTCGTTTTATGATTTTGGAATTTAATAACGTAATTAATATTTTTTGTTTTGGCTCTCCTGCAGAATTTTAATTTTTGTGTTGTGTTTCGTGTCATGTGTGTTATGTGTTACGGCATGGCAAAGGGAAATGGTTTTTATTTTTATTTTCGCTTGTAACGACAAGTAAATCTTTGATGTGTCTCGTGTTTTTAATGTTGACTATTTTTTAAGATTGCTTGCTACTGGCGCTATTTTAGAAGAAGAAGATAGAATTTATCTGGCTCAACAACATTCCTCGAAACAGGTTGGCAATTGCATTGGGACGTCAGACACGAATATCGATTGATTTGAGTTCTGAATCCTATTCAACGACTTGCTCATGCACCAATTATGTAAGAATCCTTCCGCGTGGTTTTATTATCGATTCGTGTCATCACCTCACGTAAACCTTGATCTTTTTTTTTTTTTTTTTTTGACTGATATGTGCGGAATTGTCTCAGTAATCTTTTTCTAGACAGTATACTGCGGAAGATGCATAAATTTATTTTTGGGTATGAATTGGGCCGGATTGGAATTCTAGCAAACTTTAGTTTTGGGAAGTTGGATTTGACTGGGCCACTTCTTAGCGGGTTAAGGCCGAGTTTGTTTCGGCTATGGTAGATGGAGGAACTGGAAGTTCCTTGGCCGATTTTTTTTCGGATTTGTTTTGTAGAAAAATCCAGAACTTCACCCGAGATTTATGTTGGAGTCTCGATTTAGCTCAGCATACCAGATTCGAACATGATTGGTTATGAAAGTGCCTAGCACGGCCGAACTCCATAACTTCTCTAAAGTCCATTTTTAAATCCCCACCCAATTCTGAATACCTGATTTGACAATATATATTTTTGAGATATGGTTCCCAAGTTCTATTAAGAATGGTCGAATTGTAGAACTTCATCAAAAGACACGTTAAAATCCTAATATAAGCTGACCTTTCTTATTAGAATCCTAGCCAGCTCTGCAAAATGAATTTTAAAGTTGTCGGTTGGGAGACGACTTGGTTTCATTCATTATATCCGAATCCCAAAATTTCGTCAAATTCAGTCTGCAAACCGAATTTGACCATCATTTGTTGAGAGGTGGCCTAGTTCTATTGAGCATAATAATAATGATTGTCACTCATCCAAATCTGCATACCATATTTGACAGTGATTGGTTGTGGAATGGTAAAGCTCCAATGGTAGAGCATGGCATAATATGTCCTGTACAGTATAATTTACTTGGTAATTAATTGAATATTCTTTGGATTTGAAATTTTTGTGAAATATCCAATCCGATAGTTAATCTGGCATTGAATAAGATTGATACTTGTCCGGGAGCCATTGCCTTTGGGATGTCTCAAATATTTTTTGTTAAATACTAATAAATTTGAGAGTAATTTTTAATATAATTTAAATAATTATGGTTTCAGGTAATTCTACTGTAAGTTGTGGAATTGCATTAGAATTAAATTAATAAATGTTTATATTATTTAGGAAGCCGGAAAATATTAATTTAGAATTAATTTTCAGGAAATTTACAGATGTAGGTGAAATAATATTTCTTTGAAATATTAATCGGATGGTTCACAAGCCAAACCGATTAATTCCATTTTTTGGATTTTTTTAAATTTTAATATCAACGCTCTTGATTGGCTTCTAACTATATATACATATTGAAAACAAATTTCTGTAATGTTAAGTGTTAACACCACTAAATTACAAAGTTAAAACTAACTAAAGTTGATATTACAAGAAATTCTCATTTTTTCTCATTTTTCTCACCTTCTTATTTTATGGCGTTAATCGTTTTGGCTAATGAAGCATCTAATAGTTGATTGTGTAGATTAGAATTGTGTTGTCAATGTTACTAACTATCGACTTTATCTAGGTGTCTGTACTGGGCTGATTCTATCAATCAATTTCGTTTACGAAGCCGGAAAGCATTAATTTAGAATTAAATTTCAGTAAATTTCCAGATGTACGTGAAATAATAAAATTTTTCCCTCAGGTTGCTGATTTATAGAAGCAATTGTTGAAGACCAATACCATCGTTATCCATTAAACCTCTTAAGCCTTTATCCTTTATCTAGTAGATTATAAGTAGATTAGATTGTGTTGGGCCGTACGATCGCTAGGTGTCTGAAACCGGATCGTTCTGTCCCAAAAAAAACCCTTCCTATCCTTCCTATTGTTATGTGTAAACAGGCTGTAGGAATAGGCCCGGCGTTATCCGGGACACTTGTCAAGTACTTGGTCTTACAGTCCAATCAATCAATCAATGTTGGTCGTTACCATACTAGATTTGAAAATTAAAAATTACATCGTTCAACCTAGGTTGAACCTACAATATAAACAATCAGAGTTAACTCGACCTAATTCAAAAAATTTCTTAGGTCGAGTCGAAAACCAACAAAACTAAAATAAAAATACAAAAAAAAATTTATTTTTTTGTGTGAGCAGTGGTATTAAATACGAAAGCATATTTTTGTGATTTTTTCGATTTTAAGTTACTTAGCTTTCCCTAAAATTAATTGCCTTCATCAAAATTTTTTTTAAGTTTTTTGGACTCGATTCAAAGATAACAGATCGATAACTCCACTATAAACACTAGAAAAATTATCTACAAGTTAACGTGAAGATAATTACAACTTGACTCGTCACCCAATGTAATCCGTTTATATTACATTAACATTTAGTCAAGACACAATTTTGGAGACATTTCTGTGTAGACTGTAGACGTACTTATTCAAATAACTCTCCTCGCGAGGTTGACAAATAAGTCGGTTTCCACAAATAAGTCGATGTTTGGAAAAAAGCCTTCCTTTGGGAAATATTATTCCTATTCGAATAGGAATAAAATTTGTGTCATAGCAGGTTGTTTCCAAACACAATTTTTATCTCAGATCAAAAAATGACTGGCAATGCAATAAATTTGGACGAAATGTCATCGAAAATTATTGATCTAAGATCAAATTTTTATTTGGAAAGAACTTGCTATAAGAGCCGAGCGATTTTTGTTGATTTTTACGTTTTGCTCCCATTAATTTAATAAAAGCAAACAAAGTATGTGATTTATTTTTATTTCACAACAAATATACATAGTTATGAAAAATTTAAAATACTTTTTCGACGTGAATATTTCTTATTTGTAAATTTGAAGTACCATTGAAGTATTTTTTTTTTGTATTAGTCTATTTTATTGGGTTTATTTTGCAAGAAAATTAAAAAATCTGATAATTTACATTGTTGACAAAACCAAAATTGACTTTTCTTGTCAAGATGCCAACCCATAAAATTCTAATTTTTGAAAAAGTTGTTCTAGCGTTCAATAGGATAACTACGTAAATAAATTTTATTACCATTCCTACAAAAAATTGGAATAAAACTATTTTGGTTGGAATGAAATGTACTGCCAAAGTAAGACGCTTAATATCAAACTGAATTATATTTATAAGTGTCAGATTAAAAATTGGTTGATTTTGACAGATAAGTAGACAGATCTATAGGGCGACTTTCCCGGTTCAAAAATTACATCAAATGCCCCATCATAGCAATTGTTGCATAGCCCGAGCTGCTAGCACTCCCGGCCGATAGTACAAATTTACCTCCATTTTATTTTAAAATTAAAACGCAAAGAATGTTTCTAAATTAACTTATTTTAATTTTGTAAAATATTGCAGCAATTTTTGGTTTAGAATGAAAATCATATTTTTAATGCTCTAAATGAAAACATTCAGTGAAGTAATGATCGAGCGTCTTATATAAATGTGGTAGAACACCGGATAAACTGTGATTTTCATCTGGATATGACTAAAATTTAAAAATACAAAGAGGATGAGTTTAAATTACAAGCCATTTGATTCAAATTTTCTCACCATTTGTTTAAATAGAATTCCATTTTTTTCTAATGTTCTGGATAATGCCATAGCTTGCTGATAATGTACATTATCGTCCAAATTACCATGAATCAAAAAGTAGTTTTTACCATCGAACTCCTGATATAAAGTACTCAAACGTGAACTAGCATAACCATCTTCGTTATCATCGTTAGTTGGAAGACCCATGTATCGTTCAGTATAAATTGTATCTAAAATAATTAAACGTAGTAATTAGATAATCTAATGTACTTAATAACAATCTTTTCACCATAATATGTCCAGTCCGTCACCGGTGCAACCGAAACGGCACATTTAAATACATTCTCAGTGTCTTTTGCCAATGCTAAACCAGCTGCATAACCGCCGTAACTCCAACCCCAAATTGCCATATGATTACGATCAATAAATGAAAATTTGTCGGCCAATAATTTAGCAGTTTCAATTTGATCTTCAATTTCTACTGTACCGAGTTTCCGATAAATTTCGTGCATTAATTTATCACCTCGTAATCCTGAGCCACGCCCATCTATCCGAACATAAATGATGTCCTTTGCAGATGCCAAATAAGTACCCCAATTGGTACCCCATTGGTGAGTTACACTGTATGAATCAGGACCACCATATACATTAATCAATACAGGGTATTTTGTGTCACCCGATGTATCGAGATTTCTTGGTAAGATCATCGATACTTGGGCGTTATATCCTGACGATAATACAATATCGTCGACTAATTCCACAGTTGGCATGTCCAAGTTAGAAATTCGATTTTGAAGGGCTTCATTTGTTTCCCACACTCGTTCTTGTACTAAAGAAATCACATTTTCGGTTAATGAATACGAATATATTTCAGCCCGTGGTACGTCTGGGCCCAATGCATTTAATCCAAATAGTTTTCCGTCATTTGAAAATGATGCAGAGAAATATTGGTAATTTCCTCCACCCAATGAAACAAGATCACAAGTTAAGCATTGTGGTACGGCATCTTCTTCCGCTTTAATAGCGTAAATATGTGATACTCGGGAATCTTCTTCGGTATTTGCAGAATAGAAAATATAATTAATTTCTGTATCCCAATGAAGTAATTGAGTTACGACATATTTTCCCTTTGTCAATACAATTTGGTTGTTGTCATTGGTCGAAAGTAGTGTTACATGTCGGTAACCACCAGCATTATTACCCTGGTCTTGAGACAAAATTAATGCAAATTGGTTGCCATCTTCGTTGTATAGTGGGCTACTGAACAATTCTACCCAACCATCATTGCTTTGTACATGCTGAATAATAGAACAGTCAGGGTCACATACCTGAATGTAAGCATCATTTTGGACACGATTCATCCACGTGGCTACAACCTGTACATTATTCGCCCACGATAGTGTCGTTATTATATGATCAGCAGCAGCTAGTTGTGTAGGTACAGGAATATTTACTGGAGTGACCGTATCTGATACGCTGGTTGGCAAAACAACTTGATAAGCGGTAACGGTTGGATTTGTTGAACCAACTTTTGGATATGTGATTTGTCTAATTTCCGGATATTGAGCAACGGACGGGCCTGGATCACCGTAGTACGTGTATTCAAATGTTTCTACCCCTGAGTCATCAAACCGAATGTATGCTAATTTGGTGCCATCAGGCGAAAATCGCATTGCTGAATTTGATCCAAACACTTCCTCTACATTAGGACAAAAATGTTGTAAAATGGATGATCTTTAATTATTTTCATGAAATTTGATTTTTTGCTTACCTTCGTACACCCAATCTGGAATACCATTAAATATTTTATTATCACCATCGGTCGTAATTGGAATCGGATCGGTCACTAAATCTGGTTTATAATAAATATTATTTTTGAAGATAATGACAAGTCCTTGACCTGTTGGACTCCATTGTACTAATGTAAGTTTATCGGTTTCATCATTAATGAAAATTTTTGTCTCTTCTCCAGCCACCTTAGATTTCACATCATCGCCGATTAATTCCACTACACTATAAGACGCTACATAGCTATGTCGATATCCATTATCACGAGCATACCCAATGAGAAGATTTTTATTATCAGGTGATAAGGTGTACGAAGACGCCTTTTCTAGTAAACCACCCTTTTCTTTGACAAGTAGAATTTTCTCTGTGTTATCTAAAACATTGCGCAGTTTTAGCCCAACGTCATCGTTCACTAAAACATCTGCTTCAGATACCCATCTGCTAGAGAAACGTTTTGCTGACAACGTGTTTCGTAGGAAATCATTTAGATCTAACTCTTCTGGCTCCGATGGGCCCAGTGTAGTATCTCCTGGATCTATTGTCTCTGTACCATCTGTAGAACTATCACTACCATCCTGTGTTGCACTTCCATCATCCGTAGTTGTAGTCATGGTTGTAGTCGTGGTTGTAGTCGTGGTTGTAGGAGCCAATGTCGTTTTATCATCGTCGTCGTCTCCTGTTAATACGACGACAAGCACTGTAATAACCACTACTGCAACTAGAATACCACCCGTAATTAAACCAATTTTTTTATAACTCCATTTCCTTTTAGGCGTTAATAGATCCTAGAAACAAGAATTAAAAAAAATTGATGAAGTATAATAATTTAGTAACCACTTATTAAAAACCCTCACTGCCAATCTCAAATTGAATTTATATTTTTAGTTTTTATCTAATCTCAGTTATAGATTGTTTGTAATATTTGGACTTGAATTATGGCACAATTGCCTGCGTCTTAAATGATTTACAATAATTATTTTGATGGCCTCGTAATTAGTGTAAACTGACAGGTTGTTTCAACTCTTTCTTGCAAACTGTAGCACGCATGACAATAAATCAATGGAATGCACTGACACTTTTTGCTCAATTACTGTAACATTTAACAATGAATGATACTGCTTTCTTAAATTTTAAATCAAATTTGACTAACCCAGAAGGTCTATTTTCAAATCACAATAATAACGTTACTTACCGTATCACTTGCTATTGACATGTCAATGGGGTTAGTTGCTTTAACACCTGACATATTTATGTAATGTATCAACAGCCGTTATTTAATTTTAATATATTGTCTCTACTTTGCAAGGTGCCTGGACAATTATTAAAATTAGACTGACAAAACGATATTTTATAGAGGGATTGTAATTTCTTCGAGTATGCTTATCAATTCTTCAATTACAGAAATAACTACGAGCTTTATATTGATTACCTTTAATATGAAAATATCATTAAGTTTTTGTGTAATTGTTTGATAAAATTTAAAGTCGTATTCTATCTACTTATAATGATAAAGACTTTAATTCTGATAAGTTAGTTTAGTATAAATTAAAAGTAATGAGCAATTTTGGCATATATGTTGTTCTGTAGTGATACTAATATTAAATGTTTAATTTTATCAAACACTTAAACGTTAATATGATTAATGCAGTTTAATTTTAAGGTTGATCACAAAACAGGCAACAAATGATAATTTGTAAATGTTTGTTATGGTCATAAAGTTCGAAATCAGTAAATGTTCGAAATTTTAATTTTTTAAATTCGTTTACACGAATAAAAACCAGTTGGCGATATGTTTGCTAACCTTTCTTC
Source organism: Nephrotoma appendiculata (assembly GCA_947310385.1). Lineage (NCBI taxonomy): Eukaryota > Metazoa > Arthropoda > Insecta > Diptera > Tipulidae > Nephrotoma > Nephrotoma appendiculata. Next base: position 179,427,947 of record OX371223.1, on the reverse strand, counting down.
CTACATCTGGATAGGTCAATTTATTCCCCATCAGAGATCTAAGCGACATGAGGTGGGTAATTAGCCCCCGTGAGCGTAAGAGGTAGTAAAGCCGATTACCCTTACTATTTCAAATGATTTTGCACTAATGCAATAAAAGGTAGTCCAAGGAGTGAAGGGTGATTCATTTCTGAAATATACGACCCCTATTTTATAGATTACGGAACAATAAAACAATTTTTCCCAATGTATAATGAATGTGGTACAGAGACTGCTCATTGCCGAACATTATAGCATTAACGTTTTTGCAGAATTTGTGCTTTTCCAGCAACTTGCTGTATGTAACCGATAATATCGCATTCACCTGGAAAATACAATAAGATATTGGATTTTCAACTAAAGTTTTAATCAACGGTCAAAAATTTTGGAGTATTTTTAATATTCAGATTGTATTATAGCCTTAATACAATACATGGATTATTAGATTTTTGTTTTTAATAATTTTGGATAATAATAAACATTAATATTTCAAATATAAAATAATACAGCAATAATAAAATTTAATATGACATGTTACTTTATAATTCAATATATTGCTGCTGCTATGAGAGTAAGGGGCTTCGGTCTAGGAGGTCAATACACCAGTCGAAATTTCACTCCTACCTGCACGTGATGCTCTTTGCTAATTAACCAACGAGGTTCTGGCGACTGAGAAACAGCGGGGTATCCGAACATCGAGAACCTAGCAAATGATGTTTTCTCCACTGACCTACTGCAAATTTCACTGGTTAGATTGGTATCTGCTTAAATAACCAGTCCTTAATGCAATGAGTTTACAACAAAAAGGAATTTTTACCCAACTGCTCAGTTGTTTAATCCACCCTCTAGGAGGCCTATCACAGGATTCTGAGGTAAACCAAGCATTGCTATGCCCATTCGATCGAAGTTCAAAAATAGCTAGATCAACACCTAGACGAACACAATTAGCAACTCAGCAGGTAATCGTAAATGTAAAGAAAGAAAATGAGGAGCTGAATAAGACCAAACTAACAGAGGTTGTGGAAACTCCTCTTACTTGCTATAACAAAATCAGAACATTTGTCTGCTGTCTGTACTAACGCTGAGTTTCATACAGATGAGGAGGAATTTGCAAGAGAAACTGATTGGATGCACAAACCGAAGAAAAGGCCAAGGAAAAAACAAAGAGCAGAATTCTCGCCAGAAGTTGCAGAGCACTTGCAAGCAAAAGTTAATGAAAATGTCGAACCCAGTGCCTGTATAAAAAAAAATCAGCAACAAGAACAACGCAAGGTTACAATGAAGAATAAGGCACCACCGCCAATTAAAGTGATGGACATTAGTGTGTTTGCGAATATCCAAGCCCTAATGAAATTAGTGCTCACAAACGACTATAGAGTAGTTGTACTAAACGATAATGTTTGGAAGATTATCGCAAGAGCTCCCGATGCATACAGAGCTTTAGCCACAAAGCTCACTGAAGAAGGTAAAGAGTGGTATACCTATGAAGACAAAATAATCGAGAAATTAAAGTTATGGACAGAGGTCTCCATCCCACCTGCAAGAATTAGGATATAATAGAAGATCTCAAAGTGAAAGATTCGAAAATTGAAGAAGCAGTAAATATCCTTAAACGAGGGAAAGTTGAAAATAGTCAAAGAACCAAGATAGTTAAAAGAGGGCTTCCGCTATTCATGCACATATTCATCAAAAAATTGAAAATGCAGTAATACCCTCCCCCCCCCCCCCTCCCCGCTCCTCCTCACCATAACACGGTAGATTACTTCCGTGTTATAGGAAAACGCGTTGCATGAGAATGCTCGTGCTACGCGCTCGTAGGACCCCATATAACACGTTATGTACAAATGATTCACGTTTGTTTAAATCGAATTTTGTGCAAACGAACGCAAAATTGATTATGAACTGCACAAATCATTATAAACTTCACAGTACAGAAATATAACGTGAGAAATCCTCGTTTATATGCGAGAAACCACGTGTTATAGAGGGTATATTGTATATTTAATATCAAAGCAATACTTAATATGAGGGTTAAAATAGAACCACTGAAAAATTACACGAGATTAATACCTCAATGCAAGAAATGCCAAGGTTATAACCACACCCAACGATATTGTGGGAGAGATGTTAGGTGCGTAAAATGTGAGGGCCGACACAACGCGAAAGACTGTTCTCATAGTCGAACCGAACCTGCAAGGTGTATAAACTGTAAAGGATAACACCCAGCCAACTATAGAGGATGCGAAGTAGCAGTACAACTGCAAAGGTTAAGAAATAAAACACGCCAATTGACTCAAAACGTTAGAAGAAAAAGGAAAAGTAATGTTAGAAGAAAAAGGAGTCGAATTACAACTAGAATGCCGACACAACCAGAGCCCATAGGGCCTGATAGAAGATCCTACTCGCAGATAACACAGCAGTTAACTATAAAAAACTACTATAGAATACTACTATAGAAAATATATTGGAAAGGATATTCTGAAGAATATAGAAACGATAAGTTCACGCCTAGCGAAACAACGAAGTCTAGAAGTTATATATGCGGCTGGATATGCTATACTAATCAAATGAACAGAAGTTATGTTTTAAACTTATGTTTTGTCTACGAAACTCATTCAACAGAAACTTTAATTATTAAAATACGTGACTATGAATGCTACCAAGCTATTCATCCAGGAGGAAACGCTAGAGGCAGGTCTACCGTAATTATTAAAAATAATATTTAGCATAAAGTGCCCGGCATTGAAGAAGAAATTATGCAAGTTAAAACCATAAAAGTTGAATCAATCAATAATAGGGAAGCCAGTTTCTACTCTATTTACTGTCCCTTACGCCATCAATTAAAAAAGAAGACGACAGTCGACTCTTTAAATCATTAGGACCAAATTTTATCATATTCGGTGATTTTAATGCAAAGAATACCTATTGGGGATACTTACAACCTCTAAAGCGAAAGAGTTATTTAATGCAGCTCGCGAGACCAACTGTGAATTCCTCTCTGGCGATAAACCAACATATTGGCCTGCTGACATACATAAAATTCCAGGTCTTCTTCACTTCTTTGTAATAAAATGAGTTTTAGAGGACTACACGTGCGATGAAAATAGTGAAATACTATCATCTGACCACTCACATGTGGTCATAACTCCGAGTACAATGATAATAAAAGAAGATGATTTACCAAAGTAAAAATAATAAAACCAATTGGGATCTATTCAAGAAATTAGTGGAAGATCGAACAAATCTCAGCGAATCAATTAAAACGAAGGTGCAGCTGGAAGATGAACTAGAAGCATTTAATAACAATATCCAACAAGCAGCTTGGGAAAGATCACCGATTTCTCATACCAACACCGCAATGAAACATAACTATATTTTCCTCTTGAAGTCAGAGAGCCGCTTAAAGAGAAACAATACAAAACTATTCTTAATTTTTTGTGCAATAAATTAAAACAACTAATAAAGGAAATAAAGAACGAAAGCATAAATAAGTGACTTCGAGATCTTTCTGAACTAAAGGATGACGATTACTCGCTTCGGAAAGCAAGGGAGGGGCTAAAAAGAACCAAAATGTATGTGCCGCCTATCGAAAACGATGAAGACTCCTAGGCTAAGTGTGACAACACAAAAAGTCTCTCTATTTGCTGCTTAGTTAGAAGAGACTGGAGCTATTGGAGCTTAAAACTGAAATCAATAATAACTTAAGTATCGGAAAAGCTCCAGGTTATGACTTAATTACTGGGCCAAATTGTGAAAGCCATCGCGAGAAAGGTTTAAGGTAAATTATTTCAAACAATTAATGCAGCCTTCAAATTGAAATATGTTCCACGACAATGGAAGATGGACGACGTAATAATGATTCCTAAACCAGGTAAACCTGGAAACGATAAAAAATCATATAGACCGATATCACTACTTGTAGTCATATCAAAAATATTTGAAAAGCTGTTGCTGAAGAGACACAAATCTACAATAGAAGAGAGTTGGTGACGGTGAACATCGGGACTAAAAATGGCGCATCTTATTAAGCGAACCCAAATCAGTACACATCAAATTTAAAAATTAAAATGTTTTTGATAAAACAATTTCGCTTGATTTGAAGTGCAACTAACACAATTGTGTGTATACTATATGTATAGTGTTTTTTTTCGATGAAAACAAGTAAGAAAAATTCACAAACGTGTAAATTGGTTCAAAACACATACAAAAATAAATTTTTGACATGATTCTTTTGCCTTTATATTAATATTAAAAATATTTTACGGAGAAAAGCTCCTGTCTAGAACAGAACGGTAGAGAAGTTACTTCTGTATATATTCAGTAATTCAGGAGCGAAAGATTAAAGGCGAAAGTGATCAGTGAGAATAATTATTAGAGGTGTTTTTTTATTTTTTTTTATTTTATTTAAAAAAGAAAGTATTAATCATCCAATCACGCACTCACCCACCCATTCACCTACTCACACATTTACAGTATACCACCTGAACGTTGCAAGCTCCACATCAACCTGCACACTGACATGGACGGTGGGTCGGCACTGAATTCTACACTCCCAACAGAGGGTCTAAGTTGAGTTTATTAACATCACCGATCGTAATCGATGAAGAAAATTCGCTTTACATCCTGCCTCTGGTGGGATTCGAACCCAGTACCTCCCGGTCCAAGTGCCGAAGCTTTAACCACTGCGGCACTTGTACGTAAAATAAAATTGTGTGATTTATTATAAATTATAGAAAGTGATATAATAATTCACTAAAAAGAAGATTATTTTGTTTTAAGATTATTCTTAGTATTTTCAGGAATATTCCGGACGAATTCGTAATGTGGTGACAGTGGTGGTCCCTAACATCCATCTTCTAATATTCACAATCTCGAATATTAGAAGACGGATGTTATTGATTTAACGGTTACGGAATTCAAATTACAATTAAAGCAGCATTTACTGACCACCGACCGGTGTTTGTAAAAGTGAATTAGTTTTGCGACTACGTCAGGCTACGGGGACGCATGGATTAGACCAGGAGGTAAAAGAGGAAAAACTAGGTGATAAACACGAGTTGGTGGAGGTGGTTGCAACTTTTGACGTGATGCAATTATTGTCTGTTATAACTCAAGCAAAAGAAAAAACAACGATGCAATTTAAGAAAAGCAACAGCAAACATAAGTAAAGATATTATGCAAGAAATGACTCAACAATTTGACCAACAAAATAAAAAATGTGATCAAATGGAAACAAAATAAAAAATGTGATCAACAAAACCAAAAATCGGATCAAAAATTTGATCAATAAAGTAAAGAACGCAACAAATAATGGTAGGTTTGACGCGAGAAATGAAACAAGAAAGTAATGAAATCAAAATAGGCAACAAAAGATGCGAGAATAAAATAGACTCTAGAGAAAGATAGAAAAGAAAAAGAAGAACAGAAAAAAATATTTTTTGCTTCATGGTGCCTTCACGGAACGAGATAAAAAAAAGCTGGCTTATTTTTTGACCAACTTTTGCTCAAAAAATTTATCTACGGTTGTCATGCAAGTCATACCGCACATCCTCTAAAAAAATGTCATAACACAAAAAACCAGTTTTGAGATAAATGCATTTAAAATTGCTAACGCTACTGTGATGCTGAGATTATTTATTTTATAAAGCTAATAATGAATAATCTCAGCATCACAGTAGCGCTGCAATTAAAAAAAAATAAAATGTATTTATCTCAAAACTGTTTTTTTGTGTTGACAGTTTTTAAGAGGATGTGCGATATGTTGTTTTGTATTTTTTTTAACAATTTCTGCTTTATTTATGATTACCTGGGGCTTTATTTTAATTTAATTGAATAAACGTTTGTCTGCGGATTACAAATACACAATATTCGGTTTTATACACACTTCTCAATTTATAAATTATCAAATAATTTATAGTTCAACAGTTGCAGCAAAATAAAAATTTTTTTCTCATCCTAATTGTTTGAGTAGTAGTAACTTTAAATTAAATAGTAGTATAGTAGCTTTAAATTAAATTATTTAAGGCGATAAACTAAGAAATTCATTCGAAAAATGTCATAAATAAACAACAACAAATATTTGAGCCAAATTGTTGCTCATACTTCCGGTTATTTTCAAAATATTTCAACTAAACCGAGATAAAATTGGGCGGGACTTAGTTGAATATAAAGATTTGATTGGCTAAAAAGTTTGATAAAAAATATGTAATCCCGTTCCGTGAAGGCACCATGTGAGCAAATGAAACTGTATACCAGTTAGTGCGGGCAGTACACTCGAACAAACTAAACCAATATTCTATGAAATAACTTCGTTTGGGAATTTCAAATTCCAATTTGAAATGAATGCCAAGAGAAATTAATGGAATGAAGTCAGTCGTGTGGCAAAACTAGTAGCACATAAAGGAGGAGCAACCGAAACATTGGAAACAATTTCGAAAAATGATCGCAACAGTTACAGTAAGATACTGAAGTTGAAAAATGCGGAAGTGACCAAAAGCGAGAAGTATATCGCATCGAAATGAAAAGGCGTACCAGAAAGTCGGAGAAGCTCTTCAATAGCACGCAAGAGAGATCGAGTGACTAGCGCAACAGAGATTAGGCGTCGATGATTATATGGAGACAGCCAAAATAAATGCTTCAATTGGCGGCATTTGGGATCCAGAGACATGCAGAGCGGTGGTTATAATTAATGAGATTATACAAGCTATTATCAAGTTATCCATCACTTAGAGTTAGGTGAGTTCAAATAAACACCCAGAGGAATATCGAGTGGGTGACACCCAGATTCGGTGACAGTAGGATTACTTGTGTGGCATGTGGCAAAGTGGATCGCACATCTCGCGGTACTACTGGGAAAATCGACGAAAGCTTATTATCCAGAAACCTCAATCCAGATTAGTACGAAGTGGTGGTAGCTTAGCAATAACCGGTGATATTGATGGACAAGTTGTTAGATCACTTTTAGACACAGGAGCAACATACACAATTATTCGAAAGGATCTCATCAGTGGAAGCACACATCCAGCCAACAGGTTGAAATTGCAAACAGCGACTGTCGGCAATGTATTCATACTAGGTAAGAAGGTAGTGAAAATAAGAATTTGGGATACCATACTAGTTTTCAACACGAATTACTGGTCGCTGCGGGGCGTGAGCGCTGAGCTACGGTATTGTCGAAATGCAACTTTGACTCAGCAGTTTAAATATAACAACCATCAAGCAAGTAATATAATTCACCACCGAGAAAATACTTATTTGAGGAAGGTTGGGGCGAGGTTCTCTGAATCACCCAACTTGTGGGTTGGTGGAGCTAATGAACCGGAACAAGGCCTAGAAAAGTACTGATCTAAAAAGCCACAGTAATACCAAATAACGACGACAGCTAGAACTCTAATACTCTAGTACTCTAAATCTCTCGAATAAGTCAAAAACAACCAAGAAAGTACCACTGTGAAATGCGAACAGAAAAATCTGGTGAGAAAAGTCGACACAGCAGAACAAAAGGGAACAATAGGACAACTTATGCGGAACTGGACCAAAGATCTCACCAAGGAGCAGACAAATTATTAAAACTATGCATGTCTACTTTCCGTAGTATACCACAAAATAATGTAAGACACAATAATTGACACCGGAACAGTGGTGTTGGTAGAAAAGATGGACGGCAGTATGAGATTTGGAGTAGATTGTTGAAAACTTAATGATGTGAAGAAAAAGGATTAGCTATCGATTAGCACGAAATGAGTACACACATTAACGGGCGCTAGAATGGTCTCCGAATTGAATCTTCAAAGTGGCTATTGGCAGGTAGTAGTGCAAGAGGCAGATCACGAGAAAGTCGACATTTAGTGTAGTCAACGGGTTATGGCAATTTAATGTAATTCCATTTGGATTACGAATTGGCCCAACGGTTTTTGAGAGATAATTGGAGCGCATACTAAAAGATTACATTAGAAAACTTGTCTTCTATATTTAGACGTCACTATCGTCATGGGAAAAACTTTCGAAGAGTACTTAAGGAACCGAGCTGAAGTCTTGGAACGAATACAATCCACCGGATTAAAGTTAAGTTCTAAGAAATTGTTACAGGCTGGCTACTGCCAACCTGCAGATTTCACTAAGCGCATGCAGAGGCCTCCACGGTGATTTTTTGCCGGCTACGTTCTCAGGGAGAAGTGCTAAGGTCGTGGGGGTTGAGGCTTGCATGCTTACACCGTGATAACAGAAAGTTAGGGGAACGCAAATAATAATAAAGCCGAGTTCCGCCGAAATTCGTCGGCCGGAACCTGAGGAACGAACACAACAAAATTATAAACCGGTAGAGGTGCCTTGCTGCGCGCATCCATTCGAATTCAAACAGGGCAAAGCCCCGGTTACGAAATTGGATGCGGGCAACAAGGGACCGCAAACACTAAACCGACACAGAGGGAGTCTCCGCTCCCATCATACCACACCAAAAAATTTTAACAATTCATTTTATTTATATTTTTTTTTTTTAAAGAAAACAAAAAAAAAGAAAACAACTTCCCACGCGCAACAAAAGAAGGAAGAGAAAGAACGAGAGGGAGAAAGAACAATGTGTACCGAGCGTGCACCCGCTGTGCAGCGCTCGATTACAAAATTTTGAAAATTATAACACCAACAAAAAATGTAAAATGTAAAAAAAATAAAATCAAAAAAAATTAAAATAAAAATATAAAAAAAATTGTACCTGAATAGTAAAACGTGGTGGTGCGACCTTGTATGGTCGAGCGTTGCGGCAGACCACCGATAACCAAAAATATACAACACGAGGGGCCGGTTGGCCACCCATTGCGTTGCGGGGCCTTTCCCCGATACCAATGAATGGGTTGCCGGTTGGCCACCCAATAAAACTATAACAGCTGGCCTCAACTGGCCGCCGTTAACCGTCCAACGATGCGGCACTTCCGCCGGTATAAAATAATAAAATGGCCTTGATTGATCACCACCAAAAATATACAACACGAGGGGCCGGTTGGCCACCCGTTGCGTTGCGGGGCCTTTCCCCGATACCAATGAATGGGTTGCCGGTTGGCCACCCAATAAAACTATAACAGCTGGCCTCAACTGGCCGCCGTTAACCGTCCAACGATGCGGCACTTCCGCCGGTATAAAATAATAAAATGGCCTTGATTGATCACCACCAAAAATATACAACACGAGGGGCCGGTTGGCCACCCGTTGCGTTGCGGGGCCTCTCCCCGATACCAATGAATAGGTTGCCGGTTGGCCACCCAATAAAACTATAACAGCTGGCCTCAACTGGCCGCCGTTAACCGCACCCCGCCGTGTAACCTCAACTGGTTACTCAAAATGCGTGGGGCGTTGGCTCGCCAAAAATCGTTAATGTACCGTTGAATGGCTTCAACTGGCCACTAATTATCACCACCACAACAAACTACCGTTTTGGTGTACCGCACCAAATTACTGCCCTCGAGGTTGGTCACCCTGTACCTCGCGCTTTATCTGCTTATTAAGACACTCGTATCTTCCCAGTAAGATATTAATTCGATGCAAAATGTGGTACACTTGTATTTGTTGCACCCGTAAATAATTTGACGTACCGTTTAATTAATACGGCACCCGTAAAAATTTCCACCCGTTGTTAGATTTGACGTAAATAAAATAACGACACTCGTTGATTGTGTGGCACACGCAAACAAAATAGCGACCTTGGTCAACCACCAATTTAACCACCCTCTATGGGTATTAAAAACTATAAATTTCCTTTCACAAAATTTTCACAGCAAATAATTTTTATTAAGATATAGATTTAGTCTTGTATATATGTACAACCAATTTTATTTACATTCTTTAAATCTTAATGATTAATTAATTTTATTTTATCACTCTTCTAAATTTTTGATTCTAATTTTTCCAAAATTATTACTCAACTTTTTATCAAAAGAAAAAAATCACCACTCGACTCTATTTTGTCAAAAATTAAAACTCGTCTGTCACATCAAAAAAATTCGAGCGCCGCACAACTCGTAAAACGTTCTAGAAGAAATTAATCTCTCTTCTCTGTCTCTCCTTTATATCACATTTTCATTGGTATAAAAGAGAGACATATAAGAAAAAACATTTTTTCCAAAACGTTTTACTTTGCACACACTCGATGCGCATTGTTCTCTCTTTTCCCTATTCTTTCTCACCTCTGCGCCACCACGCGATGGGGCACAAAACAAAACGTCGAAAGTGTGTTCATAACACATCCGAGGTGAATAAAAAAATAAGAGAAGATGGACGAAAGCGACGACAACAACCGGGGTGAATAAAATAACACAAAAAAAATCGTCGTTGCGACCACACAGTCGTAACAAAATGTTTACTCTTCAGAACAGAGTTAAGATATTTGGGTTACAAGTAATCGCCAATAGAACTCATACAGATGATATAAAATTATCAACGGTATTTTAAATATCTTCGCTATTCATTGCGAAAACACAAAAATTTATATGAATAACGAAGTATCCTAGGATTATGTACATATCATAGACGATTCGTGGCAGGATTCGCCAATATTTCAAGAACTTTACACGAATTAACGAGAAAGAACAAGAGGGTTGAATGGAAGGAAGAACAAGAGGAATCATCCACTCAACGTGAAATTTATTTTGGATACCGATGCAAGCAATGATGGTACAGTATTAGTGTTGTCACAAGAAATCAATGATCGAGAACCGAAATATTTGCGGAGTATCCTGCAAAAAGTAAATGGAGGCCAAACAATTTTGAGTCGGTATAATATTCCAGAAAACTTATCTGTATGGTGGAATGATTTAATAGTACACTGGAGAAATATTTATCAAAGTTTGTGAATCAAAATCAATGCGACTGTGGGATCGTCATATACAATTGTTTCTGATGGCTTATCGATCAGCAGTACATGACTCAACCGGCTTTAAACCAGCCAAAATAATTTTTGAAAACGATCAACGGTTACAGATATTAAAGTTGGTGCTGTTCCATCATAAGCGTTGTATGGTCAAGTTTACGACGATAAAATGCAAGAATTTGTGTATCTCCATCAAATTATTAACGACGATCAGCCGTTTGCTTATATTCTCGGCGTGATACCGCAAGTGATGGAATAGTTTGAAGCGAGAACACAATTACATTAGACTGAAAGCTACATTAATGATCCACCAGATTATAAATGTGTAGAACCGACTCGTCTAGTTTGTTTTGGTTTCTAACAAATCCTAAACCTTAATAAGCTGTCCCATTTTTATTATATATGCTTGAAAAAAGCAGACGATTCTGAATTAATAAACTAAGATTTTCTCAAAAATCTCTGGCTAAATTTTTTTGTCCAGATAACGAAATACAGTCTCCTTGTCGATATGAAAAACAGAAGATTCTCATTTCAATCATCAAAAAGAATATTCATTTAATATCCTCGCTTTATAATGTACCATTTTCCTTTCATCATTACCGGTCTCTTCCTCGATATATATAAGCTGCAAAATAAGAACAACACCTGGCACTCTTGTAGAGATTATTGTCAAGTAAACACAGTCACAGTCCCAGATAGATATCCGATCACAGAGTGTTTCCATGGTCCTTGAAAATATTTATAAACCATGGTAACCCTGCCTTCAAATTCCTTCGACAAAAGAAGCGCGAACATATGAGATTATGCATCGAAAACATCAGCTTCCAAGCGGAAGTAGGAAACTCAAGGGACTGTTTTGCCAACGCCAGGAATCTCACTAAAGACTTCCATCCAAGAAGTACAGCCATCAAAGACGGGAATGGAGAGCTGAGAACAAACGTGGCTGATGTTCTCTCACTATGGCAAACCTACTTTCAAAATCTGCTAAATCGGAATGACGAAGTTACCCCCATTAGAGCAATAGCTCCGCCAGGTGAAGAGTTCTTTGTCGAATATCCCACAGTAGAGGAAGTAGACGCAGCTATTAGTCGATTGAAAAACGGCAAGGCAACCGGTCTCGATGGAATCCCCGCAGAACTAATTAAACTCGGAGGCGCTACTCTTGCAACAAGTTTATACGATCTCGTCGTTTGTATTTGGGACCAAGAAGAGTTGCCGGGGAACTGGAAGACCGCACTCATATGTCCGTTGCATAAAAAAGGCGACCGTCTTAAATGTGAAAACTTTCGTGGCATAGCTCTATTGAACACTGCTTACAAAGTGTTGGCTAATATTGTACTTGCCAGACTCATCCCTTTCGCCGAAAACATCATTGGCGACTATCAGTGTGGTTTTCGTCCCAACCGATCGACCACTGACCAGTGTTTCACCATGAGGATGATCTTGGAAAAATGTTGGGAGTACAACATAACCATACATCAGCTATATATAGACTTCAGACAGGCGTATGACAGTATAAACCGCGACAACCTATGGGCCGCGCTCATATGCCTGGGAATCCCAGAGAAACTCGTTTCTCTGTGTAAATTAACAACATCCGGATCTGTATGTAGAATCGTAATTGAAGGATCTGTGTCAGACCCCTTTGAAATAACATCTGGTGTTCGACAGGGTGATGCACTCGCGCCTTTGCTGTTCAATCTGGCGCTTGAGTACGTAGTGAGGAAAAGCAACATCGAAACCTCGCGCTGTATATTTAATAAGTCAGGCCAAATTCTTGGATATGCAGATGATATCGTGCTTCTTGGCCGAAGACCTAGCGATATCAAAGACAGTTTCATACCGCTCGATCGTTGCGCAAGAAGACTTGGTTTGGAGGTGAACAGCAGTAAAACCAAATATTTAGTAACACCTAGGAACATCTCTACGGCAAATCTCGGAATTGGCGACCACAACTTTGATAGCGTCGAAAACTTTAAATACCTCGGGTCAGTTATAACATCGTCGAATGATATGCAGGCAGAAATAAAAGCCCGAATCGCTGCCGGACAACGAGTTTTCTACGCCAAATCAAAATTATTGCGATCGAAACATCTATCGCAGTCGTGCAAGCTCGCACTTTATAAAGCACTTATAAGACCTGTGCTGACTTTCGGAAGCGAGAGCTGGACCATGACCACTAACGATTGTAGATTATTATCTACCTTCGAAAGGAGGGTTGCCCGTTCAATCTTAGGTCCAATTAAAGTTGCGAACAACGAATATCGGATTCGTATAAATCACGAAATAAAGCAACTCCTCGGAGGCAGCGATATTATCGGATTCATCAAATCCAATCGAGTGAGATGGCTCGGCCACGTTACAAGGTCTCCCCAACAACGGATGATAAATAAAGTGTTCCACCAACAACCAGCCGGAGTACGTCGTAGAGGAAGACCCCGACTACGCTGGCGCGACGACATCGAACAAGATCTACGAACATTAGGATGTCAAAACTGGAGGACGAGAGCGGTGGATCGAGATGGATGGAGGGCCTTAGTGCAGGCGGCGAAATCCCTTCATGGGATGTGAAGGCCAGAGAGAGAGTAACCCTGCCTTTTTTAAACAAAACCCAAATGCCACGGCACAGGTCTTTGCAACTCAGCCCAGACTTTCCACCGGTTCCAGTGTTTTGAACCGATGAGATAAAAATGATCAGGGTTTTATTTTTTTAAATTGGGGATACAGATTGAAATTTCAAATTGGAGTATAATACCCCAAAAAGGGGTATGATTGACCAAATTGAATTTATTAATCATGATGGGGTACTACCACAGAAAGGGGGATGTCTAGTCACCCTAGATGAGATTCTCATTGCAAGTTGCTTTGAAATGAAACACGCCAAACAACTCGAGTTAGTATATTAATGGCTCTCTGCACTTGGAATTAACATTAAAATTTTGAAAGATATTTTCTGTGTGTAGTCACAAGGCATCCTCCCAGCTGAACTACGATGAAGTATTACTACTAGTTTATACCACAGTTTTAGGACTGTTTATCGGCATATGACCACATTACTTAAGATCAACAAAAATAAAATAAACTTCTATGGGCTTAAAGAATGCCGTGAATCTCTTAAAAAGGTCTAGCATCCCATTTTAGCTACCAGCTTTTTAGAACATCAACTGGGTACTCAGTTGAACAAAACAACCGACGCTTTCAGTGTAGCAGCTGGAACAGTCTTGACTGTCTATTTACAATCATTAGCGTTCTTTTCAAAGCCCTCCCCTGCGGAAATTAAATATTTGCATTGGTTATAGAGAACTTCTTGGTTCAAATACTTTCCGGATTGCGTCGAAGATACACTTTTCTATATTTATGGATCATAAACCTCACACAATAGCTATTGCGTCAAAATCAAAATGTGCTCAGCAAAATTTCGGCATCTCGGTTATATTAACCTATTTGCACAACTACCTAGCATTCACATTATCGACAATAAATTACAATAATTTATTTAAATTTCAAATCAAGCGTAAACTTGAACGGACTAACCTGTCGCCTCTTCGAACCCCCAACTTCATTAGTATACAATTATCACACCTGCCACAGTTGGCAGGTTTGAACTTATCCACATGTAGTTAGTTGGTAACGATTTCTTGATTGCTATAAGAATTCGTTCCATGTAAAACAAAAACTTCTTGAATAAAATCCACTCGCGTTTTACAACATTTTAAATTTACTTACGCACCGTATATTTTGTGTGTCAATAAGTCACGAAATAATAATATAATGTTTCTGTGTATCATAAAAACCAGCTTTTTAAATGTTTTAAATTGAAATGTCATTATTATTATGTTAGTCTTAGTATTAATTGAGGGGAATATGAATGCAATGCATATATAACGGGATCTTTTTTTGAATGCTTCACGAAAATAATAATTTTTGGATAGAAGTAGTCGATGGATAATTTTCAAAGCGATCGGTATTATAACTAGTAAATAATAATAATAATTTAAAAAAAATCGCCTTAATCTAAATTATAAAAATATCTCCGACTTGTTATAATTAATAAATTAATTAATTAAGTAAATTATACTAGTGTTTTAATATCATTAAATAATAGTTAACTCTAAAACATATTTGAAAATATCGTGTGTTAAATAACTTCTAAAATATACGCTAATGTTAAGGTGGTATATATCAATGCCTTCTAAACTACTGGCCGCTTACACCAAATGATGACGACACGCTAAGTCGACGTTGTTGTTGCTTTCTCTAGTTGCTTTGTTAGTGTAAATATGTTAAAAGTGTTATTGCGCAGTCTCGGTTTAGACTTAAATTGACGTCTTGTGCGAAAAATGGGAGTAGTAAGGGGCTAGTAGTTTAGAAGGCATTGTATATATAGTGCGTTACATAAAAACGGAATCATTTATAATTTTCGCCGTTTTTTGTACAGTTCGTGATAGTTGCCTGATAACGTAAAAGGTACCAAATGTAAAAACTAAAGTCGATATCTATTAGTGAATAGTGTTTAAAAACTTAAAATTAAATTTGTAAAGTGAAAATTTCATTTATAAACTGTCGTGGAAAATTATTTCCAAAATTAAAAATTTAAACTTTAAGAAAAGGCACATGTGTTTAGAGTGCAGTTTCCTTTAATGTACAGATTTTTTCGTGAAGGTGCTCACAAGGTTTTAACTACAAAATTTAGTTGGTTATCGAATAATAAAGTGTCAATTAAAACTGTATAAAAAATATTACTAATCTCCGTAATACGAACGATTATATAGTTAATATTTAATTAATAACCAGTTCTCCAAAAAAAAATGTATATGAATAGTTTTGATTAAATTATAATTAAAATCTGAATAAGTAACGGGACTAATTTGTGTTTATAATAATATTCATAAAATAATACTTTTGAGCTAATAATCGAAATCAATCCAATGCTAATAATAATAAAATTAATAAAAATTATCCTAATTCGTAAAATGATCATAAAGAAAAATACAACATTTTTATGAAATAAAATATTAAAAATTAAAACTATATCCTAATTAAAATGGCTAAAGGCGGCATGCCATGATAATTAAATACGTACGTTGTGTTCCGCTAACATTATTGACCATAAACTTATCAACGATCTACGCTGCGAATTTTCGTGAAGGCATTCACTCAACAATGGCGCCCAACGTTTAAGTTAAGTTTGTCTTTCTTATTTTTTTTATATTAATTAAATAGTTTTAAGATCTGTATATTTCTAATCTTTATAATATATTTTCTTTTAATTATGGATTTATTGAATAATTATTGTCCAATGAAATTTATATTTTGGTGTTCATATTTATTTACCATGTTTGTTTAGAGAGTTAAAATGAGGAGATGAGTTGATGGGTAAGTATGGCTTCGGTAGTTGGTCTAAACAGTTCGTGTTTGGGAAAAAGCAGTTAATATAAGTTACGCAGGCTAGCAAGATCCGATGAAGTCTTGTCAACCCCACCCCGTACCGTGAGCTCTAGCCAGGCTATTGATGACTGCATCAGGACCTCTCATCGGATAAATAACAAAAATTTTGTAACAAATGGGGTGTTCATCGCGAGTGGAAACTCCATATCCTTTTACAACCCTATTGCAGGACGATCAGGTTTAGCCAGCTTGCTCGTTACTGTTATTTTGTTACACACTTCTCCACCGATTGTCGACCGATTTAACCATGGCAAATCCAATCAATAAATGGAATCCCAATAAATGGAATGGGATTCTGAAACAATGACGCAGCCATTATGAAGATGCTGGTAAATCATTTTCTCTGAGTAGAATAAAACCAAGCGAATTTTAAAAAAAGTTTATTGAACAAAAAATAATTAAATTATAGTTTAAAACTTTTTGCACTGTTAAACTTAACAATTTAATGAAACTAACATTACAGTAAAAAATGGCGATCGTCTTACTAAAAATTTTCATTTGTTAAATGATATCGCCAATTTCTAATTTCCATTTGATTCACTTCCGTTTCAATATTATCTAATATATTTTCGGTTTTATAACTGGTCGAAATATGCTGATCACTGTTTATAATACAAATCTTATCGTTATTGCGACTGTTATTATTATCACTATTACTTATGTTAGCACTACGTTTATTGTACAAAATAATTTTTTGATTTTTACGCCATCCCTTTCGATCGAAGAGCGTCGACCGAAATGACAATTTATGTCATAAAAAACTTGTATCCAAATTTTTATGATTCCGTTTCAATATATATAAGCACAAGCATAATATGATCAATAATAAACACACTAGAACGAGCATCGAGTAAAACGCGTGCTTAAATTTCGAACCAGTCGCGTTTATCATACGCGAATTAGCAACAAGGTCGTCACCATTTGCATCAAGTGGAGCGCGACCTGTAATTGTTAGATTATTATAGTAACTGTTGATCTCGTGTAGATTTCTGTAAAATTTCGGCAAAAGAATTTTCCAAAACGAATAAATTTTGGTCAGATACACGAAATACGTGCTTGTATTATTGTTGTTGTTGCTATCACTGTGGTAATAATAGTTTTTATTATCGTTGAATTCATTTTCGTGTTGATGGTTGTCTTTAAAATTGCCTAAATCGTAATTGTTGAGTTTCGTCACATTTGCTACTGGACTGTAGTCGAGGGCGGCTGCACCTGCTGCCGATTGAAATAATTCATCGATTTTATTCATGTTTTCGAATAAATCGGATACATCTTGAGTAACTTCCATTCGATTATTGGTGCTTTGGTTGCTGCCGATGTACCGGATATATTTATTTTTCTGGCTGTAAGGTTGCCACGCATCAAATAAACGGCCAGGTGTAGGGTTTCTATAATAATAAGCCAAATATGTGAAATCAAATTTGTACAATTAACTTAACCAATAAATCATTTACCCGGTTTTAATAAAATCACCAAAAATCTGTCTCATTTTCCGACAAAACTTTTCCTCATTTTGTGTCAATCGTCGCCTGCTAATTTGTTGAAATAGACTTGGCCCCATTAGAAAAGGTAAATCTGAAGAATGCGCCGAACCACCAAATAAATTTTCTTTGCCCCGCATATCAACCGAACTCTTTTGTTGAAACAAATACACAAACAATTTACGATTATTGAAGTTATCACGCCTGTTTGCCCGAATCATAGTTAAATTATTATCGACCGTCTGAGACGAAGAAAATTCACTCGACAATATTTCAATAGTTTCGAAAAATGGAATTTCAAATTTTGCCTCTGACAAAATATTATGCAGCGCCAACATTAAATGTAAATTTGTTTTTGGATTCTCATCGAAAAATTTCCAGAAAATTGTGTCACGTATTTGTTTATCACCACCCGGAACATCGTTCAGCTTTTCCATTTCGATTAAATTCGAAATAATTGTGGTATTTATATAATTTTTAAAAGTTTTGAATCCTTGTTTTGCTAAATCTACCCATTGGTTGTGTATAAATGCCGCCTCATTATTTGTAATCCCGATCATTATTGGTATTTCGATTTTATTAAGTCGAATCAGTTTTCGTGGATCATCATGAATGAACTGGTTGCCTGCACGTGGTAAAAAATTATCTACGGTGGGTCCGAGGATTTGTGTGTAATTCCCATTTTGATAAACGTTTTCAAATGCCTTAAGTAGATCATCGATACTTTTCTTTTGCATACACTCGAGTATTTGTGAGATTTCACCGCTATCACATGCAAGATTTTCGATAATTTTTTGTGAGTTAATGTTACCCGTTACTTTATTTTCTGGCACTTTTAAAATTCGAAACGAGTAAGGTGAAAATATCGTACCCGACATAATGATCATTGAATGAAAGAAATGTTTTGATTGGTTACTGACTAAATGAATCATTGCACATGGAGCACCGGTTGTTCCGTGACCCAACAAAGTTAATTTTTTGTTATCACCACCAAATTTTACGATATTATCATTAATCCATTGGAATGCCATGCGTTGATCCCACAGTGCTAAATTGGTTGGTGATTCTTCATTCTGTAACCCAAACCAACCGAATATGTTGGTGCGATATTGTATTGTTACCACAATGATGCCTTCAGAAGCTAAATCTAAACCGGATGGTCGATTATTTTTCCAGTCAAATGCCATCTCCTCACCGGTGATAATTATAAGGACTGGAAGGTTACCATATCGCAAAGCAGTCTTAAAATAAAATACAATTTAGTAGTATATAAATGTTTACCTGGTTAATGCCGTTTATTACCTCCGGCGTCCAGATATTCAAAAATAGGCAATCTTCGTGCATACGATAAAATTCTCCACTAGGGTGAAACCCTTCATTCATCTCATCGTATACATTTTGTAATATTTGTGGACATATCGGTTTAAAATCTCGCGTGAAAAGTGTTCGATTCCAATTTGGATGCGGTTGAGGTTTCTACAAGTAAATTATCATATTGAATTAAAAAAAACTGGAATTTAAGGGACTTTCAAATATTTTACCATAAACCGTAAGTTACCAACAGGTGGTTGTGCATAGGGGATCCCAAGAAATGTGTAAACTGGTACTTTGGATGTTTCTGGGAATACTTTTAATCCGATTATAGTTCCTTGGTTTAAGGTAATCGTCGGCTGTTGAGTCCATGTTATCGTGAATAAATTTAAAATCAAACTTAATGCCAATAATCGATTTTGAAAAGCTCTCAAAACCATTTTTAAAACATTTTATAATCTGGAAAAAAGTTAATGGTGTTAGCCAATTATAACATTTTTTTTATATAGATCACATTATGTTTAATTATTCCTTACCCATTGGAAGGGTTTGCAAATATTGCTCGTGCTTAATTTACATGAATAATTAGTTTTTATTGTCAATTAGAATGGAAAAGATAGCATTTAATACCAGCAGTTACTCGTCAAAAATGACGGAAATATTTTTAAGAACCAAGCTGTAATTTGTTCTTTTCACAGCAAGCGACTATGAGCAGTTGGTAAATTGCTATTTAACTGCAATGAGTTACATGAAAAATGTTTGTACGTGTTTGTGTAAGAAAAAATGTTGGGATGTAATGTCGTAGTCAGTATTTCTCGGATTATTTTATTTCCCAATGATTAATTCAAAACGGTTTGATCCCAATTTATTTAGATTTTCCTCTCGAATATTAAAGCACAAAAAAGTTTTTATGTGATAGTCGATTCCTGCCGTAGAGTTTTGGTTGGTATAAGAAACTTGCAAAAACAACAAAAACCCATTGAACATCATCATTATGTGAAATATCGTGCTCTTCTTAACAAAACTGCATCTTTCGGAATACCAAGATTTCACAGGGGAAAATTCTTGGGCCTTCTCAGTAAAGTTAAATATTAGCGAAAATCGTAGAGTCACAATTGCGTTTTAAAGCAAAGATTATCCCTTGTAAAAGTTTGGATCTAAGTAAAAATCAAAAAACTTACTATAATGAGCTTGTGACTTCCTGGTTGGTTGTTTTGCCGTTTAAGGAAAAAAACTGAAATGAATAAATCATAACCAATCTTAATTCAACCTGTTTAATAGGCTTGCATAATGTGTAGGGTGGTTCAAAGGGACATCAGATCCTTTTTTTATAAAACACAGCAAAATTGGTTGAAATCATTATTATTTCATTGTGTTGCTAGATGTAAAGCATTCATGTATGATTTTAAGGCAATAGTATATTTGGCAATAGTCATAAAATGCATACCGCATTGACACAAATGCATACCGCATTGATAACACGCTATACGCTTAAAAGTTTTTTTTATAACAATTTGGCTATACATACTTTTGAAAGTAAAGTACGTATAGCAATCAAATTGCAAGATATTATGGTGGCCATTTGGCCTTGTTTTTCGAGAGGTAATGCGAAGAGCGTATTTTGTTTGCATTAGGCGCATTGCATCTCGCATCTTGTGGCACTCTTCTGGTAATTCCCCGGAAATAGGGAACTGGGAAAAGAATTTATATATAATTCCTGTTCAAATATTTTTTCCCGACCTACAGAAGAGATAAGTTTGATGTACTATTTATAAATTGGGAATAATTTTTCCATATCAGAATTGGCAGGGAAAATTATTCCCCATTTAATTTGGTTTATATATACAATATATACAATTATCGTGCAATTTTTGTCCATGTTGATATTACGTCCATCTTTTTACTGTCTACGCTGTAGGATGCTTTCACATATTGACCATTAAAACGACGATGCTTGACCATTAAAACGACTGTTTGCTTCTTTTGGACCCAGTTTGGTTTGTTTATAGATCAACCAGTTTGATTTGAAGTATGAGCGGTTTTGCGTTGTTTCATCACATTTGAACTGACCGGATCAGATCAAGAGTCAAGAAAAGCAGTTATTACATCTTTAATCTAAGAAGGACGATTCTATACAAATCTCGGTAAACTTTGCTTTAAAAATGCCAGTTTGTTTTTACATGCAAATAAGTCGAGAGAAAAGAACCGAGAAAACTCATATTTTGTTTTTAAAAAATTCGGACAACAAAAAAAATCACTCAAATATAATATTCCAATTGTAGTATCCAATATTTCTGTTACAATGAAAAAAATAAGGAATTTATTGAGACACATTTATAATATTAGAAAAGTTGGCCTAATATTTGGAATCCAACGCAAATAAAAAAAATACAAATGTTCAAAGAATCTTTATTGAATTAAATGATTTGGGAGAAAATAAAGCTGGTTTAATACATTTTGAGAATTTATTTGTTGCATTCAATATTTAGGGTTTTAATTACTTGCATTATTAAAAAATAAAATAAAAGAAAAAGTTCAGTTTAACCAAAACTTTACTTAGAACAAATATATAATACAGCAATACGGATAAAATACAGCAATACGGGCGCACGATTTTCTTATACCACTTACGAAAACGAACAGTGAACGGGAATTCTTTTGAACAAAATTAAATAAAAAGTTTCTCTTATTGACTAGCTAAGGCTCGAGCGATTACAAAATTTTGATTAGTTGTTCAAAATTTACGCTTTGTAAAAGGAATAATCAAATGTCTTAGTAATCTATTGAGCCATATGATCGAGCGGAGAGGCAAAAGTAAAGACATTTTCTTTTTATACGCCCTTTCTAAATGGAGGGCACCTGAGTTCCTAAATTTTTTTTAATAAAATTCGGATTTTACTATTTTCAGTAGTTTTAATATTTAGTTATAACAAAATGTCAGAATTTCTGCTAAAACGCTTCCCTATGGAAATGACGATTAAAGGTCTGTCTAATGTAAAGAGCCTTGCGTGTTTCTTAATATGGGGCAGATAATTTCCTTCAATTTTTGTAATAAACTCCGAATTTTACTAGTTTGAGTAGTTTTAATATTTTACTGTTAACTATTAAATTTAGAATTCACTACATAAGCATCTCAGAGCATGTTACGTACAGTAGCGCGCAAAAGTATTTTGACAAGTGTAATTTATTAGATAATACAAAAAATAAAAACAATATTAAAATTAATCAAATAATTTATTCATAGTAACAATATGTTTTACAAATTGGAACACATAAATGTTAAGAATATTTAAACGATCAGAAATGTTTGAAAAATTTTTAATAATTACGGATCAAAAGTATTTTGACAAGTCTAAATTTGTTATCTTCTTTCCATGTACTTCTCAATGAATACGGGGTTTTCCATATTATTACTTACGACGTGGCCGCAACTATTGCTACGAGGGTTGCCTTTTATATTTCGGGATTGGACAACCCTAGTGTTGCAATCTGGCAACTAACAGCTCTATCGTAAAGTTTGACATTTTTGAGATTATATGTACTCAGAACGTTTTGACATTCGAGCGCTATTTGTGTTGTTTACAGTACTCATTAACTCAACATCTCGGCGAAAAAATAAAATTAAATCGTGAACATTTTCGTGCGATTATTTTTTACAACTTTCGACGTGGATTAAGGCAGCAAAAGTGCATGGATGAACTTAATTCAATTTTTGGCGATGAAGCTCCATCAAGGGCCAGTGTTTATCGATGGTATGGTGAATTCAATCGAGGTCGTAGTTCACTCCAAGACGAATTTCGTGAAGGTCGTCCAGAATCAGTTGTTGTTCCGGAAACCATTGATGCTGTGCGGGAACTGATATTGCAAGATCGTCATGTGACCTATCATGAGATTGAGACAACCTTAGGCATTAGTGGCACCAGCATACATTCAATATTGCATAAACATTTGAATGTCAAAAAAATTTGTTCGCGTTGGATCCCACACAATTTGTCAATCGCTCAAAAAAAGGCTCGTGTCGATTGGTCGAAAGAAAAGCTCAAAAAATACGATCGCGGTGCTTCAAAACACGTCTATGACATAGTGACAGGTGATGAATCGTGGATTTACGCGTATGAGCCCAAAAGTAAACAGCAGTCAACTGTATGGGTGTTTCAAGATGAGCCGAATCCAACAAAAGTTGTTCGAGCACGAAGCACTTGCAAGCAAATGATTGCTTGTTTTTTCGAAAAAAAATGGACATGTCGCAACCGTACCACTAGAACAACGCAGAACAGTCAATTCTGAGTGGTACACAACCATTTGTTTGCCAGTTGTCTTCCAAGAAATCAGGAAAACCAACTGCCGAAGACGGATGACTCTTCACCACGACAATGCGAGCTCTCACACATCGGCTCAAACAACTGCATTTTTGAGCACTCAAAACATCGATTTGATGAGTCATCCGCCGTATAGTCCTGACTTGTCACCAAATGACTTCTTTTTATTCCCGTACGTAAAAAACAAACTGAAAGGTCAACGTTTCTCGACACCTGAAAAAGCGGTTGCTGCGTTCAGAATGCATGTTTTGGAGATACCTAAATCAGAGTGGAAAAAGTGCTTCGACAATTGGTTCAAACGCATGCAAAAGTGTATAGATTTTCATGGGGAATATCTGGAAAAACAATAAAGCGATTTTCGATGATTAATATTTGTTTTTGTTCTCTAATTCCGAAATATAAAAGGCAGCCCTCTTAGGAACAAATTGGAACTTGTTTATTTAAGGGGCAATGCAATCAGTCTCGACAGCTTGTTAGCGCGTGGAATAAGGCTTATGTTAAACGTAAGACAGTGGAAATAAACCCCGAAGTGTCCGTCTTGTAAACAAAAGTTTTGATGTTCGATATGTTAGAAAAATGGAGGTGGCAATATTATGGCTTTGGGGTATTTTTTCCGTCAATAAGTTGGATCTTTATTTAAAATAGAAGGAACCGGATGAATCGTTTTATGTATATTGAGATACTAAAGAAGCAAAAGCTACCGTATGCTAAAGAAAATATGCCACCTAGCTGGTATTTCCAGAAGGATAACAATCCAAAACACAAATCTAAGCATGTACGTGACTTCATGAAACTTATGAAAATTGAACTCCTGGAATGGCCAAGCCAAAGTGCCGATTTAAACCCTATTGAGCATCTTTGGGAGGAGCTGAATCGACGCGTAAGATGTAAAAATTATTCAAATAAGGATCATTTATACGAATCATTATGCGTTGAATGGAGCCGAATCCCCATTGATCGTTTGCAAAAGTTAGTTGATTCCATGCCGGCACGTTGTGAAGCTGTCAAAAATGCCAATGGATATGCAACGAAATACGAATTAATAAGTACTGAAAATAATCAGCATTAAATAATAAAAATATATTCTTTTAGATGTCAAAATACTTTTGATCCGTAATTATTAAAAAATTTTTCAAACTTTTCTTTTCGTTTAGCAATTCATAACATTTATGTTTTCCAATTTGTAAAACATATCATTACTATGAATAAATTACTTGATTAACGTTAATATTACTTTTATTTTTTGTATTATCTAATAAATTACACTTGTCGAAATACTTTTGCGCGCTTTTTACGTCCTTACTTTACGCCTTCCAGCCAACTCGAGAATGTACGGCTATAGGACAGATTTAAGACCATCTGCACATTGCAAGCTCCGTGCCAGCCTATACTGGCATGGAAGATGGGTCGGCCCATGGGTTTTGCACACCGACAGGGAGTCATAGATGTGTTGCATTTCACCACAGAACGAAATTTGTTGATGAAATTTCACTTTGCATCCTGCCCCTATATGGATTCGAACCCGGTACCTCCCGATCCAAACGCCAAAGCTTTAACCACTGTGCCATTTGGTCGGTTTGTATGTTTATATAAAATTCAATATCCACGGCTGCTGTATATTATACAATTTGAGTGAACGAGAGTTATCGAATTTTGACGAGCACACGTTCACTCAAATTATATATAAAGCATAGTTTAAAAACGTATTTTATAATTTTTTAAACTATCGACATCTCCTTTTCCATGGGAGATTATTAAGAACATCATATTGATTAATTTTTTATTGTGTTTTCCCCGCCACACTCCTTGACGTTCTGTATAACAAACGGACAGTTAAAAGTTGTATTAGTATTTTGTATTGTTCTCTGCCGTTCTTCTGGATATTCTTCAAAATTTTGATAGTAATGTTTATGGGTTGCAGTGATCTCTTCTTTTATTAACAGTTCATTGGTATTCAGAAAATATATTATGAATGAATCATTATTTGTTTTATTTTCATTTATACGAAATCTAAAACAAAAATGAAGAATTTATGAAACAAAATTAAAAAGCGCTGCTGTAGAACCATAAAAGTATTGACGATGAACATCTTTTGTCTGCTTGTATTCTATCGCATGTTTTGTGAATAGGTTTCCATATTTTAATTCAAAGGGAAATACGAAATATAACGTTTAACAAATAAAATATTTTGGTTGATTAATTTTACTCTGTTTTAATACTGTCAGATTTTTCTGTTAGGGCCGCAGGTTAACACAAAGTCGCCTTGAGGATGATATAATTAAGTAATATACACATAAAATCAGTAGCAAAATTTAACTGAAGAAGAACGATTTTTTGAAAAGTTTTTTTTACGAAATATGAAAAAGTTTTTTTTTTAACGTTTTTCTGTCGACTTTTAACTAGTCAACTAAAAGTAATTTGTGAACATTTAAAGTTGTTGTTCTCTGCAATTTACTGCCAAGCCACTTTTATTTCCAGTCTAATAGTAGTTGGCCTAAAATGATAAACTACACTACTCGCTGTTTTCTAGCTGATACACACATTACACTTTTGCACTTGTAGAAAAAAATATAACAATTCGGACAGTCGTTTAATTCATTTTTTTTGTTGCCATGCTGTGTGTCCACGATGGTGCAGATCTGTGAACCAATTCGAAGGGAAATCTAGGGTAAATGTAATTTTTAACAGGGTATGTGGTAAATTCAAATACTGTGTACTAAAAAGTAAGGCAAAGCAAAGACAGAAAAGGCAAATGATATTTTTTGGTTTGTGCTAAACAAATAACATGGAAATATGGCGAATTAGTTTCTAGGAAATATCTATATATATATAAACCAAAGTCGGGTTAGTTACACCATTTATAACTCAAGAACGGCTGGACCGATTTTTATGATCTTTATTTAGTTAGATTTATCGCCGCTCCGAATAGCATAATAAAAAAATTGACCAAAAAAAAATTTATCACGAAAATTCATTTTCTCATAAATTTTGTATTGATTTCGATGATTTTTTTTATTTTGTTCGTCTCAATACAGTGGTGGTTTAGGAAAAAAAGAAAAGTCGGAAAAACTCAAAAGGAAAATCCCAAAAATCTAATAAAAAACCTTTTTCTATATGAATTTTGTATGTCTTGTTTGTATGTGACGAGTGGTGCAGTGGTTAAAGCTTCGGCGCTTGGGCCGTAAAGTACTGGATTCGAATCCGACTGGAGGCTCCATGTAAATTTGTATTTTATTTTTTATCCAATTTTTTTTATTTCATCTACTTATCTATATAATTCATGATGGAAATGGTGGATTATTTTTCTTCGATGCGCCCGGTGGAACTTGGAAGGCATTTCTCATGTCAGTGATTTTGGCCACTGATCGTGCGAGATCCGATATTGCTGTAGCAGTTGCTCAGCGTTGATAAATCGGATGAAACCCCGACTTGCAACATTGCGAAACACTCAGCAATGGCGAAAGTTTTGGTAGCAAGTAAAATCATCATCGATTATGAATGTACAATGGCGCACAAATGCGCATTGGAAGCACTCAATCGAACTATGAAAGATCTACGCAATGACTTAAGATATTTGGAGGCGGGATGATTCAACTTTCCGGCGATTGCCTTAGATCTTAGAAAATACCAGTGATTCCAAGATCGACAGCTGTCGATGAAATATACGCTTGCCTCAAATCATCGACTCTGCGTGGCGCTATGTGATGACGCTTCAGCTGACGACAAACATGCGAGTTGCATTGTTAAACCTGACACAACCTAAAAGAGAGAGTAAATAGACGCATACAACCAAAAATAATTTGTTTTTTTGCATATACGTATACGCAGTTTAACGAAAAATGACGGATACAACGATGACATTGGAATTACCAGAAATATATTTTGCTTTCATTTTTTAGCTCGAACGAAAAATTTAATTTGATTGTCTGTGGTTAAACGATCCATCTACCGAAGATTTCTCCAAGCCATTGTTGACTATCGGTAATGACCGTGTTCCGGTCGACGAATCGAACGGATTGATTTCGTTTACCCAGAACTTTTGCAATTTTGTCTCAACGAAGGACGAGCTCATTAACAAAGTGTTCCCGAACATCATTACTAAACACAAAAATCACAATTGGGTCAGGGAACGAGTAATTCTTGGGGCAAAGAACAAAGATGTGGATCACTTAAATTTTAGAATTCAAAATCTAATCGTCCACTTCATTCCTTTAAATCTATCGACTGTGTGACAAACAAAGACGAAGCAACCAACTATCCAACTGAATTTTTAAGCTCATTGGATCTGGCTGGCTTGCCACCACACAATTTACAACTGAAAGTTGGTGCGGTAATCATCATGCTACGAAACCTGAATCGACCAAAACTATGTAACGGAACGCGTTTAGTTTTGAGAAAACTCAAGGAAAGAACAAAGGTGAGGAAGTTTTCATCCCGAAAATTCTAATGATCCCAAGCGATATGCCATTCGAGTTTAAACGAATTCAATTTCCGATTCGTCTTGCATTTGCCATGGCGATCAACAAATCACAAGGCCCATTCTTGAGTATTTGTGACCTTAATCTAGAAAATGAATGTTTCTCTCACGGCCAATTGTACGTAGCATGTTCAAATGTCGGCAAACCATCCGCTTTGTTTGTTCTCGCACCTGACAATAAAACAAAAAATGTCGTATATCACAAGATGCTTTACTGAACGGAATTGACCTTATTGTAACCCACCCAGAAAATAGTTTAAAACAAAGTAGTGCAACAATGCTACGCGAATCATTTCGAATCAATTCAATAAAACGAGAACCTTGCTGCCACGTGAATTACATTCATTTCAATGTAACTAAAATATATTTCATTTTGATTGAATTTAATTAATTTGGAGTATTCATTTTTTCCGCCCCGGAGGTCTCAGTTTCAATTCCCGGTGGTAACAAGGAAACAATTGCACGGCTGGTTTAGGATCAATGAATTAATCACTCATTATCCGAAATGAAAATATGATTATGAAACCTCATTTGAGGCGGCCAAATCCCTTGATGGGATATAGTGCCAGAGAGAGAGAAATTTATTTGATCTTAATACAAAACTCAATTTAATTAAGCTACGAGGGTTGCTTTTTATATTTCGGGATTGGACAACCCTAGTGTTGCAATCTGGCAACTGATAGCTCTATCGTAAAGTTTGACATTTTTGAGATTATACGTACTCAGAACGTTTTGACATTCGAGCGCTATTTGTGTTGTTTACAGTACTCATTAACTCAACATCTCGGCGAAAAAATGAAATTAAATCGTGAACATTTTCGTGCGATTATTTTTTACAACTTTCGACGTGGATTAAGGCAGCAAGAGTGCATGATTGACCTTAATTCAATTTTTGGCGATGAAGCTCCATCAAGAGCCAGTGTTTATCGATGGTATGGTGAATTCAACCGAGGTCGTAGTTCACTCCAAGACGAATTTCGTGAAGGTCGTCCAGAATCAGTTGTTGTTCTGGAAACCATTGATGCTGTGCGCGAACTGATATTGCAAGATCGTCATGTAACCTATCATGAGATTGAGACAACCTTAGGCATTAGTGGGGTCAGCATACATTCAATATTGCATAAACATTTGAATGTCAAAAAAATTTGTTCGCGTTGGATCCCACACTATTTGTCAATCGCTCAAAAAAAGGCTCGTGTCGATTGGTCGAAAGAAAAGCTCAAAAAATACGATCGCGGTGCTTCAAAACACGTCTATGACATAGTGACAGGTGATGAATCGTGGATTTACGCGTATGAGCCCGAAAGTAAACAGCAGTCGACTGTATGGGTGTTTCAAGATGAGCCGAATCCAACAAAAGTTGTTCGCGCACGAAGCACTTGCAAGCAAGTGATCGCCTGTTTTTTGAAAAAATGGACATGTCGCAACCGTACCACTAGAACAACGCAGAACAGTCAATTCTGAGTGGAACACAACCATTTGTTTGCCAGTTGTCTTCCAAGAAATCAGGAAAACCAACTGCCGAAGACGGATGACTCTTCACCACGACAATGCGAGCTCTCACACATCGGCTCAAACAACTGTATTTTTGAGCACTCAAAACATCGATGTGATGAGTCATCCGCCGTATAGTCCTGACTTTTCACCAAATGACTTCTTTTTATTCCCGTACATAAAAAACAAACGGAGAGGTCAACGTTTTTCGACACCTGAAAAAGCGGTTGCTGCGTTCATAATGCATGTTTTGGAGATACCTCAATCAAAGTGGAAAAACTGCTTCGACAATTGGTTCAAACGCATGCAAAAGTGTATAGATCTTCATGGGGAATATTTTGAAAAACAATAAAGCGATTTTCGATGATTAATATTTGTTTTTGTTCTCTAATCACAATATATAAAAGGCAGCTCTCTTATAATAACTTTAAACAACATTTATTGATTTTGAGACGGTACGAAGTTCACCGGGTCAACTAGTTTAATTAAAAAAAGTGCAATTTAAATGTAGGGAAAATATCCATTTGCGGTCACCCATCGCAAAAGCGAGCATATGATCTATTTTTTTTTTAAATATTAAGAGAATGCAAAACCACATGTCCAATATTCTCCTCTCTTTTCACGATATAAATTCAAACCTTTTTATCATAGAGCTCTTTGATCTAACTCTTCAGTTTCGGATCCGCTCGAAACGCGATATTTCAAAATGCGATATTTCAAAACGCGATATGGTACAAAACGCGATGTGGTACAAAACGCGATATTTCAAAACGCGTTATGGTACAGAATGTCCATTACAAAGCGACGGGAGCGCAGCGACCCGATTGATACCGGTACTATTACTCTTTCCCTTATCGATATTTAAATTCCTATAAACTGAAATTAAATTTCTCCTTCACCCGCCTGATATAACCCGATCCTAAACTCCCGTTTTGTACCATATCGCGTTTTGTACCATATCGAGTTTTGAAATATCACATTTTGAAATGTCGCGTTTTGTTCCATATCGCGTTTTGTACCGTATTGTGTTTTGAATTATCGCGTTTTGAAATATTGCGTTTTGATAATTCGCGTTTTAAAATATCGCGTTTTCCTGCTAAATTTGTGAAGTGTTGTGGTTTCGTTAAATATACAAGTAGGCAGATTTGCATGTTTACAGTGGTGAATTTTTAATTAAATAAGATTTTAATTCATTTAAAAACATATTAAAGAAGTGACAAATACTTAACTTTTACATGTAAAATATATTTTTTTATTGATTTTAATGGTGCCCACTATTGGAACGATAAAACATAAGTTTCCACTAAGGAGCATCATCCTTGAATTAGGCAATTTTTTCGTTTAAAATTATTAGCAATACCAAGCATAGTGATCATTATTAAATTTATCAGTTTTTTGCTTCCCAATACTGGGCATATTTGTTTCAAGTTTAATTTTTTATCATCGTTTAATTTGAAATAATGTTGAAGTAATAAGTTTAAATTAGGATTGTTAAAATTTATTTATAAATAATTTGACACACTTACGCCTTATTCAGTATGTATGTACAATAAACATACATAACTTCCTTAGTGGCACTTTTACCTATTGTAAACTATCGATATTTTTTAATAAAAGGTTTGATTTTCGACCACCTAGGTATGCCTAAACAAACAATAAAATACAATAAAATACATACCCTACAATAAAAATACCAAAAATTATATTGAATGCATGCTCTGGATATTGTCAGGCTTGATATGTCTAAAAAAGAAACTGCAAGAAAATTTAAGGTACCACGCCAAACCATACAAGGATATCCGGTAGAGCGATAAAAAGCCAAAAAAGGGCCTGAAACGGTTTTTACTATAGCGGAGGAAGAGGAAATTGTGGATTGGATCATTCAAAGCCATAGAAAACATACAAAACGCCGTTAAAGAATTTTTGGACAAATCTGGGCGACAGAATCCGTTTAAGAAAAACATTCCTGGTAAGAAGTGGTACAAATCATTCTTAAGCCGCCATGCGATCGTTACCGAACGTGTTATAGAAGCAGTGACGGTAGCCTTGGCGCGGGTGTCCGAAGCAGACATCAAGAATTGGTTCGATAATGTTTTTAAGGAGCTACAATCTGAAGGTTACGACTCGATTTTAAATTACCCAACGAGAATTTATAATGGAGATGAAACCAATTTGTTATTGTGTCCGAAAACCGGAAAGGTCCTAGCACCAAAAAGAGCCACAAATGTTTTTGAAATTGACAAAGGCCAGGCAAAAGAAAATTTAACAGTAATGATTGCGTTTGCTGCTTCTGGAGAAACAACTACCCCAATGATTGTGTATCCTTACAAAAGAATTCTCGCGAATGTTGTAAATCACATTCCTATAAATTGGGGTTTTTAAAGATCGGGAAATGGTTGGATGAAAACAGATATTTTTATTAATTATATTAAAAATATCCTCCATCCTCATTTGCTCTCAAGGAACGTTGTATTTCCGATCATTTTATTTTTGGACGGTCATAAATCGCATTTGAGCATAGGAGTATCAGAACTATGTGTGCAGTTGATGATCCTTTTAGTATGCCTATATCCAAATTCTACAAGAATCTTACAACCGGCGGACGTGGCAGCATTTAAGCTATTGAAGAACGGCTGGAAAAAGCAATTCTGGAATTTAGAACCAACTATCCAGATGTCGACGTAACTAAAGCACACGTAGCACCGATTCTGCAAAAAGCTGTGACAAACCATTTGCATCCTACAACTATCGAAGGATTAACTATGGAATATATGAGTGTCAAATTGCTAAGGGCAATTTGACACTCATATATTCCATAGTTAATCCTTCCGCTATAATATAGGTGTCGATGTATTAGTTACTTAGTTATTTATAAGTAAAATAAGTTGTGCCTTTTCTTAAGAGTGCCTGCTATTGGACGTTTTATTTATTTTGTGAAAAATTATGTGTGTATAAAATACTATTTTATTTATGTTGAAACATTACAGTTAATTCGCAGAAATCTAATAATTTTTCTGTGCATATGTATATTTTGTATGTACAGTTGTGAGCAAAATTTCCCGGACAAATCTTTATTTAGAAAACTAATGTAATTTAACAATAACTCCAGCGATTTCTTTTAATTTTTTACTGCTTGAGCGTCTTTGATATTCTACTAAATCGCTATATCCTGCATTTTTAGTCTAAATTACCTTTGATGCTGCCGCATATATATGCCGCCGAGAAAATCGAACCAAGAATTGCAAACAAAAATATTAATTCCGCTCTTAAACACGGTGGTGGAAGTCGATGGTGTGGGTTGCAATGGGTTACTATGGCGTGGGAAATGATGTCTGTGAAGTTAGTCCGTAAACGATGTCGGAAAAATGCAATGGCAACACTAACATACAAATATCACGATATTTTTGAATGTCATCCCGGAAAAAAAAATATGTCATGACAGTTTTTTACCATATCAATTCACAAAAATGTATAAATAATTTGTATTGAAAACTGATGCCAACCCGGAAAACATTATGTCACAATAAATTGCCTAACAAGAAAACAAATAGTTTTTGAAAACAAAACAACTTGTATGATACCAAAAAAAACATGAAATGATATATAATTTAAGTTAATAATATAGGAAAATTAAGTACACGAGTAGGAAAACACAAAATAAACCAAAATAATAATACAAGTGGCAAACAAATTCTTTGATTTAGAGCTAGGCTGTAGTCGTCTGAATTCGTAGTAGATGTCCATTAGCAGACACCGGACTATAAAGGTTTTGTAATTCAGGGATTGGCCTGTTTAAATAATAAGAGACTAACAAATTTAAGGTCTAACAAGAGTGAAAGACTCGAAATTGTGCCACTGTGTCACTGTAATTGTGTCACTGATTGTGATTTTTTTGTGATTCGGTACAAAAACCAACGTATGCCAAAAATGCTTCTTATATATACCATATGTGAAAGTGAGCAAATATTAAAAACGGTTGCTAAAAAAACGTTAGAGTCAGGATGGAGATGTGTTAAGAATGATCAGCAGGGACGACATATACCAGGTCACAAGCTCTCGGGGTGATACTATTAAAAAAATACGTGATCATATAAACAGCTTTCCATTCTATGAAAACCATTATACGAGAGAACGTTCGGCTCAAAAATATTTTTCATCCGACCTTACCTAGCAAAAAATGCATAAGTTGTACAATGAATCACATCCAACTTCAATATTTAAAATACCAAAAAAAAATCATTCTAATAAATATAAGGTATGCCATCTAACAATTACGGTGACGAAAGATCAACACAAATTGGCTGAATGTAAAAAGCAACACCAAGAGCACCACCAACAAGCGGATGGTGCATACAAAGCCAAAAACCACGACAAAATGTTGGCACAAAATGATAATTCTGGTAAAGTACTCACTTACAAAATTGTTTGCCCATCCCGAATTTATAAACATCAGTCTCATTTCGAATCGTCACAAACGATTGTTATGGACGTATAATCTTACCGTACATGACTGTATATCTCAGGCGAACCTGTTTGCATCATGTGACATGAAGCTATTGCACAGCGCGGGGCTTATGAAATTGTTTCATGCTTGCTTCGTTACCTGAACTTAATTTCGGACAACTGTAAACATCGTACATTGGGCGCTTTCAGGTCCGCCAACTGTTGGCAACATGATTAGTGAAATCATCGCCAAGTTGATTTGAAAATTTTATATAGTTCAAAATTTCTATAACGTTGGCTGTGATTTTACTCAACATGTTGCCAACTGTTGAGTGACCTGAAAGCGCCCATTGTATATTGACTCATGCTCTGCTCAAAACAAGAATAAGTTTGTGGCTGTTATGTTCATTTTGTTCACGCATGTGCTTCTTATGCACATATAGTGTGACGTAGACCACTCTTTAATATAGAGTAAGAAAAAAAATCACACGGCCATTCATCACCCAAGAAATTTTTGCCAATTTGTGCGGTTCGTCGGTTCTAAGATCCTCTGGATGTTTAAAATCTACTGGATTTACTTAATTTGGTAGACTCCATTTACCTTTTTTTTTTTTTTTTTTTTATTAAGAAATCTTTATTTCTGTATACTATTACAAATAATCATATGGATTATCTAGTAATTGTTTTATAAGTCAAGTAGTCCACTCTTGTGGGATGAGACCTATCAGTTCATCCCAGCTCTGTCAGTCCTTTGATTTAAGCGGCTCAAGGAACCACTAATTCTAAAGGTTTTGTTCTTTTTAGGCGCTTTGGTCCATTGGTGCGATCCAGTAGGTTCCGTAGCTCCTCGTTGTCATGCTGCTGCAGTCGCAAATTTTTGTATTTCATCGTTGACGTTTTCCATGTTTAAGTCTCGATGGAGATTGTCGTTTCTAATGATCCAAGGAGCATTCACAATGCTACGTAGTACTTTATTTTGAAATGTTTGAATGATCTTCACTGTAGTTTTCCTTGCGCAGCCCCAAAGCTGAATACCATACGACCAGATAGGTTTTAGGATTTGTTTATATAACAGCAGTTTGTTGTGCGTTGTCAGTTCGGAGTTTCTTCCAATAAGCCAGTGCATTTTTCTGAATTTTAAATTAAGTTCTTTCCTTTTCTTTTTAACATGCGCTTTCCACCTGAGTTTAGAGTCTAGCGTCATGCCGAGGTACTTAGCATTGTCAGAATATGGTATTTGTTGTGAATTCAGTCTAATCGGAATATATTCTAATTTCATATTTGTAAAGTTGATGTGTGTTGATTTCGATTCGTTAAGTGTTATTCTCCATTGTTTTGTCCAGTTATTTATTATATCAACAGCATTTTGAAGTTTTCTCGTGGACTCAACTATACTAGCGTCGGTGGTCATAACAGCTGTGTCATCAGCAAACGTTCCTATTCTAGCTTCTTCTATGTTTGGTAGATCATTTGTATACACGAGGTATAAAACGGGACCTAGAACACTGCCTTGTGGAACCCCTGCCAATATTTTCTTCAGTTTAGAGGATTCCCCTTCCTGTCTCACCCGGAAGTAACGGTCGTTGATATAAGACTTTAGCAATTCACAATGTTGTTTTGGCAAATCTCGTTGGAGCTTAAATTCTAGACCACGGTGCCAAACCTTATCAAATGCTTGGTCTAAGAATATTGCTGAGCATACTTCTTTTTTCTCCAGCGCTTCCTCAATTGTATCAGTAATCCTATGTACCTGTTCTATCGTTGAGTGCCTTTCTCGAAACCCAAATTGATGTTCAGGTATAAGATTTCTACTCCCTATAATTGGCTTTAATCTCTTTTTTTAACCTCAAACAGTCTTTTTGATGTTGTTGTTAACAAAGAAATAGACCTATACAATGTTTTGTCATTTAGTGATTTATTAGGCTTTGGAATCATTATGATTTCCATTACTTTCCACTGTCTCGGAACATAACATAGTCTAAAGATAGCATTGATTATGTGCTGTAGTTTTCTTAGTGCTTTTTCTGGTAGAGCTTTGATTATTTGCCCGTTATCAAGTCGTATCCAGGGGCTTTTTTATCTTTGAGATTTTTTAGTTCTTGTTTGAGTTCTTTCAGAGTAACTGGTAGCACAATGCCTCGTCTACTTTGCTTATAGGTGTTAGATATTCATTATCCGCTTGTCCAGTTGGTGGTTTGAAGGTATTTTCTAGGTGTTCGGCAAACAGATCAGCTTTTTGTTTTTCGCTGCGACCCAGGTTCCATCAACCATTCTAATGGGTGGCACTTGCATTTTAGGCCGTTTTAAACCTTTGGTGGCTTTCCACAGGGAATAGTCTGTGTCAGGTTTACCTGTCAGATTACTTAGGAAGCTTGTAACTGACTCATTCTTAATCTCCTTTATAAGTAGTTTAAGTTTTTTGCACAAGTTGTTTAGGATTGTTTTGTCTTCAGGGGCTCTGGTTCTCTGCCAAGTCTTACGAGCGCTTCTTTTTTCGTTAACCAACTCTCTCACTTCAACTGGATAATATATGCTTTTCTGTAATATTTCTGGCTGATCAGGAGTACTTTCCCAAGCCGCTTTTTGCACACTTAAAATGAGGTTTTCTAGTTCTTCTTCTATCGTATAAGCATTCGAGATCTGCACCTGTAGGTTGATGCTTTCTTCGACTAACTGTCGAAAGTATTCCCAGTTGGTTTTGTTATTTGTTAGTCTTGGGGGCTTGCCTTCCTTATTACTGTGTCACTTATTGTCATTAAAACTGAAGAATGGTCTGACGATAGCCCTTCTTCATTTTCAACTGCTAAGTAGTTTTCGGAGATACCTCTTGATATATAGAAATCCAGAAGGTCGGGAATTTTATTTTGGTCCGTAGGCCAGTTGGACATTTTTGGACATTTTAATGTCCATTTACCATGACTTTTATAAAAAATTAGCCACTGAAGGTCAGCCTGATTATCATCCAAACTTAACGGAAGAATCTGAAGATGAAAATTAATCTTAAGAATATGAACCTAATCTTGAACGATTTTATTATTTTGTTAAGTTTTTATATTTATTGACTGAAATAAAATATTGTTGAATTAAATTATCTTATGTTTTGTAATTTACTAAAATACTTTCTTCAAACATCTAAAGTATACATAAGAGAACAAACTACTTTGAAAAAAAATCGTTAAAATCATCTTAAGTGACTTAAGTATTAATTTATTACAATTTCATGTTTTTTGATAAAATCTTAGGTTATTAATTCGCGGTTAAATTAAAAATGGTTAAAGAAAGGTTAATTGCAATTATACAGAACTACGGGTACTACATTACCGGTTCTTTAATGTTTCGTTTGAAAGTTAAATCTTTAAGATGTTCTGACTTGTGAGTAGAGAACATACTTGGTAACGATCTTACATACTGCACTTACTATTTGAAAACTCAAACACCTAAATTTCACTTTTACCTAATGTAGGTTATATGAAGTGCGTAGACCCACAGACGCTATACGTTTAGTACGTCTAAATTACTTGTGATTAGATAAAAAAAGTACACATGTTTAATTGTTGTTGTTGTTAGAGTACGTGTTTAAATTTTATTCAATAAAATTAAAACAAACAGCAACAACAAATGTTGAAAACTTTTTGAGCCGTGAAATAAAATTTACAAATTTTTTGTTCAATCGGGGGCGAATTAAATTTTTAGTGACTTTATGAATTTATTGTCAAATTAAAATTACTATTATTTTTAACGTTTTGTTATGCATATCCAACCTATTTTATTAATTTTATGATGTAGATTGTAGACTCTTTCATGACGGAATAATACATATTACATGACAACAACAAACAATGGTTTGACAATACCAAGGTTAGGGTTAATGTTTTAATTAAGGTGTTCATCAAAAGTTTGCATGCGCACAAGACTAATTATCAAGATGTTTGTAGCGTGGTAAATATATGAATTGTATTTTTATAAAAACTATAGTAATAGTTTTCTGCGTCGAGCCATACTATAATAAGTAAGGGAAATAGTTCGTTGCCTTTTTTGGTTGACATTGAAACAAAGAATAATCTTACTTCAAATGAACTATATTACACCAAATATGTGCCATGTTGATCGATGATCTTTTGTCATTTTTCTGGTAAAGCCATGATCCCATCACTATGTAGAACTTCTGTAGTTTAGAGGCAAAAAATCGAGACAACTCATTTTCGCAGGCCTCTTTTGAATTTATTGTAAAATCATTAAGCTGGTTATGCATGGACCGGAACAAATGGTGGTCCGATGGTGCAAGGTCAGGATTATATGGTGGGTGCATCAAAACTTCCCAGCCAAACTCTCTCAGTTCCTGCCGGGTCATCAATGATGTGTGTGGTCTGGACGTTTTAACTGAATTGCTTGCCTTGAACGCATTAGTTGCTGACAGTAAAGATTATAATCAATCGTTTGACAAGGGGCCAGCACCTCATAATGCACGATTCCTTTCCAATCCCATTTGGCAAGCTTCACCTCGCTTCCTTCATGATCGTTTTTGGACTACGTTGTCGTTTCTTATCCACTTTTCATCACCATTTATCATTCGCTTTTATTTAAAACTGTTTTGTGATCAATATTTTAGTTCTTTACCAAATGCTTGGCTTATATGCCGGTCTTCTTCAATTTTATGCATGATTTCATTGCTTTTCCAGTCGTTGGTCGATCAGGGCAAAGTGCATCTTTGACATCCATATTTTCAGAACGTAAGCGTGCGAACCATTTCTTTGCTGCTGATCTTGATAAAGCATACATTTTTTCGCAAGCCTGCACCGCCTTTTTATACCTTTGTCGTAATAAAATTGCTAAGATATCGAATTTTTTCATTATTTATCTCCATGTTTAAAATGTTGTAACATTTTGGTCACTTCACCGATTTTAATGTTTTGTATGTCAAAGTGCAAGTTAAAATGTCATCTTTTAAATACACATAATTACCCGATACGATCACTAAATACTGAGTTATTTCCATGTAAATCCATCTACCGGGAAAAAGGCCATGAACTTTGTCCCCTACCCTTTCTTATTGCAACTATGTAATTTTCTTATCACTGATTACCGTGTCCATAATCAAAGTGCAATCTTGAAAATGATTAGCTTAAGTATTTTCAGAAATATTACGAAGTAGTGGAAAAACTGATAAAAAGTATATATTTGCATGAAATATGAGGTCGGATTTCTCTTGAGATTTTAACTTATTCCAGTACGATTCCTTTTGCTCTAGGATTACCGTTTTATTAGAAAGCACTTTACGGTGAACAGAAGAAAAAACCACTGGACAGGCATATTAAGATACTGACATAGATTGAACAATTAAAAAGTGAAAAGAAATAGTTGGCGTAAGATAATCCGAACCACTATATATAATAAAAAAATCTAAAAATGTAAATTAGTTCATTCTTAATGTCAAATTTTAAAAGTGTAATTTTCCTTTGATGGTTGTTTCCATTTCAACAGAGAAACCAAATATATCATAATCGTTTCAAAAATGGTTTAGCTTCAAACGAGTTAGCCATTTTCCAAAACCACATTTTTATCTGAGCTTCAATCAAATTTGTTGTAAAGTGGTTGATCTCAATTAGGAATTAGCTATTTTTCAGGGAATACCATCGTATTCTCGAATATTTTATTACCAAAATGATGTTTTTGACTAGATCAAAAACTTACTAGTAGGCAGTTTCCCAAATACCAAATTGCCAAAAATAAAAATTCCGAAAAATATCCCAAATCACCTTTTGTAAATTTTTGATTTTTTGGGTAAAAAAATTAATCTAAAAAAAAAAAAAAAAATGCATTGCGAAGCGACGGGAGCGCAGCGACCCGCCCGCTATAACCCGATCCTATACTCCAGCTACTATCGATTTTTAATATTCCTATAAACTGAAAAAAAAAATTTACTAGGGAGCAAAGCGACTCGCCTTATATAACCGACCCTAAACTTCCGCTCCTATCGATTTTCAAATTTTAAATTTCGCGTTTTGTCTATCGCGTTTTGAAATATCGCAATTTGAATATCGCATTTTGTTCCATATCGTGTTTTGTACCGTATCGCATTTTGAAATATTGCGTTTTGAAATATCGCGTTTTGATTTCGATTCATTTGGTTTTATTTTCGGTAAATTTTGGGATTTTTATTTCGATATTTTTATTTTTTTGAGATTTTGTGTTCGAGCAATTTTTTTTTGGCAAATATATTTTTCGTATTATGAGTTTTGAGATTTTTGTTGTTTGGATTATTATTTTCGGGATGGCATTTTGGGATATTTTTTTCGCTAATAAAATTTTTGGCCTTTCGATAAAATTGAATAATTTCCAGGACCCTCAACTCACATCAACTAAAAAAAAGGTTTTTAAAATCATTATAAACCACAAAATTCACGGAACAAGATACTAAATACAATGCAACAACAACAAGAAATATTCGCGCGAAAAACCCTGTGCAAAAGCATATATTTTTGTGTTCGAACAAATCTTCGACATTCGTTTTGTCCTACATAATATGTAGGATATTATAGTACTATATTATAGTTCCATCTCCATGAACAATGTTAATAAATGGTCTAGTTCCACCCTAGTTGATCGCATTCTAACACTTCTGCCAAAACTTTTTCAGAATCCCACTTTCATTCATGGTATTTTTCATCGTGATCCGTTAATAGTTCCATAACTGTTTCTAAAAATTATTATACATAGAACCTCATTTCCATCCAACATACCCAATTTCATCATAATCGTGTAAGTAACTACTTAATTTTTTCTCATTAAGAATTTTCTCAAATTCCCTCCAAAATTCAGTACAGAATCCAATTTCCATTCGTCTTACTTAATTTCTTCATGATCGGTTAATAAATTAACGATGGAACAGAAGTTCCTGATTTTTTGTTAAAGAAAAGTAACTTCGATTATCATCAAAATTTACCATATCATAAAAATGTCGCTTGGTTAGAAAACGCACGCCATATCCATATACTAAAAGATGGACGTATTACAAAATAGGCAACTTTGAAAATAGTCAACTTCTCTTTGGAGCGGCTTTTATTTGTAACGTTTTGCTTGGTCACATTGATTCAGCTTACATTTTGAAAAACAGCAATTTCCATGCAAGGCATTTCGAAACCATGAGCTTTAGCACTAAGAGACACCATTCCACAAACTATGGAGAAAACAACCCCATTTATCGGTTGTCAAAAATATCAATGATCAATTTGACTGTCGTTTATCAAAGGACGGACGACCTCTTCCGTATCGGGGGGTCGGGTGTTAGTCTGTTTTGGTCAGTTGCTATATTGTGGTAATTTGCTCTTCGATAAATTATCTTTTAACTATCTTTGAGGTCTTCCGGGTAATACTCAAAATTTAATGATTTTTATTAAAATATTTTAAGTAAAATACATCTTACACATGACGACAACATATAATCGTTTAATTAAAGAAAATACTTGATTTACTTTATCGATTTTAAACAAAACCACTGGATACAATTCGCAATGTTCCGCAAACACATTATGTTTTACAAAACTATACCGTTACGGTGACTGATTTGGCCAACCATTTAAACGGGAAATTATGAAATATTAATTTACTACAGTTTTCATTAGTCCATTTAGTTGTGTTACACAAACACAAATTTCACAAAGAGAATTAAATCGGAAATGCCCCCTAAAAAGTCCTTATAATTACTAAAATTACAAATATTACCAATTTCGAATTATGTTTTTAATCCATTAGCTCGTTGCACAAACACTTATTTATAAATAATGCACTAAATGATTAATCACAAAGAACGTGCAGGTCTCACTATCACACAAGTAAATGGTAAGAACAAATTAACCACTCTACCACAAATTTTTCACACACATACAATTTTCTGAACAAAACTTAAAGCTTTTATGCTTATATCGATCTTTTCCAATTGAGCACTTAACGTATAATGAAAGTAAATCGCACTTTTCAGGTGACAACAACAAATAATAAATACAAATTTATGGTAAAAAAATAATAATTTCGAATATGTTGTCATATAAACATACAACTGATACGTAGTTCATACTCGCATATATGAGTTTATTTTTGACGATATAGTGATAGTCATCCAGAAACCGTGCTTCCGGTTTTTATTGAATATGAATTTATTAATGTAAGCATGTATTACGATACACACATCATGGACTGTCTCTATTTCTAAATTATGTATAGAATTTGTTCTGTATTTAGTTTAGTTTTTGATGAAGATTATTTGAAAATGATTCTACTTCCATTCCAAATGAACTTCCCGTTTTGTTTTTTTGGCGTTTATCTGAATTTTCGCATAAATTTTAATTAATTAAAAATGATTTATTTATATGTTTGCTATGTGTGTGGTAATTAACACTCTATTCTTCATTCACATATTTTGAATTATATCCGATAAAATATTTGGAGCACATGAAAACCCCAAGGTCTAAATTAATGGTGCACTCGTGCATCTAAACTTCTAAAGTTTAATTACAATGTTACCCTAATTTCTTAGATTGAACATAAACAAGATTCATATGTTTTAGTTACGTTTCAGTAATTATTTTAAACCAAACCATAATTGCTAAGCGATATTGTGATTTGCAACGTATATAGCTGACCTATTTGACCTTTGAAATGAGTCTGAATTAGATTAACAGATTAATTATACATACAGTATACGAATTTTGGATAAATATATAAAGCACAGAATGTCATACAATTCTAAATTAGTAATTTTTTACAATCATTTTACTTGCGGTGGAGTTTGCAACAGGTCAACCAGACAGTTTTCAAACACGTTAAACAGAAACTTTTTAAATAATAATTTATTGCTGATTATGTGATAATCTTTTTTTAACCCATTCCCGCACACTTTTATATCGATGACCGTGCTCAGAAACACACTTTTTTTTCAATTGATTATGACAGCCATATGAAATTGAGCGTCATTTATATGTTTGGAAGTGAAAATTATCACATTTTCTCACAGTTTTTCCATGAAAACTCTCGACGGCTATAGCCGTCATTTGCTCATCACATCATTTTTTTCATATATTTCCGCCTACAGAAACTAAAGCCGGCTATAGCCGTCGTTTGCGCGAACATAATAGGACGGTTATAGCCGTCATTTTTTTCTGTAGGCGGAAATATATCGAATTGCTAATTATGAAAAATCGCACAAAAAAATAATTGATATGTTATTTATCTGGAATGTTACATCTTTTTTTCTTTGATGTATTACTGAATAATTA
The DNA here is from genome assembly GCA_947310385.1 of Nephrotoma appendiculata. Lineage (NCBI taxonomy): Eukaryota > Metazoa > Arthropoda > Insecta > Diptera > Tipulidae > Nephrotoma > Nephrotoma appendiculata. The sequence continues at coordinate 179,384,826 of OX371223.1, read as the reverse complement.
ACAAAATAATGCATTAGTACACTTCGTAAGAATGATGTTCCTTTTTTATTAATTAAAATATGCAGGACGGCTATAGCCGTCATTTGCATATATATCAACAAAAATTTGACGCCTATAGCCGTCATTTGCGGGAATGGGTTAATTGGCAAATTTGCTAGAGGTAAAATTGTAGATTAACATCGTACAGTGGATCAAGTTGAAGTTTTTAAAATGATGTAGAAATTAATTTTGCCGTTTTCAAAAATTGAGCTAATGGTGAAAATAAATTAAAAATTATATCAGCTTGAAAAGATAAGCTTTGTTTAGGTTTATTGATTTGGTTGTAAGCATACAGAGAAAACTATCCCTTTAACCATATTTTGGTTATGCCTACCTTGGCGATTCGCCACATTTCTAAGTTCTTGAACCCCTTCATATTAAATGAATGGTATTTTTGCTTGAATTCGCATCACTGGAGGAATATCGTGTATTGTACTGAATAGGTGTACCATACCAAATATGTATAAGGCATTAGTTGGTTGTTAATCTATTTTGATAAAATTACTTCGTCCTTCGGATGGGGTTGTAATCTGCCATGAAGTAGTAATGGTGTTTCGATAATCTTCTCCCCCCTGTACTACTGCTAAATTGCAAGGTACATCCCTTAGGTGTTCTTTAGCGACTCGACTATAGGTATATTCAAAAGATTACATGTACGGTATTGGATTTGCGAATTACAGAGCACTGTCTACTATATGTTGAACTATCAGCCAGATTCTGTCTCAGTCCCCTCAAAAAAACAAAACAAAAAGAATGTACTTTCCCTTTTACTGATGACGGTAAACTAAAATATATACTCACATTTGAAGAATGGGCGCGGTTTTTAATTGTAAAGATGCATCAGTAGCGTTGGACAAATTCATAGAAATTGTCTCTAAGCATGAAAATGAATTGAATTTTGTTGCATATTCCACCATTTTGTTCTATTGCTTGATTCTCATTGCTGTAGTTTTCTTGTTGCGCTACTTTTATAACACATAATAAAGCCCTTCCATTTTATCTGAATTGAATGCATGAAGACTCCTTTTCTCATCACCTTTGTCTATAGATCGTACTTTATCGGAAAAGCGGTATATTCAAGCCAAAATTCTTAAAAATTTCCTGATGCTGGAGAACTTATTCAATAAAGTACGAATGGCATTTTCATCTGTAAGCACATCAACTTTGTCCGCTCCTCCATTTTATCACCAACGTTGCCGATTTGCAAAGGAGCGGTTTGAAGCAGTTTGGTGTAATTCCGGTCCATTCCACCACAAAACAAATGTAAAGTTTGATGGCATCATAGACGACTCCACATGAAACCATCGATTTCTACTACTAAGTTTCCAAAATTTTTGTATTTCTTTTTGCTATATATGGCTTCCATCTTCTTGGTGTTGGATAGCCAATTGAGGACTATTTGTGAATCAGTCCAATAAAACGTATTTGATAAAATCTTAACTGCTAGTGACATCTTTACACTTTACCAATCTAGGTAAACTCACAGTCTTTATCGGAGCGACCTTTGTCTTTGTTGCCACCACAGTATTAATTTTGTATATTCAACCAACATTCACTCTACTATTATATATGACGGCACCACACGCACTTTCTGAGACATCCGAAAAACCATGGAGCTCAAATTTTATCTGTGAGTTTAAATTAATCCAGCGATTAACCCTGATATTTTCCAGCATTTGCATTTCTGGTTCACATTTTCTGGGTTGGCAATTTGTCATCCCACTCCAATTTCTCCATCTATTCTGACGATAGTGTTCGTTTTGTATGCTGTGTACGATCATCTACAGAAACCTTAAATTAAAAATACACAAAGCATGGAATTAAATTCTAAACCCAGAACCTTTACAGTGACATCGTCCCTTTATTTGATACTGCGAGTGGTTATTTCTTTAATATCTTCTGAAATCGAATTCATTAGGTCATCATAATTTGATGTCCATTTTCTTAAGGGAAAACCACTATGAGCTAGTAACATAATAAGCTGTTTTATTAATATTTTTGTTTCTTTTAGATCATCTTCACCGGACATAAAGTCATCCATGGCTTGAGGATATTGAGGTATAGCTAAGAATGGTGCAGAGGCGGTCCCATAGATTACTGTTCTTAGTCGATATGTTTTTAGTTCATCCGTTGAAGTTCATCGCCATAAGAATCTTTGAAATGGACTGTGTTTATCTCAAACCCATATCTGACGGAACATTTTCTCTATGTCCGCCTTGAAAACTATCTAGTGCATTCTGAAACGTAATAATATATTAAATAAAGAATCTTGAATAGTTGGACCGACTAAGAGTCCATCGTTCAATGATTTACCGTTCGTTGTCACTGGTGAACCATCAAACACCAACCTCACCTTCGTAATGGCATTTCCCTCACTTTCGTAATGGCTTGGAAACAGTGTGATGTGGTAGATAGTAGCCTGGTGTGGATGGATTCAGCTCTTGAGTCATGTGTCCGAGTGCTTCATTCTCTTTCAAAATATTTTATATTCCTTACTTAAGACATTATTTTTCTGTAATTTGCAAAAGCGGTAAATCATTTAGTGCCACATGCCTTGACTGTCCCAACTGTAACTCTTTCCGAAATGGTAAACCAACTACATATTTGTTGTTTGCGGCTCTGGACACTATTTCTTGTATTTTTGAACGCACTTAGTTTCTTCTTATTTTAATACTCTCGTCTCTTATGTCTCCTTTATCTCCCAAAACCATCTTAAACTTGCATCGATAACTATTAATAAGTTGGTTTGTGTTTGACTTCCATAACCAACATTTGGTTCACCAGTAACTATCCAACCCAATTTATTATTTTGCGCTATCACCTTGATCCCGTTTCGTACTTGCTCATTAAATTGTAAATCAAAGAAATAATCACCGCCTATGAGTATATCCACATTCTTGGTTTGAAAGCCATATAAGATTTTTTTGAAAGAGTCTGAAGCACTTGGACACATGATTTAAGATTCAAATCCATCCACACCAGGCTGTTTTACTGCTATTACTATCTACCACACCATGCTGTTTTGAAGCCAGGAAGTACTAGTGCTAACTCCCTGCTTGGTTCGAAAGGTTCTGGAGACCTCGAGGCCTGAAGAGAAAAAGCACCCTAGATATTCCCATTCCCAAAGCGTTTTTCGTCTACAACTTTCAATGTCGAGCCCGTGACGAATCCGATATGGCAATCCGAGGCCGCTGACTAGGGTTCACAATCAAAATGTTTTTATGAGAGAAGGTTGTTGGCCTGTGGCTCAACCCGCTTTTCACGTGTCTGGGTCACGCACTGGTGAGAATCACAGACAGACGCACCCCTCAGCCACTCCCATCCTGAAGAACAGACGCTGATTTGGTATTGGTTTTGGGGCACTCATGACTCGCTCTGACATGTAGTGTCCATTCCCCTACTCGTCTCCACTACATTGCCTAATTCGCGCAAGGAGGTATGAATCTAGGAATTCGCCCACCTAAACTAAGACAGCTATACACAGATTCCCAAGCGGTCATGCATGTAAGTACTAACTATGCTCAATGTTTGTTGAGTTCAGTGATCGAACGAGAACCGGTATATTAAATATGGTGTGGTCGATGTTGGCTATGTCTACCTTGGCCATTTCGACCAAGTACATTTCAAAATTTTTGAATTCCTACATATTAAACGAACAGTATTTTTGCTTGAATTCGCATCAGCGGAGGAATATCGTGTATCATACTGAATGACCGTGTTTCGATAATCATCGTACGATTCTCTTCACTGTACTCCTGCTAAATTTCAATGGTTCATCCCGTAAGTGAATTTACCACTGATTCGTCTGTTCGATTCTCTTTATTTAAGATGATTATACATAGTAATTTGTCCCTGATAAAGGTGAATCATTTTTTTCCATTTTATGAAGAGTAACTAACACTTAATAAATACTGTGAAATTAACCGACTTTTCTTTAACGAAAATGAGATGTTTCTCAGTGGTTTAGAGTAAAGTTATTTTTTCTTACATGTTGTCTGAGAGGTTTTTTGTGTTGTAGTCGAGTTTTTATTGAAAATTCGTTTTCAAAAGACGATTTTGTAGAAAATAATTTATAATTTTTATCACCAATCTAATTTGGCCCTTGTGGAGTCGAATGCGTTATTGTGGCTTATGTTTGTGTTTGCCTGTCCTGATGTATTCTCCTTTCGATTTTTGAACTAATGAGGTGTTGCTTTTGGTCGAAAGGAATGGAAAAAATGTATTTTAGTTTAGTTTAATACTTTCATAGAGGCTAAATGGTATAAATACATACCTGCCTTTGCTTTTCTTATCATTTTTGATTATTTAAATATTGTCTGGAGGATTATTAAATGAACTTTAGGTTATAATAAATTTAATTTAATAAAAATAACGGTTTTAAGATCTCTGGTTTAGCACATTAGGCAGAAGGCAATGATAGACTTGGATATATAATTTAAATTTTAATTTATTACATGTATTTAAATAAAAATTAAATTACAAAATAATTAATGTTATTTCAGAATAAAGTTCTCTTTTTTGTGAAAAATTTGTAAATTTTAGTTTTAAGATTAGTTTGTTAGTTAGTAAGTTAATAGTTAGTTAGTTAATTAGTTTTATAATGTTCAGGAAGTCGAAAAGAGAATTAATTTAGATTTAATTTCTTGCATCCTTACACGCATATGAAATAATCATATTTTTTCTTAGGTGCTGATTTAATGAAGCACTGTTGAAGATCAATATCATCGTTAACCGTTAAACCTATTAAACCTTTAACCTTCCTTATGGCTAGGTGTGTGGAACCGGATCGTTCCGTCCTTAAAATAAGTATTTTTCCCATACCTTCTTCTTGTTATGTACAAAAAAGCTGCCGCCGTTATCCGGCACATCTTGTCCAGTACTTGATCATATACAGTCCAAGCAATCAATCAATAAGTCAAGTTCTGGCATGGGCAAATATGCCCCTGAAACATTTTGCAATTTCAGTTAGTTTATCTGAATATTTTGCAATTTCAGTTAGTTTATCTAGCCACCCGATGGCAAAGTGGTCAGCATGCTTGCTCCAGCGACCGGAGATCTCGGGTTCGATTCCCTGTGGTGACAAGGAAAAAAATTTTCATGACTGGTTTAGGATCAATGAATTAATCACTCATTATCCGTAGTGAAAATATGTTTATGAAACCTCATTTGAGGCGGCGAAATCCCTTGATGGGATAGTGCCAGAGAGAGAGAGAGAGAGAGAGAGAGACAGTTAGTTTATCTAATGCAAACGTTCCTTGCCAAAACATGACAAAATTTCAGAAGATTGTCATCATGGTGGTTCTGATAAGGGTAAATATATCCCCAAATCGTAAAAGTTGAAACTTATACATACAAATTACACGTGTTTGAGTAGTTGTGACTAATTGTGTAGTTTAGAGGCAAACTGGTGTCGGCGGATATTTTCATTTTGTTTATTGAAAACGTCGTTATTTAATTGAATTGTTTCAAACTAATTGTTTTCCCTTTCAAAACTATAACTTCAAGTTAGGACTGGTTATACACACAGACTCTATTCCTTTTTTGTGTGGAATTTAAAACCGTTCAACAAAACGATTTTGGCGCTAAAATTGCTAAACATTTAAATATTTATTCGTTATAAAACAGTTGTGATTATGGTAGCTTGTTGGACAGTCGTAATATTTTTTAATATATTTCATTAAATACCTTTGGCTTTCCCGTCACAGCTGTTTGTTTTAATTTTATCGCGAAAAATAAATCTAATTTATATTACAATTTTTATTTATTTTTAATTAAAACCTAACGCATTACGTACAAAAATGCCGAACGTGACTGAAAATAAACCGCCAGACATTATGATGTACAAATGTCACAAGAATCATGAATTGAAAACCTATGTCTGTCTAGTGTGTGGAGAGGGGTACCATTTGAGCTGTCTTGAGAAACTTAGCCAAGTTGTTTATGTTAAAGGTGCTTTGGTTATATGCAACAAACACACACAAGCTGATGAACTAAAAGCGAACCGGCGCCCCACACGGCGAGTGAGCAGACATCAACTCAGGTGATAAAAGAACAGCTGATCCAAATGAGAAACAAAGTACATGATTACGAGTATCTTAAACAGCAAAACGATACTCTAACCAAACTAAATGATGCATTACAGGAAAATATACATTTATTAAAAGAAAGAACAACACAAAAAAGTTACAGTGACACATTAAAATCCGCAAGATCTATCGAACAGCCTCATACAATATACACTAGTTACAATACAAAGAAATCACCGAGTCTTATAATATCCAGCGATCATTACACAGAAGACAAAATTGCCGAAATTATTAAGGAAAAAGTCAATCCAGTGGAGTCCGAAATTGGCATTAAGCAATTTAAAATTATTAAAGAGAAAAAAACGATTAAAATGGCCTGCTGAGACGAGGCAGAAAATACAAAACTTGAAGCGTTACTAAGAGTTGCCATGCCAGCACAGATCCGTGTTGAACAAGAGGTCCTAAACAATCCTAGAACAAAAATATGAACATTCAAACAGAGTATACAAATGAATCCCTAACTAAAGCCATATTGGAACAAAACAACTTCCACCATGAAAACCCAAACATCACAGTGAAACACATAGCCAAACAGAGAAATGGACAAAATAGTTTTACTGCCTATATTGAAACAGATCCAACATCTTTTAGAACAATAATAGAAAAATCGAGACTGAGCATAGGGTGGGAAAGGTGTAGAGTATTTGAGGACCTCAACATAAATAGGTGTTTCAATTGTAATAGTTACTACCATAGCAAAAATAAATGTAACAAGAGTATGTCATGCATAAAATGTGGAGACGAAACCCACAAAGCAAATGAATGTCGCAGTAAGGAACTTAAATGTTCGAACTGCTCCTGGGCAAACAATAAATACAACACAAAATATCAAACAAATCATGCAGCTAATGACACACAGAATTGTCAGTACTATAAAGCTCAAGTTGAGAGGATCAGGGCTTCTACAAATTACAATGTCCAGTAATTGTTTGTCGTTGGAAGCTGCCAAATATAAAAATACTCTTGAGTGTAAAAATGCAATAACTGAAAAAATAAGCGGACTAACGATGCTCCACCTAACCATCCGCAGTATAGATAGGCATTTTGAGGAATTTTGATGGAACTGATGTTATTGTATGCACTGAAACTAGAAATGTAAACCCTGATCTTTATGGCATAATGGGATACAATGCTTACTATAACGATGGCCATGTCAACAAAAATGACGGAGTAATAACCTATATAAAATCCGTTATAAAACAAGAACATAAAGTTGATATTGTTGGAACATGTTCGATCAATGTGACCACCGTAACAAAGAACCAAATAGTATATGAAATCAGGGGAGTTTACAGATCACCATCAATAAATGAAATCCTTTTTATTCAAGAAATGGACAATTATCTCAACCAAGTGAACTCAAGAAACGAAAAAATACTAGTAGGAGATATAAACATTGACATCCTAAATTCAAACAACCACATATCTACTAGCTACTTAGATATGCTGGCAATCAATGGTTTTATACCGCTCATAAACAAGCCAACGAGAGTAACTTCAACATCATCCACATGTATTGACCACTGCTTCATTAAAACTACAAGACCTGTTGAAACAATCACAGCTGGAGTTTTGTTCAGTGGAATCACTGATCACTTTCCAATAGTAATCCAAACACAAGAAAACAATTCAGAAAACAAAAAATCTGGAATCAGTTGTACAAAAACCACGAACTACAGGAAATTTCGCTCAATCCTTTTGCGTATGGATTGGTCTAAATTGTATAACGAAAACGATGGAAATGAGTGTGCCATGATTCTCCACTCCACTTTGATGGATGCGAAATTACAGAGCTCAGCGACTCGCAAAATTCGGAGCGATAATAGAAAACCATGGATTATACGTGCCTTGATTAACACTAGAACGCTCTTCGGGTGAAATTTCACCCATTAATGATTTTAAAGTTATTTTATCTTTTTATTATGAAACTCAGGATGGTTAAAATTTTTGAATTCGTTTGCATTATTCGTTTGTATTACAAATCAAATATTGAAATATATGATATATGGATGGATATGTATATAGATTTTATATAATATACGAGGGTATATCAAAAAGTCTTGCAATATCATATGAAAAAAAAGAGTGAGTGAGACAACAATATATTTTTCAAAACCATTTTTTGTCGCGATGAAACTTCTAGAAGAACATTTCGATGTAAATTTTACAGTTCGTTTGTTTTTGTCAATTTAGTAACACGTGTTTTGAATTTTTATTAAAATGAATGAAATTGAATATCGCGCCATTATTAAATTTTTCTGTAAAGATGGACGAAATGCAATTTATATATTCAACTATATATCAAAAGTTTACGGCAAATCTGCACCATCATATGTCACAGTAACAAGGTGGGTAAAATTATTCAAAAGTGGTCGGGAGTCATTAGTAGACGACAACCCCTCGGGTCGGCCAGCAGATGCTATTAGCCATGAAAACGTAATTTTGGCCGAATCTATTGTATTGGAGGACCGGCGTATTTCTGTTCCAGGGTTAGCGTGGAGACTTTCCCTTTCAAACGGTACCACATATACTATATTACATGACCACCTTCACATGTCGAAAGTAAGTGCGCGATGGGTTCCCCGTTTGTTGAATGCAGAACAAAAAAAAATGCGTGTTCAAACTTCAAAGGCGATATTAGATATGTACAAAGAAGATCCAGAAAATTTCTTGGATAACATAATAACAGGCGATGAAACATGGCTTCATCACTGGGATCCGGAATCCAAACAAGAATCGATGCAATGGATTAAACGTAGTGAACCACCACCAAAGAAATTCAGAACTCAACCGTCTGCTGTTAAGGTTTTGGCAACAATTTTTTGGGATTCTGAAGGAATTTTGATAATCGATTATATGCCACCGAAAACCACAATCATAGGCATATATTACGCAGAGGTTTTCCGAAAATTGAAAAAAGCGATCCGGGAAAAACGGCCAAGGAAAGTTAGGAAAAAAATCTTGCTTCTTCACGACAATGCACCAGTGCACAAGGTTAATATTGCTCAAGCTGCATTAAAAGACTGCGGCTTCGTGGAAATTCCGCATCCACCGTACAATCTAGACTTGGCACCCAGTGACTAGTTTCTGTTTCCCAATTTGAAAAAAATACTAGGGGGCCGGAAATTTTCCAGTGACTATGAAGTACAGTCTGTTGTAAATTAATATTTTATGGAGCAAAAGAAATCTTTTTTTTAGAGGGTTTAGGCAAGTTAATTGATCGATATGACAAATGTATAAACCTTAAAGGAGATGATGTCGAAAAATAAAAATATGGCTGTCTCACTCACTCTTTTTTTTCATATGATATTGCAAGACTTTTTGATTTGCCCTCGTATATTCGGGTGAAATTTCACCCGAGCAATGCATGTGTAATTTTTTTTTGAGAGTCGTATGAGGGTTAAACAAATAAGAAAACGAGACAAATTACATAAAACAGCACTGAGGTCCAATAATGAGCAACTTTTAAATGAATTCAGGATTTTTCGAAATACCCTAAATGCTGACTTGAAAAAAGCACGATATTTTTCATCAAAGATCAAAGGGATATATGGAATATGGTAAGTGACTTCATGTTAAATAGAAGACATAAAAACAGAAGTATGCAAGACATTCGCGTACTAGATCCAAATGGTAATCTTACCAGATCAGATGAAGAAACAGCAAATGAGTTCAACAATTATTTCTCAAAAGTGGGAGAAACTCTAGCACAACAAATACCTAGCAAACATTTTGATTATACGTCCATGATCAAAATATCGAACTCGTTCCTGCTACTTCCCGTGAGTGTTGAGGAAGTTTTCAAAGAAATAATGCTGCTGAAAGAAAACAAAGCATCTGGATTTGATGGATTCACAACGCGACTTATCAAAAATGTAGCTTACGTGATCGCCGGGCCATTGGCCCATACGATAAACGTAAGCTTCTAGTCCGGAATATTCCCAGATCTCTACAAAAGAGCCCAAATTACACCGATCTACAAGGCTGGCAGTAAAAACAAAGTTGGGAACTACAGACCTATATCCGTGATATGTAAATTTGGGAAGATCATGGAGAAAAGTATTTACAGGAGTCTAATGCAGTTCCTTACAGAACACAACGTCATCAATAAAAATGGTTTCAGAGTTTGGTTTCAGGCAAAAACTGTTCACCGAAGATGCACTGGCCGAATTCACAAACATAATATATAAAAATGTAGATAAAGCGAAACCAGTTTCGTCAATATTCGTTGACTTAGCAAAAGCCTTCGATACCTTAGACCATGGATATTTGATAAGAAAACTTGATTATATAGGCATAAGGGGTCATGCAAAGGACCTAATTGTAAGCTATCTAAGAAACAGGAATCAAATAGTGAAAATAAACAATGTCGAAAGCAGAGCTCTTATATCATCCTACGGAGTTCCCCAAGGAACTGTACTCGGACCCTTATTGTTCATACTCTACATCAACAACCTCTTCAACGTCAAAATACCAGGAAAAATACTATCCTATGCTGACGATACATCAATAATCTTTGAAGGGAAAAATTGGGAGGAAGTGTTTGAAAAAATGCAAGTAGGAATGGCAACAATCCAGAACTGGTTCTCCAATAACTCACTGACAGTCAACATCGACAAACCAAATTTCATTTTGTTTGGATCACACATAGATGCGATACCACCAATACAAGAAATCCCGTTCACGTATACTGGAGGAGCAATGCTCATAAAGAGGACTAATCATACAAAGTACCTCGGAGTCACAATTGATGGTCATTTGCGCTGGGACGAACACCTCAAAAAACAAAAAACTGAGATACCTTCCATTCACGTTAAAAAAATTACGAAACATAATCAGCACAGAAATTTTAGCCAGCAGCATTTACCATGGTTTATTCTCATCAATCTTACGATATGGAATACTGACTTGGGGTGGAGCATGTAAAACCCACATCAATATCACTCCACTAGAAACACTCCAGAAAGCCGCTTTCAAAAACATATATAACAAGCCACGTCTATATCCAACAATACTATTGTTTGAAGAAACCGGAAAGCTTGACATCAGAAAACTATTTCTCTCTATAGTTATTTTACATTTGGCTGCATCAGGATCACTTCAAGAAAGCAGACTGAATATAAGAGTCACGAGGGCAAACATCGAACTCCAATTGAGAACACCAAAAATGTAGAAGTCTGTAGGCCAGAGGAGCTACACGTACATTGGTCACCGAATAATAAATGAAATGCCAACATCATTGAGAAGAGAACTTCTAACTTTTGAGAGCAAAAATAGAGCTAAAACTAAACTTCGAGTCACCATGTGGCTAAATGAAACTGATATTCAAAATTTTGATCTGTTCTAAATATCAAAAGAGATAAATCTAAAATCTAATTTTATATTTTTTATATTCTTTATACTTTTTATATTTTCATATTTTGTACTTTATATTTTTATACTAACTTTAAGTGTTATATATATTAATATTTTATTCTTGCATACGAGAATTTGAATTCTCAGGCAGATGTATCTAAGTCTACATTCTTGAATAAATTGATATTGAATTGACAGATTAAATTAAATATTGACATAATAGAATACTTAATTCTTCGATAAGAATTTATATAAGATGTTGATTCAATTAATTCATAAAAATACATTTTAGTGATTTATAACGGATTCGCAAGAAATACCAATTTTAATACAGCCCCAACACAGCAGAAAAAACCCGTCAACCGTTCTAAAATCGTCTTGGACTGGAAAAATGCAAAAGTTTAACCACTTTAACATTTTTAACGTTTAACCACTTAAGTGACGGCGTTTTTCGAGAAAGTGGGTCCATAAATTGTCAGGTTTTTTTTACATTCCTTTTAGAAAATAATTACCAAGTAATCTGAATTCAATGTTTTTTTTTCTTCAACTTTTTCCAAGTCACAAAACAAGCTTTGCTCGAGCAAGACTCGTGCAAATCAAAATCAATCGAACTACGTCCCCGAGTCACGCTCTGGCAAATCACTCAAGTGGTTAATAAAAAATAATCATAATATTTTCGATATTCTGGTACTAAATTTCCGAAAATGATCGAATGCAGCTACAATGGCAAAACAGGTATCAATGTACTCAGTTTTGCTAACTCCTTTTACGCCAATAGAAACAAAATCACAAAGGACTATTTTATTTTAAAATACTGCACCATTGAAGCTCCTAAACTAACGGATCGCGCTAAAAGTGACCCACACAAAATGCTAACAATTAAGCATTTTTGTTCTCAAATCTGGAGTGCCCAGACTTTGTAGACAGTATTATATCAGCGGCGTCATGTCAATAGAGAAGAAAGGAGGCGACATATGTCAGAAGCCAAAGTTAGTCGAGGATTTCATCAAGTCGTTTAGAACAGTCGAGTTGCACTATTGTCAAAGAACTAATTCAAAAAGACGGTGCTTAATTTTACAGTTATCAATTGTGGCATTGTGGACACAATATCAGCCCATCCTGAACTGCAAGTGAAATTAAGTTATTTTGGCACAGTGGTTAAAGCTTTGGCATTTGGATCGGAAGGTATCGGATTTGGATCGATAGGGACAGGATTCTCTCTCTCTCTCTCTCGAGCTTCACATCCAATGGAGGGATTTTGCCGCTCGCACTATGGTCCTCCATCTGTCTCAATCCATCGCTCTCGTCCTCCCGTTTCGACAACCTAGTATATGTAGATCTTGTTCGACATCGTCACGTCAGCGTAGTCGGGGTCTTCCTCTACGACGCCCACAGGCTGGTTGTTGATGGAACACTTTATTGGTCATCCGTTGTTGTGGGGACCTTGTAACGTGGCCGAGCCATCTAACTCGATTGGATTTAATGAATCCGATAATATCGCAAACTCCAAGAATTTGCTTATCTCGTAGTTCATGCGAATCCGACATTCATTGTTCGCGACTTTAATTGGACCAAAGATTGAACGAATGACCTTCCTTTCGAAAGTAGATAACAATCTACAATCGTCAGTGGTTATGGTCCAGCACTCACTTCCGAAAGCCAGCACAGGTCTTATGAGTGCTTTATAAAATGCGAGCTTGCACGACTGCGATAGATGTCTAGATCGCAATAATTTTGATTGGGCGTAGAAAACTCGATGTGCGGCAGCTATTCGGGCTTTTATATCTGCCTGCATATCATTTGATGATGTTATAACTGACCCGAGGTATTTAAAGTTTTCAACGCGATCAAAGTTATGGTCGCCAATTCCGAGATTTATCATGGAGATGTTCCTGGGTGTTGATACAAATTTGATTTTGCTGCAGTTCATCTTCAAACCAAGTCTTCTTGCCCAACGATCGAGCGATACGAAACTGTCTTTGATATCGCTAGGTCTTCGGCCAAGAATCCGAACAGGGACAGGATGCAAAAGAAAATTTTCATTAACAGATTATAATTCATTCTTCGAGTTTCTAAAAGAAACGAGGGATGATTTGCTAACACTCTCTTTCGACTGCCAAAAAATATGGTGCTGTTAAAAGTACTTGATCATCCTGCTTATTATAGCAGGCAAGTTTACCTATATTTATTTCGGATGGTCGATGTAGCAGCAAAATTGAAATTAATGACAGATAATTTATTTCTTTATCACTGGACAGACAACTTTTATAGAAAAGGATCCAATGAAATTTCTTGTGCGGTTTTCTATAGATTGTGCAATTAAGATATAAGTGGAATCACTACTGTTCTTTTGGGGTGTCGTGGATGTAGTGGACAGAATAAAAACTCCATCATGGTAGGAATGATTTTCTATTGGCTACAAGTGCGCCGTCAATTAAAAAATGGTCAGAACTGATATTTCCTAAGTTATTTGTAGTCTCCGGCCCAATGGAACTTCAAATTTCAGGAATCAAAGGTTATTCATGGTTGATATTCTACAAATCGGACTTGGGGAAAGCTTTGGCCGTAATAAAGAAGAATAGAGTAATTCAATAATTGAAACCAAATGAGTGTGAAGTTTATACCAATTAACAAAATTACGCATGTATTGGAAATCACACTGTTAAAATATTTCTTATAGGAATTTTGAGTGAAAATTTCAATTTCATGCAATTGAAAATTAGAATAATATTTAATAAATTAATTACATATTCTAATACTATGGTGCGAATGTATCGAGATGTTTTTTGTGGAAAACTATCACATTGCTCAGAAAAGTTTTTTGAGTAAAACTATTATCGGCTCCTTTTGATTTTCAGTGTATCCAATTCTGGCAAATGACAAGACATCACGGAGACTACTCCAAAAATCAATCATATATAAGTGGTTTTTTAAGGCCTGAATTAGCGCGGAAAAATATCACAATGGACTTGCAAAATATTTCGTTTAAGTAAAACAGTCATAAGATTTTTTTCTTTTTGAATGAATTCGAGATTGTACCACAATGAAACCATATAGGAATAACATTTACGGGCTTAACCTATCAACCGAGGCATATTTCCTTCCGATGTAGATTGGCTCAGGACGTTTTTTCGAGGAACTTCTTATTGGCTTTTTTTGGTTTTTGAGTGAATCTCGTTTATACTCACAATAACAAGACATCGTGGAGATTGCACCACAATGAAACCATATATGAATATTTTTACTCTTCGTTCTTCTTTATACTTAACAGTGCAAAAAATAACACATACTTAGTTTTCAAGAATTCTTGTTGGATTCGTATACGTATTGTTGTTATTTTTTTGTCAAAAACTTCACACTCATGAATCCAACTGGTGTAGGTAGGGTCAGGTTCAGGATCAAATTTTGTGTAAACACTTTGACATTGAGTGAAAAAATAAACCAAGCTGTATATTTTATAAAAACTATTTGAAGTACTTGATTCCGAAGAAAATTGTGATATATTATACAATACTGTGATGAACTCAATTTTTTATATTTTTCTTATCATAATTTTTATTATCTACAGACTGAATTTTTGTGATATATGTTTAATTGTTTCATTTCACACTGACCTAATTCACAAAAATAAATAAAATAACACTGCGTTGTGTACACATTATCTGTTTTTTAGAAATTTTAAAGAATCGAGGTGCAGTCTCCGAAAATGGACCTCCATATCAATTATTTAAAACACAATTTATTATTTTTTTAACAAATATAAAAATTTTATTAATAATTTTATTTACTCGATCTTTCATTTATTCCTCATGTTATTTTTGATTATTTAATTTATAATTAAATATTATATTTATGATGTTTATGACAATTAATTAATAATATACATATCACTAAATTATGATATTATATTAAGTTTATGTATATCCAATTTATTTCTTTATTGTGTTTGTTCTAATATTAAGTCGAATTTAATTTATTTTGTAATATAGTTTTCCTATTTTGATGTCCGTTGTTTTGTTTTTATTTAATAGAGTGTCTATATATAGTTAAAATTTAGTTATGTTTTTAATAGATTGAATAGTTTTTTTTAATTAATTTAATTTCTCTAATTTTTTATGTTTATTTACAGTAAAATTAAAAATATAAATCTAGAATTTTAGTTCAGCTGCTAATAATTTTTTATTATTTTATTTTTTTTGTATTTATTTACTTTTTTGACCAATCTCACTCGTTAACAAAATATATAGTTTTTATTAATTAATTTTTGTTTTTAATTTATTAATGTACATAAATTACACCATTTTTGTTTATAAATTTAGATAATTAAAAAAAAAAAATAATAGTCTATGTATTAATATTTATATAACATAAATAAATATAGAGTTCTACTTTACGATATCAGTTTTTACAATTATAATTTAAAAATTTAATTTCTTTTAACATTGAACAATATTTATTTATTTATATATTTTTTGTCTCTAGGCAATTATTAATTTTGGATTTAGTAATTAACAGCAGCGTTATATTTACGTTATTTAATTTTATTTATGAGATCTGTTTACTATTTTTTAGTGGTAATACTTTGTGATGGTAAAATATTCGAGAATGAAATCGATTTCGGAATTAAAAGTTGAATAAAATTATATTATAAATATAAGTTGTAACTTATGAATACTCTAATAAAATTATTTAAGTCTCACTTTTGCATTTTTAATGACATTTATGGCATATCAGATTCAGATATCACACACTCAATTAAAAACGTAACACAACATAATTATAACATGAACTTAAATAGCATTTATATTTATATTTAATTATAATGTTTGAAATTGACTTATTATTCAAAAATGTGATGTGCTTTGTTTATTTATTGTTTTATGAAATATTTTCGGTTGTATAATTAATTCTATTTTTTAAATGGCCTCTACGCATTGCATATATCTTTGGGATATTCTAATTATATTTATAGTTTTTTTTTACTTTAGTAATTAATTTTAAAATTAAAATAAGGATAGTAATTTTTAAAAATAAGTTTATTAAATAATTAGTAGTATTAATAAGTGCATGTGGTTCTACTCAATAGTAGAATGACTGTAGAAATATTTGTATGAACTTGACAAAAAATGGATTGACCCGATTAGCACACTCTGCAGTAGCATGAAAGTTCACAGAAGAAGAACCGAGTGAGGGGTTGGAAATCGCCGATTCCGATAGTCTGTGGGCCAGCTTCTTGCATTTGCCAGACCACGGTTCTATCTCACAAATAACTGACTTTGCGCATCAACTCGAAGGTGTTCAGTTTTACTTGATCTGATTCAAGTCTATCGCCAGATACCGATAGAAGAAACCGCCATTAGAAAAAAAACTGTGTAAGCTTTGTTTATTGTCTTGAAATTCAGTAATTTATGCGACCTATTTTTCAGGCGCAAAATTTTTGTATATTTATTTGGACGGCGTACTTGTCGCAAAACTAATTTGAGAACACATTATATACCTCAGGAAGTTATACCTAAGTACCATGAAGCTGGTACCCCATCAATCGTATTTGTTAAAAACAATAGTTGAATCTAATTAGTCAGTTGGATTAATTTTGATTTGTGTTTCCTGTGTAACTCCGAAAATATTATGTGGAATATTCTATCTAATAATATTAATCTATTATCTTTTAATATTAATATTATGTTTGTTAAAAGTTTTGGATTAGACTTACCAATGCTTAAAATTTAGAGCTTAGTCAATAGCAATCATTCATTTTTGTGATTTATTTATTTGAGGTGCCAACATATTGTGCCGACAATAACATTTTTAAATAATTTTTTTAAATAAAATACTTTGTCGAGAATCGATTGTGAAAAGATCGTAAATAGCAGAGCCTCCTTAATATAAGAGCCGTAACATTCCGCCATTTTTTTCCATGAGCTTTCCATAGAGGGGAAGCTTTTTGTTCTTTTTCATACCAATCAGTGTATTTTAATATTTTTTTAAAAGCTTTTTTGTATATAAAAACATTAATGTTTCGTTTCAATTTTTAATTTGAATGGTTAGTTCAATATTCAGGAAAAGCATATTTTAAAATTGAGTCATATTATGTTGAATTAGCGCAAAAATATTTAAATTAGTTTACCACAAAATTTATTTTTATTGTAGAAATAAGAATTTGTTTATATGTTTATGTAAGAAATTAATATAGAGTGTTCCATCAAAAATTTCAGCATTTCTTTCCCTAAACAAACGTTCGTTAAAAAATGCTTTTTGAGTAGCTATGTAATATGGGGTTTATTGTGTTCTGGATTTTATCACAACATTATTGATGAACAAACTTCGAACACTCTTTTTTCGTTATTTGCTAAAAATTTGATTTTCATCGCAACAAATTCGCAGCCTACATTGTTTCATCCTGTTGTATAAACTAACCGAAGCTTCATAAAATAAAAACATTATATTATAGAGCTTTTCGCAATAAAAAACCAATCAAAAGATGTCGCTAAGTATAAATTAAAGCTAAATATTAAAACCTAAACGTTTGTTAACTAAAATTTTACAATTTATTATGTATGTTCAATAGATTATTGAAATCTCCTGGAACTGAAAATAACCGAATACGAGCGAATTGAAATAAGAAAAGAAAAAATTTGGAAAAATGTGACATTTTTCTATTATTGTTTTTCAGCGCGCAGCAACTACGATGATAAATATTTTGCGATGAAAAGCTTTATTTATGCCAACCGTTTTATAAATAAAAATTATAATTGTTTTGAGTTTTATTAATTATGTTAAATTATTATATTAAAGATTTCGCGCTTAACTTACAATAATAATGGTTTATTTTCGTAAATAGTTATTTAATTATTTTACACTTTTCTGTAATTTCAAGTAAATTTATTACAGAGACATCTGTAAAAGGATTTTCAAATTACAGAAAGCTCGGTTTTGCAATCGAATAAAATTGAAGTTTTTTACGTTTTGTTCTGTTTTGTAATAATATTTAATTAAGAAAACCATGACAACGTTGATTTTTTGTATACAAAAATAATTTTCGTAAATAGATTTTGATGTAAAAATTTTATTAGATGAAAAATATTATTGTTTCTACATGGTGATTCATAAAATTTCGTTTCAGCTCACGTTTTCTCTTTAATTTTGTTATAAATGGAGAATGTTTAGATTGCTATTAAGTGCATCGTTCATCTCAAAAATTCTGATGTGCATGTGACCAGAATTTACCAAATAAGTTACATTTTTATAAAACTAAATTTTAAATTGGATGTAAGAGGAATCCGCGGCACCACCCTTTATTATCTTACTTTATAAACCTACACAACTAAACAGAAAGCTCATTTTAATAGAAAATTAATAAATTTATGCTCCGCTTTAGTTTAAGCTTACCAAATAAATACTACATTATGATGGCTGATTTTCAAATATGTTTTCTTTGAATAGTTTATTAAAAATATAAAATTAAAATTTAGATGATTTGTTTAATTTTTTATTCATAAATTCATGTTCAAAAATTTTCCAATTACCACGGTTTCTTATAGTAATTCAATAAAAGCTTCCCCTCTACTGAAAGCTCTCTTTTTAATATTACGGCTCTTCAAAATCATAGATGGCTCTGTAAATAGTCGTGTTTTTCAATTGTTCATTAAATTTATAGTTATCGAGCAAATGAACTTAAGTATTATTTAATATTTTTTTTCATTAAATTTTTGGAAATTTATTTACGTTGGTGGTAAGTTTTAGAGATTAAGATTATTATTGTTTGAGTATTTCGGTAGAAAATAAACATACAAAAGAGGGAAAGGTATTCGTCCATTTGACTCAAATAAGTGATCAAAACATCACATTTTCCGTTTCAAGTGCGGATACGGATGATTATGTTACAATAAAAAAGTTAAATTAGATTCGAATAACAAATAAAAAAGATATGTAAAGAAAAGTACGAAATTAATATCCAAAAATATTATAAGACGAAAAAAATTCCAGGTACAGGAAAAATTGAAATTATTAAAAAGATGGCTAGTATTCACCCTCGGTTACTAACGTCTTTGTCAAATTGCACCCATTGCGATGAAAATTTAAAAAAAAGCCTAGAAAACGAATTGCAATTAACTTCATATGTTACTTGATATCTAACCTCAATCTTCACTTGTCACATCAAAATAATTTTTAGTGTGGTTTTGCAATTCGAAGGAGGTGAATAGTTATTTTAGAACGTGTCTGGGTCATTTTGACTCACATTAGTAACAGTGTTCAAAAATTTAAGGTAAATTTGGGTCATTTTGACCCACGTTAGTAAATAATTAATAAGTATTTATTTAGATAACTTTAGATAATGGATGATTATGAGCGTTAGCAAAATCGGCTTCGTCCTAACTTAGCCGAGTTAGATAGCGAGGACGAAGGCCCTGTCGATGAGTCAGATGTTAGTGAAACAGAAGACTTAGAGCTATTTAGCAATTATGATTCCGAAACAGAGCGGGAACTTGATCCAAATAACGACGAATATGATGAGCCAGATGGTGATTTCGTGGGTAAAGATGGCTCAATATGAAGAAAATACGTATTTAAATCTACACGGGCAGTTACCGAAAACATTTTCCGTTCGTCATCAAACCTTACAGATTTTTCAAACCTGTTAAAACACTCTTAGAAAGTTTCCAATTATTCTTTACTTTCATCAATGATATTGTGGAACACACAAATCTATTTATAAAAAAACAACAAACAAAATATAAGGACGTGATACATGTTGCAACCACCAGAAATTAATGCTTTATTTGGATTATTGTATCTAACGACGTTTCATAAATCATCGTATATGCATGTACGAGATATTATAGTATACAGGCCGATCAACAGATGGCTATCATATACTACTTTGTTATGTACTACAAAATTGAACTACTTCCGTAATGGATACGTAGTTGTTGTTGTATATTGAATTCGAGCGTAAACGCATGTATATTGTAAACTAGATAAAATAAAATAAAGTATAATTAGAAAACAGTGTTTCAATTAATAAAAGTGCAACGAGTATTATTACCAACGATACAACAGAATTGGCGACGAGGATTTTGGAAAAAAAAGTAAAAGTGAAAAGCAATTTTTTTTTAATAAAAAGGAGAAACATGGCTGATGCAGCTAAAATTGCTGCGAGTTTTATTGATGTTTTCGACACCAACAAACATAAATTTAATCGTTTGTTAAAACGATTAGAAGGTGCGTATGACATTTAAAAGGTCGAAGATGCTAAAATTAAAAAAAGTTACTTACTCCATTAAATTGGAGCTGAGGTTTATGACATTCTTTGTGATAATATGTCACTGGTGAGGCCGGAAAATGAAACTTACGCTATTCTCGTTGCGAAATTGAAAAAATTTTACGAACCGGAACCGCTGGAGATTGCTGAGTATTTTAAATTTCACAACCGATAACAAGCCGAAGATGAAAACATCAGAGACTACATTACAGTGCTACGGAAATGGCTATCACGTGTAATTTTGGGGATTTTTTTGGAGACGGCTTTACGGAACCAGTTAGTCTGTGGAATGGAACGTGCGATTGAGCTTCCTACTTCATTGGAAGCTTCTCAACAAGATGCAAAACAATTACAAATAAGCCAACTTAATGTTCCGGTAAATGCTATATTTCATTCAAAGAAACTCGAAATTTTCTTTTTTTAAAAATAATTTAAGTGATAAATCGGGCCAATCAGGCCAAAATTTAAAAAAAAACGCTACATGTAGTAGGGCTAAAGAAATAAAAGGTTACTGTTGTGGAGGTCCACACTACGCCACAAAATGTAGGCACAAAAATAGTTCATGTAATGTTTGCAACAAGAAGGGTCATATTCAGAAGTGTTGTCTGGAGAATAATGTTAATTCGATTAATGAAATTAAAAATAATTTGTCACTTCATGACCAAAGTTCGGAAAATTTAGATAGTTCTAAAGAAAATACTGTTAAATATATTAGTTCAATTAGTTCCGATGTCAACTCCATAGGACAATTAAATAAAATTTGCATAAAAGTAAAAATTAATAATATTTTAATAAAAATGGAGTTTGACAGCGGATCTGCTGTGTCGATTATGTGTTCCGACGAATTTCGAACACATTTTCACAATGTAAAATTGAAACCGTCAACTATCAAATTAAATACATGTTGTGGGAAATTTTTAAACGTGTTGGGTGTGGCAGAAGTAAATGTTCTTTTTGAAAATCAGTTGAAAACGTCAAATTTGTATACCGTAGAAGGTAAGGAACATTCACTTTTTGGCAGAAATTGGATCCATATTTTTAAATAGGACTCATTTGCGTTGAGTTTTTTAAACTGTTTTTTACGTTGTGTTAGCAACTGATGCGTCACCGATCGGTGTAGGCGCTGTTTTGTCGCATATAATGCCAGATGGTACCGAAAAGCTAATTCAATTCGCTTCACAAACGTTAAATGAATCACAACGGAAATGGGCTCAAATTGATAAGGAAGCATACTCGATTGTTTTCGGAGTAAAAAATTTTTATCAATTTTTATTCGGGCGTGAATTTATTTTCTATACGGACCATAAGCCGTTGGAAAAATATTTTCGCCAACTAAAGCTTTGCCGCACATGTCTGCAACCAGAATGCAGCATTACACTATTTTCCTACAGGGGTTCAATTATAAAATAAAATATAAAAGAAGTGGCGAGAATGCAAACGCAGACGCTTTTTCACGACTGCCGATAAATTGCGAAGGAAAAATAATGTTCGAAGAATCCGACGTTCATGAAATTCACCAAATTGAAAATTTACCCTATTACGGCTTCAGAACAGCTAAAGCAACACCAAATGATGCATCGCTTGAACTATTATTGCAAGGACTTCGAAATGGTACTGAAATTTCTCATGCAAACAGATTTTGTATTGAACAAACTGAGTATTCTATACAAAAAGGTTGTGTAAAGCGGGGAAATCGTGTTTTTATTCCTACTGTGTTGGAATTAAAAGTGTTGACTGACTTGCATACGGCTCATTTTGGAGGAACCAGAATGAAGAGTTTAGGGAGAAGTTTTTGTTGGTGGCCGAACTTCGACAAAGATGTTGAAGATATTGTAAATAATTGTGCCGCATGTTGCAAAAATAAAAACAGTCCTCAAATGCAGTAAAAAGCATCATTGGGAATACACTTCACATCCGTTTGAGCGTGTCCATATTGATTTCGCTGGACCATTTTTTGGTACATATTTTTTTTATTTTAGTTGATTCATTTTTCAAATGGCCAGCAATTCATTTAATGAAAACAATCAATACGGAAAATACTATCGAAATTCTAAGAAATATATTTTCAACATACGGTATTCCAAAAGTCTTAGTGAACGATAATGGAGCACAATTTGTTAAACCAAGATTTAAAACGTTTTTCGATTCAAACGGTATTTTACATGAACTTACGGCACCGTATCATCCCGCAACAAATGGCCAGGCAGAAAGATACGTGCAAACACTTAAAAATAAAATTCGTTTGCTTAATCCAAGCAAAAAAGATTTACAATGCGATTTATTGCAAATTTTGGTGCAGTATAGAATAACACCGCATACAGTTACGAAATGTTTTCCAGCAGATTTAATATTTCGATATTGTTATCGATCGAAATTTTCTTTAATGTTACCGGTCGTAAATAAAAATCACTCCGTTTCACAAAATAAAATACGAGAGTTTAAAATAGGTGATCGTGTATCTGCTAGGAATTACATAGGGAAACTAAAATGGAAATTCGGAACTATTGAAAACAGGAAAGGAATCCTACATTACGAAGTGATGAAAATCTACAAACACAAAATGTACTGAAAATGTACAAACACAAAATAGAATTCCAGATCAGAGTCCTGCCGAAAGTAGTGTTTTTTTCACTATAACGCAAAGTCCAGTTTCTTCTGCTACAATTCCCGAACTTCGCCGAAGCACAAGAATTCGTAAACCGGTTGACAGATTAGATTTATAACCATTTAAATTTATTAATGTATTTAAAATATATTTAAAATTATAATTAATTTAAAAATCATCAATTCATTTTTCTAAAAACAAAATTATGAACATTAAATTGAGCTGTCATATCTATGTAAATATCATATGATTTGTTTTGTCAAGTTATAACAATTAAATTTTTGTATAAAAGTTTGTTTACGGCGTATTGATTGCTTTATAGAAAAAATTGAGTTGAAAAGTTTAATTAAAAATGTAAATATAAAAGTAATTTCAGATAGGTTGAAACAAATATATAGTTCAAAATTGTTAAATGCATAACCTTGTAGTCAAGAAATTGTGGAAGATATTATAGTATACAGGCCGATCAACAGATGGCTATCATATACTACTTTGTTATGTACTACAAAAAAGAACTACTTCCGTAATGGATACGTAGTTGTTGTTGTATATTGAATTCGAGCGTAAACGCATGTACATATATTGTAAACTAGATAAAATAAAAGTTAAAATAACGGTTATATAGCTCTTTTTTTAAATTTTCTTTATTAACACTTAAGCTTTCGGAACCATTTCGGTTCCATTGTCAAAAGTATATACTTTTGTCAATGGAACCGAAATGGTTCCGAAAGCTTAAGTGTTAATAAAGAAATTTTTTAAAAAAGAGCTATATAACCGTTATTTTAACTTTTAAACTTACTCATTAAACAATTTAGATAAAATAAAATAAAGTATAATTAGAAAACAGTGTTTCAATAAATAAAAGTGCACCGAGTATTATTAAAAACGATACAACAACAATTTGTGGGTTAACGACGGCACAGGTTTGGAAATATTTGCTGCAACCATGAGCTACAGTCGCTTCCAATTTTTTATGCGGTGCATTCGATTTGACAACATCGAAACTCGCATGGGACGTCGTTTGGTTGATAAACTCACCCTAATTCGTGAAATCTTCGAAAAATTCAACGAAAATAGCCAGCAAAATTATTGTGTGGGTTGTTTTATTACAGTAGACGAGAAATTAAAAATCTATCGTGGAAGATGCTCATTTAAGCAATATATAGTCAGCGTAATATGGAATAACAATTTTTCTCTGTTGTTGATTCCGTGTCATTTTACACATCTAAGCTGGAAGTTTACTGTGAACAGCAACCGCCAGAACGATACAATTTGAGAAATAAACCTGACCAAATCGTATTACGTTTAACCAGACATTTGCAAAACATTGGACGTAATGTCACAGTAGATAATTGGTTTATGAGCTACCCTTTGGCACTAGAGCTGCTTGAAAAAAACACGACTTTAGTTGGCACAATGAAAAAAAATAAACGAGTGTTGCCACCGTCGTTTACCATTACAAAAATTCGTGTGATTAAATCTACCATTTTTGGTTACCAGAAGATACGTGCAAAAAAACAAATGTGTGATCTTACTATCTACGATGCACAGAACAGGCGAAATATCAGAAGGTCCAAAATCTTTACAGGCAATAATCGAATTTTACAATAGCACGAAGGGAGGCATCGATACTACCGACCAGCTTTGCGGTACATACAATGTTGCAAGAGTTGCAAACCAATGGCCGATGGTAGTTTTCTTCAGCTTATTAAATTTGGCAAGTATAAATAGCCGAATAGTTCTATTATCCACCGAGAATCCTCCAGTACAATATAAAAAACGGAAATTATTATTAAAAACCTTGGCTTTAGCTCTTATGCAACCACATATAGATAGACGAAGTAAAATCCAACAATTGAGTACAAACCTCAAATTTAGTTGTAACAAATTTGCGCAAAATCCATCGTTCGAACCTTCGCCAAAAAAACCCAAATTGAATAAGCGCGGTAGATGCCAACTCTGTCAACCGACTCAAGATCGTAAGACAAACACAACATGCTCCAGATGCAATAGACTTATCTATGGAAACCATTTAATTGGTATCTGCACTCTTTGTGAAAATCTCAATTAGGTAATTCAGAAGTTTAGATTTAGCCATATTTCAAAGGTAATTATTGGAAAAAAATACTTTATACACAAAAAAATTGTTTATTAATATTTTTTCGCTCACAATTCCAGCTTTTCTACGATTCCAACCTTTTGAAATTCTGACTGATAGGACGCGAAGGAGAGCTTTAAGCAAGCCTTTATATTTTTTTAATTAAATCTTTTACATTTTGTGATATATAGTATATTTTTATTTCCGAAAGACTGAAATAAAATATTAAATATAATTTATTTTTTATGTATAATTATACTCAGCGTTTAATTTAAAAAAGAAAATTTGGTGGAATATATTAACCGTTGCAGAACATTGGGCTTTTTAAAGATGGGTCAATTTGACCCATCGTTAGTAACGTTGTAAGTTAAATTAACGTTAGTAACGGAGGGTTAGAAAGATAGTTGCAAAATGGGTGGTGTAAGCATCATGGACGATAATAATAACGAAGACCTTACAGCAAGAACTAACAAATATAGAAAAATGGACAAAGGTTCATATAGTTTAAATTAGAAAAGCAAACTTTAATTTATTAAATTTAGGTAAATCTATCAAGTTGAATAGGTTTAAGTACATAGAGGCGGTAGAACAAATAAATAAGGATACTGCAAAAATATTTTTTTCAAATTTTCAACCTGCTAACGAGTGTTTTGAATCGGAAAAGTTCAACAAATTTGATAAATATATAGCATTTATGCCAAACAATTTTATTTAGACACTAGGGGTTATTCGTAATATCCCGGTAGACCCCCGATAAAAGAAATAGAAGAACATTAAAACGAATGTTGAGGTAATTAAAATTGAAAGAATGACGAAAGGGGATAATGTTAAAAAATATAGCAGTTAATATGGAATTAGTAAAATTAACGTTTAGGACAAACGATATATCATATAATATAGTTATATATGATAATATTTTAATTAGAGTATCACACTACATCCCGAATCCGTTACACTGTAAAATGTGTCTAAACTACGGTCACAAAACGAAAAGATACAAATCAAAATTAGAATTATATTAGATGCATTACGTGTGCTAAAATTAAAACGGAAACACATACGTGCGATATGAAGTCTAGTTGCAAATTTTGTGGGGAGATGTCAGTGAATTACATGAATTTAACACAAATTAATATTAGAAGTTTGAAAACCAATGAAATATTGTTAGAGCTGTATATGAATGTGAATAATGTGCATATTGTTTTATTAACACAAAAATGGACGAATCCAAATCAAAATATAGAATTTAACAATTTCGATGTGATAACAAAGATAGTGAGGGTGGTTACGGTGGTATAGGCTTTATAATTAGGAAAGATATTACATGGGGGATAATTAATCAATATGTACAACAGGATAGAAGTTTTAAAAATCAACATAAAATTTCGAAATATAGATTTAAATCTAGTATCTTTTTATATTAGTTAGAAAAAAAATTGAAGAAAATTGAATTGGATGACATCGAAAATTTGGGAAGTGTTCATTTTCCAATAAGAATCACCTACAAC
This sequence comes from Nephrotoma appendiculata, assembly GCA_947310385.1. Lineage (NCBI taxonomy): Eukaryota > Metazoa > Arthropoda > Insecta > Diptera > Tipulidae > Nephrotoma > Nephrotoma appendiculata. Next base: position 179,357,873 of record OX371223.1, on the reverse strand, counting down.
TTTAACAACTTATCATACAAACAGATTACTAATTGAAAGAAAATTACGGAGGAAATTAATGAAAAGATTAAATCCAATTCTATAAATAACATCGAATAGAAAATATAAACCGAAGCCATGGTAGAATAAATGCCTAGAGAAATTGTGGAAAATTAAATTATAGAAACAAAGAATATATAACAGACAAAAAACACTCCATACGGCATTAGAACTGGGAAAACACACTGAATTTTTGAAAATTAAAATTAAAAAAGAAAGACTTGGAATGTTTTCCCAGCAAATATAAATCACCATATTAATAACACGGAAATTTGGAAAAATGTTAATAAATCCAAAAACAAAAAACAATCGACGTATCAAATATTATAGCGAATGGATAATAATGCAAAACTATTTCTTGACAGAAATTTCCCTAATTCAGTATGATAAATACTTACTAATTACATGAATAAAATTTGGACAACACAAATTTATCCAGAAAAGTGGAAGATTACGAAAGCAATACCTTTGAAAAAGTTAGGACTAGACAACAGAGACCTTCAAAATTATAGACGTTTTAGTTTACTTTCAATTATGTCAAAAAATTTCAATAAACTTGTTTTGAACGGAGTCTCTGAACATCTGATTAAATGCAATATCCTACATGAGAATAATTATTGATTAATTATTTATGGGAAAAACATAAATGATTACATGATAGAAATGACTAGGTAATTACATTATAAGATTGAACAACCTTAAAAAGAAACAGTTATTAATTAATTTAGCAATTTCAAAAGCTTTTGATAATGTGGACAAATCGATTTTAATTTCGCAAATGATCATACTAATTTTCCCTAATCATAGAGCCCTTTATCTACCAAAAAAAAAAATGTTTGCTTAATTAAAATCGAAACCACATAAATGTGTGAGTAAAACAACATAGTATGCAATGACATTTTTGATAAAAATTTGTTGCTTTATTTGAAGTACAACCAACACAATTGTGTGAATAGTTTTGGTGTTTTTTCGGACGAAAATAAGTTAAAACGTAATCATAAATTTTTGACATGATTCTTTTTCCTTACCCACACAATTGTGTGAGCAGGCAGGAAAAGGGATAGCAAATTGGATCTATTATTTTTTGATAAACCGAGTGATTGGATAAACCGATTGCTGGAGTACTACAAGGTAGTAGTTTAAGCCCTGCACTTTTCAATATCTGCACCAATAGTATTCACACGCGTAATAATGTTAATGTTAAAATATTTCAATATGCAGATGACTTTTCAATAATAATATGTGGGCATAACCATGATGAACTCGAAAGAACAAAAAATTGATTCCCTTAAACTGAGATTAAACCCTTCAAAATCTCAATTTATTACATTGTTTACAAATGTAAATAATAGCAAATCAATAAGTCTTAAAATAAATAATATACGAATAGCAGAACAGACACATACATACAAAAATACTTGGTATTACGTTCTCGAATAGATTGTCATTAAATAAACATTTTTTAAATATTTAAAACAATATACAAAAAACTTTAAATGTTATCAAAATGCTGTTTAAAAAAATTGGAAGTGCACAACAACAGTATTAATGCTTTGTAAATATTTCTCAGCAACAATGAGAAATATTTACAAAGCATTAATACGTACAAAAATCGGAAATTCATGTACAGATGTAAATAACAAAAATATTACGAACAAATGCCAAAGTGTCTGGATAATTTCAGGAAGCCGAAAAGTAAATATCTAGCAACGAGATTGGATAGGTCCATACAACTTTGTTAAGAGAATCAGCGACGGTATGTAACGATTAAAAAAAAATCTGGGAGGTAGACAAACATTTGTCCAGGGCGATGTTACATAGGATGTGTCTGTTCGTGACGAACAGATTTAAGGCAGAGGTGTAACACTATCCTCTACTCTTCACAGATATAACAGATATAACAAATGACCATTAAGTGATATCATCCCAATAGTCGCAGGTTCTTGTTCATTCGGAGTCTCTAATTTAGTTGAGCGATTATTATTCTTAACATACAAAGATCGATTTTATCGCGTCAACTATTCTTACTAATAATGATTGGGATTAGGATTTTAGAATAGCATTCCAAGAAAAGTTAACGGGCTACTTATGCGAGTGATAGTTTTATCCCAAGTAGTCCAATCAGAATGTGTCGAAATTATTTTAGGGACATTTTTAATAATCTGTCAATCATAAATATGCCACAAGTGACCAAATTGTAGATAAACACAATTTGACAATTTTACGAACACTAAAACTAAAACTCGAATAAAGATATCTTAGGTTGTTAGAAAAGGATGTTTTTTAACTGAAAATTAAATATTATCTGCTGGCTACAAGCTAGTGAACATTTGGGCGGATCACTTGTGTTTTATAGAACATGGTGGTCAAATACTTGCGATTAAACGTTAACAAATACGAAGAAAAATTATTTCTGATAAAATTCATAATTTTGTCATGGACTCTACTGTTTATCCAATAATTTTTACCATCTTTGATAGTATAAGTTGGTTGAAAATGCAACCCGAGTGTGGATTAGAGTATAATTTTTTAGAGGATAACAACAAGAATAAAAGTGCACGAATACGATTGACAGCACGCGGTCATTAATAAATTTTAATTTTGGTTGTTGAAATATACCACATTAATTGGTTGTGTACATCGTAATTCGGACAGCAGCAATGATAGCAAAACTTTTATCATCCCGAAACTAGTAATCATAGCCTACTTACGACGCAACAATTATTCAAAAACAATAAAAACTGATCAGTGGGAAACATATTTTCGTAACATTTTTAACTGAGTGTTTGTTCCAAATGAAAAAATCCCCTTAAAACATTAAAAAATTAAAACTTTGAAACTTTATTCTTTAAACGTCACCTTTTGGACTAATTTCGATTGACAATGGAAAGCTTTTTACCCATTTGGCACAAGCACTTAATTCTATTTTTCCGGCTTTCTGTTAGAATTAGTTAGTTGCACCAAATATTTACGAAATAATAGTTGTTTATTTCGTAAATATTTGCCGAAATAAAGTTGATTGGGAGCTTTTGTTCTACAAAAATTTTATAGGGAATGATAATTTCCCATTTAACGTTGTTTCGAAAATATTTACACCAAACTAATAACATCAGTAGGCCAGAAAAATTAAAATACGATATCGTAAAATTCAATCCGCCGCGAATATTCCAATTATGAAACTTTATTTTTGGTCGTAAAATTTAAGACCATGAAGTTTGCTATTTTGTGTTGTTTTAGCTAAAATTTCAACAATCAACAGGTTTTTCAGGCAAATCGACTTAATTTAATTAGTTTGTAATTACACTCCACAAATGTTGAGCATAATCTCGTTATATTCAGGCACATTTCAAAAATTGTTGGCTATGCCAACGTTTATTTCCACAAAAGAAACTAAAATATCAAATTTGCGATCATTAGTAAATGACCTACAAAAAATACGATAACATAAGTTTGAAATAACCTGTAACAAATTAAACTTGTCAATTTAAGTATTTTATTTAAATAAAAAACTAAAACGTATACATACTCTACTGTTTTCGCAAATACAGTGAGTAACTTTTATATTCGGTTTTTCAATAATCTTCAGTATATCGATTTTGTCTTGTGAGTTACTCATTTAAAATGAGTGAAAGAAAAAAAATCGAATACGTACACAGTGTATAATACACAATTATGTCTTTGTATTTGCATTTTTCTTTTGTTCGTATTTGTGTCATTTGTATGATGAACAGAACCAAAATAACGCGATCCGGGAGAATCGGTTTAATTTTTATGGTGCTTATATCCCTTTAGTGATGTACTAACACAATTGTGCGGGTAGGGCCAAAGTACCATGCCAAAAATTTAGTTTTGTATGTTTTTTGAACCAACTTACACATTTGTGAATTCCTTTTTAACTTATTTTTGTCCGAAAAAAAACACTATATCGTTACACACAATTGTGTTGGTTTTACTACAAATAAAGCGAAACTTTTTATTAACAACGCCATTACATACTATGGTTTTTTACTCACACATTTGTGTGAGTTGGACTAAAACTGAGCCAATTTTTTTGTTTTCTCGGTTGAAAAAGGGATATCCTTTTCTCAGCACATTACGTCTGCTCTCGAGCTGTGGAGTATCATTATTAAACATGCTAATATATTTTATATTTAATATTTTCTTTTATCATAAATTAATTTTATATGTATAAATAAAATTTTATAGGTAAATTTATTTTAAATTTCATAAATTTTAAAAATAAAATGTATATTATAAAAACATCTAAAATACATAAACAACACAAAAATATGGTGTTTACAATGGTTAACCCTTTGAGTGCCAAAAAGTACAATCGTGCTCCTCAATACATTAGCCGAAATCATGTTGGCACTCAAAGGGTTAATATGAATAAATAAAAAAAGAATGACACGTGGCTTGCATATGCAGTAAAACAATCATTCGCACGAAACAAACACAAAGACAAATGCTACTACTATATCTTTCCGGTTACACTAATTTCGTTTCACACATTTTGAGACAAAATCGATATACAGGTTTCCAATCCTTTTTAGTATTAAAATAGCAAAAATGTTAATTTTTCTTTTTCAAAACTTAAAATTGTATTATTTTTCAATAAAATTCAAATAGTCTCGTATGAAATAAATAAATAAGGATTGTAATAAAAAATTAAAACAAAATGGATTACTAGTTTAACATTACTTTAATATTCGGTTGTTTCCATTGTACTTATATGCATTTATTTGTGAAATAATGATACTTCGATATTTTGAAGGATTTTGTTAATTTAACTTTTAGTTCTCTGTTGGCCGTGATATTGTAAAGTAAATTTTTTGTCAATGGTACTTTATGGAAAAAATGTTGGGACAGTCAAACATTTTTTTATTGCACCTCAACATTTGTTTAGTGAAATTACAAACCAATTAAATTCAGTCGGCCCATCTAAAAAATCTGTTTATGGTTGAAATTTTAGCTAAAACAACACAAAAACAGCAAACTTCATGGTCTTAAATTTTACGACGAAAAAAGTTTTCATAATAGGAATATTCGCGGCGGTCGGCGGATCGAATTTACGATTTCGTATTTTACGAAATCGAAAAAAAATTCATAATAGCCCCCCAGAGAAAAACGATTTATAAATCAGCGAAACAAAGAAAACGAATCCATCTCGCCAAGGAATATATTGGGAAAGATTCCAGTTTCTGGAACGACGTAATATATTTTGACGAGAGCAAATATAATGTGTTTGGATCAGATGGACGGAATATGGTGTGACGCAGGTGTAATGGGGAGTTTAATACTACTACAACTATAGAACATGGAGGTGGACATGTAGTAGTGTGGGGATACATATCATCTAATACTAGGGTTTGGGAATTAGTTGTTATACATAAATGAAAACATGAATAAAGAAATGTATAAAAACTTTAAAAAATCTAAAAAAAAATTTAGATACGCGCTGAAAATCTAGGAATATTGTCTACTTTTAAATTTTACCAGGACAATGATCCGAAACATAAGTCATATTTGGTTCGAGAATGGCTATTAAATAATTGTCCAAAAGTGATAGAAACCCTTCACCAATCACCTGGCTTGAATCCCATCGAAAATATATAGGACGCTCTAGCTAGACCACCAAATTCAAAAGACTTCGATTACTTCAGTATCTTATTTAAAAAAGAGATTGGAACAGGAGTGGACTGAAATCAGCCAAGATTATTGTAAAAAGATTGTTGAAAATATGCCAAAACGCTAACATCACGTTTTGAAGCAGAAGGGATATCCCACAAATTTTTACTTTAAAAACAGATTTTTTTATTTTGACCGAATATTAATTTAACGATAAAATAGTACTATCTTTCGTTCTAATGTTATTAATAATGTTACGGTAATTTTATTTAATATGTACGAGTAAATATTTGAATTTTATTGAAAATAATTATTGAAAGAGAAAAATTAACATTTTTGCTATTTTAATACCAAAAAGCCTTTAAAACCTGAAGTTACTCATCGAATCATAAAGTCACTCACAGTACGTCACCTATAGAGTCATGGTTCATAATAGGGCGGATTTTACGATTTTCGATTTTTACGAAAGGACGATTTCATAATTAGAATGTTCGCAGCGGATTGACTAAATCGCAAAAAAATTCATAATAGGCTCCCAGGGAAAGCCAGAATAGCCATAGGGCGAAAAAAATATTTAAAATTAATTTTTAACCGTTACTGGCTATCCCAGTTATGTTAGAAGGAGGTCGAATAACCGGGGTAGCAGTTCTCTTAATTTTGAAACCAGATAAAAGGTTTCTAAATCAAATTCTAAATCAAGGAAAACAAACATTTAAACTGATAGGGTTGAAAAAAAGTCAATGACAAGGAAATAACGTGTAGGAACATTTATTATCATCACACCTTGTGTACCTTATTTCTTAGGAGCAGGGTGTAAGCTCATCGATATCTGTGAACTATTTAATTCTAGTGTTGTATACACGCCGTCACAGTGAACAGCAATAAAATATGTACGATCATCCAAGAAGCAATGTGGTGTGAAAGGGGGCGTGGTATTGGTCACAACATATTTATGGAATTAAAAACTGATATGTACAATTTGAATTTTTCGGGTCGATTTTTTGATATTTCTTACCTATTGCACGAGTTTTGATATCAGTTGACGATATCTAAATATGTATTATCTATTATTTATGTTGTACTTACTGTACTGTAGTATTATTTATGTTGTAATTTAACAAGTTTTCAAATTAATTAGACCTGACAGGATTTAAGGAACCTGTTTGGAATGCTTAAATTTAAAATTATAAGGAAAACTTATGTTTTTAAAAAGTTAAAAATTATTGTTACAATTTTAATTATATTCTAACTATTCAGTCTTCAATAATTTTTATTTTATTTTATTATGCTGAACTCAAAATGATTTAAAAGTCAAATTAAAAATTACTATCCTCAAATCATTATTAGTATTATTTTTAATATTAGCACAAATAATTTAAATTTTATTTAGATTTAAAAATTATAAAAATATATTTATTTAATAGTATTTGTTAATATTGATAATAATAAAAAAAAACATTATTTATATAATTGTAATATCGTTTTATTACAAAAAAAAATTATTTACAGAAAAACATAGAAACATAGAAAAAATAAAAATAATCTTAATTAATAGAGACAAGTAGATTTTGATTTTCCAGAATTGGCTACTAAAATATAGAAATACAATAATTTGTTTGAATGAGGTGATGCTTTCAAACTGCAAGTGCAAGTGGCACATGTCCCTAATAAAAACACTTGCATTTATAAGTATATCCATTTTATTACAATGAAATTTGGAACTACTTAACGTAACTAGATAGAAAATAATATGATAAAATTAGCTATTATAATGACGTAAATATCATAACTGATAAAATTATACATAAATTGATCGTTACATATGTATGACCAATAATGTTCATTTAATATTTCGATTTACTTATTTGTAATTGTAATAGAATTGATTTGATATTATGGCGCATAGAACATAACAAAAGTAAACTAATAGGTACGAGTATTTATCCCCTTCCTCTTATACAGATTCGCAGTACATTGCACTCTACTAAGCAGAATCCTGAATATGATTATGGATGTCATGGATTTGATCTGGTCATACAACTCTTAAAGTACTATATCGATTTCAAATTTCTTAATTGTAAAGCATCTTATTATTTATCTTTGTAATGAAAAAAGGAAAATCGTAACAATAACAACCAATCTGATTATTTTTGCTCCTATTTACGTACTCATTAATAAACACTTGGATTTGGTTTCGTTTAGATTATAATTGCAAGAAACAGTAAAAAAGCCGGGACTTAATTTAAATAATTTTAAATGCACTAATTCTTTATACATATACGAAAATTGGCAAACACAATCATTATAAAAAATAATTTTATTTTTAATCCTAACTATATTCTAGGCCGCATTCAACTTAACGAAAATCCGGATACCTTCCAAACACATAAATTTGCATATTTTGAAGTCCATAGCACCACGCTATGTACGAAATTCACGAAATTGTTTTAAAAGACAGTAAATTAAAGTTGCGTGAGATAGCTGACATTGTAAAGATATCAATGGAATGTGCGGTCATATTTTGCACGATCATTTGACCATGAGAGAGCTGCGTTCGAAGTGGGTACTGCGTTTGCTCAAATACAAACGACGACGCGTCAATGATTCCGTGTTCTGTTTGGAGCTGTTTATGGATGAAACATGGATCCACCACTATACACTGTAATGTATTGAACGACACCATTGTTCTAGCATTGTAACTAACTAATACTTTTGTCGTTCATTGTACATATACATTTTAGTATTTCAGTTGTAGTTTTGATAGTTTCAGTTTCCGCCTTGCTCAATTTAATAAAGACACATTTTTGTTATCTCTGTACGATTTTCATATGGCGACGAGGATTAAAATATAAATAATGAAAAACTTAAATATTAAAATATTATTTTTTTACTTTTTCTTCGCTAATTTCCGACATTTTAATTCCAAGTTAATTTTTTTCACAATGGCGTCAACATTCATTAGAAAAGTTCCAGAAATTGGACTAAATGTTGATTACGTAACACTCGAAGAGAGATTGTTACAACATTTTATTGCAATCGAGTAAGACGACGAAGACCGACCGTAAGCCTGGAATTACTATAATAATTAAACTACTACAATAATTTAAGAGATTTGTGTTTTCCACAGAAACCAAGCGAGACGATTTTTAAGGATTTGTGGTGACGCATAATTTGCTGATTGGTACAGGTATAGTACGGACCGTAGTTTGGTATGTCGAGTGACTTGTTGGTGTTGTGGGTAAAGTCGAACATGTCAAAGTATTCAGTTTTTTTAGAGTATTGAGTTAGCGTTCATTTGATTTACATGTTTTTTATTTGGTAAAGAAAAAATATGAAGAGTTGATCAGCCATTGATTTTCGTTTTTCTTTCAAAAAAAAATTTATTATAATAATTCAATTAACAGAATTCAGCATGTGTGGACACAGTTTTTTTATCAGAAGCGATCAATTAAATAAATATAAAACACTGAAGTGAATTTTATTTATCGTGTATATAGAATCATAGCTTTTGACACGTGCCAATAAAAAATATTTTTTGAGGTTAATATTAAGTAGCCCCAAAGATTTATGCGCACATTTGTAAGATTTTTATACTAAAAAGGTATCAGTATTTAGAGAACGTGCTAAATTTTATAATGCAAGGCAATTTGGCAGTGAAATAATAGCAGAATGGTTAGCTCGCGTAAAACAATTAGCAACCAGCTATAATTTTAATGTCAATTTAAAGGCTGTGTTACGTGGCAAAGTTGTTACATCATTAGTCGCATGGCCCATCGCAGATCGGGTTATGGCAGAGGAGCCGGCGATTAAACAGGAGATTATTTTGAGTGTTAAAAAACTAAATGTTTGCATTAGAAGATGGTCAGAAATTTAGCAAGCTTGATCTTAGTTCTGCATACAACCAGATCGAATTGAATGAGGAGACGAAACATTTATTATCGTGGTTGAAATACCAAAAGAGTGTTTGTAGTGAATCGTTTACCTTTTGGAACCGAGCCTGCCAGTTCGATTTTTCAGAAAATTATGGGGAAGACTCTTCTCGGAATGAAGAAACTGTATTATTATTGGACGATATTTTGGTAACCGGCAAGTCAGATGATAAACATTTAGTCAATTTAGAAACCATTTTAAGCGTTCAAATCAACAAGATATTACCAAAATCAGAGCTTTTATAGGATTTTTAAATTATTATGGTAAGTTTGTTCCAAGCTTAGCCGACATTTTAAATCCATTATATAAGTTACTCCAGAAAAATAACACATTTGTATGGAATTCGAATTGTCAAAGATCATTTGATCAGATTAAAAAGATAATGACTTCCGATATTTTTTTGGTTCATTTAAACCCAGTATATCCAGTAGAGTTAATAACAGACGCTTCATCGTACGGAGTGGGAGCAGTGTTAGTTCATGTTTTTTCTTTATTTTATGCACCGACCATAAGACTTTGGTGACTATTTTTGGACCAAAGAAGGAATTCCAGAGATGCCGGCTGGGCGTTGGCAACGTTGGTCTGTTTATTTGTCAGCATATGAGAGGCCAACAAGAGTGCGGATTTTTTGTCACGATTACAAATATCCGATGTTGATCAAGATAGGTACGCAGAAGACGACAATTTTTCTTATTTGAAATTTAGCAATATGGAATTGAATGATTTAGTTCAAAGATCAGAGCTGTTTCACAACAAGATAGGTGCTAAGTAAAGTGATATATAATTTTAGATTTGGGTGGCCTAATCATGATTCAGATGAATTGTTGAAACCGTTTTTCGTGCGCAGAAATGAGCTGTCACTAGAAAAGGATATAATAATGTGGGGCTGCACAATCGTTATTCCAACAAAATTTCGGTTAAATATGATAAATAAGCTACAAACTTCACATCTTGGTAAGAGTAAGATGAAAGCATTAGCCCGACATACCTTTGGTGGCCAAACTTCGATAGCGACATAGAAGGATTGGCGAATTTACGTGTAATTTGTGTACAGGCACGACTTGAGGAGCGGAAGACGCCGTTAACCCCATGGATTCAGACGCTTCATGTGTTTCAACGTATACACGTCGATTTTTGCAAACCGATTAAAGGCAAATATTTTTTGATAATTTAGGATTCATACTCCAAATGAGTGGAGGTATAGGTGGTGAATTCATGTAATAGAAAAGAGACAATAGAGAGACTGAGGGAATGTTTTGCTCGTTTTGACGTTCCAAATTCTATTGCATCAGATAACGGAGGACAATTCACGTCATCTGCTTATGAAGACTTTTGCAAATTAAAGATAATAAATTTTGTCTTAACGGATTCATATTCACCCGCTTCAAATGGTGCGGCAGAGAACGCGGTCAAAACATTTAAATCTGGGCTAATTAAACCATTAAAGGACCAGAATAATAATAAACATATAAGTCTATTCAACCACGAAGGAGACTCCATATAAAAACATGTTTAACTGAGAAAGTAGAATGCGTTTTAATCAATTATTGCCGAGCGCAATTACAGAGAGAAACATTGGACGGCAGAAAAAAAATTGTGACACCCACTACCAAAATTTTTCAAAGTAGAGGAGGAGATAATGGCAAGAGATTATCACGTTCCTCTTAAAAAAACTTGGGTTCCAGCAATTATTAAAAAATGAGTGAAAAAAGCATTATTCTTGGTAGAAACTAAATGTCTTTTGTGGAGGTGGCATTCTAATCAGCTTATGAAGATAGCTGCCCCGAATAATTATAACTTTGCTCATAGTAGGTGAGTGGTTGCCGAGCAACAGGGCAAATGGATTCTCATGATGTGTTGGATGGTTATCAGAGTACAAACTCTGCTGGAAGACCACAATGACGAAATAGATATTAATTCTGTTGATATAGTAGACGAACAGGGTGAGCTGGCAGTCGAAGAACAGTCACGGGATACAATCCAACGTAGTGCTCAACAAGAAAAACAAAAGCCCTAGTGAGGTTAAATTTATAATTTCGTTGGTTTAATTTTTTCATTAGCTATATGGATAAAGCAACCTTTTGAATTATATAAAAACAAAAAACAAGTTTCAGTTAACGCCTTGCTCAATATAAGAAAGACACATTTTTTGTTATCTCCTAAAAATTATTTTTGTTTATTTAAATATGTATTAATAATCTGCAATGGTTTCATATACACCAGAGCCAAATTGACAATCACCTGAATGGCGAGAGGCCGGATAACCTCGTCCGAAGTGACTAAACGCACAACAGTCGGCTGGAAAGGTTATGGCTTCTGTATTTTGGGATGCACATAGTATAATATTCGTTGAGTACTTTGAAAAAGGAAAAGAAAAAAGATCAATAGCGAATATTTTATTGGGTTATTAGTGGGTTTGAAGGAACGAAATCTCTAAGAAACCTCCTCAAACCTTAAATGAAGAAGACAAAATTGCTCTTTCACCAAGCAGAATCGACTAATGTTATGCGTTTACTACCCTCAACAGATTTACAGTTTTACTCAATTCAAATTAAATCGATCCACTTGTTGTGTTTCGATGAAAATGACACGGACATCTCGGGAGATGTTAACCCTTTAAGGACCAACCCCGAGATATTTCGGGACATACGATATGTAGTTAAAAAAAATCGGTCCTTAAGGCGTTAACATTTGCGGAAATATGGAGAAGGAAATGTCGATTCCAGTAGATGAGAAAAAGAACAAAACTAAACTGCTTTGATTAGAGGAAACAGTTTACTAGGGCTACTCTAGAAAAATAAAGGTGAAATCAAGACACCTCGAAAAACCATCGGTAGACTAGAAACCACGTGTAGTTCATCCAAATTTGGCATTTCTAAAGTGAGGCAATGTGAATTGTTTGATGAAATCGAAAGAAAATCTATGTTTCATTCATTTTTTTTTTATCTTTTACTGATTTTACTCCACGTACTTACGATATTTGCGGGTACTAAAATTGGCAAGGAAAATACAGACTGATTTGCAAGAACATGTCCCTTAATTCGTAGTCACTATGCTATTGCTCGTACACCGGCCTAAATTAGGTAAAATCAAGCAAACCAAAACATAATTTGTCAACCTCTGCTTTAGTAGCCAACGCGACCACGTCATTTAGACGTATTACGTTATGAAAAATCATGTTTCTTAACAGTTTTTAGAACAACTTCCAAAACTTTCATCGCACTGTAGTCGGCACTGTAGTCTTTCATCAAACGTATTTCTTGAGCAAAGTTTCCAACTTCATTGGAAAATTATGAAGACCTTCTTCCAAGAAAGAAGTGGAATCAGAAACAAAAGTTAAAGGATGACGAATAGGCAAAAATGGGTTCGTGCATATTGCTCATGATGGGCTTGCAGTCTGTTAAATATGTCCCTCGTTACGCGTATCAACGTTTTTTCTCGTGTATAATTCATTATTGGGAAAGACATTATTTACGTACCGTTTGCACGTACCAAAATTGAAGTGTGGCTCTGCTCACAGCATAATCGAATGCAAACTTATTAGTAAAGATATTTACATATTTCTTCCTTACGAATATATCCAGGGATCACGAAATTCTCGAATTAGTCAAAATTGTACGAGGTAATCCCCCTCGCTTATCAATTTTTTAAGGACTATACCAGAAATTTACCTAATAAAGAACATTCGTTGTTTGCACTATGAGGATGGTATTCTTAGGCAAAACTTAAATTACGATGAAGTCTGGCCAGTAGTTCCAGTAAGTCCGAGAACTATAACATAATCGACATAAAACCACTAAATAAAAAGCCAATTCCACTATCACTTGCAAAGTAGAAACATTTATACGAACTGAAAGCGGCGATTCCAAAAGAGTGTAGATGTGATCTTAGAACATCAAGTTACAATAAAAAAACAAACGAAACAAATAAAATAAACTTTCGTATATTTAATCTTCTAATTTCATATGGAATGTAGTGTTTCCTAGTCGATTATTAAGAAATAGCACTGCCCACTGGCAGACGGACAGTGCTATTTCATAATAATCGGATTTCATCGAATTTCAGATTTAATATACGTTGGTTTATTTAAATTTTGTGCGTTAACATAACTGTTTGACGAAAGGACGAGGTGAGTCATGATACTATTCTCTTCAAATCTGCTTTGTGTTGGCTGATACTAAAGTTATCGCGAGGACTGAGTAACACTCATACATCCTTTCTAGAAGAATAATTTTTAGCAGTGTTAATAAAAATATTTAAAAATGAATCATAAATCATTAATCATTACTTTTTTATCATTAATCATTAATCATTACTTTTTTATCATTAATCATTACTGAATCCGAATTTCTATTCCAGCTTTCAGAATTCACGAGGTTCAACCCAATTTTATTACAGTTCGGTTTGATACGGTATGTACTTCTAGCAAACATCTTCTGTATGTTATGGCACTTTCATGAAGTTCAACTTAAATGTAATAAAAAAAATATTTAGAAATTGAATAATGTTGCTAGAGTTGTATGACGCCTAAAAGATCAAATCAATTCTATTAAATTATCATAATCCTTGAGTTTGAGTATAATTTTCATACATTCTAATAAATTAAAAAGCTGTCATAATATTACCTATATAAAAAATTTACAAAAATCAATTAATAATTATAAAATTATCTACAAAATTGTTAACAAATACATATAATATAATAATGGTTGCTGCCTTAACACTCAAAAAAAAGAACAATAATCTCTTTAAGTAATACAAAAAAAAAAATCTGTTAAAAATCTTTGCAGACGTTTTCGATTCTGAGTATCGCTTTTCCATGTCCTGATAATTTTAAATTATAATCGAAATATACAATAATGACATTTAATACATAAATCGATTCGTACTTAAAATATAAAAATTTATAAAAATTCAAAACTTAGAAATATTCGAATGTGCATAAAAATCATATATAAATTATGTATATACATAATAATTATAATTTTAACTAGGTATTATATTAATTAATTAAAATTAATCATCATTAGTTTAGTATTAATTTAAATTTAAATTTATTTAGGTAGCTTAAGTTGAAAATGTGTAACGCTAGCTCCCAACCAATTCAATTTGACGATATTTTTTCCTTAAATTTGAGACTGGGTCACGATATAAAACGGGATCTAACCGTAAATTTGATCGTAATAAGGGCATGTAACTAAAACAGATAAAGCACAGATTAGATATAAAATTTAAATTAAATAGAGATAAAATTTACCCAAATACCGCGGCAAATGTGTTTAAACAACTTTGCCGTTGAATAAAATGATCTGGATCGTTCCATGGTGATCGACTAGAATTTATTACATTAATTGATGAAAACTCTTTGAAGGCTTAATATTTTACTACTTACCTTCCACTGTCACGATCTTTATATCCTTTTCGTTGTGTCACTTTGATGGGCGGCTTCCGTGTGACATGCGATACCAAAAAATTCATTAGAATATCCTCGCAATTCGATGATTGTTGAACTGTTTTCAGCAGCAATATTGACAGCCAATTCGTATATAAATAATTATAGTAACGGTGATAAAACGCGGCACCGGTCAGGACTATTGAATAATAATTGGTCCACTTTGAGGTATATCCCCATGCGTTCTAAAATTACCACAAAAAAAAAATTGTTAAATGTGATTTGAATAATATCCATGGCGTACAAACCTTTCCGTCATCCCAAAAATGTGCTCGTGCTGGATAACCAACAATACGATCGGGAAAATCACGCCATACTGTATACGCAAAATCTAGTTCATCTGTATTTAAAATTGCATCTTCATCTAACGATAAAATTGCGTCAGTCTCTATAAATGCATTTGGACTAAAACGTTGCGATATTGTAGGTCGATCGTCGGCGGTTGCGCCCGAAACTATATTAAATCCTAAATGGCCAGTAGTTGGCCATCTTTTTCGTGATGGTACAGGACGATCCGATGCCCATAAAATAATTATCTGTATTTTAAAAAATCACAATTAAATTAATTGATAAATAACTTAAAATATTTCCAAATTTTACTTACTCTATCTACAAATTGACTTTTGGTTATGCTTTTGACTAGTTTATAAAGTGCTGTGTTCGGTGTCAGTGTTACACCAATTTGAACAAATATCACGGCGGTGTAATTATGCCTTGGTTCTAATCCAAGTGTATCTAATAAATATGGCATATTTCTGAAACGAAAAAAATAATAGACAGCGATTAATTTTATGTTGTACTCATATTTAATGCTAAATTAATTAATTAAAATTTAGTTAGAGCAGATTTAATTTAATTAAAATTCGACATCTCAACATGAAACATTGGCATAACTCTTGTCATTTATCCAACTCTTTAAATTATTTTATTGTATTTCAGGAAGAGTGGCAAAGAAAGATAACGATAGACAAACACAATGTATCAGCAACACCAAACAACAATTAACTTGGGTCAGTCAAAATTGGGTGATCGCATAGGAACATCATAGAAGAAAGTGAAAAATAAAAATATAACGAGGTGCATCATAACCACCCCCTCCCCTTCACGGTAGTTAAGTTCCCACACCAAAATATTGTTACGTTTTTGCCTTGTCACTCAAGGTTCGAATCACTGGATTGTGAATAAATATAACTGCTTCAAATTTGAACTTACACAATTTATTTACACAACACAATTTATTATACACAACACAATTTATTATACAACACAAAATTCACAATTAATTATTACAATTATAACACACTTTTTAATTATCACTTTAATAATCGCTTTAATAATCACTTTAATAATCTTTCTATTTAACCTTCACTGTTTCACGTTTAAAATAATACTCAGCATTCCACGTCAACGCGCGCCTTTATATACCAAAATATATGTTTCTAGAATAATCCTAAATGCGCATCAAGCAAATATGTTAGTATAGAAATAACGCCTAAATGTTGAACCAAATCATAAATTACAAATGCAATTGAGCAATTAATGAAATTAACTTATTCTATTTTAATCTAGGTGTCACCGTAACAATATATACTGTTACGATTTTGCCTTGTCAATCAAGGTTCGAATCACTGGATTGTGAATAAATACACTGCTTCAATTTTAACTCACACAATTTTATTTACACAACACAATTTATTATACAACACAATTTTCACAATTAATTATTATAATTATAACACACTTTTTAATTATCACTTTAATAATCGCTTTAATAATCACTTTAATAATCCTTTTATTTAACCTTCACTGTATCACGTTTAAAATAATACTCAGCAATACACGTCAACGCGCGCCTTTATATACCAAAATATTTGTTTCTAGAATAATCCTAAATGCGCAGCAAATATGTTAGTATAGAAATACGCCTAAATGTTGAGTATAAATTATACACGTAATTGAACAATTAATGAAATTAACTTATTCTATTCTAATCTAGGTGTCACCGTAACACTACCCCCCACCTAAGCCTGTTCGTCCCGAACAGGATCCAGATCACCTCCTCTGTAGAGCGCCAAACGCTCTAAATGCACCACCTTTGGTTTACCTTTCCGTCCTTTCTGTATGCGATAAACCACGTCGTTCAACTTTTTAATGACAGTGTAAGGTCCTTCCCATGTGGGTTGCAACTTCGGTGATAATCCCTTGTGCCGTTGTGGGTTGTGAAGCCATACCAATTGCCCTTCCTCGAAGCCTTGATTATTTGCTCGTATGTCATATCGAGCTTTCATTCGATCACTTGATATTCGAATTTTCTCCCGTACAAATTGATGTATTTCATTAAGTTCCTCTTTCATTCGGTCGACGTAATCCTGTCCGCATAGAGCTGCTGATGGAACAGCCCCAAATTTTAAATCTCCTGGTAATCGCAGATTGTTCCCAAATATGGTTTTAGCTGGTGTCACTCCTGTTGTGTCATGTACCGCTGATCGGTAGGCCATCAGGAACATTGGTATATGTCGATCCCAGTTGCGTTGGTTCCTTTCCACAGCTTTTGCTAGATATTCCTCCAATGTACCATTGAATCTTTCCACCATACCGTCCGATTGTGGGTGTAAAGGCGTCGTTCTTGTTTTATTGATTCCAAGCATCTGACATATCTCCTGAAATACCACCGATTCGAAATTCCTTCCTTGATCCGTGTGAATTTCCATAGGTACACCAAATCTGCTAATCCAATTGTTAACCACGGCATCAGCTATTGTTGTTGTCTCCTGATTGGGTATGGGGTACACTTCCGGCCATTTGCTGAAATAATCCATTATTACTAGCACATATTTATTTCCGCTCTCGGTGGTCGGAAATGGCCCCGCCACGTCCATTGCAATTCTCTCAAATGGTGCCCCGACATTATATTGTTTCATGGTTCCACGGCTTTTTCGTGCTGGTCCCTTCACTGCCGCACATTGGTCACATCTTCGACACCATTCTACTACTGACTGTCTACATCCGGACCAATAGAAACGTTGTCGAATTTTGGCTAAT
The DNA here is from genome assembly GCA_947310385.1 of Nephrotoma appendiculata. Lineage (NCBI taxonomy): Eukaryota > Metazoa > Arthropoda > Insecta > Diptera > Tipulidae > Nephrotoma > Nephrotoma appendiculata. The sequence continues at coordinate 179,339,782 of OX371223.1, read as the reverse complement.
GTTTTATTAATCCCTAGGTGACCTCCACCTGCTCCTCCGTGATACTCCTTGAGGATTTCCGCTATCCGACCTTTTGGCACCACTACCAACAATTGTTTTACTTTACCATCCGTGCTTTCCCACTTTCGTTTTAAACATCCATTTTCTATGTGGAGGCTATCCCATTGAGCCCAATATGCTTTTACAATGGGAGCTTTGTCAGCTATCTCACTCCATGTGGGCCGGTGTTCCTTTTCCTTATGTTTCATGATGAATGACAGGTCAGCATCCCGTAATTGCTCCTTCTTGATCATTTCATCAGTCCATTCCTCATCAGGTAACGCTTGCATGAGTCGAATATCGACGATGTTTTCCTTGACCTCCACATGCCCACAATTCTTGCATTCCGCGGGACATGGTCTTCTTAATAACGTGTCGGCATTTCCATGTGCGCTTTCCTTTCGATGTTCAATATTGGCTTCATCTGTCAAGCTGTCACCGCCTCCTTCTACTCTCGAAACTTGGATGGACGTTATGGGGCAATCGGTTGTGGGAGTCAGCTTTTGCTCCTTCAAGCTGTCTCTTTTTAACGACTCCAATGTCGTCCGACCCTCCTTTCTGGCCTCTCTCTGCTGTTCGTTTGGTCTACGCTTCATTGGAGATGGCGATCTTCCTCGTTTCTTCTTAATCTCCCAACAGTCCCGTGAAATGTGACCCATTCTATTACATACCCAGCATTTAATCCTGCTACTTCCATATCTGAACCTTGGCGTAGCCCGCTCAGTGTCCATTCTGGAATCAATCTCTACTCGACGAATTTTCATTGCTGGTTTGATGATGGTTTGCGCAGTTTCGTTTGTTAACGCACAAGCGATGGTTTCCGTGAAAGTTGCCTTAGGTGACAACATCACCGCTCTGCGCGTCTCAGGATCTCGAATACCGTCAATGAATGCATCCATTTTAATTCGCTCCATGTATTCGGCCGACATATTTGAATGTACTAAATGCGCGAGCCGCTCAATTGCCGATGAAAATTCCTGTAGCGATTCTCCTGCTCTTTGGTATCGACTCTTCAATTCCATGCGATAGATTTCTCGTTTGTGGTCGCTTCCGTATTTTCGATCTAACGCCTTCATAATTCCCATGTAAACGTTCCGTTCCTGCTCGGGAATGATTTGTAATGTTTCTGCCGCTTCGCCTTTAAGAGCCACAATTAATGCTGCAACACATTGTTCTTCAGTCCACTGATTTTGCTTAATCGCAGTTTCGAATTGGAACTTAAAAATACTGAAGGAAGTTGTTCCATCAAATGTTGGTGGTTTTATCTTAACTGCGTTAACTGTCTGGATCACTTGACCTGTTGTTCCATTTGACTTGACATCTTGGAGCTCCTTCTCGAGACGTTTAACTTCCGTTTGAAAATCTTGTTTAACCGATTCAAATTTTTGTTGAACCGTCCCTTTAACATTTTGAATTTCTGCGTGTACTTCTGTTTGCAGTTTTTCCACTTTACCGTGTAGTGTAGAAGATAACTCCAGAAACTTCTCGTCCATTTTCTTTTGACCAACTTCTATTTGGTTTTTAATGTCCGCTCCTTGTTGCTCCATCTGTACAATCTTCTGTTTAATTTCTTGGTTCGATTGTTTAATGTCGGCCCCTTGTTGCTCCACTTGTAACATCTGCTGTTTCATTTGATGTTTAATGTCCGCCCCTTGTAGCTCCAACTGTTGTCCCATCATTTGATTCATAGCAGCCATCAACTGCGATAAATCGAAACTTCCGGATGGGTTTTGTGTTGTTCCGACCATCGTTTGTTCTTCCTTTTCTTTCTTGTCCACACTGATCTCATCCGTGTTGTCCTCCTCGAAATCATACACATCTGGATTTAAACCGTCCTTCTCCATGGCCTCACGTAGTCGCTCCACCAAACTAGCTTTTGTGCCTTCACTAGCCAAACCTCGCTGCTTCAGTTGCTCCTTTAATTGCGCAAGCTTTAATTCGTAGAGAATCATTTTCCTTATTATTCACAATCCCACCGCTGTCACCAATTGTTACGATTTTGCCTTGTCAATCAAGGTTCGAATCACTGGATTGTGAATAAATACACTGCTTCAATTTTAACTCACACAATTTTATTTACACAACACAATTTATTATACAACACAATTTTCACAATTAATTATTATAATTATAACACACTTTTTAATTATCACTTTAATAATCGCTTTAATAATCACTTTAATAATCCTTTTATTTAACCTTCACTGTATCACGTTTAAAATAATACTCAGCAATACACGTCAACGCGCGCCTTTATATACCAAAATATTTGTTTCTAGAATAATCCTAAATGCGCAGCAAATATGTTAGTATAGAAATACGCCTAAATGTTGAGTATAAATTATACACGTAATTGAACAATTAATGAAATTAACTTATTCTATTCTAATCTAGGTGTCACCGTAACAATACAAATAAACTCGAACCTCCCCAGATAGGTAGAGTAAATCAATCATGTAGAAATTGTACACAGTGATCAAAACGAATTGGTGATAGAAACATTTAAAATCAAACGAACAGCTGTGAAACGTACCAAAAACAAACAGAATCACCATGTCACCAGCCATATTGAAACGGGTGCTTTTTAGGTAGTTTCCTATGGTGGGTTCCCGACCATAGGAAAAACTTGAAAAGCTTTCCAACTCCCCAATGGTGGAAATAGAAATTACAGAAGATTGGTAAAACAAAATCAAATCGAGTAAGAAATTCTTGAGATATCATCAATACGGATATATCCGGACAGACGGACAATTTATTTTTTGCATTTTTAGGATCGCAACCTCCAAAATGTCGAGAATTGTTATTGCCAAGGTTATTTAATATTATTTTAGATAACAAGCAGATCATAATCTTAAGCCGTCTAAATTGGAATATATGCTCAACTAACTCTCTCGAATTAATCTTCTGGTAATCTAGTCGAACTTAAACAGGTTTCTTAGACAGACCATGAATAACTATCACCACAGTACCACACCCAGTTTATCTATAGGGGCATAAGAGTTGAATTACCTGTTTCTGGTCGCTACACTGAAATTTTCTTTATTATGTTACCTCTCTTCCTTGCTCAAATCATACACATTCCAAACCAAAATCTCTATCACAGAAATGACAAATTTGATTATTCAAAATGGTAATACTACAATTCAGTTACGCGGTAATTTGGTCGTACTTAAATATTGACGATTAGGTTTTCTCTACGCTAAAACCGAATTAATTTTTACCAAACGAGCCTAACCTATTTTTGCAAAAGGTGCTCTAAAACCTTACAACAAAACTTTAAATTTATGGCTCCGGCTGATACGGCTTAATGGCCTGGCCCTCATTTTACGAATGATTGGCCTATGTAAAGTTTCCGAAAAATTTGAATAAGTGTAGCTGCACAAAATGACAAAATAGACTATGCAGTTTGATTTTTTTGTTGGTAAAAATTGAATACGCAAAATATGCTAATAAAGTGTATTCCATCTGTGGCAAGTTCAAAAAATATTTATAATCAAAACTAAGCCATTTTTCGTCATGTGTTCGTTTACAGCACAACAACGAGCTTGGCTTATTCAAATTTATTCGAAAATGGTCATTCGATAAAAACGATATTTTGGTCAACACGGACGTCCTACAAATTCGCTTGAAATTCGCAAAATTGTTGAATTGTAGAGCTTATGAACATCATCGTCCAGTTCGTACTCGTGAAACAGTAATAGCTTTAAGTGAAAATGTTCATGAAGAGCATCTTAATTATTTTTATCACCAGTGAAACTAAAAAAAACTAATTGATAGCAGACTATCGAACAAATGGGAATCAATCGATATACTGTATCGATTCTATCGAATTTTTAAAACCACATAAATATTTTATAAATCTTTGCATGATCGACGGTCATGAGAATTTTTGATTTACGAGAAAGACAAGACCCGTACCCGAAAATAAATAATAATAATTAAAATGAGATATTTTTACGAATTTAAGTCGATAGTCACGAGGGGTCAGTTATCCAAAAAAAAAAATTCCAACTGGCCTAAATTTCCAAAATCCCAATTAAGAAAAATATAAAATCCCATTTTACAAAATACCATAACATAAAAATCAAAATTCAAATTGAGAAAATTTCAAAATTTATTTATTTTAGAAAAAAAATTATATACAAAATTACATTTTTTCATTAGTTTTCATTAGTTTCATTTCAAATTTATTTCAATTATTTAAATTTAATTTAATTGTTCTGAAAAATTATTATTTATATTTATTTTACAGAAACAGGGTTGGGTTTGTTTTTGGAATACCAATCCCCCCTGGAAACATGCTAATATATACTAAAAACTTGTGTATGGTACAGTCATTAATAAATAAACACTTTAACGGTTTAACCAATTACAAGATACCGTTGAATAAACCTTAATAGATTTCCGAATTACAAATTCCATTTTATACCATGGAAATATGAAAGGCTTTCATATTTTATTCCTTTCACATTTCCATGGCATAAAATGGAATTTTTTTGGAATTTTGTATATTAGAATTTTTGCCAAAAATTGGCATTTTATATAGGCATTTTGTTTTTTTGGAATTTTATTTTTATGAATTGTTTTTATTGGAATTTTGGTTTCTGGAATTTTGTATTTTGGAATTTTGATTGATGAATTTCATTTTTGGAATTTTGGATTTGGCAAATTGTACCCAACCTGCTTCAGGAAGTAATTAGAACAAGTCAAAAAAAAAACAAGTTGGTTTAATTAACTTGTCTTAATTGCGAATCTCGAAAGCACTGCAAATGTTCTTTGTGCAGCTTTAATTATAGACTACCAGTGCTGAAACATTTTCCGTGAAATAGTCGATTACGCAAATTCAGATGGATTACAAAAATTAATAAATAAGGAATATTGTATCCCCTCTCCTCGTATAAAAAACACAGTTCTATATAATTAATTTGGAACTACTATTACAGCCTTATGAAATCAAAATGCAGCAGATTGTTGTAGAAATGAAAGAGTTTCCAATTTTTAATGCTTATAAAATACAGTAACCAAATGTCAATATCATAGATCGGTTTTTGGCAAATTTTTCGAAAAGTTTAAACGTTAATTATGAAACAAAATCGTAAGGTTTTATAGTGCGTCTATGACATCGGAAGTTAGATAGGAAAAAATATCATGGTATCAAACAAAATGTATTAAAACAACAACAAAGTTAAAACAATTTCAACTCGAGTTCGGAACTAGTAGGCGTGGTATAAGGCATTTCACGTAATTTGATTGGCTTTGGATTCGTTAGCGAGTATGGAACTATTTATTTCCGATGTCATGTACGTGACTTTAATGTCGCGTACATGACATCGGAAACAAATATTTCCATATTTGTTAACGAACTCAAAACCAATCAAATTATTTGAAATGCTTTGTACCACGCCTACTAGTTCCGAACTCGAGTTGAAATTGTTTTATCTTTGTTGTTGTTTTAATACATTTTGTGTGTTTTCAAAGAATTTTTTCCGAACTAACTCACTATGTCATGGACGCACTATGAGCGACTAAAATCATGCTACTAGGAAATTTTGTTGGTTTTGTTCAAGTAAGCCATAAAAATATAGGCAAAATGTTCAATAGTAATATTGAATTTACATTTCTCCCCCTATCTCACAAAACCTAGCAACTCGTTTTTACAAGTTTGAGGGAAATTAAGGTTTGGCATTTCATATCTTTTCCGGGTGTAATATTAAATTTTTTTCCATAAATTTTTTGTATTCTTATTTAAAAAACATTTTATTTTCAAATGTTATCATTCATTTTCCATAAAACCTACTAATAGAAAAATTATTTGTGGCTAGAGTCGATGAAAACAATTTTCCATACAAAAATTTATATCAATTTCACACAATACCTAGTAACTTTCAAGTTACTTTGTTCTGTCTAAAATAGGGTGAAAATTTTCCATAGAAAAAAATTAAGAAGATCGAATCAAATCATAGTAACTCTGACAGCGAGTTCATACGAAGGATAAAAATCTCGGATTTTTCTATCCCATCGTTTAAACCAATTACATCACGTAAATTATACAACAGACACGTAAATTAACCGGCAGTGACTTGCTTGGTTCTGTAGAATATTGAAATACTTTTCCATGTAAATCACTAGTTAACATTCGATTAGCAAACTCCGTGAAATAAAACAAAAATTTTGAACGAAAAATTACAGGCCATTTTATTAATTCGTTTTAGCCACTTATAATATAATTTTATAAAAAATTGTATAAGATAATTATAATCACATTCATGTATCATTATGAAATAATAAAAAATTTATCACATTTAACTTAAAATAGAAAATAAAAATACAAAATTGATCACTTAAGTAACTAATGTAACATAAAAAGAGAAAAAGAATAGCTACTCTGCTACATACATATTATTATAAAAATTAAAGTAAAGGAACATAAACAGTTACTCGTAAAAATTGCATAAATCACGCGCATTTTCATTCGTTTTCAACTCTTCCCAAAAAAATCTTTTCCGGACTGGCATTTGAGGTAGTAGTTGAACTGAAATTTTTTTCATTTTCGTTGCATTCATTCCAGTTGGTTCCGTTCTTTTATCAGGAAGTTTAATCTCTTTTAGTTTTGTGATATGATCAAATACATGAAAAGTTTCACATTTATGTTTATATTTATAAAATAAATTTTTTGATCCTCGCCGGAACTCGACCACTTTTATGTCCTTTAAAAAAGGTAGTTCTTTTTTTTGTGTCCTTTTCTGGCAGATGTTTTTAAAGTTGTAAAAGTCGGTTTCGGTAAGAAGTCGGCAAACGTTTTTTCCGTCAGCCTTTTTTATTAAATCCACCAAGTCATCCATATCTAACACTTCTTGTGTGTTTTTCCACTTTTTGCCGATATTGCCATGTACCGAATCCGATCTCATGTAGGAATGCCCTGGCTCAAAATATTTTATTGTAATAATTTCTGGGCTCCAATTCTGATTTACCACTGTCAGCAATGCCGAATAGAGAATCCAATTTTTATTTTGGGCGGAACAGTTGTCAGCCCAAAAAATAAATTTCGATACATCTCGTCTCGATTGTTGAATAATATTTAAGAAAGAAGACGAAACGTTTGCGCCACTTCATCGACACAATCAATCTAATCTGAGTATCCTTTGGCATGAAGCCATAACGAGTCGGTCTGCTTCAGACCGACTCGTTATGGCTTCATGCCAAAGGATACACAGATTAGATTGATCGTGTTAATGAAGTGGCGCAAACGTTTCGTTGAACACCAGTAAGCGACTAACAAAATAGGAGTTCTTCGATTTCATTTTCGGTATAATGATTACCTTTTGCATATCCACTGTAAATAAATTAACAGTTTGGGGCCACTCATATGTCTTGTCGATTTTGTAATATTTTCGTGCTTGTATGTAATTTAATTTATGGTTAACAAATTGGCACACAGTCATCAGAATGATTGGCTAATGCAGAAGTCATCATCGGAATCGGTGGTACATCATGTGAACATCTAGCTGCTTCTACATCTTTCAACTCCTTTTGGTGTTGTTTGTGTTCAGCACACACAGGGCATTCGTCCTGTGATGGCTTATTAAAACCGATGTTTTCCTTTTGAAAATTTTTGAATATGTTACGTAAGAAGCAGCATTTCCAAATTTGGTAATAAAATCATTCCACATAAATTTGACTGTTATTTCCGATGACCGATATCTACGATTAGGTGCGTGCTCCAACTTATAATGTGAGACTTGTGGATGAAATGATAAAATGTGGTCCCGAATTTGATTGTGAATTAAAGTTGATTTTTCTACCTTAATTCTGTTTACCACATCACCACGATGGTCAGTTAATGGCACCAATCCTGAATTTACATTTCTCCGTTTAAAAAATTCTGTGATTAATCCATCAGTTTTCCTACCGATGGTGTGCAGAAACATAGTCTTACACACAATTTGTTTCGACAAATTTTGTGTTTTGAGTGAAAGATGGTATACGTAGGTGTACTTACGTTTTGCAGATGACAAAAGTGGTAATGTTTTTTATTTTGTAAAATAAATGCCTTAAAAAACAACTGACGCTGGGCAAATATAGCTTGCCGTCGAAAATTCTGAAATGTCAGCCCACATTTTTTTTTGCAACTACATTCATTTAATAGCTTTAGTGCGGCATCAGCTGATTTTTTCTTTTTAGCTTGGTGGGCCGCGAGTGGTGAAGGTGTTTCAATGTGGCTTTCCAATGGTACCGGATGTGGTGGATAATTATGATTTAAGAATGGTGGTGGTGTTTTAACGTTTTTCACAGGCGGTGGTTTATGAATGGCATCATCATCTGTCGATTCTTCATCTGTGGAATCATCCATGCAATGTTTATTGGGACAATACGTGGTATCCGCCAAAGAGTCGTCAAATGAAAAATCTTCCGACGTGTTTGCTGCTTCTAAATGCCCTGATGCGTTTCCTGCACGAAGCCTAAAAACATTTTAATAAGATTACAATTTTGAATGGGAGAGACAGGGTCAATCAAACTGGCTACAGTATTTCCCAACTTTGACCGTAAATCGAATATTATAATGTTTTCTTTTATTGGTAGAATAAAGTTGGAGTTTAGCGAGAAGCCAAATATATATCTTTACCATTGATCATTATTTTCGTTCGAATAAAAAACGACAATTTCCTATAAAACATAGTAACTTTTGAAAAATTACTATGTATTGTATGAACTCTTCTGACTATAAAATGAAAACACTAAACATCATATTACTACATAACCTAGAAATTTTTAAAGGATACTATGTTTTGTGCATAATCCACTCTAAGTTTTCTCACATAATCTAGTATCATTTAAAAATTACTAGTTTCTGTAAAAAATATATTAATATCTACGTACAGTTTTTGGGCCAGCTCAACCATTACTTTTCCACGCGACTGCATTTTAATGACAAACTGCAACTAATGACAGTTAACAGACGACTAAACACGGAAAGAACATAGACACGAAGAATAACCATCAATTGGATAAATCTCTTTCATTTTTTATGATCAAATAAATTAAAAAAATACATAGTTGCTAGGTTCTGTGTGGAACTATTTTTGTAAATAGATATTTTGAGTAAAGTTACTAGGTGTTTGTTTTTTGAATAAAGTTGTCAATAATGATCGTAGAGCAATAATTCTAAGAGCGTAAGAAACATAATTTTATTCCGATTTAATAAAACGAATAATTACAAAATCTAAGTCGCAGTTACTAGGTTTTGCGTTTCGACGGGAGATTTGCTGATTTGAAATGTTACCGATATGCTGATGTCGGCCAAAAGTTTGAAAAATTTAGCATATAGCAATTTACAATTTTATCGGTGCCACTGCCAACATCGATGAGGATTGGCTATGTGAAAAGACTTGATATGTCGATTTTGCAATGTTAAATGAAAACGTGCCGTAGGTCAACAAAAATGTTGACAAATGATCTTCAAAAAACTTCTTATCTCATTAGTCACCACTTACCTAGAAGAATCCGAGAATTCTGGAAGTGTTAATAAAGCACCAGGTGATGAATTCCATACTAAACCATTCCTTTGATGATGGTCATATATTCGTTCCTTAATTATCTGCAAATAAAAAAAAATAACACAAATAAAATATTTTTCTTCAAACTTCGAACAACAAAAAGTAAAATAAGTCATTTGAATATAATATAAATAAAAATACAATTGAAAGGTGTATTTAGATACATACAAAATACAGGTACTATTATGTACATTCAAAAAGTTTGCTCATTCTACCAGTATCAGTACTATACAAAATTTAAACAAACCAAATTTTCCAAAATATTTTTTATTTCATTATTTTCTTATTTAATATCATTTTCATCATATAAACAAGAATATAATAGTCATACACTACCACTCTTGCTCAGCAAAATGCTCAGCAAAATAACCCCAAACCATAATGTACAAATACTAACAGTAAAAAAGAAAAGTCTTAACAAATAAAAATGTTTTATATTTTTTTAAAGGAAAACCTGAAAAATAAAATTTCAAAAATTAAATTAAATTATTTCAATTTTTTTTTTTGATTCCTGTACTCTCTCTCGGATTGATTTTATTTCGGGATACACAAATTTTTCATTTGTGTGTGTGTGTGTTTTTTTCCTGTTTTTTATTCATCGAATTTTAAATTTTTTATTTTGATAGAAAAATTGTATTTATTTGTTATAATTTTATTGAAAACTGTTTAAATTGTATTTTGATAATAAAAAAATAAAGTCGGTAGAAGTTGGAAACAAAAACTGCTTTAATAGTATTTTTATATCTCATTCTTCTGCTAGAATATGAAACCATTTTGTGTTACAATACGAAGGTACGTAAGATGTATGTAAGATTTGAATAATACCTTGCTTCTTCTGCAAATTGCAAAATTGCTAAATTTCTACTTAATATACAAAGATCTCATGTTCCAAGAAATAGCATCTAATGATTCAGGTATTAAATGTATTCATTTTAAATAATTCCTAATTGGTTTTAATTAGTGATTCCACATTTCCTTGTAAATTTTATAAAATTAAAATTAATGAGTCTACAATTAAATTTTGTGTAGGTTTATCGTACGAGTAATGACGGCTAGTAAAATCAACCAACCACCAATTATTTCGAAAAGTTATTTGTATGGGCGGGTCCTTTTTCTTGTTTACTTATATTCGAATAGATTTTTCTAGCACATCCCTGAAAATATTAGTACATACATGGTAAGTACCTATGTATAATTATATTTTTTTAATTATACTAATAAATCCATTAGTAATTATTACTAGTTCCAATTCCATTACATAATGCAACCTTGCAGACACAAATCAAAAAGATTATACCGCTCGTGTTGCTTCTCCTGATAAATCTGGTCAGTCAGCAGAAGTGAAGTTTCAATTTGAATTTGATTTATACTTAAAAAAAATTAGGAATAATTAGATTGGCAATTGCTTCGTCAATGTTGCAGTTTACGTACATTTTTTTACAAGACATTACTACAAATAAATTTGTGATAAAGACATCATTTTCAATTGTATAGTTTATTCCCAGATCCAAATTTGGCCGTTGGCAGTCGGTAGAGAATTTCAACTGTGAACATTTCTATACAATAACCCCTTTATTGTTTTCTTTCAAAATGGTCGATTCAGTGAAAATCTTCCATTTATCTTTTTTCTATTTTGGTATTTTATACTATGAAAACTAGAGGCAGAATATTCGAACAAGTTATATACTTCAGGGATATTTCATTTTCCAATTTACAACAACAATTCTATGTAGTCAATACCAATTTGGAATTCGTTGAATTCCTACAGAGTTGGTGGTATTGAAATTCCAATTCTATTTATTAGTTACTGTGCTTGTCACTAGAGTTTCCCAAATCAATTTTTTGTTCTAAATGTTGCCATCTTGTAATTTTTATTTTGATTTTTTTGACATTTTCCACAAATTTGATACATATTATTGACAAGCTTTTTGTATTGACTTTTTACGTTAAATATTTTTTAGTACATTGTACTATAATAATACTAAATAATATTTAGTTTTCAACAAAATAATAATTGTGGCATAGTGGATCGATTATAATGAACTCATGCAAAAAAAAAAATCACAAATGTCATACAATTATCGATATTAAATAAACCTCTTTTCTGGTATATATCCCTTTTTTATTTATTTATATTTTTATTTTACGACGTTTCGAACAAAATTTATGTTCATCGTCAGGTAATATAATGTATGTATGGTACTAAAAATATGTTAAGTAAAAGTTAAAAAAACATAAAATAGTTAGCACAAAAACAGAAAACTTACAATAATAAATTAATAAAATAATTAATTAAATTAATTTAAAAAATATTTAAAAGAAATACAAAAAATAATTTTATAACACTATACTGTCACTCAATAGAAGAAAAAATTAAAACAAGAAATACTATTTTTGTAAACATTTAAATAAAAGCAGTATAGATTTAATAAGGCAAAAACATGTAGAAAAAATAAATATAATGAAAGTGTTAGCCCAAAAAATGAGTTTTGATGAGATTTTGAAAAGAAATTGCCAAATTAAAATTTAATTTGTCATGATAAACTCTTACAAAAGTGAAAAATACAATAAAATGTCAATTTTTACAAAAATTTGTTGTCATTTGACATCATAAAGATGTCTTGATAAGGCACTAATTCCATCACGATGAATAGTTTTTTGTTGTAATTTTTTAGCATCCCGTTTATGTTGACAAAATCTTTCACTTAAACGTTGCTGCGTATGCCCAATGTAAATTTTGTCACATTCACAAACAATCTTATAAACTACATTTGTATTATCACCTAAAATTATACGATCTTTGAGGTTTGAAAATATTCGCGTTTTTAGACTATTATGTCCTTTACCCACTATTTTAAAATTGTATTTATTAAGCCAAAAACTTATTTTTTCATAAAGAAACTTTACATATGGAATTGATATATACTTAAAATTGTTATTGGCCACTATTGGAACATTTTCGACAGATTGGCTGTTATTAGAAAATTTGTACTGAGAAGAATTTAATATTGGATTCAAAAATGAATTTGGTTAATTATTTTTTAAAACAGTTGTTTTAAGAAGCCGAAAATTATTTTTGTGAAAAACAGGGTCAGATAATTGAATTATTTTTTGAGATAATAATTTAACAGTATTGCGTTTATACGAAATGATAAATGAGAATCAAAATTAAGGTATCTGCCAGACCAAGTCGATTTGTGAAACCAATCTGTCGAAAGTGAACCATCCGCATTATGAATAACCATTACATCTAAAAATGGTAATCTATTATTTGACTCTAACTCCATAGTAAACTTTATATGGTTATTAAACGAATTAAATTTTTGAATAAAAACAACAATTTTTTCTAGGGGAATTGCTGTGATGATGTCATCTACCGATAGAAAAAATTACAACAAAAAACTGTTCATCGTGATGGAATTAGTGCGCCTTATCAAGACATCTTTATGATACCCAACACAATATTTATTTAGACAACGTTCAGGTAATCGAAAAAGAAAGTAAATTAAATATTAGGCGAGTTTTGGAGATGATACACATCAAGACAAATCCAACAAGTCTAAATAAACAGAGTGATTGTGCATATCTTCAAGATTTTTACAACAAATTTTTGTAAAAATTGACATTTTATTGTATTTTTCACTTTTGTAAGAGTTTATCATGACAAATTAAATTTTAATTTGGCAATTTCTTTTCAAAATCTCATCAAAACTCATTTTTTGGGCTAACACTTTCATTATATTTATTTTTTCTACTTGTTTTTGCCTTATTAAATACTGCTTTTATTTAAATGTTTACAAAAATAGTATTTCTTGTTTTAATTTTTTCCTCTATTGAGTGACAGTATAGTGTTATAAAATTATTTTTTGTATTTCTTTTAAATATTTTTTAAATTAATTTAATTAATTATTTTATTAATTTATTATTGTAAGTTTTCTGTTTTTGTGCTAACTATTTTATGTTTTTTTAAGATTTTTTTTCAGTGAAGTTGGTCGGCGATTGAACGTCGTAGAGGAAAGACGTGATTTCGTCTCGTCGCTCCTCTAAATAAAAAATTAAGTAAATAATTTAAAATGTGTTTTTAAATTAATTAATCTTTTAACTAATATAAGTATGTGCATATATAAATAAATAATAATAATATTAATAATAATTTGTGTATTTTAAGTTAAGTGAAGTGAAAAGAATTGAGAATTTGATTCGTATGTTTACTGGTGAGGTGATTAAGCATTTTTAATAATATATCAGTGGAAAGTTACTGGAATGGAGGAAATAACTTTGTTATCCGACCCGTTAACAGGTATTCTCATCTCGTGTATAGTTCTTTACATGAGATAGGATTTGTGGCCAAATTTATTTCAAAAACATAAGCTATAAATTTAAAAATAAAATTAACAAAATTTTTCTGTAATTAATATTTACTGTTTTGTGTCGTTTTTGTCTGTGCATGCAAAAGTTGGTACAGTTTTCACGATTGCGTGTTCTTTTGCTGTATGAAAGCAATTAGAGTTGAGGTTAAATTTGGAACGCATTAACATGTTCGTATTGAAATATTTTGTATTTCTTGTTCTCTTTGCGTTTTTGTTTAGAAAGGTAAAGAGAAAATTTTAACAATTTTCTGTATCCAAACAGGTTTTCAATGTGTTAAAACATAATTTTTATTACAAAATCTAAATATATTATCGCTAGGTAACTGTATTTTATAACACATAAAGGTGTAAAATACCAGTATTTTCATGTAGTGGGTTATTGTGAGTATTTTTTGGGCAGAAAGGGTTATTACAATTCTGTTTTGTTACACTTGTTAAAAAATTTTGTTGTTGTTTTTGCGAGTAAACATTTAAACAAGTTTGATGACCGACGATTTTTGTTTTTTCTGGTTATCGTATAATTTTGTAACCTTGGTTGCCTTTTATTTACTTATTTACTTGCAAATTTAACAAATTTAATGTAAAAATGTGTTTCAATGTGCATGTGTGTGTGTAATAAACGTGCATGAATGAAGAGTATATAACAAATCAGATAACTGTTTAATCAGTGTCTATGCATGTGTATGATTAGGCTGTCTCGAAATGTAGGGACTTTATTTGTACGTATGTGGAACGTAAACACGCAGAGAAGCTTTCGTGCAAATGCTATGGATTTTTTTGGAGAATTTTTTGGCTTTATTGGTTTATATCTTGTAGCAAGTGTGGCGGATAAATGAATTTTCATTCTAGTGGGCATTGACTTTGTTTGTATATCATATATTTGGTGAATTGGTTTTTGTTTTTGGGGTGGTTTTCGTTTACAGATTTGCCATTTTCTGTGGTGGTGTCTATTTTAGTCTGGTTGGAGTGTATCGTATGAAGAGTGGTAATTTCGTTCGTTTTTCTTCTCTATTGTACGGTAGTCATCGGATTAGGGACATCGTAGCGGAGAATGGTGAAGTTCTGAGTGAAAATTTGCTTGAGGGTAAGGGGTATTTTATCAGAATTGGGGATGGATGGACGGAGTTTGTGCTCGAGTGACTGGGAGGGAGGGGTTTGTTTCTCCGTCACATGTGCTAGATGTGGATGGGTGCGATTGGCATTCGTGCAATTTGGCCTGCGTACGTGCCAGCCGTGTATTTTGCCAGGCTTCTCTACTTGGTCGTATTTTGACTTACTAATAATAATACATTTTAAAGTACTTTTTACGCTATTTGCCGTAGGCACTTGGCGAAACACACTTATACTTAATAAACACATTTTTATTAGCAAGTGATTAATAAAAATGTGTTTATAAGCATTTTAAAGTGTTAAAATTTCTAAATATTTTAAGATTCTTAAGCCGTCTGAGATAATGAACATTAATATTATATTTTATTTATAGTTTTCTGATTGGACAGCTCTCAATACTGAGTTTTATTATTAGAAATTAATAAATTATAATTTGTACATAGACGTTGAGGATTGAGTTGGTTTAGATATACATATATTTTGTAATTAAGAATTTCCTTCCGTATAAGCTCTTTCAATAGGTTTTACTAGGTATAAAGCTTCCAAAATGATCGTGTTTGTTAACCGCCATTTATGGTTTCAGATCGAAGTTAGTTTGCTTCAAGAATTGTATTGAAGTGACAATTGCCGTTGCTAGGAATATAATAGATTTCCACTATTAACCAAATAACAAATTTTTAATTATAGGTCGAATTGTAATTACAATTTAATTGTAATTTTTCTTATTTTAATTTAATTTAATTGTATATCTAAGATTTAATTTGTCTCACGACAATTGGTTTACTAATATTATTTTAATAGATTAAATGACTATGGTTATATGTAACATTGAAGTGTCGGTGGAGGGAAACTTTATGGGTTGACTTATTTTTTGGCTTGGAGGCTATACAATAAAATTTAAAATCAGACAAATATTGATACATAGATGTTTTTTGTATTTTTGGGATCATGGCACTTCTTTAATTAGATTATTTTCTAATAGCTACTTATTACTAATTCTGTCATCTTACAGATTCCTGATTAGCTTAATAGTTTTATTTAATTCTGATTGGGAATAAATTGTAATGTGTTAATTTGTTTAGGTATTGGGGATTCTTAACCTGTGACACATTCATTATTGAAACCAGATGTCTTTGTTTCATTTTTATTTTTATTAATAAACATATTGGTTTATTAGGGATGGTAAGGTTATCCGTTGAAGAGGGGATCCATTCGTTTGATACTACAATATTTGAATTCGATTTATTTTATTTTATTTGTTTTACGAGAATCAAATTATTAATTAATTTAGTTATAATAATCATCACATTACATTTATTCTATTCAAGAATAATTTAATTATATCGTACAAAATAATGATTCTCTAACGCATAATAATGACATTTTATTTCAGGAAATTTACCATTAAGATGCCAACATTATTGATTATCAATTTTTTTAAGATGCTATAATAAAGGTGTGTGGCGGGCCTGGCGTCGCGTTATTGTAAATTGATATGAGGAACTGGTATTAAATAAAATTTCATCACTCATAATAATGAAATTTTATTTCAGGACATTTACTAATTAATCAATTACTTTTTAGGATGTTGATTGCTGATTATTTATATCCCGGAAAACAAATATAATTGTGCCGTCTTGTGCTTTACTAACTATTGACTACTTAGGTGTCTGTAACCGGGTCAAGTCTATCATACTTAACAACCTTTCCTATCCCTACATCTTGTTATATGTAAAAGGGGTGTACGGTTGGCCCGGCGTATCCGGGATCCTTGCTTAGTCTTGGCCGTACATTCTAATCAATCAATCAACTATTTTATGTTTTTTTAACTTTTACTTAACATATTTTTAGTACCATACATACATTATATTACCTGATGATGAACATAAATTTTGTTCGAAACGTCGTAAAATAAAAATATAAATAAATAAAAAAGGGCTATATACCAGAAAAGAGGTTTATTTAATAATTACTAAAGCCCGAAAAAATACTATAAATTATCGATATGTGTAATTACTACCAACTTTTATAAACAAATCACGAGAATTCATTGGTTGTTTCTTTTGACCAAAAATTGAATTGAATACCAATTTTAATTCCTTCGGCAAATGAAATGCCACTATCGTTTCAAAATCAGAATGAAATGCCTTGTTGCCCTAGAAATAATAGATACAAAGAAAATAGAAGTTCGAGGAATCGCCTATTTTCAATCCATTTGTGATTATTTTACGAAATTAGTTTTATTTGTTCAGAAAACAAATGAATATTTTGGGATCAATTTCACGATTCATTTGTACCATATAGTCAAACAAGGATAGATAAACAACATAGATATTATGAACAATCGTTACGAAAACGCATAAATTATAACATATCATCTATTACTGCTGCTCAGTTTCAAGTCAAAGGACAATGATCAAAGAAAGATTTATGCAGAAACAGACCACAGGGAGATTGATGCAATCATTAAACATTTAGACTGATAATCAGTTCAATCGAGTTTATCGAGCA
This sequence comes from Nephrotoma appendiculata, assembly GCA_947310385.1. Lineage (NCBI taxonomy): Eukaryota > Metazoa > Arthropoda > Insecta > Diptera > Tipulidae > Nephrotoma > Nephrotoma appendiculata. Next base: position 179,322,198 of record OX371223.1, on the reverse strand, counting down.
ACTTACCAAGGAATTTGAGTAAAGACTCAAATACCATTAGCGCATTCCATAGGTTAGTTATTCTATAATTGCACTCCGTTCTAAGAGTACTAAGGAGTACAATATTGAACCACGTCTATTTATCGTCAATTTAACCATTTTACTACCAATGAATTAATAATAAATTGTGGTTATTAGGATTTTATTTAGATTTAAATAAAAAATTTTGCTGGTTTTAAGCCTTTTTTTATTTGAAATGTTATAATTTACAACAATTTATTATCGCCGACGTTCCGGTTATCCTTTATATTCACGTTCAAGACGAATGCGCTGAAAAAAATCCGCATGTGAAAATCGGGGACCGCCCTAAAGCTCGAAACAGAACAAGAGCGACGAATTAAAAAAAAATATCGCCGCGTTATCGCTGTAGCTAACAGAACAAGAGCGTCAGCGTATGTATGGCAATAAAAAAACAATCACAAATTCACGAACGACATAACCACGACATATTTTATATACAGTATGTGCAACACGAGCGTGTACGGCAAAAAACTAAGTAAAAATAGAACTACGATTTTTTTTTTGTTTTTTTTTGTTATATTTTCTAGGGCGCTATCAACTAATGCATAGTAAAGTCATCATTACTGTTAATAATTGCCTTTCTCCTTTCGTCCATACTGTCAACCAATTTTTCTGCATACTATGGTGATAAATTTGTCCATATCTTCCGGACAACTCGCGCTAGAGCATTCGAATTTTTTATGTGGTACATTTTCAGCTTAATCTTCATGAGTGCCCATAAATTTTGATCGGATTGGAATTAGGTGTCTGACATGGCCAATCCAATGTTGTGACACAATTTTTGAGTTTAAATTTCGAGCAGAGTATGCTATGGTGTTTTGGAACGTTGTCCTCTTGCAAGTACCATTTAGAGTTTCCCGCTCCAAACCATTTAAGAACAGATGGTAACAAACCTCATGAATAAATTTTATTCATGAAAAGTGCGTTTAGGTTCCGTGTGGAAACGATTAATTTACCAAAACCTTGCAGGTGCTGACATGGCCAATCCAATGTTGTGATACTCTTTTTGAGTTTAAATTTCGAACAGAGTATGATGTGGTGTTTTGGAACGTTGTCCTCTTGCAAGATCCAATTAGAGTTTCCCGCTCCAATCCTTTTTTTTTGCTTAGTTGGCCAAACAGGCCTTATCACATTAAAACCCCAAAAGGATGACTCACCGGTAAACACAATATTCGTAAAATCATTGTTTCTTTGTTCATTTGCCCACTGCATAGGCTTTTCCATGTATTTTTGTGTTACCAGTAGTTTAACCAAAGTATTTCCATATGCCTAGTCATGTTCCATAATCTTATTTCGTATGGTGGTTTTTGGTATAATAATATTCTTTCTCGCCAATTTTTCCCCATCGTAAACGAAGAATTTTCACCAAATAACTATATGATGGACTCATCCTCCTTTTTTGTAGTGGTTTGGATTTTGCCTCTATCTGGCAAATCGTCAACTTTTTTATACATTGAATAGTATGTAATCTTCTTCTATACAAATGATTTCGACTTTTTTTTATATGTTTTGATGCACTTACAACCGACATTTTTGGTCCTTTCGGATGTGAAATTAAAAACACCGCTTCAAATCGTTTTTTATAAATCGCACTCATTTCTTACGTGTTTGTTATCCGCTAAATAGTTGTAGTTTAACTAATGTTTGTTTTAGAGGGCCCAAGAGGAATCAATATGAAACCGATATAAGCCCCGCCCATATTTGTTCGTATGGCATATACACGCTCTTGTTGAACATCCTGTACGTCAAAATGGATTCTAAAAGTTAGTATACCCGGATAATACAAATTTTAAAATTATAAAAATTGTTTGTATTTTATGTTTGCATGTGCGGGTGCCAAAAACTATTACTACTTGGAGCATTACCAACTTATAAAAAAAAGTTGGCAACATTTGGTTACGTATAGTAAACCGACGACACAAAATCTTCATTTAATGAAACCAACGAGACAAAATGTTCATTAATGAAACCACCGAAAACTTTTGTCACCACTAAAACAAAAGACTATCACAATATATAAATTTTATTTTAAATTAATTATGCGCACATACATATTTTATTGATGGTGCGAGTACGTTAATGATTTTAGAGAGACTACTTTAATGTTATAAAACAAAAATATATAATGTGTTCTATAATTCCGAACATTCACAAATACATAAGTAGATAAATATAATATTTAATTAACAGTGAACCGAAAGCAACGACGGTATTATAATTGAATACATTAAAATTAGGTAAACGTAATGAATTATAGGCAGGATCAAATTGGGTGAGCACGAACATACTGCCCCCGTTGACAGTACTCCATATTGTCAACCTGTCTTGTCATCTTCTTCTACTGGTAACGATGCTAGTTTTACGATGGCTCGTTTTATAATACCGGTTGGTGTTTTTACAGATGCTACACGTACTAATCCGTCCGGTCCGGGATGAACCTCGATAATGCGTCCCAGGATCCAGTTTTGAGGTGGCACCCCCTCATCAGCTATCAAAACTAACGTGTTGACAGTGACATTGTTCGACAATGTCTTCCATTTTCCGCGCTGCTGTAATTCTGATATGTATTCTTTCTGCCAACGTTGCCAAAAGTGTTGATAGAGCTGGCGAAGTTTCTGATAACGATCAAGTCTGTTGACATTTAGATGGGTGAGGTCAGGCTCGACAATTGCTGAGAGCGGGGAACCGATCAAAAAATGGCCCGGTGTGAGGGCTCCGAAATCAGATGGATCCGATGACAGCGGTGTCAGCGGCCGTGAATTGAACGACGCCTCAATCTTTGCGGTGATAGTGGTCAGCCCCTCGTATGTAAACGTTGCTGCTGATAACACTCGATACAAGTGATGCTGCGCGGATTTAACAGCCGCTTCCCACAGACCACCAAAATGCGGTGATCTTGGAGGGATGTGAACAAATTGAATGTGTGCGTCAGCGCAGGTTCGGACTATTTGATCATCCATGTTTTGATTTAAAAATAATGTGCGTAGCTCTTTCAGCTCTCTACTACCTCCAACAAAATTGGTTCCATTATCGCAGTAAAGGTATCGACAAAATCCTCTGCGACTAACAAAACGATCGAGAGCATTGAGAAAAGCTTTGCTCGATAGATCACTGACGACTTTGATGTGAACGACTTTCGTCGCAAAGCATACGAACACTGCGATATATGCTTTATCCAATCGCTGGCCTCGGCCTTTATAACGAACCCAGACTGGTCCACAAAAATCAACACCTCCATGCAAAAACGGTCTCGCAGGTTCTACTCGATGTCTTGGCAAGCTTCCCATTATTTGATTGTATAACTTGGGTCGAGCTCTAAAGCATGAATTGCATTTGTATACCACTTTCTTGACTACATCACGGCCGCGAATAATCCAAAATTGTTGCCTCAGATTAGCGAGCAATGCTTGAGGGCCAGCATGACAATTCTTCATGTGATAATGCCTACATAAAGAAAAAATAAATACATGAGAATTCGGCAAAATTATCGGGTGTTTAGATTCGAATGATAAATCCGAATTCTGCAATCGGCCTCCCACTCGAATGATCTCATCGTCGTCGAGAAACGGATTTAAATTTTTGATCGAACTATTCGAATGAATGTGTTTATTGGAAAACAGCAGCGAAGATTCTTGTTGAAAACTTTGGCGTTGTATGATTTTGACGATAAACTTCAGCGATTGATCTAGTTCGGCGACAGTCAAACAACCATATGTTTTTGGTTTGCGTATGAATCTGGACCGGCTATTATTTACAAATCGAGCCACAAACCCAAATACTCGGCGAGTGGTGCAAAAGTTGTTGACATATTTGACTTTTTGAACACAATCGACCTCATTGGGCACTGCGATAATGACGACATCACTATTCTTTCTTTTTTCTGCAACCAAATTCGAATCAAATGACTTGTTAAATTTCGGCCAACTGGATGACGAGCGTGATAAGAATTCTGGTCCGGAAAATCATAGTTTATTGCTAAGCAGTTTTTCTGGCAATACCCAGCGCGAAACGAGATCAGCAGGGTTGTCCTTTGAACTGACGTGATTCCAGACCGAAGACGATGTCAGATCTTGAATGATGGCGACACGATTTGCGACGAAAGTAGTCCACGTTAATGGATGTGCTGCTAACCAATTGAGCACGATTTCGGAATCGGTCCAACAATACGATGCTATTTTGTTGATTTTAATGCTGGACTTAATACAATCCATCAAATTTGCTAAAAGAACTGCGGAGCAGAGTTCTAATCGCGGCAACGAGATGGTTTTGACTGGAGCAACACGAGACTTGGCGCACAATAGTCTGATTGAAACTTCTGTTTGTACGATTGAACGAATGTAGATACAACATCCATATGCTGTGATTGATGCGTCTGAAAATCCATGAATCTCAATTGCGTCATGATTTGGCGACAAAACGAAGCGAGGAACTTTGACGTTGTTGATCAAAGGTAACTGATTTCGAAATTTAACCCATTGTGTGGTGTATTGTTCAGGTAAAGTCGTATCCCACTCAAGTTTCAATCTCCACAGGTGTTGCATCAATATTTTCGCCAAGACGATAATCGGATTGATTAATCCCAGTGGATCAAACAAACTGGCGATGTCGGACAAAACTTGGCGTTTGGTTATGTTTACTTCGGTAGGTTTCTGCGTGTATACAAACTGGAATTCATCTACGTCAGGTTTCCACGAAACACCCAGAGTTTTAATGCTTTTGTCTTCGTCGATATATTTGAATGTCTCGCGGTGCGCGTCCGGAACATCTCTCAGCAATCGTTCGTCATTTGATGCCCATTTACGTAATTCAAAACAGCCACACTTTAAAATTTCAGACACCTCTTTCTTTAGTTTCAAAGCTTCTTCGAAAGTATCACCTCCACTAAGCATATCATCGACGTAGAAGTCGTTTAGAATTGCGGTCGATCCGACAGAGTGGCTTAACGTCTTCTCGTGACCCAATTGATACAGGCAACGAATTGCAAGGAACGGTGCGGCGGCTGTACCGTATGTAACGGTCTTAAGACGAAAGATTTGAAGTTTTTCGTTTGGGTTATCTCGCCACAAGATGCATTGCACGTATGAATCGGCTTCATCGACCTGTATTTGACGGTACATTTTGGTGACGTCGGCCGTGATTGCAAATCGTTTGAACCGAAACCGAACTAATATCGAAAACAAATCATTCTGTATTGTCGGTCCGACCTTTTGAATTTCATTCAACGACTTTCCAAAAGACGTCTTGCAACACGCGTCGAACACAACCCGTAGTTTCGTGGTCGAACTTTGCGGCTTAATAACGCAGTGGTGGGGCATAAAGTATTTACAACTTGATAGCTTCGCTGCTGGAACGGCTTCCATGTGGTTTAACGAAATGTACTCATGAATGAAACTTTTGTACTGGCATTTGAGATCTGGATATTTCGATAATTTGCGTTCGAGATTCAAAAAACGATTTTTAGCGGTACAATACGAATCGCCTAGTAATGAATTATCTTCCTTGAATAGGACCTTGACAACGAATCTTCCGGATCCCAGCCGTTTGTGATTTTGAACGAAATGAGCTTCACATTCAGCCTCTTCCATGGTAAATTTTGATTTATTCTCACCATAACTTTCAACAGTCCAAAACCGTTCAAGCAGTTCATGTAACGACGCGGTATCTTCATCGTGTTTAAGCTCAGCAACTGCAGTGCAAAAGTTATATTTATTTTTAATGTTACCAGTCTTACCAGACACGATCCACCCGAATTTGGTCTCTCTCAACAACGGTAGATTCTCAGCCAATTTTATTTGGCCGGTTTCAAGTAACTCATAGAAAATTTCGGCACCGATAAGCATATCGATACGATGTGGCTGGTTGAATAACGGATCTGCCAGTACTATGTCGGATGGAATATTCCAGCCTTCAATTTCGATACTTCTGTTGGGTTGATTTGATGTGATCCTAGGCAGAATTAACATATCCAAAATATACGAATGATCACCCAAACGCGATTTAATAAGAACATTCACTTGATGTTTAACTTGTGTACTGATATCGTTTATTCCGCTGATCGAAATATTTACTTTCCGTCTCGCTGCACGCAACAGGCCAGCCAAACACTCGGTGATAAAATTTAGTTGAGATGCCGAATCCAATAACACACGACAATTAACGAATTGCTCAGCATAATCTCGAACCAGAACGACAGCCGTAGCTAACATAATAGAACCTTCTCTGTTTTCAGCTTGAACTTCTTTATTATAAGAATGTAGTACGGTCGAACTTGAACCAGCTGCCTCTTGATTGCGTTCGAATGAGTTGGTTTTAGGGACAGCTTCTGGTTTCGGTGACAACGGTAACGATGGAGTAGACGTTGGCAATGGATGAAGGTTTCTTCCGATATGCAACAAATAATGATGTCGCTGATGACATATGCGACACCTTCTTACTGAAACAATTAATGCACAATTGATGTTGTTTCACAGCGCTAAAACGAGATAGAGGTGATAATTCAATAAAATTAGAACATTTATCAATCAAATGACCAGATTGATCACAAAAAACACAGTGCAAATTATCTTGATTATTGACGGTTGTGGTTAACGAAGCACTTCGAAAATTCGATGAATTAGACGACCTTTGACTTGATTGCGGACGGCTGTATGGTATCGAATTCGATTGCGATCGATTGGCATTTGAATTTTCTAACATCAAACATCTTTTGACTAGATATGATTCCAATTCCTTCCATGTCGGTACAGAAGTTGTGGGTGCGTCTTCCTCCCATTTGATTTGAGTAGCATTATCCAGTTTTCCAAATACGATATGCAGCAATAATGCGTTCGCTAGCTGCTCATGATTACCCAATGCTAGTAAGGCGCGAAGATTAGCGTTGACTGTATCGATAAGCCTTTGCAGAGATGACACTGATTTGCCAGTGGCTGGAATTTCACTTATTTCACGAATGTGAGCTTGATAAATGAGCCGTTCGTTGTCGTAACGTTTTTTCAATAACGTTAACGCCTCAACATAATTTGCGTCGGTCAACTCCAATGACGCCAACATACTCTCAGCGTTTCCACCTTTCAGACATTTGCGAAGATAGTTGAATTTCTCTAGTGGCTTCAGATTATCATCTGCATCAATATACGTGTTGAATCCATTTATAAAATCGGTCCAATGTTTGTACTCTCCTGAGAAATGAGATAATTCAATTTTTGGCAACTTCACTAGATTGGAACGATTTCCCGTACGATTAAGTCCCAACACATCTGCACTACTTTGATTTAAATTGACCGATGGACGCCTGAGTTCAGTGATTTTTGATAATAATTTCGATTTAGCGTAACAATAGGCTTCTTCAAAGGATTCCCGTTTATCGCTTTCCAGCTCTAATACATCTAATTTTTCAATCTCCGATTGAACTTCTTCAAACTTCGCGAAATGATTTTCAAGCAAGCCTAACCGCGTGGCTGCTTCAGTTTCAGTCGGAGAATTTTTGTCGATATAGGTTTTAATTCGAGTTTGAGCCTTTTGTATAGTTGTGCGTCGTGCCTTTAGCTCAGCCAACACAATCTTCGTTTTTTCTTCTTCAGTCATGTTATATATTTTAAACCAACACTCTTTTAACAATTTATTTTTTAATTTGAACTACCACCAAATATTATTTAACGAAATTTATTATCACTTTATAAGTATCTTAGCAGTTCACAATTCTATCAACACGAGTTTTACCAAATGCACAAAACATACGATAACAGTAATAAAAAATCATACGATACCACCGGAACAAATCGTACGATACCAGCGACCTTGTCCCACGTTGCGATACAGGTTTGTTTGATGGCGTGATGCAAAACGCCAAACGAGACGATAACGTGATGAAATTGATCGATTAAAAAAAAATACTCCAACGAAAATGATCAATTGAACCGAAACGAATGCGACGATATCTCCGGATTGCATCCGGCTCGAAGGACCAAATGGTTACGTATAGTAAACCGACGACACAAAATCTTCATTTAATAAAACCAACGAGACAAAATGTTCATTAATGAAACCACCGAAAACTTTTGTCACCACTAAAACAAAAGACTATCACAATATATAAATTTTATTTTAAATTAATTATGCGCACATACATATTTTATTGATGGTGCGAGTACGTTAATGATTTTAGAGAGACTACTTTAATGTTACAAAACAAAAATATATAATGTGTTCTATAATTCCGAACATTCACAAATACATAAGTAGATAAATATAATATTTAATTAACAGTGAACCGAAAGCAACGACTGTATTATAATTGAATACATTAAAATTAGGTAAACGTAATGAATTATAGGCAGGATCAAATTGGGTGAGCACGAACAACATTGTTTCGCCGACGATAAAAATAAAAAAATAGACTCTAAATTTATTTCAACGTCGTCGCCAACGTCGATGGTTGTGTTTTTTTTGTTGTTGATGTTTTCGGGGTTTTGTAATATCACAGGCGATTTCGCTCGCCGCCTTCGCTCTTGTTCTGTTTTGAGCATAACTATTGGTTCTCATCTGAATGCATTGCAAATAATTGCAAAGGGAAATTTTTGATTCATTTAGTTGTATTTGTGTGTTATTTTCATTTGTATATGTGACGGTTTCCAAAACAAATATTTCTATAACAACATAAATAAAACTAATTTACAAGAGATTTTTGGTTAATGGCCACAATACAATTTATAAATAACAGCAGCAAAACTAAAATCTAAAAAGGAAAAGCGATCACGCGATAAGCTTCGCTATTAAAAATATTCATTAGATTCTGGGATTCACAATTTAAACCAATTAAAAGAATTTTCTATATTAAATATAAGATAATAATTGAAAAATAGAGATGTTTCCTAATAAAATCATCCTACGGCTATTTATTAGCACAAAATTTTGACATATTTATAAAATAATGTTTGCTTTCAAAACAAACAAGTTGCTTTGTTTATTGCAGGGTTGAAAATTTCTTTATATAAAATAAGGGAAATTTTTCAGTTTTTGAGCAAATGTAAAATTTGCAATGGAAAAAGATGTATGCCCGACTACTTTCGATTGCAAATCGCTTTGTAATTTTTTTATGTGTGTGTATAAAAATTTATATACCGATACGGAATTTTTTGAATGTGTACTATAAAAATTATAAGTTTAAAATCGATTGCAATTAATTGCAAAGCAAGCTCAGATGAGAACGCACAGTAAAGTAAAAATGTATGATTTCAAACTACTGCAATTATATTCGATTAGACTAACAAGTAGCAATAGCAAGCTATGGTGAACAACATTTTGGACATTTAAAAAATAAATAATATAAAAATTTTGATAAAAAAAATATAAAAGCAAACGAACATTAGCGTAACTGATCACCAAAAATTGTTTAAATGAGTTTAATAAATCTTTTGCTACAATTGGAGCCAATATTTCTAGTCATATACAATACTAATAATTACCGACCCATCTCAATCCTTCCGTTTTTCTAAAAAAAAAATGGAAGCACTTTTTTATATAGTCATATCGCTCGTTTATATACACGCCTTGCTTTAAAAAAATATTTCAGAAAGGTAGGACCGCACCGAGGCACATAAGGGTTTTAAGTAGTGTTTAGTTCCAAAAATGTCTGAATAGTATGCAGAAAAATGCACCAAATTGAGTATTTTTGTTTTTAAATACTCCTAATGAGATTCTTAAAATTCCCTCGTGAGTATTTTGTCTGAATTTTTTTTGTATGCATAGAAAACATACTCAGATATTTGTTTAAAAAATCATTTTTTTCTTAACCCTTTGAAGCATATATTTTTGTGTTTAATATTTTTTTTTAAATTTGGTACACATTGTTTTTTGCGGTCGCTACATTCAAATATGGAGTTAGATTTTCGATATTGACAGTTGACAGCTGTCAAGTAGCAGTCAAATCACTTTCACTTGTTATAAATCTTGAATTTATTCTCATTTAGTACGTTTCTTGGGTCTGAGTATGTACTGATTTCTATGCATACAAAAAATTTTCAGACAAAATACTCATGAGGGATCTTTTCAGAATCTCATAAAGAGTATTTTAAAAAAAAAATACTCAATTTGATGCATTTTTCTAGGCTCTAGACATTTTTGGGACTAAACACTACTTAAAACCCTTATGTGAGAGGATAGATTTAATTTCGAAATTTTCTGAAATTGGTTTTTTATTACTATCATCAATAAACAAATAATAATATTCAAATGGTATAAATTTAAAATCAAATTTTATTCATTTAATTTATGTGATACTACTTTTATATGCAAATTTCTTCTTGCAATTTCCCTTGATATTTCAAATGAGCACCTGCAAATAATTCGAATAAAAATAGAGTTCGTGTCGTCAAAACGTCAAAAACTCATAGGAACCAGTTTTCTGTTTACATAATTTGATTTTCGAAAATTCGGAATTCAAGAAAAAAAAAGAAAATGTTTCTCAAACCTAGAACTATTTTTTCACTACTATATATTTTTTGTCATGTTGTATTCATGTATATATAGATCTGTGACTATAATCGATCATTTAGCGTGTAATTCACTTATCAATATTAATCAGTATGGGTACCAATGGGTCCTAAAATTGCTGCATCTGCTGCACTAAATCTTGTCGAATCAATTTATGCATCTATCGAAAATGTATATGCCACTCCATGTTTGTTGCTTGGCATTAGGAAGGCATTTGATAACATCAACAATATAATAATTAAAAAATATAAGTTTTACAATTTCTGGCAGTGCCGTAAAGTTAATACTAAGTTATCTAAATGATAGAAAACAAACTGCCTATTTTGGGAAATATGAATCATCGAATATTACTATTTTAGCGGATGTTCCACAGGGGTCCATTTAGGACCCAATTCTATGTAAACATGTAAACGACATTTTCAACCAAACCTTGAAAGGAAGGATTCAACTTTTTTCAGCTGATGCTGCACTTATGTATATACAGTTAAAAGACTTATAAACAGATCAACATGATATGGAATGTTATTTAATCATTATTAATTGATAATTAATTAGCTTTACTAAATCCAATTTCATTGTATTTTACTTAAGACATGAGCTACCCCAAATTTTTAATGGCATAAAATTCAATAATAAAAAAATGACACCACATCAATGGAGTTAAACAGAAGACTCCCATTGGTGTTCTGCGACGTAGTAGGAGGTTTTTCCAGATTCTCTAAAATCCGATATTTACCACCGTTTTATCCATTAAAAGAAGCAGAACAGGGCTGAATTTTTGTAAAAAAAACAGTATTTGGCGAAAAAACGTCATTTCCGCTTAACTGTTGGAAAGCTGATATGGATAGGAATAGTTGTAAAGTTAATGTACGCTATTTTTTCATAATCGCTTTTCTCGTAAATGATATACTTTTCAAAATATTGGAATTATTTATAATAAAAAATTTTTTTCTTCGTATTTTCGTTTCTAGCTCGATAATTGCAACCAATTAAAGTTCGCAAGCGTTGCAAAAATCGAAAAGTTGCAAATATCGAGTAAAAGTTAAACATTGAAAAATTTAATGAAAACTGTTGATTTTTCAACAAAGATATGTGTCTTTCAAATAAAAATCGCAGAAAATTATAACTTCGTTCGTATACAATTCAATTTATTTCAGAGATATTCAGAAAACGTCCTCTGTAGGTTCATGTTTAACTTGAACATTTTCCAAATTTTTGATTTCATTTTCGGATTTCTTTTCCAACTCTTGTTAACCACCCCGTTAATCTCTTTAGGCAAGGAGTTTTCGGTTATCCACTCGTTAACTTCATGTTCAGATACTTCAATAGGCGAAATTTTATATAGTAAAGTCAATATTGGATTAAAATTTTCTGCTCTCTCTTCTGTCGCTCTTTTACGGATTACAATTTATGGGATGTCATGTTCGAAGTCATAATCATCAAATTCCGACATTATTCGTTTCCAAAACTTAGCAACTTTTTGCTGACTCGAAGATTTTCCCAGGCCCAAGTGAATGCAGTCTCAAAATCGTGTTCACTTGATTTCTTGTGCAAATGATTTAATAAATTTTATTAAACGTTAATTTGGTTAAATTGATTACATTTTGGTACATCGGGTGAATCAATTCGGTACAGTTTGGTGGAAGGCACATTATAAGTATAAGTCCATCAAAAGCAAACATCATACACTTTTGGGTGACAGGAAGCGTTATCTAACAATAAAAGTGCCTTTTCTTCCAGTCCATTTTGTTTCAAAAATGAGGGACCGAAAACAACAAAAAAATATATTTTAAGTTTTTGTTAAGTGTAGCAAGTAATCCAAATTACCGAATTTCTTGCATCCGTAATAAAAGGTTTTTCAAACTATTCTTTGAACAACTCTAAGATCATCAACTCTAAGGTTTACCTTTCCGATTACAGAAGGTTTTAATTTGTGACTACCCGAGGCCTATGTGTCAACAATTCTAAGGTTTAGCTTTTCTGATTATACAGAAAGTTTTAATTTGTGACTGCCCGAGGGCATATGATATGTGCATGCCCAAAAATAATCTGTTCTTTAGAGACTTTTCGGCCTGGTGCACAAATTTGTTTATGGTGAATAAGCGTTTTATTTGGAAGAATTCTCTAAAATAAACCAGATTCATCCGAATTGTATACCTTGTCGAATGTTTAATTGAAATGTTTCATTTTACCATGCAACCATAATCCTTTTGTTTTTAATGATATTGAACAGGAAAATTTATCGAATATAATAAAATGTTTATTAAAATTGCAATTATCGAGGTAAAATTTTATTCGGTTGCAATTCTAAAATTTTATAATAGAAAATTTACATTGTTGCAAGTATCGAGTATTGCAATTACCAAGGGTTGCGTTTATCGAGTTTGTACTGTAATGTGAAATATGTACTAACTGTATGTAAAATATGTACTAACTGTAAATAATTTAATTTGTAAATAATATTATTTACAGTTAGTACATATTGGTACACCAATACTTGTGTCTAACAAAGAATTTACCAAGTTTTTATTGTAAACTTTATTTTTTTTGGATAACATAATATATATATATATATATATAGCAAATATGACAAATAGTTAGCTATTCTAAAAGCTGAGAGTCTGAACAATGTTTCCATCAAATAATATTTACCGACGTAGAGTAATTGTTAAGAGTTAAATGGTACAGAAATAAAACAGTTTTGTTTTAATTTGAAATACTTTTTAACTAAATAGTCATAATTATTATACCTTATTTAAAAGACAATGTTATCAGCTTTTTATTGAAATTAGTACTTGAAAATAAAAATGGTTATTTCTCACGATATTGAAGTTTCTTTAATACAAGGTGCTGTAGAAGGCTTCTTCTTCAAACGTCTATAACTTGATAGAGTGGCTTAAACGAGCGAAGTGGTAGAAGCAACCTCATCTTCGTTTTGATCAAGGAATCCAACGGTGCCATTTGCGTCAGCTACTTTAGGGGCACCCAGTAGAATTAGAAAACCTTTCACAAAATATAATGATGCCAATTCATGTAGCATGTTTGATTTATTTCCTAAATGGCTAACATTAGGTCTTTATTATAAATATAAAACTCGATCATTTGGTGGTAATCAAAAATATTCATATTGGTATGAATTCTACTCTACACACGTATAACATTAGATGGTCTAGTGGTTAAGGCATAGACAACAATGTGTTACTCAAAGGCCGCGAGTTCTCGAATTTTGCAAGATTCAATAATTTTAATAAGTGAAGATTATTGTTAACATTATGGATGTTGTCAGACCTAGTATTGCTCCAATACTGGTTGAGATTTGGATTTTAGAATGACATTACAAGTGGAGGAGAATATGCATGCAGATAACAAAATCAATTGTAAACAGTGGCGATAATCATCATCGAAAATACTGGAATTAACAACGGGCGTTAATCTTCAAAACAGGGGAAATGATGACATGAAATATTCGTGAACACAACTGCATGACAATTATTTACAATTGCAAGACACATACATTGCCAGATGCAAGAAAAAAATAATCTCGATAGACGATAGGCTTATATACTTAAGGTCGAGCAATTTGAACTTCAGACACGTTGTAATTAAGCCAGTGAGTAGTGCAAGTTAAAAGGGAAAAGCAAAACAATCCACAAAGTAAAAATGGTTAAAATGAAGTAGTGACCATTAAAAGTGAATTACTATAGAAACTAAAAGGTGTTGGATGTTTGTAACTTACATCGGTGAGTGTTTCTATTTGCAAAATGTAGTAGTAGTATAAATTCGAACCAGCGCCCGAAATTCGTAACAATATGGACTAATTTTTATTACTATCCTCCTTAAACAGAGCAATAGTTAGTAGCAATAGTTTAGAAATTGGGGTTCGATATAATTCTAAGAAAAATCAATAACTTCTTACATCATATTTTAAAATTTTGGTTACAGGCTCTTGAATACATATTTAAAATATTGAAGGTTAAAATGTTTACAATAATCCCTACATATTTTTGTACACAAAGTATTCAGAAAAGATTTCATTTCCAAAATCCTACAAAATGTTTAATTTGAATCTGATGGTTTAGATATATATATTATATATGTTGTGTTGTCGAATCAACTTAACCAACTACAATAAATACAAATAGACCAAATAAGTTGACAATTTCGAAATCCCAAATTATCAAAACATCACTACAAACGAGTAACAAGAAAAAAATTATTCGCAAGTTATTTTATAAAGTTAAACCAAAAATGTATAAAATACTATTTTGGTTATCTTCTAAATATGTAAAAGCAACCACAAAAACATTCCCGCAAAACTTTTAAGCCAACCAAAAACGAAAATCAAAAGACTTTTTCTGTGATAAAAATATTGGTATTGCCTGTCAATTATTAGTCAGATCTCTGGGTAAATGTTTTTTTTTTAAATCTATATACGGATACAATATATGTATATACCATACTATGTAACACAACAAGATGTGTAGTTAAATTTAACTGGAACACAACCGAATAGGGATAATGTACATTGTAAGAGTACACTCATTTCCATGTTGAAGCTTGGATATGTATACATTTTCTATCATTCAGAAAGAACATGGGATTTTCTGTTGTAGGTTGTTGTTATTATTCTGTGTTGAGGTTCCGTCTCTAAATAAATACTGGATATTTTTGTATCCATAACAATATACTAAGACCCTTTTTTACTCGTATAAGAAGGTTTGGTAAATAAGGATATTATATAATAAAAAAAAATATAATTAGTTTTTAATATTTGTGATTAAATTAATCTTAGATTTTTGAATTTTTTTTATAATCATCGAGATTATGAGAGATTATTTCTTCAGATTAGTACATATACCCATATTACAGAAAGAGTTGTTTGGTGGAAGGATCAGATAATTCATATTATATTTTTTCATAAATGAATTAGCGAGAGGTAAAATATAAACATTTAGTCTAACAAGGCTAGATTATAGACTATTTTTACGTTAACCAAATAAATCTTATAATTACAAATGAATTAAATTTTATGAAGGGGTTCATAAATGCTAATTATTATAACCTTTATTTAATTGCAAATGGCTAATTAAAAGAATACATTCTTCGTATTTATTTCTACAAATATTTAGGGTTAAACAAGTACTCAGACCAAAAAAATAATAGAATTAATAAAAATAAATTGGTGTAATAGACCTATACTATAATTAAAATTAAACATTTTAGGTAGATTAGAGGCATGCATGGAAAATGGAGTATTTATCAATGTGTTGGAATAAGTTGTCGATTAAATAAGAACAATTACCATAATACGGTAGCCGTTTTTTGTTGGGCAAACAAATTTAGCTGGAATGAAACTGGGAATATAACTAATTTTATATCAAAACGAGCAAATGCATAATTTGCCTGTATATCCGTATATCTAATTAAATATTTTGGACACAATCAAGATTGGACATTTTTAATTCTAGTACAGTGATATTTTAGTAGCAAAAAAAATACAGTTAATTATGATGGATGCATCAGACGCATAATGGTAAAATTTGAACTAAAAATTGATCACAATTTTAAATCTATGGGTCATGAGAATGGTTTGTAGCTGAAAATGGTCCACCGGAAGTTGCAGCTTCCATATACGCATTTTCGATCGACCACTTCAAATATCACTGCTTTATTTATCAGTCCAAAAATGTGATTGTATTTTCACCTTTATTTGAACAAAAAATTATTGTAAGTTAACTCTCGAAGTCAGGGGCGGTATCGTCAAATTCGGACGGAAAAACCGGTCGTTCATAAAATGTTACCGCTAGAAATACCGACCGGTAAAGAAACCGAATCATGAAATCCGATCGGAAAAATATTGAGCAAATTCCTAGTTCAGTGATGTATTGCTATATTTTCTGTCAAAATTGTAATTATGTATGTCCTCGAATAATGTATTTTTGTTTATCAATTTCGTGTGGCAATCAAAAATTTAAGAATTTATATTTATAATTTATTTTAATTTTACGACAACAATTTTTAATTTGGTTTAATAAAACTACATAATCTACTAGTACTAAATCGTACTCGTATAAATTATAGTAATCCATTGCATTACAAGTGAAATAACTCGTGAAGGAATTCTACGTCATAATAAAGATGTAAGAATTTTTTAAATTTTAAATAGATTTTTAAATGATTTGATTTATTTCTTTTATTCGAGGAATTTTATTGAAGGATTTATATATGCAGATTCTTCATCTGGAGAAGAAGAATCATACATAAGGGATACGCGGCTGAAGCGAAAGCATTTACGAGATATTAGTGATCCATTGCAGCTTGATAATTTTATGTGAAGATATAAAACATAATAAATTATATGCATTTTATTTAAAAATATATTATTTTTACAAATATTTTAGATTCAAACAAAAATTTCGATAACCAAAACTGCCTTTACATTTCTTGAGGAAAAATTAGGACTTCAGTGGGGAAAAACGTCCGCTGCAATACCTCCCCGTTTAAAATTGTGTGCTACGCTGGAGATATTAAGTAGTGGACATTATCAATCGGGAACAGGCAACGATTACTTAATTGGGATGGCACAAAGCACAATTTCTGAAGTTTTTGGTGATACAATTCAGAAAATGGAAGATATATGTGTCGAATTTATCAAATTTGAGCCATCGCAAGCCACTAAAATCTACTTTTACGAGAAATTCAATTTCCCAGGTGTAGTGGGCTGTGTGGATGGCACACACATATAGAGCATTCATTCATTAATCGAAAATCTCGTCATAGCTCGAATGCAATGATTGTGAGTACATAATTTATAAATTGGAAAATCTAATGACGCAATAGTAATCGAACATGTTTTATTGGTTTTTGGCTCGTTTTTATTAATAAAGTAATTACATGCTAAGCTTTCGATGTCAATTCGATATCATTATCTTAGCTTTGATAATAATGTCGAATTGACGTCGAAATCTTAGCATGTAATTATTTTAATAATAAAAACGAGCCAAAACACAGTAAAACAAATTCTATTATAATTTTTAAATGTAAATAATATACACAGATGTAGAAAATTGGATTTAATGTTTGTTTTATTTTTATATATAGATATGTGATGAGCACATGACTATAATGGCAATAAATGCCACATACGGAGGAAGCAATCACGATTCTTTTGTATGGAATAACAGTGATGAGCGGTTGTATATGATGCAATAGATTCTGGTTATCCCCTTGAACCCTGGCTGATGACCCCATACCGAAATCCAGAGGAAGGTTCATCCGAGATGAAATACAATACAATACATTGTAAATCACGATCGATTGTAGAGAGAGGTGTATTGGCCTATTAAAAGGTCGGTGGCGGATTTTGCTTTCTGAAAGGCAATGTCGTTATAAGCCACAGAAGTTAGTACAAATTTACAATATATGTGCAGCGTTGCATAGCATTTGTATTAAATTAAATATCTCGGCTCAAGATATTAATTTAACTGTCGAAGAGGAAGATATATTGTCCCCCATAGTCGAAACACCTTTATCAAGCAGAAGTCGTGTGCTAGCCGAACAACAAAGAAATATGATAAGAGATTCATTTGGCGAATAAATATTTGTTTTTATGTTTTTAAATATAATATATTTTCTTTTTGATTATAAAAAACTTAATATTAGTTTAATTCTATTCATCGATTTCCTAATAGGTATTCACAGTTAAATTGAGTTTAATTCATCACATTATAACTACGTATATAATAAGGATATTTACATAATTAATTAATTATTTCTAACATAAATTTTAGGGTTCGAAACGTCGTTGCTCTAAGAGCTTTTGTCTTTTTAAAATGTTATGTTCCTTTAATTATCCTTTAATTCTCCTAAAATTTGCCTTTGGATTTCAATGAACAGTTTATTTTGTTCTTCAATATTTTGCAAAATTTTTTCAATATTTTGAAAACTACCAATTAGTTTTTCATTAATATTGAGCGATTTTTGCAATAAGTCATATTTATTAGGTTGTTGTTTTTGGTTCTCAAAACTATTTTGTTGGGTCGAATTATCAGCAATACCTCCAACATCCACATCCTCACGGTTTTCGTCTAATTCGATCAATTCTATTTCGTGTGGCGTAAGGGGTTCGCAATCGGTCGATAGCCTGCTATCGTATTTTTTATTATTTAAATTTACCCGAAATATCTCCCATTAACACCACTCACAGTTGGTTCCAACCCAGCTTCTCTAGATGTTGCATCCTCCAGCGTTGAAATGGGCTTCAAATTGCAAGGACCGCCACCAGTTTTTTTGCACTCAGTTTTATTATCACATAACTTTCGTTTTACAGCCCATTTGTGGTCTTGCCAAACCTAAAATAAATAAAAATATAACATTTAATATACCTAAACTGCATAAAATATTTAAAAAAAATTCCGAAAAATCTCCATACCTTTTTCCATTCGGTTGTAGTTTTCGTTGGAGGGCCATTAGAGTTTAATTGTTTTCTTAATTCTTCCCATAAAAATTTTTTGTTTCTCGCTTCTTTTGAATTTAATAATCCCCTTGCCAACTCTGAATGGGTTTCCATAAACTCAACCATCAACCGTTTCAGAATTGGGTTGATTGATTGCTTGCCTTTGCTAAAAATATTGAGATAATGAAACAATGAAAATTAAAATTTACCTTTACTATTCAATAATAGTTAATTTTATACACGTATAACTTTATTACTTACATATTTATATTAATCCCTTCCATTTGAATAAAAAAAAATAAAAAAATATTTGTAAAATAATTTTATATCTTTTAGTAGCGAGAACGCACTTAATTTCAGTTAATACTTGCTCGACAACTACATTGTTGTCGAGCAATTTTTGACGGTAAATTACCGGTTAAACGGCGTTCATGATACCGGATTGACGGTAAAATACCGATTTCCGTCAATATTTGACCGGTCACGGACTTCACGATACCGGTCTAGAATAACAACCGACAAGTATAAAATAATAATACATTTAAACCAAAATAATAGCGCAGCTTAGAATAATTAAAAGATTTATAAATGAAGTATCACAAATGTCAATTCAGTTCAATTTTAAAACTTAGTTATTACATATAATTCGATTTAATCTTATTATTGAATCATATTGTTCCGCATTATAGTAACTTACACCTGATCCCGATTGTTTATTCTTTTTAACTTTTGTCGCCCTCGATAGCTTAGTAAGTAGAGTGCTTGCACTGTTATTCGTGGGTCCCGGGTTCGGTTCCTGGTGGTGACCAGCAAAAAGTTGCGACTGGGTGTTTTTAACGTGTTATATGTTATATTTATATATGTTCGCGTCCATTTTCAGATTTTCAGATATTCAAACCATAGTAGTTACGGCTTTGTCCTTAATATTTTAACACAGTGTTGTAGTATTGAAAATCGGCTTTTTTCATATACTATCATGGGTTTAACATCCTTCATCTTTTCTTTGCTAAATTCCCAAATAAACATAATCGGTTGTACCACTAACAAAAGTTTCTGGAAAAGTTATTGGAAATTTCTTTGTTTTACTCTTCGCTGGTATTCTTTGCACAAACTGTGCATAATAATGGTTTTCTGCTATACATTCAAGCCTAATTCATGTGGCAATTGCCGTTGAGTTTCATCAATTCTACTGCCACATATAAATGTACATGCACACTTGACATATTTAATTGATTTAGCAGCATGCATTTTTCCCTGAATATCAATATAGGATTGACCCTTTTCGCGTTTAGATTTTCTTTCGTTGCTCTTCCACTGAGATTTATTCCGTTTTCGTTTACGGAATAGTGGAGTGCTAGGACTTTTAGATTAGTATTTATCATTGGAGTAACAGGATTTTCAGTCATTGAAGTTGCTCCTACTATTCAGGCCAAATTATTGCACCCAGTGGGTTTTTTTTATACAAAATATCGTAAAAAACTGGTATTTTTTTTGTTATTCACCAATAGTGTTCGAACCATTAAGATTTTCGTTATGCTTTCTTCAGCAAAGTTGTTGCGCAACTCAAGACAAACAACTTTGCCGAACATATCAAGACCAAAAAACCACATCCACCATATATGTGTGTTTAGCTTAGGACAAGCTTAGGTTAGGTTAGATTGGAGTGGCTGCTTATGCACACTTAGACCAGTAGTCGCCCGTTGTGATACCACAGAATCCTGTTACACCTTTACCCCTGTTTAAAACCATTTGGAGCTAAGCATGTAGAACGCAAAATATCTCGCACTCCACAGTCCGCGAGATCTGAAAGGCTGGCCATCCTGTAGTACACGCCCAAATATCTATGCCTTCTGTATGATAGTGCCGGACATGATCATAGGAAGTTACCTAAAGTCTTTTCGTCATCTTCGTCCACTTCTACAAAGTCATTCATCTGTAGACCCAGCCTTCTCGCATGTTCCCCAGAAAGGCAGGGTCTTGTCAGTTTTGGCAAAACCTTCTCACAGAAGACTCCGGCCCCTACCTTGCAATCTAGAGAAACATGGGTCCACCTGTGCAGAGATCCGTATACTAAAATAGAACTGAATTTCAGATAAGAACTCATTTCAGATTAGATACAAAGAACACATCAATGATATAACCAAATTTAAAAGATGTACATAAAATCAAATCTCGCACAACACATAAAAACTGAAATTATAGGTACACTCAATTCAATAAAAATTTAACTATTTGCACAGAATCAAAAGAGGACTGAAATTAGACAGGTTAGAAGATCAATACCAAGGGTATAAATTTTAGTTACAATTTGATTCATGAGTCATGAGACATTTGTATACTGTACGAATACAAATTTCACAAGAGTCATAAAGCCGTCAAATTTCGGCCAAAATTCACACCCTGAAAATATACAAAAACAAAAACACCAACAATTTACCTAGCGACAAAATCAACACAAAACCAATAAAATTTACGACCTCTATAACTTAAAAATAAAGGTACCAAATAGCAGCGCCTAGCTACAGAATATAAAGAACTTCAAAATAAATTATGTAACAGTAGTAAAAAACAAACCGAAGAAGAGATTATTCTCGAAATCGATATTTCTAAAAAAATTGAAAAATTGACACAATAAGTGAGAACTAAAAACAACAATATAAAATTAAAAATAAAAAGTTTTTCATTTAAATATATAGTGATAAAAGAACACGAAAATAAAGTAAAAACCGGCTTGTGAAATCTAGTGAAATAAATAATATGGATAGGTGTTTTAAACTCAAGTGCCCACAAGTGTCGCCACAAGACAAGTGATGAGACCGCTGATTTATATCAACTATACTTTTCACAAAATGTTATTAGTGGTGTAAATTGAACGCCATCGTTTGTTTGTACGGCATGCATGTTCCATCTGCATAGATCGCAAAACACTAGAGCCGCAATTCCATTTGGTGTTCCGATGATATGGTTAGATCCACAAGGCTGATGCAGTTCAATATTATAGGTGCATGAATTATATCATCGGTACAAGTCGAAAAAAAATGGTTCTTTGACATACACTGCAACGACAAATGCTCAACTACTAATGCAGCATTCACATGAAAGTCCTGGTTTGGAAAGATCAATCCAAAACTGAGGAATATTTTGAATCAAACGAAATCGGTGAAACATCTGCATCAATATATCAACCATCAAATGTCACTGAACCATCGTTTGGATATTATGGTACGACGCCTGGAACTATCGCAGCGGCAAGAAATTCTTTTGTTAAAGGATTTAAAACAAGTGAACATTTTGGCTCCAAATATTCGGATATATGCAGCAATAAATCGTCATCGTCATTTTACGAATTTTTTCAAATCAATTGATAATAATTCACTTGCTTTTTCCACTGATATCCGAGGTATCCAGTTGGTAACCACAATGCACAATGCATATAATCTCGAAGATTGACTTTTGTCAATCGATTGACATTGTGGATGTCAATTTCGGAGGTACTGATTACAATCTTCACTTTTGTTTTTCACAAGGTGTGATGGACTGAGTCGGTGTCAATTTCGGAACCTACCTATCTACACCTATAATGCTGGCATGGGCATACTTTTCGTGTGACCTGTTTGATGATGATTACGTTACTGATTTTCATTTTTCTCAAGTCAAGATGGAGGTTTTTGTTACTTACCTACTACCTACCTATAACGCCGATATGGACTTCATTATGAGAGTACTGATTACTTTATTGGTTTTTGTTTTTCGTGGGGGTGACTACTTCTACCTATCACCATCGTACCGTTTTCGGTACGATGGTGATAGGTAGAATTCACGTGCAAATGACTCCGCTGCACAATTTAAATGAAGAAGTGAATCAAATAGATTTGAATGTAGACAAGCAAGAACAAACACAACAAACTCAAATAGAATAATATTTAATAAAATGGCATTTCCTTATGATCATAATTGGTTAACGTAAATAAAACTGTTACTATAAGCATAGTATGAAAACATTTGTGTACAATATAAAGCTATAAAATTCAAAAATGAAAATCATGGCTTATATTGTGCAAATGGTAAAGTAAGTTTGCCAGTTTTTAATGATCCACCGGAGCCATTACTAACATTAATTTTGGGAACAACACCACAATCAAAGCATTTTTTATCAAATATTCAAAAATATAATAACTCCTTTCAAATGACATCTTTTGGTGCTACAAATATTATAACACTGATAATTTTAGGCCAACATTCAAAGTTCAGGGTCAAATTTACCACTCAGCAGGTTCTTTATTACCACTTCCAGATGATACACATAAATTTCTACAAAACTAATTTATTAGAAATTCTGAAGATGAATTAAATGTACGTTGTGAAATTAATTCAGATACCACAAGAGAAATAATAGAATCATTTCAAAATTTATTTCATCAATATAATGAATTAATTACATTATTTAAAACATCAATTGAAAAATGCCATCTAATAATCATGAAGTAGTACTTAGCGCCGATAATACTCCTGTTGGAGAGCACTCTAGGAGATGCGCCAACAATTAATAAATTTACTGGAGTCCAATTTGAATAACGTGACATTAAATTACATCGCAGAAATGATATACTTCAACGTGTTTGCGAATCCCATAGATATTATAAAATTTATTAAATAAATATTTACAAGAACTGAAAAAGTCTTTTCATATCATTAGTTTTGGCCAGTATAATATTTCAAAACAATATAGCGTTAGCAATTGCTTCTTCAGGTGTAGCAGCAACATTATTAGATGGTGGTAAAACAGCCAATTCAGCACTAAAACTACAAAACAACTAACTACAAACTACCACAAACATCAGGAAAGGTATTGCAACAATGGAAAATAGTAATCTGGGGCGAATGAACAATGGCACATTAGAAGCATTAGATAAAACATTACAAGATTTACGCAATAACCAACATATATTCGTTGGTACAACAGTATAATTATCAGGTGATTTTAGACAGATACTAAGGTTAAGTGAACGACCAATATTGGCAGCATAAAACAAGGATGTTAATGATATAAATACTGTCATTCAAAATAAAATTTTTGATGCATACAAGTCAATGGATTGTGCTATAGATCAAGACGCAGTGGTAAATTATCCCATTGAATTTGTAAATTCATTAGATTTGCCTGGAGTACCACCACATAGTGTTCAATTAAAAATTGGTGTACCAACCCTTTATATACGAAATATTAACAAACCAAAACTTTGTAATGGTATACACGACTTGCTGTTAAAAAATTAATGACAAATTTAATTGGAGCAACCATATTATCTGGCAAATACAAAGGTTAAGAAGTTGTATTCCAACGCATCTCTATAATTCCGCCAGATATGCCATTTAATTTTACAAGAATTCATTTTCTAATACGTCTAGCTTTTGTTATGACCATTACCAAATCGCTCTTCAAGTTTGTGGTTTAAATTTGGAATATCTATGATTCTCACATACGGTCAATTATATGTTCGATGCTCACGTGTATGAAAACTATCAATATTATATGTGTTCGCATCTGAAGGAACAACAAAAAATGAGCATTGGAAAACACAAAAAATGTAAATTTTAATATAATTAGAAAATTTTTAATTTCATTTTAATTCAGTAAAATACAAAAAATAAAAATAATATTTCATCTAAAATCACATGACCGGCAAAGCGAGCAGGGTAGAGCTAGTATTGAATAAATTAATCGATTTTTTAGAAGAATGGTTTAGTGTTCATGTGGAATGTTCCAATACTCAGAAACATTATTTAATAATTATTCAATTGTTCTATCAACATATTGGTTGATACCACCAAACAGGTGGTGGATAGTGAACGGCCTATCGATAGGTAGGCTAGCGGTGAATTAAATAAGCCGTCCCCAACCGCAGCTCTGCTGGGAGGAGAGTCTCAGAGAACGGGGGAGTGGTTAACCTCTGTTCACAAATTCTGAGTGCCTAGGATACCCAGTAGGGAAAGGCGAACTGATGGCGCCTTAAAACCATCGACCATAACCACGGTGAACTGAGCATCACGCCTCCTTGTGCTCCCGGGCCTCGAAGTAGTGAGTGGGGAACCCTATAAACGGTAATCCCATGAATGAAGTGGGTCCCATTTGTTTGGGATATCCATATGAATGGGTGAATGACTGATGATCGGCTAGGCTGGGGGCCCATTTAACAAAGCCCAGTCGGGAACGGAGCCCTCTGGATATCTGGCGACCTCCAGTTGTATTTAGCCTTGCTTGCGTACACGGATCTCTGCGCAAGTTGACCGATATTTCTCCGATACTCGTGGGAGAAACATGGAAGAAACAAAAGAAATTAAAATTAAAGGGACCGGCACCCTTCAAAAACCGGAAGAAGTTAGCAACTCTAACCGTAAAGGTGGGGCTTCATCATCAGGCTTAAGCGACACTTTGGCATCGAAGCCAGGTGGAAGCGGAACCGCTAAAGGAAATAAGGGGGAATTGAGAGAGATCCCTCAGTCGAAGCGTCGATACAGGGAGAGACGGTCGGCGTATAGAATTTTAGAAAAACTGGCTGCGACCCCTGAGGGGCAGCTTACAGTAGAACAACGAGGATCTGTGGCATGGGCTAAAAAAACTGTCGGCCGTGACAGCTCGGAAAGGGCCCTTGTGTCTAAAAGACAGAGGTCCCAGGAAGAGCTGGAAACGGGCGAGAGTAAGCGAGCCAAGGTCCAGGTAGAAAAGACGTCGGGTGCTCCTAGGGATCAAAAACTGAAGCTATTCAGTGAGATCCTAAAGGAGCACGTGCTGGTGCTAGCCGTCATTGACAGAAGTCAGGAAGATGGGAGCATCACATCAGAGAAATGGAGAGTAGTGTTTAACGCACTAAACTCCATTATTCTGCGGATCCTGAGAGAAAATCCGGGATCCCCCCCGTCCTGCAGAGATGCGGGATGGTACCAGGGGCGCGTGAAGTTGACTGCGTGCTCAGATCAGAGATCGGTCGACCTTTACAAAAGGGCAATTGCCGAAGTAGGCGAGGTGTGGCCGGGCGCGAGGCTTGAGGCAGTCTGCAGGGAGGAAATCCCGAGCAGGCCGAGGGCACGTGTTTGGCTGCCAACCGAGCCGGATAAAATAGAAGAGATCCTCGAGGTCATTCAGGCCAGTAATCCCGATCTTCCAACGGAAGACTGGAGGATTATAAAGCAAGAGGAAGCTAAGGGAGGCTTTAGATTGGATATCATGCTGATCAATAAAGAATCCTTGGCTTCCCTTGCAAAATTAAAGGGAGTGATCAACTTCGTGTTCGGGTCGATCACTCTCAAAGTATATAAAAAGGACGAGACCGACGCAACTGCGAAAGACCAGCCTGGGGGTGACGGCGAACGGACCCAGCAGGAGATGTTCAAGCGGGCTGAGGACGGCCAGGAAAGTAATGCTGCGGCTCTGGGGAGAATAGTTAGGGGAGGTAGCCTCCTCTCTCTGGAGTCTGATGGGGACATCCTGTCAGGCTCTCGACGAGAGGAAGACAGCGTCCGGAACAAAGAGGTAGATGGCACTATCCTGATGCAGGGAGTGCAGGAAGAGGTGAGTAAGGTCAACTACAATGGTTAGCATTGTACAAATAAACCTACATCACACGAAGGCTGCCTCGGCAGCTCTCGTTCTCAGACTGACTAAGTCAGATGAGGATTTAGTGTTAATCCAAGAACCTTGGATTAACAATAACAGGATCTGTGGCCTCAGAATGAAAGGGTATAAATTATTATACTCAAGCAACTCTGAGAAGATCAGATCGTGTATTTTAGCGAAAAATAATTTGAATATTTTTCTTCTTCCACAATTTAGAAGCGGAGACGTTACAGCGGTGAGCGCTGAGGTAGGCTGTGGGAAGCTATGGCTAGCCTCAGCCTATAAGGATCGCGAGAAGGAGGTTCCACCGGACAACCTGGGGGAACTGATCCGGGAAGCAGATCAAAGAAGAGTAGGTGTTGTACTCGGATGTGATGTAAATGCGCATCACACAATCTGGGGAAGCACAGACATCAACGAAAGGGGTGAGTTATTTTTTGATTATTTATTAAATACCAACCTTTTAGTTTGCAATATTGGACGAGAACCGACATTTATTGTTAAAAATCGACAGGAGGTTTTAGATGTCACCTTTGTGTCAGAAACGATCTTTCATATGATCAGAGGGTGGAGAGTGGCGAAAGAGCACTCATTCTCTGATCATCGATATGTAATTTATAACCTCGACATTAAACCTGTTACCCGGAAATCCTTCAGGAATCCCAGAAGGACAAACTGGAACAAATATGGAGAGCTGTTGAAGGAACTACTGCCGCTGGAGGTTCCTGGACTTCCGGCGACAGTAGAGGAATTAGATGGCATGGTTGATATTGTCACAAAGGCATGCAATCTTTCATTTAATGCTGCGTGATCCCTAATAAAGCCTAGGGATAGGCAGAAACCGATATGGTGGACCAAGCAGTTGGGAACATATCGGAGTGTGTGTAGGAGAGCTTTTAATAAAGCTAAGAACACAAGGGAGGTTCGGGATTGGGACTCCTATAAGGAAGACCTCAGTAAGTACAAAAAAGAGTTGAGGAAGGCACAAAGGGGGTCTTGGAGACTCTTCTGTTGTAGAATGGAAGAGGTCTCTGAGACTTCTCGCCTTCAGAAAATTTTAGCTACTAACCCAACCAGTCCTAGTTATTTAATTAGACCAGACGGGTCATGGACAACTTCAAGTGCGGAATCATTGGAGCTCCTCATCGAGACCCATTTTCCGGGAAGCTTTGAAGACTCGACAGAGCCTGGAGCTAATCGAGTAACACCTTCAATAGAGATGGAGGGCATCGCGGATAAGGAGCGAATCCGTTGGGCGCTGAACGGGTTTAAACCTTATAAATCAGCGGGCCCGGATCGGATTATACCAGCAGAGATCCAGAGAAACTCAGCAGTCATCCTCCCCTGGCTGGAAGGTATCTTCATGGGATGTCTGAAACTGGTATATATTCCTAAAAAATGTTCGGAGGTCAAAATGGTCTTTATCCCGAAATCGGGAAAAAGCTCGCATGCCTA
The DNA here is from genome assembly GCA_947310385.1 of Nephrotoma appendiculata. NCBI lineage: Eukaryota > Metazoa > Arthropoda > Insecta > Diptera > Tipulidae > Nephrotoma > Nephrotoma appendiculata. The sequence continues at coordinate 179,294,122 of OX371223.1, read as the reverse complement.
TCCAAAGGATCTGAGACCTATAACTCTATCATCTTTTCTGTTGAAAACCTTGGAAAGGTTGGTAGATATAGGTATTCGATCAAAAATTGATCCTAGGAGTTGGGCAATGTCGCAGCATGCGTACTGTAAGGGAAAGTCGGTGGACACAGCTCTGCACGATCTAGTACGCATGATTGAGAAGTCAATTTACTCGCAAGAGTATTGTATGGTAGCATTTCTCGACATTGAGGGTGCCTTTAATAATGTTAAAACGGAGGCGATCATGGAAGGATTGCTATTTTTGAACGTGGACTACCCCATATGTAGGTTGATAAATCAGATGCTGGTAAGCAGGATTATTGTCTCGAAACAGGGGGAGGCCACCATCAGAAGGCGGGTGGTTAGAGGAACCCCGCAAGGAGGTGTAATGTCCCCCTTTCTTTGGAGTGTTGTGATGAATGGATTGCTCTTGGAACTGGAGGGAGAGGGGATAGGGGTTGTAGCGTATGCGGATGATGTAGCGATAGCTGTCTCAGGCAACTATCTGGATACGATTAGGGATGTTATGCAGAATGCACTCCTAATCGTTACGAAATGGGCCAGCAAATGTGGATTAGGGATTAACCCCTCCAAGACAGAGCTGGTACTATTTACTAAGAAATATAAAATTCCGGTAGTTAGTCCTCCTACCGTGAACGGCACTAGACTGGCTTTTGCTGACAGAGCGAGATTTCTGGGCATAATCTTGGACAGTAAGCTAAGCTGGAAGCCTAACATTGTAGAAAGGGTGAATAAGGCTAATGTAGCCATTTACTCGTGTAAGAACGCCATAGGGAAGAGATGGGGTCTAAAACCAGAGCTGGTACACTGGCTCTATACCGCTGTGGTAAGACCTGTGCTGATGTACGGGGTGGGTGTGTGGTGGCCAGCTCTGGAGAAGGTAACATATAGGAAGATGTTGGAGAAGGTGCAAAGAACGGCCTGCATGATTATAAGTGGGGCGCTTAGGTCAACACCTACACGCGCTTTAGAGGTTATGTTCCACCTTATTCCAATCGAATTTTTTGGTAAGCAGATGGCAGCCAATGTGGTTACAAGGCTCTAGGCTGTCTCTCAGTGGAAGTGTCTTCAGGCGGGACACTCAACGATAGTTAGATCGCTAAGGGAAGAATTGGCGAATGTAGATTATATTAAACCAACGTTGTGCTTCGATAAAGTTTTCCGGACCATCTGTCCTTCGAGAGAATCCTGGAGGAACGGATCAATACTCAAATCAAAACGAGGCACTGCAATTTTTCACGGACGGTTCTAAGCTAGACGGCAAATTAGGAGCCGGAGTCTTCTGTGAGAAGCTTAATGTTAATATTTCCGTTCGTCTCCCTGACTACTGCAGCGTGTACCAGGCTGAAGTGGTGGCGATAGGCGAAGTCGGGACATGGTTGAAGCATAACGTGGTATCCGTTAGGGATATCGCGATTTATGTGGACAGTCAGGCGGCGGTCAGATCGCCAGAGGCGGTTTGTCTGAAGTCACGGGTGGCGCTGGATTGCCGATCATCTCTTAAGGAGATGAGCGAGTATTTCAGTATCCAGATAATCTGGGTCCCTGGTCACTCGGACATCACGGGAAACTGCAGGGAGCACGAATTAGCTAGGTACGGTACGACTCTCCAGATGCAACCGGAAAGGGCAGGTGTGGGGAGGCCTATAGCAGCGCTTAGATCGGCGCTCAGTAAAAAGGCCATTGCCTTGACAAATGAGAGGTGGACCAACACCCTGACGTGCAGAGTAGCAAAACTGGTTTTGCCAAAACTGGACTTGCGGCGCTCCGAAGCACTAGTATCCCTGGGAAAACGAGAGTTAGGATTGGTCGTAGGGATACTGACAGGACACTGCCTTTTTGGGGAACATGCAAGAAGGCTGGGTCTACAGACGAATGACTTCTGTAGAAGTTGTATGGACGAAGAGGAGGAAGAGACGCTAGATCACTTCCTATCCTCGTGTCCGGCAATATCATACAGAAGGCATAAGTATTTAGGTGTGTACGGTATGGACAGCCTTTCGGAACTCGCGGGCTGTGGAATACGAGATATTTTACGCTACATAAGTAGCTCTGGATGGTTTCAGCAGGAGTAAAGGGGAGATAGGATCCTGTGGTATCACAATGGGCCAATACTGGCATAAGTGTGCGATAGCAGCCAATCCAACCTAACCTAACCTAACCTATCAACAAATTTCTACTTCACTCCAGTGTATCTGTTTGCAAAAACAACACATGTCGATTATATAGTATGTGGAATAGATGGACAAGTCAGCCGCAATAAAGGATTTGGTAGAGCCAAAAAACACTTAATAGAATATCTGGGCATTATACAACTTGAACAACAGCACAGTATACCGTAATATTATTAATCGTTTGTGTTAGGATCGTAAATAAATCGTAGCAGTATATATAATTATTTCTATAATACATTTAAGATAATACAAAATGCTACTAACGCCACATCCCAAACGTTACACAACCGCATTAAAAATACAGAAAACCATAATTTTTCACTCTTAAATTGTTCAAAACAAAAATTCGTTTTTACTATTTTCCCCACATAATGCTGCTATTCATTGTATGAACAGAACCTACTCGTACTATAGTTGGATACTTCAGTATTTTGTTAATAATATTTTGTTGGGCAGCTTTCTGTTATAATTTACTTTTGTTATGCGAGTATAATGAGAAATACTTTTTTTCAATATAAAAAGTTTAAAACCCAATTTTTGGATAAGTGGAATGGTACAGAATACAAAAAAAAACATTTAATAATAATAAGCATATTGCAACCAATATTATATAACTAGGTTTATGTATTTATTAAAATTTCTTCGTAATGAAAATTCAATTTTTTTTTATTTTTTTTTTTGCCATTCCTTAAACAATTTGTTTGGTACCGACTATTAAAAATAAACGTCCATAAAAAAGTAAATATTAATTCATAATTATTGTTTTAAGTTAAACACAATTCTTTTCAAGTAAATAAATAGCTGATCTATCCGTAGACCTAAATACCGTTATAAATATTGGAAAACCTACGTTCGCTATTTCTTTCAACGTTAGATGTGCACGGGTCAAGTGAGGGATAGTGAATAATTTTTAATGTATTTGATTACCGGTTACTCGGTTGTGTATTTTTTTTTTGTATAATCAGATTAAAATTTATCAGATTTTTAACATCGGTTTTTTATTTTTTATGTATGGTATATGAAAATTAAGTTTTTTCGTTCAACTTTATTTGGTTTTTATAACCGGCGCACAGCAAAAAATAATCGAAAAAAATAAAGTTTGGTTCTGGTTTAGATAAAGTTTTTTCCCGTTTTCATTTTGCTTCTTCCGGAAGTAAAATTATGATTTGGAGTAAATTAGCTAAAATTATATTATTTAGATACAGAAGTCGTTTCGTTAACGGGATGTGGGGGGTAAAAACATGTTCTGGTCATATTTTAATTTTTTGTATGTTTTGCTTCTATTTGAAATAGAAAATTTGTTAAAACATTTTTTTTAGTTTAAAGCAACAATTATTTAGCTTGTGCACGAAAGAAGAGTTTTAATTTTAATGGTTAGAATAAATCATGTTACGACAATTTTTGTGTAGAAACTCTTGCAGTTAAATAAAATATATTGTGTTTTAGTCTTTTATTCACGTAAAAAAATCAAACGGTATAAATTCATATAGCCAATTTCAGTTAAAAGAATTCTCTAATATCGTGATTAAATGGAAACAAGCATATACTATGTATTTGAAAAGAAAAAAATGCATCCAGACAATCGCGATTATTCAAGTCGTGTTACCCGAAACCCCACGGAATTTAAGATTCTTCAAATTCGGTGTATTAAAGCTGGTGTATAGTTTAAAGAAACAACCTTCCGCCACATTGATTACAACACTAGAAGAAAAAATATATTTCCAGAGTCACTTCCCGAGTAGCATTCATTGTAGCACACAAGTCAAAGAAAGTAAGAATTGCACTGTTCAGACGCGTTGTTCTGCTTTGATTCTATACATCGCTTATTTACGAAAGGATAAATATGAGGAAATTCGCATGACAATTAATGGCAATGCAATTAATTTCGATGCACACAGCAGGACCTACAGCATATCCACTTCTAACAGTGTTTTCCGGTATATTGAGTGCATAATATCCATCACTCAATAAATCCCGTGGCTAATGACTAAAAAAACATTTTTTTGCAATATTAGATTTTATTTAAGTAACACGGTTCCCTAACATTTCGATGCCTTTTTGAAGAACGATTAGCAAACTCCTGGAGCAATATTTTAAGGTTTTCCCTGGAGGAATATTTTTAAGTTTGCAAACAGATAGCAGTCGCTGGGAGCCAAATCCAGAGAATACGGTGGTGGAACCATTGTTCCTTTAAACGCACCAATAATACCGTGCCGTATGCTATTATATAGGTATTCTATGCTTAGAGCAGCGGTTTCCAAACTGTGGGTCGCGACCCACAGGGGGGTCGCGTAATAACCTCAAGGGGGTCGTGAAGTTTTTAATTTCTGTTTTACATATTTAAAAAAAATACTTACAAACATCTATTTAATCATTAAATTTTATTGCAAATTTCTTGTTGCGATATTACTTTATTAAGAATCCCTGTAAATGCCAATAATATCAAATTTTTTCTCTATTTGTAAACTATATCAAAAACAGTCCTTTGAAAGTGAGATTATTTGGAAAGTTGTGTGAAGATATGGGAGCTGAATATAAATCACTCTTGTACTATTGTGAAGTACGTTGGCTATCTCGTTCAAAATTTATTCAAAGAGTGTTCGAACTTAAAGACGAAATTGCGATCTTTCTTGCTGAAAATCACCACATAGATAAGGCATCTTCTTCTCGCAACGATAACTTTAAAAATTAAGCGATTTAAATAAATCAATGCAAGGTCCACAAATGCATTCATCAAATGCATTCATTAAAAAATTGGAGCCATGGATATCTAAATTAGAAAAGAATATACTATATATGAAATCTTTTTATAGAACATTTGCAAAGTTTACTAAAACATTTTCACAATATTTCGACGATATTGATTTTACAAAGTTTGCGTGGATCCAGAATCCATTTTTGAATAACCAACTTAATGCATTTGAATTGACAATTTTCGAAAAAGAACAACTGATTGAATTATCTTGCGATACTTCAGTGCAACAGGAATTTGATAGTAAAACTTTAATTTAGTTTTGGGTCACAACTTGAAAATGTGCTTATATTTATTGTTTTATCTAATAAGGGGGCCGCCAATTTTTTATTTTTTTTTCTTATGTGGGTCGCAGTATCAGAAAGTTTGGAAACCGCTGGCTTAGAGTATTCGCTGTTGATGATCTTTCCTTCCGCAATATAGTCGACGAATAAAATACCTTGCTCATCCAAAAATACAGAAGCCAACGGTTTGATCAATACACGAAATCCTTTTTTTCCATTGTTTTGAAAATAAAAAACGCAGCGTGACTAAAATACCTGTAAATTTTAAACTGGTGATCGGATTGTCATAAAACTTTGACACGTATCGTTTGAAGGTTGGTACTTCAACCTCGGGACTTATTGAGTGACGTAATATTTCACATATAATTGGAAATGTTGACATAAAAATTACAGAAAAAATGGTTGGGTTAATATGTTGTGGCTAACACCCGCCTTTTTCTTAACATTAATGTAAATAAATCTCGAATATCACGTTTGATTCCTAAAGCGGAAAATTTAACTTACGGAATTTTGGTAAAAACTGCTTTGTATGATCAAAAATCTTTTTCCACGCTTATATTTTATGAAACTAACAACCTTTGTTGAAAATTTAAACTTTAAATTTATTTGAATTTTTTAATTCTTTGTCGAATTTTGTAAATACCTTACTCTTGAACATCATTGTAAAAATTAAATAAGCTCCTAAGCTGCCACTACCGGCACACAAATTTCCATTACATTTTGCAATTATCTTCCAATTTATGCAATTATGAAGTTCATCCCTAGGCTGTTAGAGATGTGCAAATTTTGTTGACATAATTTTTTATCAAAACTTGCAATTTTCAGTAATATGTATAAAAATGCTCTGAAGCAATTTCTTTTGAAATTTAATTTATAATCTTTTTGATTTTAATCGGATTTACGTATACATTCTAAGTACTTTTCAAAATATATGCACAACAGCAAATGACTCCTGTGGTGCCATCTACTCACAGACACACAGAGACTTTTTTATAAAACAAGTTTGCGTGCTTCGACGATGTAGCGAATGGTAAATCGGCAAACATCTAAAAGTCTAGTCTCACTTTATTTTACCACGTTTGTATTCGGTGAGTAAGTAGAAACTCTGCTTTCTTGGTCAAATTCAACTGTATTGAAAAAATAACTGTTACAATTATCGAAATATTCGCCATTACTATATATGGTCTTTTGCCATTTATCAAGTAGACGATGAATGCATTCGTGATACAAACTTGGTGGTTTCGAAGCAAAATATTCATCGAGCAATTTTTGGACATCTTTAACTTTTATGAACCGCTGGTCTTTCAAATATGATGACATCGATTTGAATAAGTGATAACCAGAGAGAGCCAAGTCTGGTATACGCCACATGCTGTAAAACTTCCCAGCTTAAGGAAAAGATGAGTTGCTGGGTTGATTTTGCTGTAGGTAGACGAGTATACCTTGGACCGTAAATGATATCTTTTCCTCCAGAGCATCAATTAATTTGATCAATAGGGCAGTGTAACGTTCAGCTTATCGGTTTGAAATGACTCCTTTCGAATCCCACCAAACACACAGTAACACTTTCTTGGCAGAAACATTCATTTTTGAAACTGATGTTGATAGCTGGGTAGGATCAACCCATGATTTTCTGTGTTTAGGATTATCCTACAAAATCCAACCCACTTTTTATCACCCGTAAAGATTTTGTGCAAAATTGCAAAGCAAGTTCAGGCAAATGTCAACTTGATTATGAGTAATGCCTCAACCAGTCACGAATTAAGAGCTTAAGTTGCACGCCGATTGCACCACTTCGGTTAGTGCTTCAATCACCAAAATTGTATAGGCTGCTCGTCACAAATAAACAAATGAAATGAACCTCTAAAATTTTGGTGGTCGTACCGCTCTCTTAAGTGGTGCAGTCGGCGTGTAACGTAAGCACTTAAGTCGTGACTGGTTGAGGCATAATCCATTTCCCTTCTGTATTTTTCCCATTGCATGCAATCGAAGTAATATTGCTTGGTGAGTAACTCTTAACTGTAGTTAACTGTAAGCTCTTTTTGAGTTTGACACGGATTTTCATCCAGTAAAACTTTAAGTTGTTCGTTTTCAAATAATTTTACTGCTCCTGGACGTGGATCGTGGATCCTCAAGACTAAAATTACTATCATGAAATATTGCCAACCAGTTTTTTTACTGTTGAATGACTCACAGAATGTTCACCCAAAGTAGAATTAATTAATTCCACAGAATAGGATGCAATGTCGTAAATGTTGCTTATCGAAATCCATCTCTTAAAACTGATGCACACGGAACGACAGCCTGTAAATGACTGCAACTTTTGTCATAAAAACAGCAATGACTGAGCTACATATATCCAAAATGGCGGGCGATTTGGATGCATTCAAGTATATTTTAATGCAACCAACTTCAGAGTCGAGTTTCTATTTGCACACCTAAAAGATTAGGATCCCAGCTTTCATAAAAACATAAACCAAGGTTAGTTACAAATAATTTTTTCTAATCTTTTTGTTAAAAAACTGAAAATATTTCATATTAAAATGACTTTAAAAATTTACAGAGTACTACCGATTCGGATTATGATTCTTATGGTACTCATACTCTTCTAACAAGTCGTAACATTTAAAGTCGATTTTTGTTATTTTCAGGAAGAGCAAGAACAAAGCCATAAATAATTTCTTAAAATTTGATAACGACTTAACTTCAAACGAAACGTCAAAAAGACCTTTCCTTAACCATTTTTAATTAAACCGCGTTTTCATAACCTTAGATTTCATCAAATAAATAAATGCTTAAGCCACATAAGCTAATTTTATCAATTTTTTAGAAGTTGCTTGTCCTCTTATGTATACTTTAGATGTTTGAAGAAAGTGTTTTAGTAAATAACAAAATTTAAGATAATATTTTATTTCAGTCGAAACAAAATATAAAAACTTAACAAAATAATAAAATCTTCCAAGATTAGGTTCACATTCTTAAGTTTAAATGTCATCCTTACATTCAGAGTATTTTGTACTCAATTAGGCCAAATGTTTTAGTATATCGAAGTCACTTGACTGTATTTCCCACGAACTTATTTCCACTTTCATCTGTTTTTCCCCAAAAAAAATGTTTCTTGGAAAATAGATGAGAAGCTGTAAAACAATCTCAACTATGAAAATGCGCTTAGAGCCGACGGAACGCACAAATTGGCTTTAATCCCTTGGGTGATGAATGTCCGTGTGAGTTTTTCTTTCTTTCTCTCTATTAAAGAGTGATATTTGTCACAATCCATGTGCGAAAGATCTGGAACCAAAAATTTGAAGTCTATTACCTCAATGGCATGTGCTTTTGGCATGAACAAAATTAACATAAAAGCTACAAACTTATACTTGTTTTGACCAGAGCATGAGTTACCATACATGATAAGATATTTACAGCCGTCCGAAATTAAGTTCTGCGCTATGCAATAGCATCATGCTACATCATGCATACAGGTTCGCCTGAGGTACAGTCAAGTACGATATGAGATTATACGTCCACATTAATCGTTAGTAAAATGTGCGAATTAACTGTACTATTTGTACATGTTTCAATATGAATAAAATTGTACAGTCAACCTTGTTTTTTGTGCGGTCTTTTTATGTGCGATTCTTTTTACGCGGTATGAAAAAAATGTATTCTACACAATCTTCTTAAGTTCTTTCAAAATTTCAATCAAATTAGAAGTTCTAATTTAGAACATAATTGAATGTGATTAATCTAATTAGTTAATTGTCGTTGGCCATTTTGTTTTTTCAATTTTTGATATTTCATCACATTGCGTAAGTATTGCGTCAGGTTGCGTAATATTTTGATTTATTTTGTACGTGCAACTTTTTTAATGCGGTCTGAATAGGGACCGCATAAAAAAATTGTTTTAAATGGGTTGCGAAAACTATTTTCTGTACCTACCCGTGAAGTTTCGGAAGATTTTTTTAATGCGTTTTTTTTATGCGGACCCTATTATCGCACAAATTTGATTGTAATTTAAACACACACAATTTTTCACAATAATTAATAATAATTACATTTAAATTGCAATTTAATTAAATATGACTTTTTATTTATGAACAGTAAAAACATCTCAGTGCGTGCGTCGGTACAAGATTTTTTCATTTGCAATATATTTGCATTATGATGATTATGGCAATTTCAATATAAGTAGTTTTAGGGTCCTAGACACTAGAGAAAATATATGTTGTGTCTACATCCCTTTTCGGGCCAGACAAATGTTTTTAGGTTCAATTTAAATGCACTGTACACACATGTGTACGTAAAAAATGACAGGTTGTAATTTCATCCGGATCTTAACAGATCTTAGTTAAATCGGACGGACGAAAGAAAATAATCATACACTAAAACAAAACACAACAATATGAACATTTTTTTCCATTGTTCATTATAAATAAAGCAGAACGCTCAATAATAACACTGTGCTTGAATTGCAAACTTTTTTTCGTGACAAGCTGGGCATCCGAGGGGTAAACCTAATTCGAGTATGCTGAATTCAACGTTGCTAGTCCCATTTCAAAGTTAGTTCCCATTTTTGAGATATCGCTTTTGACATGGCTCTTTAAATGTTGGTGGTAAATATTCTTCAGTTGAGTTTGATCATTTCAGGAATTTCATCTGAATACGGCAGGGTTAGTTGAGCATTTGTCGTGCAGTGTACGAAAAATCACCATAAAATCAACTGAATCGATTTAACTTTCTTTTAAATAGTTTCTATTGTATCTATATTTGTCGATGCGATGTTTATTCGATCGATTCTAATCGATTTAAATTCAACAAAATGATAAAAAAAGATAATTAAAGTGTTTGTCGTCGAAATGAAAAGCAAAAAAAATTAGATGTGGTTTTTCGGTCTTGATATGTTCGGCAAAGTTGTTGGTCTTGGCCTGCGCAACAACTTTGCTGAAGAAAGCATAACAAAAATCGTAATGGTTCAAGAGCTATCAACCTGAAAATGAGGGTATATTTTGACTCAAAGCCAAAACATGTCGAAAGCGATATCTCAAAAATGGGGACTAACTTTAAAATGGGACTAGCACCATTGAACTCAGCGTACTCGAATTAGGTTTATCCCCTGGGTGCCCAGCTTGTCACATTTTTCAACTAGCACAGTGTAATTAATATGAAACGTACTGGACAATCTGTGCGCGAATTTGTAAAATTTGTTGGCCAAAGTCATTTTACAGTGGCCCAAATTATATCCAGATTCAACGTGATACAATCGGTTGAAAACGGAAAGCGAATGGAGCGAAAACCATCATTTTCCAATCGGGACGAGCGAAAGATTTTGGATGTGATGAGAGAAAATCCAAGAACAAGCGCTGCAAAACAAACTTCAGAAATGGAGAAGATACTTAATAAGGCTATAAAATATTAGAAGGGCTTTGTGGAAACTTGAATATCATGACTGTGTGCAACGAAAGAATCCATTAATTACGGATGTCAGTTCCAAAACAAGAATTAATTTTGCAGAAAAACTAAAAACAAAAGACTTCAACTTCTGGAAGACGGTTGTTTTTACGGATGCAAATTCATCAATTTCGGAGCGGACGGAGGGGGTAAAATTTTGGAGAAAAACTGCTACAACGCTGGAGCCAAAACCACACATCGTCATAACATTTAAACATGGTGGTAATTCGGTTATGGTATGGGGTTCAATGTCGGCGAGGAGGTAGGTAAACTTGTTTTTATAAATAGAAATAAGGGTCGCTATATGGAAATAAGGGCTCGGGTCATCATGGATCTTCCAGCAAGACAACGATCCTAAGCACAGAGCACACATTGTGAAAGAATGGATTCTGTATAACTAGTTACATAATAAATTTCTATTTTGAATTTTTGAATTTGTTAATTTGTAAAATTGTTTAACCCATATGTGAGTGACGGAGTACTCAGGTACCTTTTGCACTTTTAAACATCTAGGTTATTAGAACTTCTAGTTCAATTGAAAGATTGCGATCACACTTAAAAATGTGAAATTTTACAACTTGGACGAACGTGAGCGCAAAAAGTAGTCTAGTTGTACGAAGTAGAGTAACAAAGGTACCTTTATATTTTACACTATATTTGAAAGAAATTGGATGCAAATATTGTATAGTTTTGTGTTTTATTACTATCTATAATCTTTTTCTCAGATGTCACACGACACATTGGATTATTTACAGAATGTTGATTATTTACAATTTATGCAATTTTAACCGAAATAATGCATGTAAGGTACCGCGGGTGCCTAAATTAAGATATTTTTTCTTCACTCACATGAGGGTTAATCTAGTAAAAAACTGCAGAAAGTAGAGCATTCAATTAAAATTGAAACAAAACAATACAATTTCTCATATGTATTCATATCTTCAAGTAGAGGGAACGTACATAAAATATTGAAATATCAAATTTATATCGCATACTACTTGAACAGTTTACAGAATAAAGTTTGTAAATACAAAATCAAAAACAGTAACGGGAAAACCATTTGCTTTCTCAATTCTAGTTTCATTTACTTTATATACTCAGAAATAGTTGAGTATACATAGAGTACATTCTTCGCCAAGCACAGTTCATATTTCTGTTAAGTATTTATAAATAAACGTGAAAGTACAGAATAAAACAAGAAGAAAAGATGGCAAACAAGAAAATAAGGTTTCATAAACAATACTATTCTTGGCAGTTTTAGTTTTGTCCCATAATTTTCCTGTATGTACATAGTCGTATTAGACATACAACACATATGTGTGTTGCATTTTGCAGTGATTTGACGTTTGGGATTTTTCAAGTTTTTTCCTTTCTTGTTGTTGCTCTATTCATTCTTGTCATTTTCACTTGAAAGTTTTTCTGGACTTATTTATGTATCAAAAACCAAACGAACAACAAAGTGGCGATGAAATTTTTATTAGGGCTCGTTAAGGGATAGACAAAAAGTCAAAAACAAAAAATAAATAAATAAACGAGGGCAAGATTGCCTATATCAGCAGCACTTTGACACTCATATAAATAAACGTCTACATAGTAGATTTTTATTCTATTATTATATTTTATGTTATGCACAACAAAAATATTTATTACATAAATCTGTCTACAGATAAATTTCAATTTGTCTGGCACATTTGGTTGTCTGTTCACAATGACAGTTCGATACGATGGCAATTATCAAATTCTCCATGTTAATCAGTTAAGTATAAATGATGATAAATCAATCTGTTTGCAATTTTTTTTTATAATAAATGTACAGTAGATTTTACCTATTTTCTATACGATTCGTACAGGTTTATAAAATGTTATGTAAAAGATGATTTATTTTAGTTTTGTAACACTATATAACGATAATCGTTCGAATTTCAATAAATTTACTGATTTTAATCCAAACTATACTCGCTCCATAATTCATACACATATTATACAGGAAATACAATAAAAAATAAAAATTGTATGAAAATTAAATTGAACCTATAAAGTCATTAATCAATAGCTTACCAACAACAAATGGAAATTAAATAATATATTAATATTATCAATAGTTAAAAAATTCTTGAATATCCTTATAGGATAAACGTTTGGAATTATTTTCGTTATTTAAATTAAAATGGATTAGTTTAAAGTATTTTATTTATGTAATTTCAAATTTTCAAAGGATATATTATAAATAATATGTACAACAATAGTTGGTAAAATAACTATTTTAATATCAATATTGTAGTATTTATGCATATATATTTCTATATTGTTCACATATTCAGTATAGATATGAAACCAAAAATATAAAACAATATACATGAGATGGATAACATATGTTAACAATGCATGTCTACATTATTATTATAAATATATCAAATATTTTCCATTGTGCGGCTGACTCTTCCATGCAAAGTGTAATTGTTAGTAAAAGAATTCCAAGTCATTGTGTCCAAATTAGGTTTTTTTATGTTATTTTATGGAAGCATTACAATAAAATGATAATGGTAGCATATGGTAACTACCACCGAGAGCAAAATAAAATAATTTAATGTGGTAAAAAATTATGTGGCTAATGTTTATTTAAATTAACAATTTTTAATAAGGATTATTTTGCATGGAGTGTGTTGGTGAAATGTTGAGATGATTGTCATTTGAATTTAATTATCATCGTACTCCCAATAATAATTTAAACGGTTCGTCCGTTCCACTTTTTTTTTTTTTTTTTTGAAAGGAAGTTTTATTTAAGGAAAATATATACATGTAATTTAAACTGATCAATTATTTAACCTTTATGTTTACAACCAGCATACCCGGGTATGTCCATAATTCCATACATTTAGTATTGAATGATAATTTGTAATTTCATTTTATATTGATAAATACATTTTGGCAAAATGTAATCTAAAACAAATAATTGTTATTAACAAATAATAATTACTAAAGATTTCAAGCTGATAAGTCACCTAAATCCATAAAATTTTGGGTAATAAAACACGAAAACTTACCCGGGTAAGCGGTTGTAACCATAAGGGTTAAAATAATGAAAATAAAACTAGCTAGTGAACTCCTGATTTAAAAAAATTTCACGGAGTCACGATTCATAACTAATAAAAACAAAGTATAATACAAATTAGAAAAATGTAACATTAAAACTAAAAATATATAAATATATAATTAACAAATTTCAAAAATAACAAAATAACAAATTTGTAAGCAATATAATGGGGTATATCCTCTATCCGGTCGCAAATTAATTATTTGCGATCAAAAATATGGTTACTAGATTTATTTTGCCATGCCAATTCTCACATATTTTTTAAATTTAACATTTAACATACATAAAAATACTGCGACCTCTGAAAAGGCGTAGCAGTCTTTTCGTAGATTTCTACTCTACAATCGCAAAATAAATTTAAATTTTAAAAAAATGTGTCAATTGGCAAATTAAATCTAGTAACCATATTTCTGATCGCAAATAATTAATCTGCGACCGGATAGAGGATATACCCCATAGACATGGTTTGAATATTTGACACATATTTTTCCACTTTCCTTATAAATAAAAGAAGTAAAATAAAAGAAGTATAATATACTATTTAGGATAGTGTTCTAAATAAAACCTCAATGTCATTTTTTGAAAATAACCATTCTTTCAACAATTTTATAAACAGACTAGGAGTGCCCGCGGTTACAATATAGGTTGGTAGCTGGGTATAAAACTTAGGTGCAGTGTAAGAAAAGAAATTCTTGAAATGCTCTTTAAAAGGTTGTGGTATACTAATTCTATTTCTATTTCGAAACAAATATGGCTCACTATAAATATTCATTAAACGATTCCCGCTTTTTAAATAAAACATTTTTAAAACTTTAAACGCGGGTTCACGTACGTGATCAAAAAAATTTGATCACAATATGAAGTTAGAAACAAAAACTATTGCTCTAAATATTAAGCTATTTTACTTGACGTTTCATTTGTCATTTTCAACCATTTTAATTTGTGTGTTGTGTGTGGCTGTGGTGACGACTGACAATTAAATAAAATAAAATAAATCATTCATTTCATTTTCATCAACATTCGTTCAAGGTTGAGTTTGCTAAATCACAAGTCGAATGAATGAGTGATAAATTGATGAAAAGTTTTGAAGGTGCCCGTAACAATCTGTTTCAATTTCGGCATTTGCAGTTGTGTCACAATTTGGCGGATTTAAGTAAAATTCCGAGCCCAAAGATCGTGTTAGCTTCTACTTCCGATATTGAATGTGGATAAGCACGTGATTTGTTTGTACATTGAGCTTCAAATTCTAACAACAGCATTATTCTAACGAATCGTACCTCGCCTGGGAATTTTGCTCGCGATTTAATAGAAAACGGTTTGAATGGGCGTATAATTATTATACGAACAATATGCGATAGTATAAATATAAAAAAAAATATGTATTTCATTTTTCATAAAATAAAGACAAAAGTGGAAAAAAAATTGATTTAATTCAGTCTTGTCCGATCTAGTCAATCTAATTATTTATTACTCTACCCTTCACTCTTCTGCTTATTGTGGTAAGGGATTACAGTTGGCGCCGTGCATCGGAGTGATTATTTTATGGTGGCTAGTTAAATTCATTTGTACCAGCTGGTTGCCTATATCTGCACCTTTCGAATCCTTCGTAGTACGTCCAAATTGCTTAAATTATTGCTGTAATATTCATTCAAAAGTTAAATGGAGATAATTTAGTGATTTAAACAAACGATCTACTCACATGACTACAGCCGTCAAACGCATATTTAAAATTAAGTTTTCAAACACATCTAATTTACGTTTATGATTATCCTGTTTTACTGTAATATTAGCGATGTGGCACAGAATCGCTTGAAATGGTAAGTGATCGCGGCTGTCTTATTTCCGAATTTTATTCAATGTAATAATTCCGCAATTACACAACATTTTAGTACACAAGATATTTTGAAAATACGTCGCACAAAATTACAAATTGTTTTCACAATTTTAATACATTTATTAATATTAAAATTAATTAATTATGTAATCGCACGACAAAATTTAAAACACCAAATGCCGACAATGAAAATGGCGTGTGTTTTGTTTGTTTTTGATATTGACGTGAGTCATATAGAAATGTCAGAAAAATAGCAAAATTATTTATCCCTTTCCCACTTACCCACACAATTGTGTGGGTAAGACCAAATTATAATGTTTTGTATGTGTTTTGAACCAACTTACACATTTGTACATCCCTTTCACACAATTGTGTTGATTGTACTTAAAATCAACCGAAATTTTTTATCAAAAAGCCATTACGTAGTTTTTACACTTACACATTTGTGTGGTTTGGACTTAAATTTAGCGTATTTTTTTTTTTGTTGTAGAAAAAGGGATATAATGAGCGTCATTGTTGCTCATAATTTGTTTTTTGTTTTTTCTATGTTGGATGCTTGCGATCAAAAATTTGCTCAAAGATAAAAATATTTCATCTCAGGCGGGGAAATTCCAACGATTTGATTGGCTTGATTCGCGAATCATTTTTTGATCACGTACGTGAACCCGCGTTAAATACGTATAGATACCGCAGTGGTAATATTTTATAATTTAAAAACAATGGGAAAGATGGTGTAGTTCTTGGCAAATGATTTACTATTCTAATCACACTTATTTGTAACGTCAATAATGGTTTGATGTTTGACAAATAAATTCCACCCCAATATGTTAACCCGTACTGTAAGTGAAAATCAACCAAAGCGTAATAGAGACATTTCAAAAATTCGGAGCTGCAGATATTACGCAAATGAAAAAATGATCTTAAAGCACGTCGGAGTTTTTGTTTTAAACTAATCACGTGATTTTTAAAGTTAAGCTGTGAATCAAGATTTAAACCTAAATATATGAACGAACTAACTGTTTCAATGGGAACGCAAAGAGTACTGCAATTAGAGTCATTACACGCCAATGAGTGATAGGTCACTGAGCCATAATTAATGAGAGGACTACTCAGATTGAAGTACATAATTTTAGACTTGCAGCTAAGGACCATGAAATGAAAGTAGAACCATTTTTTTAGTAATTTTAGGTCACAGCTAACGTCATATTTCAACGAATCTACATTCAAATTTGAATACTGCAGCGCAACGTCATCGGCAAAGACGACAATATTACCACGCAAATCCAGATCAAAAATAGAATTACAATAAATCAAAAAAAGAAGAGGTCCCAACACAGATCCTTGAGGAACCCCAACATTAACCATTACTTCATTGCTACGGACATGATTAATACATACACTCTGAACTCGATTACATAAATAGGATTTAAATAGAGAAAGTTCCACACCCCTAATACCAATATGCGATAACTTTTCCATTAACACTTGATGATTAACGGTATCGAATGCTTTAGTAACGTCTATAAAAAGAGGACATCCTCTCTGGGGATAACCGTTAGAGAAATAGGGTAACCCTTAAGGTTATTATTCAAATTATTATGAACAGGCACTAAAAATGAAAGAAGAGCCAGTTCAGTTGATGAATTTTTAATAAAACCGAATTGACGTTTATCGAGAAAATTGGTTTTATCTAGAAAACTCAATAATCTGGATTTAATAATTTTTTCAAAAATCTCAAACAAAATGTTCAGTAAGGTGATTAAGAGGATAATTGTATGGGTCAGCCCGTGAACCATTCTTAAAAAGTGGTTTCACGATACCGACTTTTAGCTTATCAGGAAACACTCCTTTAGTAAAGCATAAATTAAAAACAAACGCCAAGACAGGTGCAATACTAAAGATCACTTTTTTAACCACTATATTGGAAATTCCATCAGTACCACACGATTTAGTATTTTTGAGTTCACACACGGCTGAAACAATTTCCAAATCACTAACTGGGAAAAAAAATAGATTGGAGCTATTGAACCGAGTCAAAACCATTATATTTCGAACAGTATTTTCAACAGTCATATTTTCTTGTGTTTCATTTAGAAGGACGCTTGGTATATTAATAAAATGATTATTTAGCACATTAGCAATTTCATTAAGATCTGAAATGAAATTATTTTCACCAATTTCTAAAGATTTCATATCTGAAGCTGAAGACATCTTATTTTTAAAATATGTTTCTTTAGCTTTCGGTATCAAGGTTTTAATTCTAGAGTTTAGCGCATCCACTTTTTACTTTAAGCAACTGTTATTACGATCATTGATTAGCTTCTTAGATAACCTGTTCCGAAGATTGGACATATTTAGATTGGAAATGAATATGTCGACAAAATTTGAATATGCTGTATTTGGATCATCCGAATTCCAAACTGTGCACCAATCATATGTACTTAAGGATTTTGCTAACTCTGTAAAATTTATTTTCGTTTGACATATTTTTTTATATTTACGATTATTGTTCAGTTGGTTGGTATTTTTCAAATTAAAGATAATTGTATTATGATCAGATATAAATAGCTGTACATTGCTAAGCTCAATAGCAAACCGTTGATGATCGGTTTCTACAAAAACATGATCAATACAATTATTAGAACATGGTCGGGTTACATTATTGACAAGAGATTCCATACCAAATGAGGTACATAATAATAAATAATTATCTTTTAGCTGAGAATCTTTCATTAGATCAAAATTTATATCACCAAGCAATATTTTATGTTTTGAAGTATCGGAGTTAAAGAAGTCGTTCAATTCTCTCAAAAATTCTTCAAATCCATAGGAATGCAACGTATAAATCAACACGAAGTAATATTTAACTTTACCTAGACTAATGACAATTTTCAAAACATCGGCGGATGAAAACGTTAGCGAAAATACCTGACAATCCAACGAGGACCTAACAAATGCCGCCACACCACCAGATCTATATTGTTCATTACAATTTGCATAGAGCATAAAGCCATCCAAATTATAATCTGAAATTTCCGAACTAGAAATCCATATTTCAGTCAAAAATATGACATCAAAATCCAAATTAAGAGCACCAATATTATTCAAGAATATGTTGAAATTTTTCCGTAAGCTTCGAATATTCTGTAAGATAAAATTAAAGCTACTAATGTTATTATTCATCAAATTCATTAAAAATTCCTTTGAAAATATATGAATTAATGCATGCAAATATTGAAACCATTCTGCTTGGATAAATATATAAATGAATGTTCCATTAACAAAAATAAATATAACAAAATATACAAAAATAAAATTTGAATTTTTTAAACGCGCTTAATATAATTATAATTAAAAGGATTTATCGTGTATTGAAAAACAATCTTTATGCTACGCGACATGCCAATAGAAAACAACAAAATTAAACCGTAAAACATGATCAGTTTCTTTGGCATTAAAAGTAAACAATCCGTTACCACTGAGTAACAAACATACTCATAAAAAATAATAAAAAATTGTTTTAATTCATACACGAACTTAAGGGGACGGGGACATAGCACCTTCAAAATTGAAAAAAAAAAATTTCAAAGATTTTTTTTAAATGGAATAAAAAGAGATATCTTTTAATGAAACTTTCCATTAACATTTTATTTAACTGAAAGTATACAAAAAAAAAAAAATTTTGATTTTTTTTAGCCCAATATCGTCTACTACAAGCGTTTTCCAAAAACACTGAAAACTCGCGGCGTGCATCATAACTACTCTCAGAAACGTGTGAAAAAAAGGGATTTTATTCAGCATTAAATCGCCCTTGGAATGAACTAAAAGGAAATAAAATTGGTTGAAAAATAAAAAAATTGGCGGCATTTTTTCGAAAATACAGCTCTTTTGTCCCCCCCCAATTAGCTGTAACTCAAAAAATTGAAAGCCGATTATTCCTTCCGTAGTTCATTCTGAGCAGAAATAAATGTAGATCAACGTGTTAAAATTTTAGAACGATTGGATAAGTAGTTTTTTCTCAATCTTGCACGCCAACTTGAAAAACGTTATTTCGAGATAACCGCGTTTAAAGTTCGTCATTTCGAGATAATCGCGTAAAAAAACGACTTTGGCGAGCTTCGCAATAATAAAATAATTTTTTTTTAAGATTTTCATGTTTATATCATTAAAATCATGTTTTTAAACGTTCATTCTAACATTATCTATCATAAAAAAAATTTCGATTTTTTGAAAATTTGAAGGTGCTATGTCCTAAGGGGAATACGAATATAATAATAAAATGAAATTGTTAAGTGACGAAAAATACTCGTAAAGCATACTAAGCTAAATTAATTGGCAAACGATCTTAATACTATTTATACTAATATTTACATTGGAATTGGCGAACGATCTTAATATTAAAGATCTGGCAATAATAGTTATTAACATTATGTGACAGTCAGAAATTGACAGTCTGGAAGTTGACAAGAATAAACATGAATGTAAACAAAAACAAATTTTAGTGACCCAGAATTATGTGATAGTTTAATGAAAATATTATAGTTTAGTTTTAGAAAAAGACAAACTTATCTGCTAACGATTTTGTGTAAATCCATTTAGCTACGGTGTTGTAGTAGAAAAGTTGATTGTTCTCCATAGAATAGCGTTAAAAAAAGTTGAGGGTTGAGAAAATTAGTTCGGTGCAGTTTTGCATCACAAAAATAGTATGACGTGATATGTATGAAATACTCCTTATTGTTGTTGAGTTTTCACGTATCACATCGAAAAAGCGAGTTCAAAAATCCTATGTCATTGAATGAATGTATACGGTATATTTTCTTGTCGTCATCCAATTTCTTCATTAGGATTACGTTGTCCTTGACCCATAAATATTTAAACTTGTATTCCAATTTTAGGTTTTTGGCTGCACCGTACAATCTCGATTGCAGTGGTGTTAGATGATGCATAACGAAAATTTTTTGTACTGCATGATTTGTAGGCAGCGAAACGTCTAATTGCGAGGTGTGAATAGTTTTTTTCATGCGATATTTGTTAAGAACTGCTAGTTTCAGCTGGACATTTTCAAATTTGACAATAATTAGCGACTTTTGAGCATTTGAATTCTGTTTATTTACTAATTTTACTGAGCGAATTGACGTGATAGCATCCTCAGGTACCGCAACATCAAGACACTTGAAAACACTATGAACTAGGCTTTTTGTATAAGTAGCATCCTCAGACACATGAAGTCCGGTAATAACAAGCTCATTCATAATTTTATCTTGCTCGTTTAAATCGATTCTAGCTTCTAATTTGTTGATCCGCACTTCATTCTTAGAGCATATACTACTCAGTGATTTCAAATTCTCTTTAAGTGTTGCATTTTCAGCAAGCAACAACTTATTTTGGTTTTTCAACTCATCTAACAAATTAGACAAAAAATCTTGAGATTTTTCACCATTTTTAATTATTTAATCATTCTCACAGATAATAAAAGAGGATCGGGTAACTTTTAGGCATGGCTCACATTTCCAAACAGCAGTACCTTCTTTCAAGCGGTCCATTAAGTCGTCGAAGATTTTTACACACGCGACGTGATAAATATTTTTACATGGACCTCTGCATTTTACCCCAGGATTATTTCGACTTCCGATATTGTTATTACACTTTATACACTTTTGTGGCATTTTCAATTAAGTACACAACATTGATTTACAGAAAAATTCTCAAGTTCACAGCCAAACGTAAAAGGCGAGAAAAGCTTATGAGTCACTTTCACATAAATTTTAATGATAATAAATTAAATTATAATGTAGTTTATTACGAAGGTGAATAAAAATTAATAAGTCTCACTGTTATACTGGTTATACTGGATAGACTTATTTTTTATTAAATGTTGTTCTGTTATAAATTATGAATATTTTAACAAATTTTCCATATTTTATAGGTCTTTACAATTTGACGTTTGGAGTTAGAATGCACTTTTAGAAGATGAAGTTGAACCACAGACTAGACAGAAGCGTCATAACGCTATTTTTGTATGGAAAAATATCGACTCATTTTTTTGACTATCCTTCGCGATAAAGTAGGAATAATTCGTTATTTCTGAAAATTTTAAATTGAAATAAAAAAAATGTGTAACTCACAACAGTGTACAAAAATTTAGACAATCGACTTTGACAGAAAAAATCGGCCATATTGTAAGTGATAAAAATTAGTTTTTGTTATTTTAGTTATAAATTATTTATATATCTATTTACTTTAGTTGTAAATTATATGTAAATAATTTACAACTAAATATATAAACTATATTTAGATATAAATTTGATATACGAGGGTATATCAAAAAGTCTTGCAATATCATATGAAAAAAAAGAGTGAGTGAGACAACAATATATTTTTCAAAACCATTTTTTGTCGCGATGAAACTTCTAGAAGAACATTTCGATGTAAATTTTACAGTTCGTTTGTTTTTGTCAATTTAGTAACACGTGTTTTGAATTTTTCTTAAAATGAATGAAATTGAATATCGCGCCGTTATTAAATTTTTCTGTAAAGATGACCGAAATGCAATTTATATATTCAACTATATATCAAAAGTTTACTGCGAATCTGCACCATCATATGCCACAGTAACAAGGTGGGTAAAATTATTCAAAAGTGGTCGGGCATCATTAGAAGACGACAACTGCTCGGGTCGGCCAGCTGATGCTATTAGCCATGAAAACGTAATTTTGGCCGAATCTATTGTATTGGAAGACCGGCGTATTTCTATTCCGCGGTTAGCGTGGAGACTTTCTCTTTCATACGGTACCACATATACTATATTACATGACCACCTTCACATGTCGAAAGTAAGTGCACGATGGGTTCCCCGTTTGTTGAATGCAGAACAAAAAAAATGCGTGTTCAAACTTCAAAGGCGATTTTAGATATGTACAAAGAAGATCCAGAAAATTTTTTGGATAACATAATAACAGGCAATGAAACATGGCTTCATCACTGGGGTCCGGAATCCAAACAAGAATCGATGCAATGGATTAAACGTAGCGAACCACCACCAAAGAAATTCAAAACTCAACTGTCTGCTGGTAAGGTTTTGGCAACAATTTTTTGGGATGCTGAAGAAATTTTGATAATCGATTATATGCCACCGAAAACCACAATCACAGGCATATATTACGCAGCGGTTTTGCGAAAATTGAAAAAAGCGATCCGAGAAAAACGGCCAAGGAAAGTTAGAAAAAAAATCTTGCTTCTTCACGACAATGCACCAGTGCACAAGGCTAATGTTGCTCAAGCTGCATTAAAGGACTGCGGCTTCGTGGAAATTCCGCATCCACCGTACAGTTCAGACTTGGCACCCAGTGACTAATTTCTGTTACCCAATTTGAAAAAAAAAATTAGGGGCCGGAAATTTTCCAGTGACTATGAAGTACAGTCTGTTGTAAATGGATATTTTATGGAGCAAAAGAAATCTTTGTTTTTAGAGGGTTTAGGCAAGTTAATTGATCGATGTGACAAATGTATAAACCTTAAAGGAGATTATGTCGAAAAATAAAAATATTGCTGTCTCACTCACTCTTTTTTTTCATATGATATTGCAAGACTTTTTGATTTGCCCTCGTATATAAATTATTTATATATCTTCTTTGTTGCTTTTAGATCTCGAACGGATTTTAACATGGAAAAAAATATGCCATGATGGCGTTGAACTTGGAGGAATTGGAACAACATCTTGGAATTGGATTTTATTATCTGATTTTGGATCGTTCAAACCTACCTCTCTGTCCCAAGATAATCCAGCCGATTAGTAGTTTGGAAATTTTATTGCAGTTGTTTGAATTCACAACCGCCGAATATTGAAATATATTATTGAATTATTCGAACATAGAATATTGAATTATTCGAATAGTTCGAGTGATTTCGACTATTTTAATAATTATTAAAAAAAAATTTTTTTTTAATAATTCAATGATGTATTTTAAAATAAATAACAAAAAAACTAAAATTAAAAAAGTTTGTTTTATTAAAAAAGACTTATATAAATTAATTAAAAACAATATGGCACACATTTAAAAGTTTTCGTTTGATTTCCTCCTCCCGCAATTCACATAGCAATTGACATTTTTAACTCCCACGCGGAAGGGTTAAGTTATAATGAATAGAGTTGTCTTGTGTTAAGTTCAGTTCAAATTCCTAAATGTTCTATAATAATGTCGTAATGTCTTCCTAATGTCCACCTGAATGGCAATTCAAATTTTCACTTTTCTAGTTTTCGTACCAAAGTGAAACTCGATTTATACGAAGAAAATGGGATTACAAAATAAATGTCAAATATGCGTTCTGGCCTCTCTCAACCGATTGAAATTATATGTTTGAAATGGGATATCAATAGGAGTTTCGATATGGTTATGGAAATACTTATGCTATTTCTCAACCGATTTTTGATAAAAACTGAAATTTGATAAAAGATAAAAAAATCTACTAAAAACGGATCAGTTCCATTTAGCACGACCAAACTAGAGGACTTAATTAAATAGTAGGTTAAGAAATTGTCTAGTTTAGTCTAACCTCCGAACTGTGTTCTATTTAGACAAACACTGTTAACTCAAAGTTTATTTAAGAGCTTAGCAAACTAAAATCGAATAGTGGTAGAAAATTATATATGACAAAAGCTTAAAGCTCTCATTACTCGCGGAGGAACGGAAAATATAAATCGAAGCAGTTCTATGAAATTGTCGTGAACTAGAAATATGTTTTACAAGTTATAAACAAGAAGAAGGAGTGTATATGTTTGGCCAACACCTGACGTTTTCTATCACACTTGATTTCTTAAGCGAAAACAAAATAAACAGAATCTTGGTCAAAGCTATCTTCATTTCCGTTTAAATTTCAGAAAAACAACAATTGGCGACTCATCCGGAAAATTTGATTCTTTAAATTTCTTAAAATCAAACAATTCTTGGTCGGCTTTCGAAAATACTTTACTTTTCAAGTTAATTGACTGAAAAAAGGGATAGATAAAAATAATGAGGGCAGTGTTTAATGTTTTTGCTAACTACTTGAAATCATGCTAGTTATTTATTTTATGTGCGGATAACAGTAGAATTATAGTTTTATTTAATGTACATAGTAATTACTGTTAATTAAATTCTAAATAAAAATCTTCCTCAAAATTTCTCAAGAAGACTCAGTGTGACCTTAGCTATCAGAAAATAACCAAATATGTTGGTGATCTGTGCGAGTTTTTCAGAATATTGTCAAAAACTTACTGTAGAATCCCTATACCCTTTAGTCTATTGTGCCATTTATTGAAATCTGCCACAGTCACAAACAGACAACACAATGAGATCCTGAAATTTATTTTCAACAAACGCACTTTAATTAAACCATTAACATTATAAATAGCCTACCAACCCAATTATTTTTTAAATTTTGATCTCACACGATGACTTTTAACAAAACACTTAATTCTACACAGAATAAAATTGATACTGAAACTTTTGTATAGACACATACAATTCAATTCTCGAATGAACATTTTTATTTTTAACGTCTTCAACCCTCATAAAAATACCTCCAAGGTAATTACATTTTGTCGAGTGATATTTCCTTAACTTTATTTTCACAATATACGGGAGAAAGCATTCTTGTATTGCACTAGCACTTTAATAAAAGGAATTGTAGGCATAAGGACGAATACGACGAAGAAACGTACTATAATTTATATAGAAGAGAAAATATAAAAAATAGGATATACTCACAATATACTTTTAGTCATTGTCTTCCGCCCGACCCATCATCTCCCCCTCCCAATCTATTTTATTATGTTCATGTTATAATTACAACTTATTCAACTCAATCAGTTTTATTTTCATTCTTCAACAATCATTCTATGTCGGTGGTACCCCTTTCTCTTCGTCCCTATCAACTCGCTGTCATAATGCCATCATCATTCATCATTTATATGACGTATATATGAACAAAAAACTATGTGTATTGTATATGTACTGTAATACATATGAACAATAAAATAATGAAAATTACAACAGAAAAAAAAGCAACTTCAAAATTCCAGACAAAGTGAATTTTTCTTCGTTTCCCGTTGCAGTTATGTGTGCAAGACGACAAAACATTCAGTAGTCTAACTAAACGGAGAAAAAATTGTAATAAATTTAATTTCATGATGACAAAATGAATGTTTATGAATGTGAAGTTGTTGATAGATTGATTTGAAATGAAAAAACCACTGCTGAATACATCAGAACAGGATCTGCACATTCGAAAGGAGTGTGCAACAATATTCACTATAGATAGAATGTAGATGTGTCATCGTAATGGTTTGCGACTGTTCCAAAAACTAAACGAACTTAATTGTAAAATTAAAAAAAAAAAAAAAGTGTTATTGTAGTTTCAAATAAGCACAAATTAAATTATTTTGCTCAATTTATTTGGAATTCATTCAATTCATAGCTATACTTTTTAATATTACTTTCCAAATGAAAACTAACTACTTGACGGTGGTACATTCTGTACGTAAGAATGCACAATAGAAAATGCATTTTATGAATTTTACTCATTTTTCCCTATTGTTTGGCTGGATAAATGGAATAATATGTACATGCTGAAGAGAAGATGAAGAAAATTATAACAAAACAAAAAACATTTGTATCCTCATTAAAGAATGCATTGCTGGTTCTATACAACTCCATACATAGAATATAAAAAGTCACTATTGTTAATTGAAAAAAACTATTTGTTTAGTTTTCATTTTTTTTTTTATTTAAGTAATTAACACTTGAGTTCAAAGATAAAGATCAAATGTAAAAATACAATTCGAAAATAGATTGTAATGGGATTAATTGGATACAAAAGTTCTGGGATGGTGGCACAGTATAGGGTTCTTCTGTTTCATATGACACTAGCTTTAAACTAATGTTTATATACATAGTTATGTAATATGGCTTTGGTGTATTATATACTTATGTTTATTTAGTTATTTAATGTGTTGTCTAGCAAATGGAAATATTTTTAAACAGGATGCGCACTTGCTTGTTCGTAGTATACAAACAATTTATGCAATTCCAATTATAACTAAAAGAGCATTGCTTTAAAAGTAAAACAACATTAGGAAATTTTCAAACGCATTGAAAGTAACAAGATATTTGCTTACATTGGAACGGGTGTGATTTTTTTCACTTCTTCCACATATTCATCATTGTATAAGTTTTACACTGTTAAACGTATTTTTAATAAGTAATACATCTCTACAAACCTGAAACTTGAAACTTTTTTTTGAAACATTTTTTTAACACAATTTTTATGTTTCTATAAGTCCGAATTAATGATAGATAGTTAGTTAGTTATGTTAATTATAAAATTAGTGTAATATAAATTTTTATGCTTTAGTTTGTCGATATTATACAGTCAAATGGCGCCGCCTTTTTAGGACCCCATCTAAAGGTTTTGACAAAAGTAATGATTGAATTCGTTTGGTCATCATTTGGTCAGGATTGGTCACTAGTTTTTATTGTTTGGTCACTTACGATTAAACGGTAAAAAAATAATGAGAAATTCAAAAAATCTATGAGGTGTTATCCCGGATAACACCTCATTCCAAGAGAATTATAGCAAATTAGCAAATTTCATTAGGAAATCGTTAGGTCAGGATAGGTCAACACATAAAATAAAGATAAAAGCTAGTGACCAATCCTGGCCAAATGATGGCTAAAAGAATTCAATCATCACTTTTGTCAAAACCTGTAGATGAGATGCTAAAATGACGGAGCCCAGTTGAATACACGATTTAATTTTCCTATAAGTTGATCATTTTTATTTTAATAAATAGTGCACAATTTTAATTTTAGTAATAATGTTTAATTGTTGTTTAGTACTCACAAATCATTTGCTTGTCGAGTTCCGGATTTTCAAGTAAAATTTGAAAAATTCCGACTAAATCTAGACGCGTGCTTAAAATTCAATTTTACAATAAATAGTGTACATTTTTTTCTATTCTAAATTTAAACAATTTAGGAAAATGTGCGTGACAGTTTGAAAATTTTTATAATTTTCGGTTCGAGACCCTGGTTTTAAATTTAAACGTTTATTTCAAATCGTCTTTTTAACTTGCTTTTGTTTATATCTGTATGTAGTTGTGGTTGATATGATATTTGGTTTTGGTACCTAATCTATTACTATTTAAAGTACGTTCATCTCTTATTCAAACTGTGTGCGATTGATTACAATTACCAAGGTATAGTTATATAATTCTCCACTTTTCTCCAAATATTCCTTTACCATCGAAATAACTTTATGTGCCAAAGCAATACAAGTATTATTTACCAGTAAGAGAGAGAGAGAGAGAGAGAGAGAGAGAGAGAGAGAGAGAGAGAGAGAGAGAGATGTGATAGAAAATAATTTTGGATGGATATAAAATAAAATTAAGATTCTGATTGGACGCTTGAAGAAGACACATCATCTCAAGTACGCGTTACAAATGTGTTATAATATTTTATCTTAGTTTTTAGTTCAAGCTGAGTTATATTTCCTATGTAGTCTTACTCTGTTGTAATATTTCAAAGCACTCTCTATATAGCGGTCTCAAACTACTCTCTTTTTTGCATAATGGCGTCGATTTATGCCTACTTCGAGATGGCAGCATAATATTTACCCTGTACGGTTATTATAATATGATGAGCCGTTGACATAGTGTTTCACCATTTTAGCTAAGAGTCCATTAGTAAACATGGCTTTGACCATTTTCAACCAAAATATATCAGTGTTGGAAATACATATTACATGAGTGGCTATAGTTCTCGCAACCCAGTCTAACAGAGAAGTGTTTACACGTAAAAAGAAGATTTGCAATTCGTTAATTAATCGCATTTTGAAATATTGGTTCCCAGTATTAGGTCAATAATAGTTTTAAAGCAAAACAAATATTTCGTAATAACTTTGCAGAGAGAGCACTGCTTCCGTTCGAGAAAACTACGAAACTATAATTTACCAATTTTGGAGGAAAAATTTCCGTTTGTTTGACATGTTCTATGAACCTATAAAAACTTCAGCTTATACAGGATAATAAAACCAAATGAAATATGAAAGAAAGTATGAACGCACCTGCTAAAACCGAGAATTTAAATCAGCAAGATATGACGCTATTATAACGGCCGATATAGCCCTAAATTTATTAATTTAGTATAGAATCATTTAACTCCCCAGAAAATGCTGAGCTTGGTATGATTACAACAGAAATGTTGAAAAGAAAAACGGACCATGGGTTTGGCTTGTAAAATAACCCAATAATCCGTAACAATTACAGAACGAAAAAAGCCAAAAACAGAAATAATTAAGCCAGCGAAAATTCTATCAACTCGAATTGTTGAGCCAGTAATCGACAACTATGATTCTGAATCTAATGTAGATGCAATAGGTCCAGCGGTCCAACAACTTTCAGATGAATCATCTTTGTGAGAACAACTTGGGGTGTTTCTAAAACTTTCGGATAATTATACAGCAACCATTGTCTTGTATCATATGCCTAGTGTATCTTTGATACCTAATCGCATTGTACTTTCGGATAAATTTGCTTTTAGAATATCAATGTACTTTAGCTTATTCAAAACACCATATATAAAATGTGCCGCCCCGGTGGCAAAGTGGTTAGCATACTTGCTCCAGCGACCGGAGGTTCTGGGTTCGATTCCCGGTGGTGACAAGGAAAAAATTTCACGGTTGGTTTAGGATCAATGAATTAATCACTCATTATCCGAAATGAAAATATGATTATGAAACCTCATGTGAGGCGGCCAAATCCCTTGATGGGATATAGTGCCAGAGAGAGAGAGAGAAATATATAAAATGTAAGTTGCAGGTGTTGGTAACTTAAAAACACCCCCATGGTATACAAAACCACGTACATGTTTAACAGTGGGTTGCAAATTATTTTTTTCCATTCCTCGTTTTCTCCATACCATCGGATCAGAAAATATTAAATTTACTTTCCGTCCGTAAACAAGACATGTTTCCAGAAATCAAAGTTTTTGTTTTTATGCGATTTTGCAAATGCCCCTAGGGACTAAAATCAGAGCCTCCTTAATATAAGAGCCGTAACATTCCGCCATTTTTTTCCATGAGCTTTCCATAGAGGGGAAGCTTTTTGTTCTTTTTCATACCAATCAGTGTATTTTAATATTTTTTTAGAAGCTTTTTTGTATATAAAAACATTAATGTTTCGTTTCAATTTTTAATTTGAATGGTTAGTTCAATATTCAGGAAAAGCATATTTTAAAATTGAGTCATATTATGTCGAATTAACGCAAAAATATTTAAATTAGTCTACCACAAAATTTTTTTTTTATTGTAGAAATAAGAATTTGTTTATATGTGTATGTAAGAAATTAATATAGAGTGTTCCATCAAAAATTTCAGCATTTCTTTCCCAAAACAAACGTTCGTTAAAAAATGCTTTTTGAGTAGCTATGTAATATGGGGTTTATTGTGCTCTGGATTCTATTACAACATTGTTGATGAACAAACTTCGAACACTCTTTTTTCGTTATTTGTTAAAAATTTGATTTTTCATCGCAACAAATTTGCAGCCTACATTGTTTCATCCTGTAGTATAAACAAACTGGAACTTCATAAAATAAAAACATTATATTATAGAGCTTTTCGCAATAAAAAACCAATCAAAAGATGTCGCTAAGTATAAATTAAAGCTAAATATTAAAACCTAAACGTTTGTTAACTAAAATTTAACAATTTATTATGTATACTGCCTGGTTCAATAGATTATTTAAATCTCCTGGAACTGAAAATAACCGAAAACGAGCGAATTGAATAAGAAAAGAAAAAATTTGGAAAAAATGTGACATTTTTCTATTATTGTTTTCCAGCGCGCAGCAACTACGATGATAAATATTTTGCGATGAAAAGCTTTATTTATGCCAACCGTTTTATAAATAAAAATTATAATTGTTTTGAGTTTTATTAATTATATTAAATTATTATATTAAAGATTTCGCGCTTAACTTACAATAATAATGGTTTATTTTCGTAAATAGTTATTTAATTATTTTACAATTTTCTGTAATTTCAAGTAAATTTATTACAGAGACATCTGTAAACGGATTTTCAAATTACAGAAAGCACGGTTTTGCAATCGAATAAAATTGAAGTTTTTTACGTTTTGTTCTGTTTTGTAATAATATTTAATTAAGAAAACCATGACAACGTTGATTTTTTGTATACAAAAATAATTTTCGTAAATAGATTTTGATGTAAAAATTTTATTGTATGAATAATATTATTGTTTCTACATGGTGATTCATAAAATTTCGTTTCAGCTCACGTTTTCTCTTTAATTTTGTTATAAATGGAGAATGTTTAGATTGCTATTAAGTGCATCGTTCATCTCAAAAATTCTGAGGTGCATGTGACCAAAATTTACCAAATAAGTTACATTTTTATAAAGCTAAATTTTAAATTGGATGTAAGAGGAATCCGCGGCACCACCCTTTATTATCTTACTTTATAAACCTACACAACTAAACGGAAAGCTCATTTTTATAGAAAATTAATAAATTTATGCTCCGCTTTAGTTTAAATTTACCAAATAAATACTACATTATGATGGCTGATTTTCAAATATGTGTTCTTTGAATAGTTTATTAAAAATATAAAATTAAAATTTAGATGATTTGTTTAATTTTTTATTCATAAATTCATGTTCAAAAATTTTCCAATTACTACGGTTTCTTATAGTAATTCAATAAAAGCTTCCCCTCTACTGAAAGCTCTCTTTTTAATATTACGGCTCTTCAAAATCATAGATGGCTCTGCTAAAATGCATCATTAGCTGTGTTTCTTGATGCTTGATCCGGTTCAGTTGATGTTTCGTGAAACAATACAAAGACGCTTACTAGATTTCAAATCAAAACTTTCTGAATGATCTGAACTAAAGTTTGGATTAAGTTTTTCATATCTAATTTGAACTGATCCGGATCAATGGTTGTCATGAAACACGACTATTATTTACTTATGATATAGGGCTAGATATTCGATTGGTTAGCAAGCAAGCAATTTGCTAGCCGAAACCCTGACTATACTCAATCAATTTTAACAAGGAAATTTAAATTTCAAATTATATTTTTAATAAGCTTTTTTTTGTGATTGCACAGTAGAAAAACACAAAAATTTGCAGTTTGATTTTTGAAGCCGTCATTTTACTGTATAACATCGCAAAAGTAAACAAAAAGTTTATTGAAAATATAATTAGAAATTTAAATTTCCTTGGTAAAATTGAATGAGTAGTCAGGATTTCGGCTAGGAAATTGCTTGCTTGCTAGCCGATCGAGTATCTACCCCATAAAGCGCGATTAAATGTTTGCTGTGTGTTTAGAGCTGCACACAATATAAATTTCTCGCATTAGTTGAATTGAGAAAGAAATATAAACTGCCATAAATAATATTTGTTGCCATAAAATATACACGAGTCGATTATATTTTATGGCAGTATTTTTATTTTATGGCAGCATTTGCTTAAAAAAAGACAAAAACGCACAGCTAAATTTTTGCACGATGGTGTTCTTTTCTTGTCATACACACGAAAATTTTAATATTCCAAACTCTTCTTTTTTTGCTGGGCCAACATTTTTTCATCATCTAAATCGCGCTTAATCATACATTTTAGTTTTGATAGTTAAACAAATAAAAAAAAGCTTTTGGTCGCAGCAGTAGATAAAAATCATATTTATCAACGATTCCTATATCATCGATTGTCAAATTTGTTGATTGCAAAACAATTTCTAAGATTTCAATGAAACTTTATTTTTTAATATGCCCTACCCTAGTGGAAAAATTGAAATTTTTTATACTAAAAATAAACTTACGATTTCATAGAAATTTAATAATATTTTTTGTATAGTTTTAGTAGGTTACGGCAATATAATTTTAGTATAATTTTTAAAATTAAACACAAATTATGCTTGAGATAGACTATAATTGAAATTATTCCACTTATTGTGACTATCGATGTTTGCGTATGTTAATTTTAAATCATTTCCATGTACAGTATTGTGCGAATTAATGCGAACACGGGAAATTATTGAGACAAATTATATATTATTAATTTTTTTTATTGAAATGAATATTAATAATATATGTGTCCACCTTTGGCCTTAATGACATTTTACACACGGTTAGGCATTGCATTAGTTAAATTTTGACAATTTTCTGTTATTTGTGGATCCGGAAACCAAACCTCGATAACAATTTCCACCTCCTTTTTTATTGTTGTACATTCTTGTTTCCGACTCTAACCTTACATATGGACCATAAATTGTCTATCAGATTACATATAGAGAGAGTGAACATGCTAATTGACCAACTCAGGACTAGAGAAAAGTTTTGTTCTCGGACGAAACGCGTTTTGTCGTGCAGGGACAGCGTTCACGGTCTGTACGAAAATGTGCAGGGGAAAAATTGACTGCGAAACATTTCGAGCAAACAGTCAAAAATCCACCAAAAAGATGTTTTGGGGATGTTTTTCATATGTATAAGGGTACACAATCTATCTCCCGTGGAAGGCATGATGAACGGCTTGAAGTATAAAGCTATGCTGGTGCGGAAATTACACCGTAATTAGAAAAAAGTCGATGTTGGCGAAAATTTTATTTTTCAAAATGATTCATCGCCATGCCATAAATCAAAGTTGGTACCAAGTTACCTTGAACAGAAGAATATTTAGTTTCTCGATTGGGCTGACAATTTAACGGGCTTGAATCCGATAGACAATTTATGGGCCATTTGTAAGGTTAGAGTTTGGAAACAAGGCTGTACAACAGTAAAAAAAATGGAGGAAGCTGTTATCGAGGTTTGGTTCCCGGATCCACAAATAACAGGAAATTGTCAAAATTTAATTAATGCAATGCCTAACCGTGTGTAAGATGTCATTAAGGCCAAAGGTGGACATATATATTATTAATATTCATTTCAATAAAAAAATTAATAATAAATAATTTGTCTCAATAATTTCCTGCGTTCGCATTAATTTGCACAATACTGTAGTTGCTTGTATTCGCGGATAATGCCACGTCATCTATTCTCCTACATTGATTATTTCACGCCGTTGTTAATTCTAGTATTTTCAGTCAATTCTCAAATCAGTGTAGTGAATACTTGATCCGATAACATCGTTGCCTAATTGGAATAATAATCGCTTAATTTTGGGTTCCGACTGGACTCGAACCGACGTCTTTTGGGACGGTAAGATAAGATAACACTTAGCGGTGTATACCACTGCACCACCAAAGCAATAACTATGTAGAGTTTAATTCCTAACAATATAAATCAATATACATATTTAAATACGCAATTAAACTTAAAATATACTTAATTTGATTTATTTCATTTGCTGCAAACTACTCCAGCACACCAACATACAAAAGACCGCGAAATACGATTACAAGTAAATATATTTTTTCAGTACGATAGTATAGATGCGCATCAGTGTTGCCAGGTCGTGGGAAATTTTTCCTTTTGCGGGAATTTAGTTTCTCGTGCGGGATGAAAAGTGATGATTAAAAAAAATGATTTTTCTTAAATGTGTAATATAATTTTTGATTCCAATAATTCGATTAAAATAATTTTTTAAATTTGTGTTTAATTTTGACTAAAATTAAATATTTCTATGTACAAAATAAATATTTGTATAAAATATTTAACAATAATTAAACTTTAAAACCACCGTATTAAGTATTTATCCCAAATATATTTAATTTAGCTTTAAATTTGAATTTAAGAATTAATTTTAGGTAAAAATATTTTATGTATAATGATGTTTAAATTTGACTAAATTTAAATTTCTATATACAAAATTCATATTTAAATTTGTGTAATTTTTGAGATGTATAATTTAAGCAGTATTTTGGTCTATACATATATTAAACTTTAACCAATTTAAAGTATATTTCTAATTTATCTGCCATTATAGAACTTGATAATGGATATGAATGATATCCGAAACGTCGCAATTAACAGACAAATTTTGTTTTATGTTGCATAAAACCAGAGCCCCTATTTAACTTAAAACACTAAGTTACAAAACCTGAATACCGGTTGTTTAGCTTTTTCTGCTTCTCAAAAAATGATGATCTAAACAGCCCTTTGACGTTCGTTCGACTATTTATTGCTTATCGGAATTCTACTACAGTGACGGTATTCTTTTATTTTATTTTTTAAGAACTATTTGTTATAAAATAATTGGTTTAGATCTTTGATAAAAAATATTGCCGTTTGATAGCTTAGATAAATTTTAATCAAAAGGTGTCCCCTGCAATTGTAATCTATAGGTAAAGCAGAACCAACGCGAAGTTCCGCCTTAATATCTATTTTAATTTGGTTTATAAACAAAAAGACTACATATTTTGGGTGACAATAGACGATCAGATCACACGTATAAATAATTATGTAACATATATAAAAATGAATCAGAATCTGGCTAAATAAACAACCAAACCAAAAAAAAATTCTCATTAAATTTCATAGACATCAAAAATTTTATTAAAATAAAACAAAAACGTTTGCTAATTAGTACACAAGTCAAACTAATTACATTCCATTAAATTAAATAATTTTATTTCAAATGTAGAGCAAAATTTATACAATATTTATTTACAGGACCGCAGCATTAACTCACCGCACAGACTAAATATTATCAACCAACCGAACTTCAAAAAGTACATAGAAAAACGAAAAGTCTAAGTACATGTTATACAGTTATGATGACCAAAGTAAAAATTAAAAAAAAAATTGCAAGCAAAACCAGAGGTCTAGTGGACAGATGGAAAAAGAGATTTTGGGGAAGGATTTTATAACATAAAATAAACTTCAAGAAAATATTTATAAAATTTTCGTGGTGGTAAAGTAGACAATCGTATTGTCCATTTACAAGCAAACAACAAAAACAAAAAACTGTGTGCTTTTCCTTCTAATACTACTGTACTACGTTAATAAAGAATCAAACGTTTCTCTTTTATGAAATTCTGCTTTTTTAATCCTCTTAAAAATAAAATGAAAACTCATTGAATTAAAAAAAAAAAACGGAAAAGTTGTGATTTGAGAGACATTTGGGAAAAGTAAAAAAGAAAAAATTGAAATACCGCAACCGCACCGCATTCAAAAGTTTATTTTATATGTATGTATGTATATGTGTGCTTGCCAAATGGAAAATGAATTATATTTTTGTTATCGCGCTGTTTTTATTATACTTTTCTGCTTAGAATCACGTTAATTGGATTAATAATTATAAGGGAGGATATACGTACATGTTTTATTGTTTGCTAGGCATTATGAATATATCTTGAGCCTATAAGCAAAAACACACCGCGCATTTTTCTATGTATATTATATGCTGTATAAGAGTAGAAGGTACGAGACGAGGGAGGTTCGGAACATTCTATTGATATAAAATGATAAATTGTATAATGTGTTTCTTTTGATGTGCTATTAGATATAGGTGGGTGGGTGGTTGTGATTTTGCTTTTTGTAATTATATTGTTTTTTATGTATTTTAAAAAAAAAATATTTTAATTTTTTATTGAGCTTTTAACGAAAACGAAATGAATATAAAGAAGAAAATGTCTTTTTGAGATACGAGGATATAATTAAAAAGATTATTATATCGATTTTCGCAATTCTTTTGTTTAGGATGCTTTTATGAGTTTAGAAAAAAAATTAATAAATACGTTTTTGTGTAGAACGCCATAGCTGAGATTAAATCATTTTTATTAATCTAAATTATATTGTTGCTTTTAGTAGTTAAGGACAGGATGCCTTAAGATTCTCACCAGTACGTAGCCTACACACGTAACCTGCCTTCATAAAAACGATTAAGTTATGAAATCTAATCAAAGGCCTCGGATTACCAATTCATCACAAAATCAACCTCGTAAATTGTACACGGAAAACTCTTTAAAAATGGGAACATGGAACGTGCTTAGCCTCTTAAGAACTGGATATCTCCAGAACCTTTCGAACCAAGCAAAAAGTTACACATTAGACATACTTGCACTACAAGATCTTAGATGGTCTGGGAGTGGGATCCATGACACCATCAATGGTTACACTCCTCATTACAGCGGCCATCAGAACGGAGAAGAATTTGGAGTTGGCTTCCTCATCCACCGGCGCGTGAAGTATCAAATCATCGATTTCCACTGTATCACAATGCGGATTTGTACGGTCAGACTTCGCACTAAGAAATTCCATCACGATCGATTATGTACATGCACCAACCGAAGATAAATTTGATGACATCAATGATCTATTCTTTGTCGAGCTGACAGAAAGTCATCAATAACCTACCGAAACACGACATTTAAATCACCATGGGCGACTTTAATGCAAAAATCGGTAGGAGTGCTGAAAATACATCGCACATCAGTCCTAACAGCCTTCACCTAACTAGTAAAAACAACGGCCAACGCGTCACCGACCTGATCCACAAAGTAACATGGAGATCGAATGAAGGAAGAACGTAAAACCATATCGATCACGTCATGGTGCCTAAGAGACACTCAACCAGCATATCTGACATTAGATCCGACAGAGATGCAGGCATGGACAGCGATCAGATGCTTGTCATATTTAAGTATAAGTGCAAACTGTCATGTACGTTTAACAGACAAGCACAAAAGATCGTTCGATGGAATATCGATGCTCTAAAAGACCAAGCGTCACTGTAGAGTTACCGATCAGCTGTCACTAACTATGCGTCCCAGCAACAACGAAGAAGCTCCTCCTAACATCCAGGAGCAGTGGCACGCTATACAGACATTCATAACCACC
Source organism: Nephrotoma appendiculata (assembly GCA_947310385.1). NCBI lineage: Eukaryota > Metazoa > Arthropoda > Insecta > Diptera > Tipulidae > Nephrotoma > Nephrotoma appendiculata. The sequence goes on along the minus strand of OX371223.1, from coordinate 179,256,669 downwards.
GCGGCGCAAAATACTATCGGAAGAAGACCTCAGAGGTCCCGCAATGATTGGTTCGATAAGCAATGCCGCCAGGTCGTCGAAAATAAACGAAAGCTTCGTGCAAAATGGCTAGTGTTGGCTCGCAACTCAAGCAGAATATCTCCACGTGAGGAAAGCCACGATTAATTACCTTCGACAAAAGAAACGCGATCATATGAGGTCATGTATTGAAAACATCAGCTTCCAAGCAGAAGTAGGAAATGTAAGGGACTGTTTTGCTAACGCTAGAAATCTCACTAAAGAGTTCCACCCAAGAACTACACCCATCAAAGACGGGAATGGCGATTTGAGAACAAACGTGGCTGATGTTTTCTCAGTATGGCAAACCTACTTTCAAAATCTGCTAAATCAAAATGACGACGTGACCCCCATTAGAGCAATAGCTCCTCCAGGTGAAGAGGTCTTTGTCGAGTATCCCACAGAAGAGGAAGTAAATGCAGCTATTATAGTAGATTGAAAAATGGAAAGGCACCCGGTCTCGATGGAATCCTCGCAGAATTAATTAGGCTTAGAGGCGCTACCATTGCAACAAGTTTATACGATCTAATCGTTTGTATTTGGGACCAAGAAGAGCTGCCGGAGAATTGGAAGACCACCCTCATATGTCCGTTGCATAAAAAGGCGACCATCTTAAATGTGAAAAATATCGTAGCATAGCTCTATTGAACGCTGCTTACAAAGTGTTGGCTAATGTTGCACTTCCCAGACTCATCCAGACTATCAATGTGTTTTTCGTCCTAACCGATCGATTACTGACCAGTGTTTCACCATGAGGATGAAGCAATGGAAGCTTGGTTTCGCACTAATGGAAACACTGAATTCTTTACATTAAAAATTCGGTCGTCTCATCCGACTGCAGTGACCAAACTACAAAAACATTGAAAATTTTTGAACGTACATATAAAGTATAAGTATAATACTTTAGCGAATTTTAACGATTAACGAGAATATTCACGTTGTAAATGTAATAACTTTAGTTATTGAATTAGTAATTTTATCAAGTCGTAATGTTTATTTTAACAACGAACATTGTCCGATCAATAAATTTAGTAAGTTTAGACTTGATAACTAATACATTGTCATTACAATAAGTGTATTTATTAGTAAAACTATTTTATTTTATTGATAGAATACATGTTTTTGTTAAACTTAAAACTAAGTTATTGTTTAAACAATTTTATTGCTGATTTTCAAAAAATACGATTCAATAAGTCAAAGTTATCGAATTAAAAACTTTTTTTTTCTGGGTGTAGTGAGGAAAAGCACCATTGAAACTTCGCGCTGTATATTCAATAAATCAGGCCAAATCCGTAGATATGCATATGATGTCGTGCTTCTTTGTCGAAGACCTAGTGATATCAAGGATAGTTTCATACCGCTCAATCACTACGTAAGAAGACTTGGTTTGGAGGTTCGGTAACCAGATTTTTTTAAACACCCAAGAACATCTCCATGGCAAATCTCGAAATTGGCGACCATAACTTTGATAGCGTCGAAAACTTCAAATATCTCGGGTCAGTTATAACATCGTCGAATGATATACAGGCAGAAATAAAAGCCTGAATCGCTGCCGGACAACGAGTTTTCTATGCAAAATCAAAATTATTGCTAAACATTTATTGCAGTCGTGCTTGCTCGCACTTTATAAAGCATTTATAAAGCCTGTGCTGACTTTCGGAAGCGAGAGCTGGACCATGACCTCTAATGATTGTAGATTATTATCAACTTTCGAAATGACGGTCATTTGCTCAATCGTAGGTCCAATAAAATTTGCCAACAACGAATATAAGATTCGTATGAACCACGAAATAAAGCAAATCCTCGGAGGCAGCGGTATCACTGGATTCATCATATCTAATAGAGTAAGATGGCTCGGCCACGTTACAAGATCTCTACAACAACGGATGATCAATAAAGAGTTTCACCAACAACCAGCCGGAGTGCGTCGTAGAGGAAGACTCCGACTACACTGGTGTGACGACGTCGAAATCGATCTAGCGTATTATTGTTTTCTATTTGTTTACAAAGCTTAATTTGATGTTAATGAATTCCAAGAAACGGGTCCCATACGAAACGACACATTTCACAACAGGATGTGCTAAAACAGGATGTCACAAAACAGGATGTCACAAAACAGTACATGGTACACTTCAGTACATGGTACGAAACAGGACCGATTAAAACAGTACAACACAAAACAGTACATGGTACACTACAGTACATGGTACGAAACAGGACCGATTAAAACAGTACATCACAAAACAGTACATGGTACACTAAAGTACATGGTACGAAACAGGACCGATTAAAACAGTACATGGTACACTAAAGTACATGGTACGGAAGAACACATCGCAAAACAGTACGTATTAAAAAAACACCACAAAATAGTTAATAGTCAATTTTAAGATTTTAATAACTTAATCTTGCAGGTTTTTAATTCCAAAAAATTAATTAAGTTTTATTTATTGTTGCAAAATAGATCAAAAATTTAAATATATATATATATATATATATATATATATATATATATATATATATATATATATATATATATATATATATATATATAAATAAAATAAATATATTATTTATATATTTAGGTGAAGGGATATTTTGTTATAACTTAAAGCAATTATAATTCTATATAGTAATACTGTCTAATTACTCTAAGTGAAGGCAAATATCCATTTGATAATATCCTAAATACTAAACGTATTCAATAAATGTGGTCCTGTTTCGTACCATGTACTTTAGTGTACCATGTACTATTTTATGTTGTACTGTTTTTATCGGTCCTGTTTCGTACCATGTTCTGTTTTGTGATGTCCTGTTTTATTACATCCTGTTTTGAAATGTGCCATAGTGAGCGGCTTCGCCAAGAAACATATTCTGCTAACGAAGGACAACTTAGGGTATTATGCTTAATATAAGTAGCATTCGCAATACTGATACACAGCCTATTGGTTGTCAACATTTTTTTTTTACACAAAACCCGATTCGTGGACCACAAAGAAAAGTGAGGTTATCAATTTGCAAAAATTTTCACCCTGACAAACTAAACTTTACGTCAAAATTTAATTAATGTTTTTAATACCGGTATACCAGTATGGATTAAAAAAATACTGGAATTTGGGTGTATCTGATATTGGATTCTCTAAGGGCAAATGTTATTTCTCGAAGTTATCTCAACATAAAAATTTTGTTTCTAACACACGAAGTCGGTGTGTGAATGAAATATAGATGGAAAACATGAAATAATCGTTTTCGTAGAATAAGCAGTAATTCGCTAGAACTATTTACAAACAAATATGGTATAAGCAAAAGTACTATATTCACTACGTAATACAGCATAAGTCGTCGCAACCTGATGAGAAGTCTGATTTTTTCAAATCAATAATCTCATCTATTCGAAACTGATTGTTGTGATTCTTACAGATTTCCCTCCTATATATGTATAATAGTCAAGAGATAAAACAAAATCTAAAATTTGTCCGTGGTCCAGATCCAGAGAACTCTAAAGAACGAAAAATATGGCGCGGTTGGGAAGTTGTTTGAGTATGGAGTATATTCCTACAATGGTTGGAAGAAGCTAAATAGAGTATATTCCTACAATGGTGTATTTATTCTAGAGTACTGAAAATAGACCAATGTACGGAGCAATCACTATAAATGGTTTTTATAGAGAACTAGCGGACCCGACAGACCTTCCCGAACGTTGGCTTAAGCGGGTTCAGCAAACGTTTCTTCGATATCCGAATTTTCCATAAACTATATACTAAGTGACATTTGACATTGAGTTAGACATTTCAATCTTTTCGTTTCGTCATTGTGTGATTGGCTATTGCCCAAAGTAAAATAAAAAAAGAATGCAAGTTTTCATTATTTTGCGCCGTTCAATTCTCGTGTCACGGCCGGACGGTATTTGGTGCTTGTCATTGGCACATTTAGCGGAAGAGAGGGTACTTTACGTGAAATTAGTGGGTAAGTATAATAATGTGATTGCAAAAAGGATATTGCTGTCGTTGCATGTGTGTAAATGTTTGACGGTCGTGTTTTTCATATGGATTAGTTGTGTAGAGAAGATTGGTCGGTGAGCTCATAATGGATCTACAAATGACTGAAGATGTAGCGACTCACAAAAATGGACGCTTATACGCTGCTTACCCACTGACCCATATGTACACATATGTACAATTTGGACGATTTTCATTTCAATTCATAGACGATCATATACGGTATTCACTTCAACATTGCACCTTACACATTTTTTCAATGCAAGTGTTTAAGTACACTTCATTTATTATTTTAAACGTTATTTCAATATGTTTGTCCATGAATAATACATTCAATATGAACGCAAACAGAAATTGAAATACCAAAATAACGCCAAGCTACGACGCAAGTGGTTTGCGCATGTATTGATGCGTACGTCAAACACCACAGAATTCGACATCAGCGCCGCCTATGGTACACAAACATGTCCATGAATTATTCCCAGAAAGTCAATTATTCACTACGTTTTTTTTTCATTTAATAAAATATTGGGTAGGGGGGAGGGGGGAAGCGGTGGGGGTGATATGTTCTGATATGTAAAAAATACAAAAAAAAAATATTTCGTCAAAAAAAAAAAAAAAATCCTAGAACCCGATTGCAGTACCACGTACCGAGTCCATTTGTGAATCTAAACCATCCAAAGACCCACTCAAACACAGACCCAAAATTTTATTAAAATCAGTCTAGCCGTTTAGGAGGAGTTCAATTACAAACACACGTATAGAAAATTTTGCGGTAGTGGTGTGAAATTTTGGGGTTATATGTTTTAATATGCGAAAAATCTTAAACAAATCAAAAAACTAAATTTTGTCAAAAAATAAATAAAAAAATCATAGAACGTGATCGCAGTGCCACCTACTGGGCCCATTTGTGAATTTTAACCATCCAGGAATCCACTCAAACCCACACCCAAATTTTCATTAAAATCGGTTCAGACGTTTAGGAGGAATACAATTATAAAAAATCGTACATAAGAATTATATCTATAAAGATTGGGGGGGGGGGGGGGGGGGTGGTGGTGAAATTTTGGGGTTATATGTACTGATATGTGAAAAATACAAAAAAATATTTCGTCAAAAAACAAAAAAAAATTCCTAGTACCTGATTGCAGTGCAGCCTACCGGGTTCAATTGTGAATCTAAACCATCCAGGTTCCCACTCAAATACACACACAAAATTTCATTAAAATCGGTCCAGCCGTTTAGGACGACCTCAGTCACATACACACATACAGAAGAATTATATTTATATACAAAAGATATAAATAGAAAATAAAATATTGTTTGTTTCTTTCTACTCTTCGAAATCTGTTTTGGGGTCGAAGCATTAACAGCGCTGTTTTGCGGTTCGCCATTCACGTTTTACCTTCCACACTAATCAAATCGAGAACGGGCGGCTATAAGTCCGATTTACGTAGAACCATCTACGAATGCATAGCTTACAGTACTAAGGGTCGGCAAAAATTTTGTTTGCCATTTTAATTGTGACATATTCTCAAACTAATTTAAAAATCTGATAAACATACGGTTGTTGTCATTCTCGTTTAGGTACACTTCCTGACCATGTATTCAGTCAATTTTCGTATAATGCGAAGTGTTTTAAAAAGTATTCCAGCTAAGTAGTTGGGACTTAATAAACACATTTTACTAAACGATTGTTTTTTATTTCGCAAAAATTAAATTTTTGAATATTTTAATTAAAAAATTTGTCCTAAACGTTTATATCAAACACTTGATCGATTTCGACTTGTTAGGTCATCATCAGTAGCATTATTCTGGGCCTGAAGATTCTCAGAGCCTGAAGATTATAAAGCTCTTTAGGGATTATGGAAATAAAAAATTGACAGATTTAATTTATCTAAGTCAAAAGGACGCCAAGTCCTAAATATGTTCGTGAAATTTATGAAATCCATGTCCAAACAATTTTTCCATGAGCACGTTACGTTGATGAGTCGATTGACGATCAGAATAAAAAAAAAAAGAAATCTTGATTAGTAAATGGATTTTTTGTTCTTTCATGGCAAATCAATATTCCATTTCCTTACACTGGAGCAACTCCGATTCATGAACTCTCACAATTATAGTTTACCACTTGTGCATAAATAATTCCATATAAACCTGTAAACATGGATGACGAAGCAGTACCGTGTTCAGAACAGCAACAGGTAGCAACAGGTATATTTGTGTTTATTAATATTCCCGATCGTAATTATTTGATAAAAATGTCCGTAACTTGTTCCGTAAGGATTAATAAACTTATCAAATACAGCGATGTAACCAAAAATATCTTTATAAGAGATATCCCGAGAAGCTTCGTTACAAAAAAAAACATTTTCAATGAACTATAAGATGCACATTGCTGATAGATATAGAAGATACTGATAGAAAAGAAATTGTGGTATTGTGTGAATCGATAATGCAAGGAGCAATGTGCGGATTGCTTTCACAAAAGATTAAGCCGGCACTTAAATTTAAAAGTATAGGGAGTTTTGGGATTACAAACTTCATAAAGTTTGAGACGATTTTATCGAAACCATTTATTTACAAAGCAGTATTTTAAATCGCCTAATAATTTCCATTTAGGTAAAGAACAAAAATTTAACAAATTTATTCTAGTTGCGTTTTAATGCTAAGCCCTAAATAATATTTATGATTATAGCGCACCGTCGTAAAAGGTTTAAAAATAAAAGTAATAAAATAGACCGATATAAATTATAAAAGGATCCAAAAATCAATTCATTCCCAACAACTTAATGCAAAGTGTCCAACCGTTAAATTATCCCATCTCAAAATCACGAATAACAATAATTCATGTCTATCCTCGCTGGTTTAGTTTCTTTTATTTTGCAAAAAGAATAACAACATTCATTAATTATCAAAATTTTCTTTTGATTCATTTCGTTCGTTTTTTCACATTTTCATGCTTTTTTTATATTTTCCAAAAAGTTTTTTCTTTCGCTATCTTCCCGAAGCACAAAAAAATGGATTTATGAAAACTTTTTATTATACATACATTTTTTTTCTGGAAATGTCATAATATATTTTTTAGTTTTGATTAATTAAAAAATTTATTTGAGGTGGCTTGATAAAAAAAAATATTGCACAACACAAAAAATAAAATATAATAGTAAAACATTTGCATCAATAAAGCTCATAAAAACTTATATATATAAAAAGCTTTCAAAGACAAAAATGTATGTCACTATTTTTTACACTTTTTTGTAATTTTATCATGTATCACTGTTTTGAAGGATTGAAAGTTTTAAAATTAATTAAAAATATCAAAAACTCTTGTAATACATAATATGACAACAGATCATTAAATTCTTTAATTAATTACTAAATTACATATTTCAAAATGTTAACAAGCTTGGCTACTAAACCCAGTACGAAAGGCCCAAGATTATTAAATGTATAATAAAAATTTTTGCCGGATTAGTAAACATATTTTATTTTTAAAATCTCAACTCGTCTCACTTATCATTCCATTGTAACATATATTTAAAAAGCATAACAACCTTTATCTAAGCTGCTTTGAAAACGTTCTTTAATTTATTTATCAGAACAAGTTCACGCGTTATACACACTACCAAATATAACAGTACTCAAATTTTCCTGTTTCCATGTATCTCATACGAGTAAAATGCGTACTTGAAAATGACTATAAAATATTTTATTTTACATCTCATCGCATCGTTCCTTTACCAGATGTTAATGTAAATATAAAAAATCAAATAAAATGCTCATTACCATCTCGTACGGTTTAAAGACTAAAACAAGGGAATTACGAGAAAAATTAATTTATGATCATCAAAAAAAACTTAAAGCATGAGTAGTACAGCATACCCGAATATAATATAAATAAAGACAGTAAAGTAAGCAGATTGTAAATAATAAACCATAATCTTAATTTTAATCTTTCGTTTTTATCAACCGTCGATATTATACGCTATAAGAGTAAGTGATGTAAGGTACTGCCATACAAAACGTGAAGATACAAAGCTTGTATTTCAGTTATTTGTACAACTCATACATGTACTCTTGCTATTCACATATGAAATTAAATGTCTTACCATTACGCAGAAAACAGTTTCTTTATTGAAGAAATTCTAAGGGTTTTTACGTTACGAAAGGGAATTCCTTGATTGAAACAACTATTTTAATAATTATGTTGATTGTTTTATTTTGAATTTTTATTTTTTTGTAATTTAATTTGTTATAAGTTATAACTAATACTAATCTATTTTGATTTACTTATTTTCGTTATATTTTAATTTTTTTCGCTTGTTCAACTTCCCTTTTTGTCTCTTTTCTTTTCACTAGTATCATTCCTCTCAACTTTTATATTCTTTTTTGGCTGAATTCAGTTTTCATATTACATTATTTGATTTTGTTCAGTTCTTAAAATTTTTGTTTAACTCTCCACTTAACATCAGTTCAGTGACGTGATATCCCTGTATATTTATATTACGGTGAAACTGGGGAAATCTATAGAATGGAAGACTTTATTGGAGAAATGGTTCACTCTTCACCGCATAGACTATTTATCTGCGCCCCTCATGTCGTTTAGCTTCTCTGGTAATGTAAATCTTAAGTTAACAATGATTTCTTTCTGAAGCGCAATATTTTAGTGTGCTTACAAGCCATAACAGATATACGGGCAGAATAAAAGTAATTCAGTGAGGGTTATTATTTCTATAAATTATTTCTTCAAAATTGTGTGTAACTTTCGTTCGTTAAATATAAGGGGTGTTCGTTAGGTTAACGGTCCCACAGAAAAGGTGAATAAAACAACAATAAATAAAAAATATTCATAAAAAACTTTAAAATATTATTCAAAATGTTTCAAATTATTAACTTTACTCCATCAATTCAAACTTTCTACAATACACTTGATAACTTTCACATAATCTTCAAAAAAACTTTTCCACGCGTGCCACATTTTGTGGTATTTAATCACAAATTTTAATTAATAGAGTGTTAAATTAACACAAATTGTAATTTCTTGTATCGGCCACTTGGCCAGGCATACATCTCCATATACAGAAATCCAATTGGTTTAGGTCCGGAGACGCAGCAGGCCATTCTTCCGATGGTATATAATCAGGTAAATTGGCATGGCATAAATATTGCATTAGTTTTGCTTTATGTAAACAAGCACTATCTTGCTGGAAGCAGTAATATTTATTTCCGTACATCGCCTGGGCATGGGGAATCAAATGAATTTTTAGAATATTTCCTGTGTATAGTATTCGGTGCTGATTTTGATACCCCTATCGATAAGAAAATAGCTGGAATACTGCTCAATGTCACTACACGATCATTCTGTATGTGTTGAGGGTCTTGTAGTAATAACATCTTTGCATCTGAAAATAAAATTTCATTGCCAATTGTGCCAAAAGAGAAACTTCTTAGATTACGATCCCAGTTTTCTTCTGAGCCTAAGTTAATTCACTAATTCTTTCATTTTTGTAGGATTTTAATTGCAGATACTTGGTGAGTATGCGATACATTGATGACGGTTACGTCCAGACTAGCGAACAATAAATATATGAAAATTATGAACTACAGGATTTCTTCAAATTCGACCGTGTGCAGTTTTCACAATTTTTTGTGCACGCACTTCTTGAACCCGGTTTTTGTTTTATTACCTTACCGATATATGAATTAGGTGTTTACACCAATGGGCTGCAGCCGTTTAGAAAAACAAGTTCATGTTCCGCTCCCATAATAATTTTAAGAGTAATTTTATAAATATAACCAAATTTTGAAAAATTAGAAGTAAGTTAGTCAAATACTGTTTTAAAATACAATGGGGTAAAAATGGTGTTCGTTTCAAAGAAAAACTAACTGATTTCTTAGGACTTTATCAGAATTAGCTTCATAGTTTCCGCTTACATTGGTTTGAAAATTAATAAAGTTTGGTCAAAATTATTTATTTTTTAATTTAATAAGCTTTTCTTTAAGTATTATTGTATTTTGCTGGATTAAAGCTTAATTTCGTTTCATTATAATTTTATTAACAATACCCCTTTTGATGTAATATTCCAGCATTCTCAAGGGACATCCACTCCAAATGTAATAATTTCGATTTCAAGAGTTTCATATTTTCTCGACCTTATGCAATGAGCGGGAACCTGACAACGATAGCAAAATAGTTAGTATTGAAACCAATTCCAATCTCTATTTTATTTGGAATCACATTTTTAAATACAGCTTCTATTTTTAATCTTTCAAAAATAAATTTAAAATTTAAAAATAATATTTCTCTTCTTTCAAAAAAGTAACGGGAATTGGCCATGTGAAAAAGCCCGCTTAAAAAGATAGTAAAAATTTTTTTGTCGCCAAATTAGTAAAACTGTCCTCTATCTTGACGTGAAGTTTGAGCGCAATCTGTCATTTAGTTTGTTTACAGTGCTCTATTCTGTCAGTACATCTCAAGTGTGTTTCCCGATTTTTAAAATTATTAAAAATATCTAACAAAGAATATGTCTCAAATCTTGTATTGCAAATAGAATTTTGTATGCCGAATAGCTGAAAATGTTACAGAAGGCGGTGAATAAGCTTTATCAAAAACACGTGCATATGAGTGATGCAAGTACAATACATTTAAAAGTGGTCGAGAGCTGGTGGAAGATTTGCCTCTCTCTGGTCGGCCTCAACTGAAGTTAAAATCAGTTAAGTGAAGGAAACATCTCTTAAAGTTGATAAAAAAAAAATTGTATTGTACTTGTAGTCGGCTGAATATAAAAAAAAATTGTATTTTGAAAAGGTGGAAAACAGCTAATATTTTCGCCAATAAATGGAAGTGCCACAAAAGAGAAAACGCGTGGCCAATACTGCGTATACAAAATGTAAGTATTAAATGTAATCATTAAATAGTTGATACTTATATTTAAAAATTCTTTATTTTAGGAACAGAAGCAGAGAAAAATATCTTAATAGACATTAGGATTAAATTCGACAATTTATTCACAGGAAAAAATGTAAATAATACATTTATATTTAATTTATTCTATAATATTTTAATTAAAATATTGAATATTTAGCTGCAGAAACCGACACAAATATGTCGTTACCAGTGGCAGTCTTTAATGCGAAAATACAAATTAAGTTATATAAAATTTGTTGAGTTGAAATAACACATGATATGCTTTGTGTATTTTGTAGGCTATATACGATGGTCCCTCCGGCGAGGGCGGAAATGATGATGGTCCTACTTATGACCCCAGTATGTGGCCGTTCTACGAAAAATTTAATAATTATTCAGCACGAAAGTATAATTACCACCCGGAAATATATTTAAGTAATTTGGAGGGTCGACAGACATCCATATGGGAAATTAGTTTACCTGATTCTAGTCTCTAGTTCGATACCAACATATCAACACAAAACACACATAATACATCCAGGTCGTCATCAGGTTCCTCATACAGCCAGGACAACATGAGTTTATTTGAAATTCAAATATTAAAACAAAATAAAAAAATATCAAAAAAGTAGGCTCGATGATGTCCGTACTAGGCCAAATGGTCAAACAATATTATCCATCAATTGACGTGTCCCAACTGCTAGTTCAGTTCGATTCATAGGACGACTAATTTAATGTACCTAGATAATAAATGAAATGAATTTATATTTAAATAAAAACAATTGTTTGTTTGTTTTATTCTGTGTATTTTCATTTATTAGTCGCTGAAGTAAAAAATCTCGAAACAAAATTCCATCGCTGGTATCCAAATATCTGTTGCGGTTATAATTTCTTCTGAGTTCGTCTTCGTCTTTACAATCGAAAATAATATTTTCATTGCAATCGTCGCCCATTATACAAATACAGGGTTATCCAATTCGAGGTTGATAAAGTAAACTTAAAAAAACACACAAAATATTCGGAATGTATTGTAATTTTTATTTCATTTTACAGATTGATCCTTGCCATTTTTAGATAAACAAGATATCATTCAAATGTCCTCCACGGGACTTCTTACAGGCCTTGATTCTTTTGAGGTAATTTTCAATGACTTTTCGGCACATTTCGGGCGGTATCTCGGCCATTACCTTACGAATATTAGTTTTCAATTCGTCAAGAGTTTGAGGATTGTTTGCGTAAACACGATCTTTCGCGTAGCCCCACAAAAAGAAATCCAAAGGCGTTAAATCACAGGATCTTGGAGGCCAATTGACATCAGCCAATCGCGAAATCAAACGTCCAGGAAATTTCTCTTGCAAAAGATCTCGATTTGCTCGTGTTACGTGACTGGTTGCTCCATCCTGCTGGAACCACATATCGTCAAGATCATAATCTTCGATTTTCGTAAAAAAATAATCGGTTAACATGCGGCCATAGCGCTCAGAATTGACGGTAACGTCGTCCATGGTTGTTCTCAAAAAAATACGGCCCAATCACACCACCAGACCACAATGCGCACCAAACAGTGACTTTTTCCGGGTGTAATGGCTTCTCTACAATCAATTGTGGATTTTCTGAGCCCCAAATTCTACAGTTTTGCTTATTAACGTATCCACCAAGCGAAAAATGAGCTTCATCACTGAAGAAAATTTTGTTCGAAAAATCAGCATCGACGGCCTGTTTTTCCAACACCCAATTTGCGTATGTTCTTCGTTGTCCATGCTCAGCAGGCTTTAGCTCTTGTGTCAAATGGACTTTATACGGATGAAGATGCAAATCCAGATGCAAAATGCACCATAATGAGCCATAAGATAGGCCTTAATGTTGAGCTCGACGAGGAATTGACAAATTTGGATCTTCTTCCACACTTTCAGCTACAGAAGCGATATTTTCAGCATTGCGAATGTTTTGATGATGCACAGACCTTACAATATCAGTAACAGATCCAGTTTGTTCAAATTTATTCACTGTATTCAATATGGTTTGCTTTGTAGGACGATTATGACGACCATAATCTGCTCGTAAAGCGCGAAATGTGGATACGACAGAATCACTATTTTTATAATAAGATTTAATAATTTTAACGCGTTGGTCGATTGTTAAATGCTCCATATTCTTAAATGGCAGAATGTCAACTAAATAAATGACAGCGTACTTGACGTTTATCTTTGACAGATGTCGGTATACAGATTTCTACTTTATCAACCTCGAATTGGATAACCCTGTATTATGCAAAATACACGCGGCTGCAATATTTTTAATGTTGTTGTCTATATTTTGTTCGAGAGTTTTAAAAAAAATATTGCGCCATTTCATTATGCCAAATACACACTCCACAACATTTCTCGCTTTACTATGAGCTGTATTAAACTTCCGTTGGTTAGCATCCGGATTTTTATATGGAGTGATGATAGCACAAGGATTTATTCTACAATCATAACCACCATCGCCAAGTACATATTAGTTTTGTGGTGGGTATGCTACTCCTTTATAAATTTGAGTATTATGCAAAACTCTGGTACCATGTACGGAGCTCGGGTAACCAATAAAAATATCAAAAAACTCCCTCTTTTTTTCAACAATAGCTTGCAATATTATTGAATAAAACTTCTTGTAATTTATATATTCGTCGTGTCTATTGATTTAATTCTTATATCCCTTTTTCAACCAAGAAAACAAAAAAATTGGCTCAGTTTTAGTCCAACCCACACAAATGTGTGAGTAAAAAACCATAGTATGTAATGGCGTTGTTGATAAAAAATTTCGCTTTATTTGTAGTAAAACCAACACAATTGTGTGTAACGATATTGTGTTTTTTTCGGACGAAAATAAGTTTAAAAGGAATTCACAAATGTGTGAGTTGGTTCAAAAAACATACAAAACTAAATTTTTGACATGGTACTTTTGCCCTACCAGCACAATTGTGTTAGTAAATCACTAAAGGGATATGGCAACCATCAATTGCACTAGCAGCATTTTTAAAAATTGAACTTTTAGCTCGTAAGCAAAATTTAGCGCTAATGTCGTCCAATTTAATGGTGGAGTGTGGCATTTCAGAACAGAAAAAATTCAGCATTTTAATTTACTGTACTTCTAATAGAGTGACGGCTCAAACCCACAATATTTAGGTCTCTAAAATAGAGCAGATTAAAATAATAAATAAACATAATATCGTACTTATAAAAGGGTCAGAAATCAAATACTAATCTGCATATAATTTTGTCTTAATTTTTTTTATCCCACCACATAGTTTATTGTTCGCAATAATTGTTTTATATAATAGTACTATGTTATTTATAATAAATAAATACAATTTTATATTTTTAGTTTCCATTTTTTCAGACGAAACAATCGACCATACTTATTGACAATCGAATAGAAGTGTCAACATTTTTAACCAGTTGAAACAGATAAAAAGTTAAATAAAATCGATCCTAATGCACGATTTACATGTCCCAATTTTTTTTTCCAGTAAAAAATGAAAGGTTAAGTATATTACGGTTTTCGTTTGCGAGAGGAGCACGAAACAAATTCCAGTAAAATAAAATTGGATTTTTTCTTTTTAATTTGAGCAATTGTTGGCATAAAACTGGGAATGTTGCCATAAAATATAGTTTCTACGAGTATTTTTATAGCAGTAAAATAAAAAAAATTCAAAAAAGTTTCACTTAAACATCAAGCAGCCATAAACATCATTCAAATAAAACGAGCAAACATGAGCGGTAATTAAATATTTTATTTTTACTTGCAATTCGATGTTGTTCGTTATCTAATTTAAACGCAAGCTGTTCGAACTGTCAAAATTTATGGGACATACAAAAAAATTATAGCATTGCCTTATTTGTTTATATTGCTGACTCTTTTTAACTAGTAACTTTTTTTTATATGCGTGCAGCTCTATTTTTCAGTAAAAAATTTGTTGGGAAAAAACATTGGAACATGTAATGCACGATTTACATGTTCCAATTTTTTTTTCCAGTAAAAAATGAAAGGTCAAGTATGTTACGATTTTCGTTTGCGAGAGGAGCACGAAACAAATTCCAGTAAAATAAAATTGGATTTTTTTCTTTTTAATTTGAGCAAATGTTGGCATAAAACTGGGAATGTTGCAATAAAATATAGTTTCTACGAGTATTTTTATAGCAGTAAAATAAAAAAAACTTCAAATAAACATCAAGCAGTTATAAACATCATTCAAACAAAACGAGCAAACATGAGCGGTAATTAAATATTTTATTTTTACTTGCAATTCGATGTTTCTCGTTATCTAATTGAAACGCAAGCTGTTCGAACTGTCAAAATTTATGGGACATACAAAAAAATTATAGCATTGCCTTATTTGTTTATATTGCTGACTCTTTTTAACTCGTAACATTTTTTGTATATGCGTGCAGCTCTATTTTTCGGTAAAAAATTTGTTGGGAAAAAAAATTGGAACATGTAAATCGTGCATAAATCGTGCATAACACACTACATAAAAAAATTATTGTTTGCAAAAAATTGGTAATAGCAAAGCCTGCTAGATTTATTTTGATTTCAAAACAAATATAATCTAATCAGAAAAATGGTTTATTTACTTTTGTTTTTTGATCGCGCAGTAAAATAAAAGGCCTGCTAAAATCTTGTTAGGGATTTTATGGATATTTTATAGATTTTTTTAATCGACAAAATTAGCGCCTCGGTTTTATCATGATTTGATTTTTGTAGAAATTTGGATTTATTCGTATTTGTTAACGGACTCTTTTTGTTCCCTTCATTGTTGGTTGAAAATTTAGTAATCGGAATCCATACTATGTGCTGTGCACTTTAAAAGAATTTAAAGCATTCAAAAGAAGTTTCTGATTTTCTTGTTAAAAAAAAGTGACTGGGATTACGACCACAACTTACCATTCCATGGTGGCTCGGTTACCGCCGTACTCAACAAGATGCACGGATTACAAGATATGCACGCTTGAAAATAGACGACTTCCCTTAGGCGCGGCATTTATTAGTAACGTTTTGCTTGGTCACACTAATTCAGCTTATACCTTGGGAAACATATCAATTCATGTACCATGCAGAACATTTCGAAAACATGAGTTTTTAGTACTAGAAAGCTATTCTACAAACTATGGAGAAAACAACCCCATTAATAGTGTCTAAACTCTACTTGATTCAACATCGTCAACGACCTATTCGACTTTATTTTATCAAAGGACAACTTCAAAAATATCCTGAAGAATTATTTTTAAAATTTTTAAATGTTAAATCAAAATTTGATTTATATTCTTTTTTTGTTTAAAGTTTTTTCGTTAAATTTTTAAAATTTTCTTTTTGGTTTAATAAATTTGTGTTTTAAACTAAATAATTTGAAATCATACATGTAAATCACAGAAAAGATTTCTTTATATAAATAAATATTCAAAACTGGGATATCCCATCTCAGTGTTGTCTTGGGTTGGTTATGTACATAGCAAGTACATTAATTTTTCTATCTTCAATATTAGATGTATACGTATTCAATATTAGATGTTAACGTACAAGTTTTATTTAGGTAAACAAATTGGACAACAAATAATTGGAAGTAAGTTGTTTTATAATTTTAATTAATACACTGTATCTGGTGTTAATACGCTCTCCACCTGCCATTAACAGCAAGTTATTTTATTAAATTTCTGCTAGTTGTAGGTGGAGACGCAGCATATTAATGTATTGCCAGATTTGACAAAATATTTTCTAGTTCTTCTAGTTCTCTATATGTTGTTTTTTAATTCAAAGAAATGTAAAAATGATACATATTATTAAAATACATGTACAGTGCTGGGAAAAAAATTGGGCAAACATATTTTATTGCAAATTGGAGTCTTATTTTGTTAAAATTACAAAACTTTTGAACGCAATTGCCTTATTATTTCATTTTAAATACATGTATGACGTAATTTTTTGAAAAAAAAACAAAATTTACTTGCTGTTTAGGGGAAAAACCCCGAAATATGCCAAAGTATTCAAAATACGTTGATTGGAGTTATAGTAATGAAATAAATTAAACACTTATTTTTTAATTTTTTTTTTGTTTTTTATAGATTTATAGAAGTTCATTCTTTAATATTAATATTTTGGTGGACCGCCATTTGCGCTTTTATTACAGCGATACACCTCCGATTCATTGAATTTGATAAATTTTTCAAAGTAGGAGGTATGGATTCCCAAATCGTCATCAGCAAACTGTTCAAAGCTTGAATCGATTCTAGGCGCTTTCTTGCTAATTCTAGCTTCATTATAGATCAAATATTTTAAATGTGATTAAGTCTACATCTAGTCTGGACTATACGGGGGCCAGCTCAACACATCGATATTTCTTTTTTCGTGGTAAATTTTACCTTTAAATGAAGAGATAAGAAAAAAAACAAGTTTTTAACAAATTATTTATGTTTATCTGGAAGCCAATTTTTCTATCTACAGTTCAAATTTAATAACTCACAACTTTGGCGGTATGGCACGAAGCGTTGTCCTGTTGAAAAATAAATTTGCAAGTCTCCCCAAAAAGCTTTAACACAGAATGCTCAAAATCGTTGTGTAGTATCTACAGATGAACAGCTGCTGTAATGCTGGAACTAAGAACGCACAATCGACCGGTTTTATTTCCAGAAAAGCATCCCCAGACTATAACTCCTTCATTTTTCAGTGGAAGTATTAAAATACATTCGTTGTAATGCCCTCGCCCGGTTTTCTTCTTAAAAGAATTCTTCAATCTCCAACATGCAGCTGGAATTTTGATTCATCGGGGAAAATCACATCATTCCACATCTTTGGAGTCCAAGAAACATGCTACTAGGCCCATAGCAAAAGTTGTTTTTTCACTAGTTTAACTGGTTTAAACCAGTCCTTAAGCCTGAGTTCACGTTACTAGTGAAAAAACAATTTTTGCTATGGGCCCAGTAGCATATTTCTTGGACTCCAAAGATGTGGAATGATGTGATTTTCCCCACTGAATCAAAATCACTTAAGTGCTCTCAAACCAGGTTTAACAAGTCTATTTCTCACTAATATGGCTGAAATTTGTTTTCCCGTTGCTTGCTCAACATCCCTCCTTATGTCCGATGAAGTTTTAATACGGTTCCGACGACACTGTAATATTATGAAACGATCTTCCACTGGCGTTGTCTTTCTTTGCCTTCCAGAGCCTTTCTTTCTGTGTGTACTGCTCATCTTTCGCATTTTTTTAATATTCCACGCGACGGTACTGTTTATGTACTGAATGTTTAATCATTCTGCTATTTCACGCGTGGTTAAATTTTCTCGCGCCCAAATCAACATATTGGTTTTACACTGCTCACTAACTTTTCCCATTTTTTAACTAAAATTGCACTTTATTCTTTATTTGACTAGGATCACTCACAGAATAACTTAATCATACAATGTATGCATTATTTATACTCAAAAAAAAATTACAGACAATAAAACATCTGCACCCTAATGTCGCCCAAGAACGGTAGGCGTAAAATAAAATAATTGCTTGATCAATTTTTTTACACATCAGTTGCGGTGTTGTACTGGTGTAATAAAAACAAAAGGCGGCCCAACAAAATATTAATATTAAAGATAGAACTTCTATAAATCAATAAAAACAAAAAACAAAAAAATTTAAAAATATGTGTTTAATTTATTCCATTACTTTAACTCCAATCAACGTATTTTGACTATTTTGGCATTTTTCGGGATTTTTCCTCTAAATTGCAGGTAATTTTTTTTTCAAAAAATTTCGTCATACCTGTATTTAAAATGAAACAATAAGCCAATTGCGTTCAAGATACATAAATAGATATACATATGGGGAAAAATATAATATATAAGAAAATAATAGGTAGAAAAATTAAAATAATCAATAATTTAATTCTGTCTAATCAAATTTTTGGTAAACCTGGAAGCATGGACGTTAGGTCTAGAGAATAAAATATATTATTCTTAATTGATTTAATATAATAATTCTGTTATAAGATTATTTTCACTAGTTATTTCGAACAAATACATAATGGAACGTATAACATGTGACCGCCCGAGTTATCTCGGGTTTGGTCTTTTTGGACCAGATAGTATGTCCCGAGATATCTCGGGTTTGGTCCTTAAGGAGTTAAAAAATTTAATTATGAGTGGCCCGTGGCTCCAATATTTTAACATTATCTAAATATACAATATGTTTCAACCGAAGCAAATGAGATAACAGAGAACTTGTGGAATTTTTTGCAATCTTTTTTAAAACTATTTTTTTCGCATCTCTACACAACTACCTAGTGTAATCTTGTAGATCTAGATTAAAATGTGTTTTACCAACAATATTGAAATTAATCTTATTTAAACAAAAACGATTTTGTTTTCGTGTAAAGTTCACGGTAATTAATACCTCTTAACGAGGTAAATGTTCGAGTGACGAAAGCTGAATTCAATTCACAAAATTTCTGATATCAAATTTGTGCCGAAAAAAACAATTGCATTCGATTTGTCAACGATTTTTCGGAATGTTAGTGCATTCAGCGCGTTGTTGTTGAACATTCCGAAAAATCGTTGACAAGTTATTGTTTCTGACAACTAGAAAGAAAAATGTAAACAAACGCGCCGAATGAACTAACATTTCAAAAAATCGTTGACAAATCGAATGCAATTGTTTTTTTCGGCATAAATTTGATATCAGAAATTTTGTGAATTGAGTTCAGGTTTCGTCACTCGAACATTTACATCGTTAAGAGGTTTTTTATTTGATATCAATGATTTTGGAAAAATCAAACTGAAAATGAATTGGATTGCGATTCGTTTTATTGTTGTCAGTCAAAACAGTTCTCCCACACTCGATACCAATTCATTTTTGATTCCTTAAACAATACAATAAAATATGCATATTTTAGTGTGTTAGTTGGAAACAAAAATTAATGGTAGCTACCCTCTCGCTTCTATTCCATCTTCATGCGATGGTAGGGGAGATAAGATCTGTTTTTTTAAAGAAATCATCATAAAGATTAAAAAAATATCGATTTTGTGCAAGGAGACTGTCAAATGTTCAATGTTTTTGGTGATTTTTTCGATATTATCAATTTGTCAGTTTTTTAATTTTTTTTTGTTTTGAAAAAGGGTCACTGGTAAAAATTCTCTTAGCAATGATAATAATATGATGTATTTATATTTGTTTCATTGTAATACGTTGATTCACTATCATTATGAACCGCAACGGACCGATATTAGGGTGCATTTGAGCCAAAAAATGAAATTTTGCAAAAAATTAGGGTGGCTTTTAAGTTATGGAGGTCAATATCTAAAATATACGAGTTTTCTGGGACAAACGGTTGATGTCATATTATAGGTGAGGTTTGTGGCTAATGATCCTGAAAATATGAACCAAAGTTTGGGGCTAATATTTTAGCAATTGGTCGAATGTGGCCGGCCGATTTGGCATTTTTCAGTTTTTTCGCCAAAATGACCCTCCACCCTAATTTTTTGAATTTTCTTTTATATGCTATTTGATAGCTGGCGTCAATACCTTTCCAACGATATGCATGTGTTCAGAGTATGTCAAATAGGTTCAGTGCTGTGGGTGTGGCCAAAATGGCCAAAAACGGCCGTTCAGAGGCCGGCCCCAGCCAACATGGCGGCCAAATCAAAAAGTTGCTGAACAAAAGTTGCTAAGTTTTTCAAGTACTACAAACCCTGAAAATATGAGATCAAACGGAAGAAGTACGGACAAACAAACAAACATATATACCTAAGCAAGATTTTAGCGCTCGCTCAAGCTTATACAAAGACTTAGGCCGTCTGTCTGTTGGCACTATCACAGCAAAAACTATACACACCAGAGAGCTCAAAATACATATATACACAGATAGATACTACTCTAAAAAGGTCACATTTAAAATTTGGGAACTCTAGGTCAAGTCGTTTTCGAGATCTTCAACTTTTTCTAAAAATATAGGTCACACAGACGCGGCTGTCTACTTTTTTTTTAAATTTCAATTATTATTCTAGGCATACTTTTATCTATAATAAAAAGAGTGTTATTGCAAAACTAGTTTCTGTAATTTTTTTTTTGATTTGCTTAAGATTCTATTTATTTTTTGTCTATTGGGCTAATTTGTTGTATTAGCACCTTAGTTGTTTCAGAGGTTTTACACCTCTGTCCGTCCGTCTGTTGCATTTTTCCTATGTTATCGAGCGCTTGTCGGACAATTTCAATTGTCCGCTTCTACTAGTTATGGTGTTGTCATAGAAAAATTTACAAATGTCATAACTTTGGTCAAAATCATCCGTTTTGGACGTTTGAGGTGTCGTTTATTTGGTATTAACCTCTACAATCATAATTTGCTAGTTAAAAAGTAATTGGGGCACTTTTGGGGCAGTTATATCCGAAAAAATGTTTTTTGGGGCAATTTTCGGAAGGTCATATCTTCACTCAATGTTGGTAAAAATTCATGCTTTTATACATTATTTGGGTTTACTTTTCGAGACCTTTCCAATGGTATATAACATGATCCTGGAGGCCTCAAAGGGAAAAAGTTCGAAACTAGCTGTATATATAAGAGTTCGACTTCCAGAACAGTAGGTGCTTTCGTCACTCGTTTAAACTGCCGTCCAAAGTGATAAACGAAACGAACATTAACTAGGGGACTATTGTCGGTAGATGGGCCAGTAAAATTAAAACTTTTATGTAAGGCTGAATTTATTATTAGATTTATAAATGAAGCTGGATAACGATTTTAAAACAGTATTTTTAAGAAGCCGAAATTTTTTTTATGAAATTTGGAATCTGATAATTAAACAATTTTGTCTGAAAATAGCTTAACTGTATTTCGTTAACGATAACGAAAGGTTTGACTTAAAATTAAGATTTCTACCGGACCATGAATTTTATGATACCAATCTGTCGACAAAGTATCATCTAGATTCTAGATTATAAATAACGATTAATGTTATTGTTAAATGAGTTAAAGTTTTTGAAAAAAATGTCAATTTTATGACGAGGCATTGCAGTTATAATATCATCGACAAAGAAATTCAACGGGATAAAATCTTGTTAATTGAGCACACTTGATTCAACGAACTTCATAACTTTTTTAGCGACAATTGGACTAATGGGTGAATCTATGGCAGAACCAAATAATTGTTTATAATACAATTTTTAAGAATTAGATCCATTGCCAAAATGAATTGCAATTTTGTTAATTTTATTTTTGGTTTTCGTTTAATTTCGATTCTCCTATTCTTTATCAAATTTATAGCTCAACTGCTATCAATATTTATGACAAGCGAAACAACATCTAAAGATAAAATAACATAATTCATCCAAATCAACCAAAAAAAGTTATATTTATTTAATTACAGACATTTTCTGAATCACTCACATCATTTTGCGCTTTACAGCGCATTTAGGTAATATGTGTGGCCGTCGGAATGCTTCTTTAATACTTTACTTCTTCATGATTCTTTGCTTCTCAATCTATTGTACAATTACTTGCCAAATTTCATCTTTCAAACGGAAATTTTATCTTGCAACTTGTCGATGGTCCCGCACAAATCCATACGCATTACAGAAGGCCAAACAGGACACGTTAAAGAAATAAAATTACCGGCTTATAAAATATACTTATGGACAAAAAAAACGCATAATTCTTTTTGCTTCATTTATAAGGGGAATTCTCAACGAAATATCTATTATTAAATAAAATTTAATCGAAAACGAAGACCGAAGATAAACTCTCATCCGCCCGTCTGATAATCCAATCTAGACTCGTCGGAGAACAAAACATTGGCCCATTGTTCCATTGTCCAGTTTTCATGTTCGAGAGCAAATGTTAAACGAGCTCTGTGGTGTGCTGTAGACAATTCTGGACACAAGGCTGACCTTTTTGCACTCAAATTGGATTCCTTGGATCGTCGACGCACGGTCCTTCCTTTCACTAATGGGTGCATCTCGGGATCCGGTTAGGTCTGATTTGATGCTACGTCCAATTACGAACCGTTTTCTCAAGCAAATTAATTTACTATACCTATCCTCAGCGAGTGTTGTACATCGATTTCTTCCACTACCAGCACGACGATGATACTGTCTATTATCCTGGAATCGTTTGATCCCTCTTGATATTGTGAATTGGTCCACTCTTAACAGTTGTGCAACGAAAGACTGAGTTCTTCGTTCTTTAACTAATGTAATGGCCTCACACAATCCTCAACACTCAAATGATTTCTTCCGACCGACAAGTTATTCATTTTTATTTGTTTTTAATGAAAAACCTTACTCTTACACTTAATTGTATAATTTAAATAACAATTCACTGTAAATAAACTTTCAGACTGAACAGCCAAAATGCTCAAATTTGTGCTAAACTCAAATTCAACAAAACTAAAGGTAGTATTTTTTTTAATGCATGTGTGTTTTAGTGAGAACTAGATAATACATAGATTTTATCATAATAATTACAAAAACAATTATTAAGCTACTCGTAATTTCAAAAATATAGATTATGCGTTTTTTTTTGTCCATAAGTGTATATAAAATTTAAATTTAGAGAAAACGAATAAGTGAGTCCGATTGATTTGAAAGTCAAAGGCAACTTAGCTACCATATTTTTGAGAAATTTGGAAAGTAAAACCGAAAGTTGATTTATGCCCGGTTGCACAAAAAATGATTAACGGTCGATTAGTTGTGCGCCAGTTAAATGTTTTATATGAAATCTGTTTTCACAATCAGAAAAAATCAACACAAACTTGATTAAATATATTTTATTCCATGGAAAAATTTAGCTTGCGTATAAATATTTAAATGGCCAATTTTGATTGAATAACTTTTGAACTAATCGTTAAATATTTCCATAGAATGGAACTCCGTTTAGTTACGTATGAGAAAAGGTGGAAGAATGAATTCTGTCGTGCAATCGGGTAAATTTAAATCATGGATTCTAAATAAATATCATTGATTGATTTTTTTACAATATCACGAACTTAATGACATAATTCCTTATGATCAACTTAACTTTTGTTAATGCAAAATTGTGGCACCTTGTGCTAGCAATTGTAAAAATATTTATTTTATCTGAACGCAGGTCATGACGACTTATACATTCCTTTCGTATCAATCCATCTTGCTAAATGTAAACGTGATGTATGGTGGGACTAGCATTTCTGTGACTGTTGCTTACTATTCGCCTCACGCTTAAATCTATCAATCAGTAAGAACAAATATAACAGTTTGGCAACGAATTTATAATCTGCAATCGGCATTCCCTGATTTTATCTCAAATTACACTCCATTGCAGTTTATAAATGCATATATAATTAGCAACCAAAATTGCCTTTGAATAAATTTATAATAATGATATTCATTGGCCATGCAGTTTTCCTATGACATGTTGCAATGTACGCATTAAACACTTAAAGTAGAAAATTATCCACTTAACAAATTATTATTATACATGAAAACGATTGGACATAATTTTTAAAAACGTTTATTAATATTGTTATGATATAAACATTAATTTTTACATGTTATATGCATTTATTTGTATACACACAGAATCATAATTATAAATTAAAATTATGATAACGCCGTTGTTGTCTTTTATTTTTATAAATAAAATATAATGTCATTATTATTTATATTCTGTCATACTGTCTAATTATGAAAATGAAAAATTAACATTTATTTTTTTGTGATGCGGATTTAAAATAATAATTAAAATAATATAAAAATTCGATAGCACTAAACCACCAAACTAAAAACAAAAACTTGAATTAATTTTTCACAATTAATTTTCGGAAAAACCTAATTATTTTTGCGTATTTATATATTATGCTTGTATGTATCATTGTATTTTATGAGTAGTTGAATAATAGATTATTGCACACTACATTATTTCATAAAATTTTCAATTTTTAATTAAGTTCAATGCATTTTGAGAAAATAATTTAAAATTTGTTATTGTTATTTACTGGGTTTGGTGTTTTGTGCTTTTCAATCGAATGGTAAAAATTAGTTTATTGTTTGTAACCCGTTTTTTGGTTTATTGGTTTATTACGCCCATCTATGGTAGTTGGCATGTTGGAAAAAGAGAAAGATGTGGAGTTTTAATTAAATTTTGTGGAATAATTTAGAAAAAATATACTGTTATTGCATTCCAGCTCTAGATAGATAACAAATATTTTTGCCTATAACACCAATAGAGATATATATTTTTAGTTCGCTAATTAATTAAAATAATATTATGAATTAAACAATCGAATAAATACCGTATTAATAAAAAGCGGTATGGCTGGACTTGATTTCTTTTTGGAGCTGTTCTATATGAATGAATTACAGTTTTGCAATCCACTTTAAATAAATTAATAACAATTTTTGTATTACATACTAACTATTCTTGAAAATCCAATATAATTTGTCATGGACTAAACAGAGTTTCAGTTCAACCGATATTGGTATCAAAATGGTTTCACTCAAATAAACAAACGGTTGTAAAATGACTTACAATCACTAAACTCACAAAAGAACAAATAATCGAAATACAACGCAACAACAACACAAATTGGAAAACTAATAACAGAGATGAATTTGGGCATGAATTCCTGTTTAATGAGCATGTTCATATTTAGGCCTATAACCAAAATTCAAAAACGTGGTTTTACAAGCAAAACCAAAAACTAATTGCAAAGTAAAACACAAAATGCCACTCAAAATTGAAACTATTACACCATTGTCATTTATGAATAAACCGGAATTTGCGCCTTGGCCCATTAAACTAATTTTCATTAAAATCTTTCGAATCATTTCCGAAACACTTGGTACAAATATATAAAATTTTAACAATAAAATATAAATTTTTAGAACGTAGATGACGGCCCGTTGGGAGTAAAGTTTCATCAAACATGCTGGTTCGGAAATTCCCATCTTGATGAAAATTTACAAAAAAAAATCGAAAATTAACAAAACATATTTTGTTTCCACCGAACGGAAAATGCAGCGGTAGTTAAGACTGTTTATAAAACAAAATTTTACGGCCCTCCTGAAGAACTCCTAACAATGGCTTCTTTGCAATCGAAAATCCGGTCTGACAAATTTTTATTACTTCGTTCTAGTCAAAAAAAAGTAACTCTTTGCACTGGAAACCCCCTCCTTCTCGCCAAATTTTTATCAAAACCATTCAAACCGAAAAAAATTAAAAAAACTCGAGCCCATTCGAAATTGGTACCCGAGCCATACTTCTTTGATATCGAGGACTTTTTAAATTAATATTTTAAAAATTGGAACATAACGTGTTCGATTCCTCTCAAAAAGTTTCTTTCGCCATTTTTTCTCATAAGCGATCCAAATTATTTTGAAAATGCAATCTGCCGGAGAACGCCGTCCTGAACGAATTTTCCCAAAACTACGACTCACCACAATCTGTTCATGGTAATTAAAATATTTCCCATTTGTTACCAAAATCATGCGAGTCAAAAAAGAATTAAACCTAGTGGTTTCGGCACTAACACTAAATGCAGTCGCACCAGAACAGCTGCGCAGTCATCTAGATAGTTTCTTAGACTATGATGAATATTTAGTGGTAATTTTCTATTTTCCCGAATCCCAATGGATTTTTCGAGTTAAAAACGGTTGAATATTTTTCGAGAATACTGAAGAAGCCCATCCTTATTCGACCAGCAATATTTAATGAATAACGTTACTTGATAACACGTTTAGTTCAAGGTCAAGAGGAATGCTTACAACTTTTCAAAGAAACTCAATTATGGAGGTATCATTAATATAAAAAAAGGATTTCATGGATTTTAGACAACTTCAAACCATATAAATCAGCCGGCCCAGTCCGGAACATAACAATCATAAACTGATTAAGTCCAAACTTGAATTTATAGTGGAATCGCATGAAGGTCTGAAATGTGGCTTTGTTTAACATAACTCGGCCATATCTCAACCGATTATGATCAAAATCAATTTTTAGGATAAATTTGGAATTTTATTTCGATGAACTGTTATGACGGAATTACGCTTTTGAAGTTAGACCTAAACTAGTCCTAAACCAATAAAAACAAACGAAAGTGTGTTTGTATTGGTAAAAATTAAATAAAGATGACATTTAGGCGAAATAATGAAATATTTGAATAGTTTTCCAATTGAAATTATTCTTTAAAGTTTAACAATTGAAATTATTCTTTAACAAAAAACATTTTTCGAATTTTCGTAGTAAAAATAAATAATGTTTTCCGTCCAAAGAAAATAATATTTTCTTAAGCAATTAATTATCTTGAGAATTCGCCTGATTATTACCTAGTTCTGTATGATTTTCTGAAAGGTTAAGATTAAAACTTCCGAACCTGTAAACCATTTAAAAAGCTAATGGGAATCACGTGGTCAAATAAATACTTTAATGACCTGCGCTATAGTAAGAATTTGTGATTTTCTTAAAAAATTAATTATATTGAGAATTCGCCTGATTATTACCTAGTTCTGTATGATTTTCTGAAAGGTTAAGATTAGAACTTCCGAACCTGAAAAACCATTTAAAAAGCTAACGGGATTCACGTGGCCAAATAAATACTTTAATGACCTGCGCTATAGTAATAATTTATGATTTTCTTAAGAAATTATTATCCTAAGAATTCGCCTGATTATTACCTAGTTTAACGGAAATGAGATTTATTAATGATTTCTAAAAAAGTTTGTTAATGTGGTCGCCTTAAACGGGACAAGGCTATTGCTTAACTGATAATGATGGAATTCAGCACGTTGGACAAATATGGGGTTATAAAATTATAAACTGCTGTACTCGCCAGAAGATGATATACCAAATCATAATTATCACCTTTCCTGATTATTGCTGTAGTGGAGAGTGTAATTATTGGTTGTTTTATGGAATTAACTCGCAGACCATTTATGCTTTTCTATTGCAAGTACCTCAAAAGTATAAACTTCCGCTTGGTTCGAAAGGGTCTAGAAATCTCAAGGTCTTAGAAGACATCATATTTCATGTTCCCTTGAACAGTTTTCGAGGTCGTTGTTGATAAGAATACTATAAATTTATCCGAACCCTTTGTGTAGGGTTCATAACGTGATTTTTGTGAGAGCAGGTAGTTAGACTGCATCTCAACCCACTAATTACATGAGTAGGTCACGTACTGGTGATATATATTAAAGCATACAGCCTTATCAGAAACATTTAAACATCACGAGCGAATTGCTTCCAGAAAGACACCTGCTTATTACCGAGTTCTGTCCATCCTAGTTTAAATTACAGAATTCCCTCCCAGGTGGTCATATTTCAGAACTTCTTCCAAAAGTTATTGAAGAATCTTATTTCTATCCACCATATTCAATTTCACCAAAATCGGTTAAGAAATTATCGAATTCCATTTCAGGTGGCCAAATTTCAGAACTTTTCCAAAAATCAATTAAGAATCCCATTTCCATCCAACGTACCCAATCCCATCATAATCGGTTCAGAATTGATCGAGTACCGTCCGAGATGGCAATATTCCAGTATTTCTTCTCATAAACATTTAAGAATCACATTTCCATTCAGCATACCCTATCCCATCATAATCGGTTAAGAATTGATCGAGTTCAGTCCCAGGTGGAAATACTCTAAAACTTCTTTGCAGAATCATTAAAGAATTTCATTTCTATTCAAAATAGCTATACCCTTCATAATTGGTTGATCAATTCTTGATCAAGTTTCATCCCAGCCCCAAGCTAGCCATATTCCAGAATTCCTACCCAATGTCATTTATTAATCTCATTTGCTTCCGGCATACCCAATCCCATCATAATTGTTTAAGAATTGGTCGAGTTCCATACCAGGTAGCCATATTCCAAAATTTCTTCCTAAAATCGTTTAAAAATCCCTTTTCCATCCAGCATACCTAATCCTATCATAATAGGGTATGCATTGATCGAGTTCTGTCCTTGGTAGCCATATTCCAGAATTTCTACCCAAAGTCATTTAGGAATCCCATTTGCATCCAGCATATACCCAATCCCATCATAATCAGTTAAGAATTGATGGAGTTCTGTCCCAGGTGACCATATTTCAGAATTCCTTCCCAAAATCATTTAAGAACCCCATTTCCATCCAGCACACCCCTTTCTAGGTGGCCATATTGCAGAACTTCTTCCAAAAATCATTTAAAAATATCATTTCCATCCAACATACCCAATCCCATCATAATCGGTTAAAAATTGATCAGTTCCGTCCCAGATGGCCATATTCCACAACTTTTTCCCAAAACCGGTTATGAATCCCATTTCCATTAAACAAACCCAATCTCATCATAATCGGTTAAGAATTGATTTTGTCCCCGGTAGCCATATTCCAGAATTCCTACCCAAAGTCATTTATTAATCTCATTTGCTTCCGGCATACCCAATCCCATCATAATTGGTTAAGAATTGGTCGAGTTCCATACCAGGTAGCCATATTCCAAAATTTCTTCCTAAAATCGTTTAAAAATCCCTTTTCTATCCATACCTAATCCTATCATAATCGGGTATGAATTGATCGAGCTCCGTCCCCAAGTAGCCATATTCCAGAATTTCTACCCAAAGTCATTTAGGAATCCTATTTCCATCCAGCATACCCAATCCCATCATTATCGGTTAAGAATTTTTTTTTTTTTTTTTTTTTTATTAATCATCCAATGGATTTAATGTCCTTTTAAGGTCAATTAATACTCCCCTTTTCATTCACGCACTCACCCACCCATTCATATATACTCACACATTTACAGTATACCACCTGCACGTTGCAAGCTCCATGTTAACCCGCACACTGACATGGACAGTGGGTCGGCACTAAATTCTGCACTCCAACAGAGGGTCTAAGTTGTGTTTATTATCGTAATCGATCGTAATCGATGATGAAAATTCGCTTTACATCCTGCCTCTGGTGGGATTCGAAACCAGTATCTCCCGGTCCAAGTGCCGAAGCTTTAACCACTGCGCCACTTGTACGGTAAAATGATGGAGTTCTGTCCCAGGTGACCAAATTCCAGAATTCCTTCCCAAAATCATTTAAGAATCCCATTTGCGTCAAGCACACTCTTTTCCAGGTGGCCACATTCCAAAAATCATTTAAGAATATCATTTCCATCCAACATACTCAATCCCTTTATAATCGGTTAAGAATTGATCGAGTTCCGTCCCAAGTGGCCATATTCCACAACTTCTTCCCAAAATCGTTTATGAATCCGATTTCTATTAAACAAACCCAATCCCATCATAATCGGTTAAGAGTTGATTTTGTCCCCGGTAGCCATATTCCAGAATTCTTACCCAACGTCATTTAGGAATCCCATTTGCATCCAGCAAACCCAATCTCATCATAATCTGTTAAGAATTGATCGCGTTCCGTCTGAGGTGGCCATATTACAGAAATTCTTACCAAAATCATTTAGGAATCCCATTCCCATTAAACATACCTAATCCCACCATAATCGGTTAAGAATATCATTTCCATCCAACATACCCAATCCCTTTATAATCGGTTAAGAAATGATCGAGCTTCGTCTCAGGTGGCCATATTCCAGAACTTCTTCTCAGAATCGTTTAAGAATCCCATTAGCATCAAGCATACCCAATCCTAACATAATCGGTTAAGAAATGCCTGAGTTCCTCTCTCTCTCTCTCTCTGGCACTATATACCATCAAGGGATTTGGCCACCTCACATGAGTTTTCGTAATCATATTTTCATTTCGGATAATGAGTGATTAATTCATTGATCCTAAGCCAGCCGTGAATTTTTTTTCCTTGTCACCGCCGGGAATTGAACCCGGGACCTCCGGTCGCTGGAGCAAGCATGCTAACCACTTTGCCACCGGGGCGGCCTGAGTTCCGTCCAAGATTAAATTCGATCGAATTGATTTAATATAAAAAACATTCGGATTTAACGGATAAGCGGATTTAACGGACTCCCCAGTCCCAAATTAGGCCTGAAAATCGAGATTTTTCTGTATAACAGTTTACGTTAAAATGCACGTAGAATGTCCGTCAAAAACCAGTACCCTAAATGTTTTACCAAACATAAAACCATCGGTTAATGTAATTTTCCTTTAAAATAAAACACAGTAATAATAAAAAATGTATGCCTCGACATTTTTACAAATCCGAAAGTGTGTCTGCCGTAACTTAATGATTGAGCCCCTGAAGAATTGGCTAATCAAATGGTGAAATGTCAGACATAAGTTTTCACTATAAATAATTAAATTACAATTATTTTTGTTTGAAATCGGTCTACCGAAAGTGTTAGTTTACACAGGATCTTTTAACCTCCGGCAAATATTACGAGAAGACTGCGAATTCATGTAAGAAGAAATACTAAGAAGGAAAAGATTCTAAATTCAATTTGTAATAATAATGGTCGACACCAGCCAACAAAATATCTAATTTGGCGACAATGACGATAAACATATTAAATCTCAAACTATTCAATTTCTGTAGAAAATTCTAAATTCTTACGTATTTATTGGACCACGTGAGTCCCATTAGCTTTTAAATGGTTTACTAGTTTGAAAGTTGTAATCTGAACCTTTCAGAAAATCATACAGAACTAGGTGCCTAATAATTCTCGAGATATTAAATTTATTAATACCAATACATTCTCATTTTTTTTTTATAGTTTAGGACCAATTTAGTTTTAACTTCAACAGCGTGTACAGGCGTGTGAAGTTTGTGCTAAACTATTCCTATTATTAGTTCTACTCTAGTTAGGTCTAACTTCACACGCATACGGAATTGAGGTATTACAATTCGGAATTCGATAAAGGCAGCTAGACTAGCGGAATTGGCATTATTATTATTCCATTTTGAAGGCATTTTTAACATTCGACCATTCTGAAACCGAATATGATGAAATTTGAGTCGTATACTGGGTTTGGGATTTAAAAAAAAACTCGACCATTTTTTAACCAACTGCCGTATAATTCGTATAATGATATGAATTGGGATTCTATAAAGTGAATTTTAGGTGAAATGCGAAGATATATGGCAATGTTAATCGATTATGGTCAAATTGGATTTGTATGATATTAATCTATAGCTCTGTTTAATTTCTAAAAACATATAGTACATAGAAATGTACTACAGTACATTAAACATGCTGCAATCTAAATCAATTAGTAAAAATTAAACAAAACGCGATTTGCTAAACCGGAGTGCCATTTTTGCAGCAGCAATAATAATCAACACATAATTTTAAATGGAGACATGTTTAAAAACGGATTCTGGTAATTCTAATAATAAATTTGAAGCAACACTAGCCATATTTCTCATCAGAAAGAAAAGTATTTCAATTATCTTGTTTGAATGAATTTTTCAACGTTGAAAGTTAAAAATATTAATTAAAGGTGAATTAAAGGTTATAATACGCTTACATGATGAAAATTTATTCGGCATCGTTCATTTATTTATCTATAAAAGTGCAACACTTGGAATTCCTGTGTAACAGAGGGAAGGATTGCCAGTAAACAAGTTTAATATAAAATGATCAACACTGAAACAACTTTAGTTCGAATTACGAGGTAAATTACTAGTATTTGTCTTATAACAATATTATATGTAATGCTTCTCAGCCATGTATGTACATAGATCTGCATATGCACAAAATCGAAATTTTAAATAAAATCAAATATAAAAATTCTAAAGCTCTTTGTTATCTATCCTTAAGAAAATAGTAATGTAAATAGCAACAACATTGAAGAGCAAGAACAACAATATAAAAAATTATAAAATAAATTGAAATATCAAGAAATAAATAGAAATTTATTTATTTATTAAAAATTAAAATTTTAATATTTATGTGTGACATGCAATTTAAATAAATAAATAAGAAATCGAGAGACAGAGTAAAATGTTGGAAGGGAACGAAAATTCTAATGTCAAATTCTAGGAAAATGTCTTTGTATAGAAATGTGTATATACCTCGTATGTACAGGGCTTTTCCAAAAGGATAAACATCAGAAAATATTTTTTGTGCTACCTGGTATATTTTCGTTCGTTTTATTTCTACACTCGTACTTTATAGTACAGTAGAGTTGTCATATTGTATGTTTTGGGGAAATTGGTTGTCTAAAAATATAATGTGATGGTAATATATTTTATAAATAACGAGTGTTTATGTTCGTGTTATTTCATCGTCCTTGAGAATGTAATACATAATATGTACGTCAGTTCAAAAAGCGTTTTGTTATACATATTTTAAAGCTCTCCAGATTTATAGTGCTGTCCGCAAACCATCAGTGAATTGTATGAGGGTTCAAAATATGTATTGCAATCGAATAACGGAATCTGATACTAACCGTATTATATATAATAAATACGTAATGTATATCGTACGAATATCAAGTGAGATTTTTATAACTAGGGCACTACGAAAATTAAGTTTACGAGGATTTGAACTATTTGGTGTGGCGGTTAAGTCTTATGCAAGTTTCGAATTCGGCTGAGATAATAATAACGGGCAAACAAATTTTACAGTCGAAAAAGTAAAAAAAAACAATACTTCGTAATGTAATTATGAACATCTAAAATAACATTTATACCATTAAAGTTGAATCTGTTGCTAACCCAACAGTTTGCTAACCCAATTTCTAACCCAACAGTTAAAGAAAAAACGAAATAAAAATGTTTAATTCTGCCTAAAGAACAATAAAAATGAACCGAGTTTTAATGTGAACTAGAAATCATTAAGCAACAATAATGCTCATTACAAAAGTTGCCACTTTTAGTTTTAATCTTTTAATATATATCAAGTGAGTATGTTTTTGGAAGACGTTTACTATTCGATCGGAATAGGTAAAAAAACAGACGAGCAAAAAGATTGAAAAATCATAAAGCGGAGAAGCGAAAAATGTTTCTGCTGCTAATAATTTCCACTGAGACTAGAGAAACAAAGAACTAACAAGCGCTGAAACCATTTCGAGTTTTATATATTTGTAAGGAGAAGATGCCGATAATAAATCATATTTGCCTTTTTAAGTAAAGTATCTGACATATAGTAGCATGTTTTGAAATCTCAAAGATGATTTAATTCTTATGGGAGATACCAGTTTTTATGTACATAAACTTTAAATTTGATTATAACTCGACTGCGCTTGTTGTGTTTGCCAAAGCGACATCGCCAGCAAACAGATGTATTTTGTCGATATATCTTGTCGCTATATCTCTGGTTCTGTTTATACCTGAAGAGGTAAGAGACGAAGAACGCTTTAGCAAATGTGGATAATTTTACATTGTATTAGATACAGTCAACTAAATTTTGTACACTCTCGCATAAGGAGTGCAAGTTTACCGATTTTTCAATTTACCGGTAAACGGTAAATTTTGTATAAGGCCGGTAATTTATCGAAAATTTACCGGTAAATTGAATTTAAATAATAATTTGAAACAATACTATGACTTAGGTATTAAACCAGAAAAATATTAATAAACGAGTGCTTCAAACAAATTAATGTACTTTATAAAATAAAATAATAAATAAATTCATTATATCACAAAATATATGTTTATATACAGGGTGTTTGGCGCGTGGACCGACAAAATTGTTTGGCAGATTAGAGGGATCATTTGGAAGCTTTCATTTCATGGAATTGATGTTCTTAGTGACACGTTAACTGGGATATGATAATTTTTTTTTTAAATTACGCAAAATCCCGCCTTTAAATTTTCGTAACTTTTTTGTTTGTAGTCGTAAAGGCACGACATACATTTTATTCTATTCTGCAATCTGATTTTATTCTAAATACATCATTATTTAATATAATTGCTTTAAGAAAAATGACTTATAGGCTTCAAATCTTAAAAATTTATAGAAGTACGAAAAATGTCACCATCGAAATTTATTTAAAAAAAACGGGTTGGTTATTTTGAAATTAGCTTTGTTTTAAATTTTTTTATAGTTTATGCCCTTTCCAATGGTATACTCACATGTCATAGAAATCACTAATTTCGTGGTCAAAATACGAGATAGATCTTAAAGTATGTACGGATAGAGAAGACATCCACCTATGTCATATCCGAAATACAAGACGCGGACTAAATTACAAGTTCTTACGCCATCTAAATAAGGCACAAGGATGTTTTGAAAATGGCCAATTTTCCTCATTAACCCTTTGGCCAGTTTCTGCTTCAACAACTCATAAGTCCGCTCAAAGTCGTACCCGATAAAAACCAATCACACCGTTGTAAAGATGAGATTTCAATCTATGGCTCAAGTAAATTACTATTAATTAGAGATTTCAATCTATGCCTCATGTAATTTTCAAGTTCTTACGCCATCTACGTAAGGCTCAAATGAATGAATGAATGAATCATCTAAGTATTCTCCTACCGTTCATTGGTTAAGTGCCGGACAGCAATCATTTTCAAAAACAAACAGCACATCTTCCAAAACTAGTAAAATCAAAGGTAGCTCCTTCTGAACAAATTCGAGATAACTATTTCCGGATGGGCGTTCTGACACATAATATGGGCCGATAAGGTTTTGACCAATAACACCAGCCCAAACATTAACGCAGAAGTTACTTTGTAAAGAATCCTGCTTTTTTATATGTGGATTTTGGCCTTTTCTGCCCCAATGAAGCAGATTGTGTAAATTCACAATTCCCTCACTATTGAAGTTAGACTCCTTTGTCCCCAAAATTCTTTTCAAAAAGCTATCATCCTCAATATCTGTCTAGAAAACTCCGGCCGCCAGTAATAGATTTTAAAAAATAAGTAAACTCTGTATTAATTGCCTTGTGCTGTTCAGTCAATATGTCAATCTGCTACTGAAAGTGCCCGTGTGTTTCACTTTGTTCTTGTTAAATTGTTAATTGTTCCAGGTCTCGAAAAAGGTAGTAATGCTACCCTTTTCGAGACCTGGAATAACTAACAATTTAACAAGCACAAAGTGAAGCACACGAGCACTTTCGATAGCAGATGCTGACATATTGACTAAACAGCACAAGGCAATTATAACCCAGTTTACTTATTTTTTAAAATCTATCAATAACTTAAAAAACATTTTCTGAACCTTAGCACAAATAACTCTAGCAAAATAGTCTCTGCTATTTTGACCACAAAATGAGTAATTTCTATGACATGGCAGTATACAGGCAATAGACTATTTTTTAAAGCAAGGCTAAGTTCAAGATAGTGACGTTTTTCATAAAACTACACATTTTTTAGGATTTTGAAGCCCATAAGCCATTTTGCTAAAATAAATTGTATTAAATAATGATTTATTTAGAATAAAATCACATTACAGAATACAATAAAAGTTATTTCGTTACAAACAAAAAGTTATGGAAATTTAAAGGCGAAATTTTGGATAATTAAAAGAAAATTAAAATTATGATATCTCAGTTGCCACTTAGAACATCAGTTTAATGGGAGAAAACCTTCCAAATCAACCCCCCCCCCCTTCCACCAATCTGCTAAAAAATATCCGGTACACGCTCCAAACACCCTGTATAAGTTCATTTCATTTCATTAAATAAAATTCATTACATAAATCTTGAGTATACCTACATTTTCCTTCAAAATAAGCACTGATGGAATTCTATACCTTAAATAAATCCCTCGTTCGATTAAAACATGCTCTAGATTTTTTACAATAAAATGCGCCTTATTAATTATAAATATAATTTTACCGAAAAAATCGGTAAATTTATAAAACCGATAAATTGGAAATATATTTTATACGGTAAATACGGTAAATCGGTAAACGGTAATGCACTCCCTAGCGGAGTCGCATGATTCGGGTATTTCCAATTGGTTTTTTCGCATAACTTGAATCAAGTAAAGTTGAATATGCGATTCGGGGATTCCCAATTTTTCTTTTTTTCATAATTTAAACCAAGTTAAATTGAAAATACGATTCGGGGATTCCCAATTTATTCCTTTTTTCAAAATTTGAATCGAGTAAAGGTGAAAGTGCAGCAGTAAGAGAAAATACTTTAAACTAGTTAGTGTATTGAAAGTTCTAATTGCTCTGTGATTAATAGTTTTTAATTAAAAAATGGTTAAAATTAACAGTTTTAACATTAAAGAAAAAATTAGAAATTATTGAACAATTTCGTAAAAGAAAAAGTGTTACAAATGTATCCAGAAAATATAATGTTGCTAAGTCTACTATTTGTGCAGTTAATAAAAAAGTGGCGATTTGCTCAAAAAGCAAATATAATGCAGATGAAATAGGCTTTCACTGGAAACTTTTAGCAGAAAAGACAATCGTTTCGTCATCAGAAAATAACGCGCTTAGAAGGAAAAACGAAGAACAACGCATTACTTTTCTAGCATATACTAATGTAAATGGATTTCATATATTACGACCATTGATGGTAATTGGAAAAGCTAAAAATCCAGGATTTCCGAGCAATACTCGGGCAAATCAAAAAAATAATCGAATTACGCTCCCGAGTCACGCTCGGGCAAATCACTCAAGTGGTTAAACCAATAAATTTAAATTAATGTTTTATCAATTGAGGTACGATTAGTTTCGAAAAGCCAAGGTCTGCAAGTAAACCTCTTTTACTGTTGGATAATGCTCCATCTCAACAACCTAAAAACGAATTAAAATCAAACGATGGATCATATAGGGTATATGATATTGTTTATGCCACCAAATGTCACACCGCCCATTCGGCCAATGTACCAAAATGTAATAAGGATAACCAATCTATAAAGTGATCGTACTAGTTTATTAGTGTCAATAGTAACTAACGAGCATTATATATCAGAGCCACTAAAAAATGAGTCTTAAAGATGCTTTTATTTGTTTAACTGCGGCTTGAGAATGACTTGAGCAAACTACTATCGTAAAATGTTAGAAAAACTTACTAAATTTGGAAGAAGATGGGGAAGATCCAGATGATGATGTTTCTCTTTTTTGAGAAATCAATGGAATGCTGAAATTAACTCTGCAATAGAGCATACCATTGAGATTCTTGACATTATACCCGAGCCGAAAGAAAAAATTCGACCGAATGAAGGAATTGAAATTTTCAATAACGCTTTACATTTGGCTGAAGAAGACAGGGTGAATAAACTTGTGAACATCCAAATTTCATATTAAAAAATCAACTCCCGCAAAAATGAACAATTCATGTTTACGAAATTTGCTTGGTTTTATCTTGTTCACGATATCGCAAGTCTATACTGTACTTCAATACCTACTAGGTTTTCTAAATTTGATTTTTTTGTTTTTCTTATCCGTTTCACTCAAACATTTAATAAAAAATTTAAATAATTGTTCACATACATCGGTGCCGCACTAGAGTTTTACGTGAAGAGGCTAGGCATAAACGTGTGTCAAATTGCTTCATATAATTTTATTAAATAAATTAAATTCAAGTGTATCGGAATGGCTTTTGGGACAAACATTTAGATTTAAATTATCTTATTTTGACTTTCATTACTTCTAAAATTAATTTTGACTTTACATCGGTGAATCGAATTTGACGAAAATCGAATTAAAGTTATCAAATTTTTATTCAGTATTCAACATTTTTTTAATTAATTATACAAGAATACAAATTGTAAACTTTCAGACAATTGAACATCAAATGTTAATTCCAATCATAAAATGTGTATCTCAGTTGTCTAATAAGATAACCCAAAAAACAGCGTAAATTAAAATATTTTATATAGCAGAGCGTACCTTATTTCAATATTATGAATACAATTCAACATGTTTAACCATCTCCACATCAATCAGACTCACCTACAAAGAAAGAAAAATTATAATGTAAAATTTATATGTTATAATCTATAAATTACAAGTATTTACATGTTAAATGCAAAAGTACTATCAACTATTTAAAAAATAACCAAATTAAATTTTTAAAATTAGATAAATTTAAATAATTTTTTAATGATGGTTTGATTAAATAATCGAGTATACCAAACAAATTCAACGATAACAAATTTCAACTTTAGATGTTTTACTGAAAAGAAGTCTTGGCAGACTTAACGGCAAATAATAAATTCATAATAAATGAACCTTACTGACACTTTCGCATTTAACCTAAATTAAGTAAATCTAAATTAAATAAACGTTATAAATAAATGAGGTTATATTATTGATATTTTGTATTATTTCACATCTGCCTTAATTTCACAATAGCTGAGTTTCTTGACGCTTGATCTGATCCGATTCAGTTCATGTTTCGTGAAACAACACAAAGACGCTTACTAGATTTCTAATCAAAATTTGTGATCAGAAACAAAATTTGATCCGGTTTAATGGGTGATAAAAAGAAATTCTACTTCTACATTTGGTTAATTAAACGTACACAATCAAATGTTTCAACGTGTGAAAGCCAGAGACGAAAGTAACCTCAAATATTTTTAAAATATAGTCGCGAGTGAAGCAAAAGAAACATTTTCAATAACGGTAATTGTGGCCTACTGCTGAACAACCTGAGTTGGTCAGCTTGACAAATTTAAATCTGGAATTTAAAGCCATTTTGCCACAAAAGCAGTGGACTGATCATTTACATCTCATGATATATTTTAGCAGACATACGGGTAATGCTGAGTAGCGTTATCAATCGCCGGAGTTTGAGACGCTACATCTACGAGTTTCAATGATTTCATATTTACGTTTAAGGCATTCAGATCATACTATTGTAACTGGCTGCCACTCACTTCAAATAACCTAGAGAGGAAAGACGCCAATTATTTATACGATGAGCGTTGTTGTTGAGCGTCGACGCATCAACGTGTTGCAATCAACGTCAATCAACGTGTTGCATCGACGCAATCGAATGCATATTTGCTCAAAGAGAAATATTAATCAGTTGTTTGTTTCATAAACTCGATTATTGAAAAACCACGAGATTTAAGCCTATTACAATATCAATATGACAGAGGAAATTAAAAATAATCCATTCTACCGTCACGCAAGTCAATATAAAATTGGAAATTTATGTTCTTATCTAAAATACCGCAAGCCGTAAACTGATTTTCATACATCGGAGCCAAAATGCAGTCGTCACTGCATTATTGCCAAGTAAATGTTATGTAATAGATCTATAGATAAAAAACTGTTCAAGAACCAGATCAAAGATGTCTGGAACCACTAACAAGAATCTGTGTGGTATTATATCGATCAGCCTTAAATTAATTCTTTCCTAACAATTCAATAATTATTTGAATTTACAGAACATGGCAAAATTGATTATTTTTGTTAGAACATCACATTTTAATTTTGTGTCTTAATATATTTGAGATATAAATCTCAATTTGGATTGACGTCAAATTATAACAAGTAGTTCTCTCATTAAGTAATTCGAAAGATTTCGTGGACATTGATATAGACAGAAGAACGCAGCACTAAATTGATCCCGCCAAGAAAACGAAACTTTCATAATATTAAAGATTGCCTTTCCGAAAAATATAATTTCAACCGCGTTCCAAGCAATAAAAACAAAACATTGAAACGAGTATAACGCCATTGAACCACAGTCAGACATATACATGTTAAGGCCTGTGTTGCAGTGCAATAGCATGCATACACTTTACATAAGGCATGAACTAGCCTTGTTTAAAGTGGGTGTAATTCAAAATAGGTAAATTGATCTGAAATTGAATAACCTTATTTTAACTGTAACAGTACTAATGACAAACATTTTTAGTTACCAAATAGCATAACTTGTTCATCTCGCTGTGCTACACCAAATAAAATTAGATCTTTTTCGAAGTTTCATGGCATCGATAAATGAGTTTTTAACTAATGAGATGAAAAGATACAAGGATATTAATGTTTTAAGATTATTCTTAAAGAAAAAAGTTTTTTCTTAATACCAAAA
Source organism: Nephrotoma appendiculata (assembly GCA_947310385.1). Classification (NCBI taxonomy): domain Eukaryota; kingdom Metazoa; phylum Arthropoda; class Insecta; order Diptera; family Tipulidae; genus Nephrotoma; species Nephrotoma appendiculata. The sequence goes on along the minus strand of OX371223.1, from coordinate 179,215,874 downwards.
AAGACAGCACAGCAAAGAGAAATGATAATAATTACAAAGGAAATATTAATTTGGATAGGATACCAAAATATTTCCACGAACAAGGCGAAAACGAAAAACCACCTCATTTTACTGCATTTTCATAGATTTATCTTATCACTTTAAAGTTTGTTTTTCCTTTAAACGAGTATATAAGTGTTTGTATTTATGTTTCATATCTCCATGCATAACACAAAAAAAAAATGGTAGCAAAAAACAATTTGCAAATTCTCCCTTGGGAAATTCAAACTAATATGAAAAATTTATTGGGGAAATTTTCGAGCCCATTGCAAAATTTTAGACAGACAAACGTGATAAGAGAATGAATGTTACGAAAAAACGAAGAAAATAACATTTTGAAAGCTTTCGTGTAATCAATTGATTGATTTATTTATTTCATTTTAGTGCACGGAAATTTTCAAACAGAAGGCACTTCATAAAATATTAATTTATGATCAACTGAACCATGAAAGTCTGATTTTGCGGCCATAACGTGTTATCATAAAATATTATTTTATTTGCCTTCCCAAATATCCAATCTCTAATTCTAAAAGGAAAAAAAACATTCGAAGTCAATAATTTTTATCTTTAGAAAGCAGCACACAAAAATTCGAGATACTTATATAGAAAATCAAAATTTAATTTAAAATTATTATTCCCATTGTCTGGAGCGAAGCTAAATTTTTTATTGCGAAGACCAAACATAACCAAAATAAATTTATATATTACGATTCAACATGTCGTCCTTATTAAGAAAAATGTACAGCATACACACTTAATACACAACTGGCAAAAACAAAATGAAGAAAAGGTTTGTTGAAATTTTCTTTCAATCACGTATTATAATCTCCAGAATTCAAAATCGACAAACTAATTTAATTTCATTATATGTGTTTTGGTTTGGTTTAGTTTTTATTTGATTTGCAATGTTGATGCCTATATAAACAACATTCATTGACTGGTAAACTTTGATGCACTTCTATCGATTTAATATTCATATTTCATTAAACCAAAGAAAAATTTCATAATTCTAAAGTAAAGGCTCCCCTCACAACAAAAGAATATTGAATTACTTATGCATATAATATAAAAAGTGGAGACAAATATAGACAACGTAATAATCACCTCATATCATCAACAACCTTGTACAAATTCGTGTAATAAAGACGCTATAATAATATCGTAAAAATATTGAAAAGTGGTTTAACAGCATAAAACATAAAACCAAGAATAAAGCCAAAAAAAGTTTTAGGTATGAATTTTCAATTTTCAAGCACACAAATGTGGTTGGATTTTCGTAGTTTGGTTTTTCTTTGGGAACTTTGACATTTTTTCTACTTTGTTGCCGCATAATTTCTTGTTCCGTAAACGAAAAAATAAAATGTAGTATATGAGTAAGGGAGAATACCTTTTAAATTGTTTGAGTTTCAAAATAAAATCATCAAACCAAGAAAATATGTTTTACTTTTGTTGCCTTTACGTTTTCTTATCGGATTATGATGGATGAAAGAGTGGAAATTAAAAACCATTGGTAAAAAATATGGTATATGGAAAAGTTTAACAGAATATCTTGCGGACAAATATTAAATTTTGTTCATCGTGTGTTAATCCTTTTAGTTACCTCCTTTGCACAATGCAGTTAAGAAGCTTTTATCCCGGTTTCGGGTTTTAAGCTTAATTGATTCAATATACCTTGTTGGAAATGTAAAAGCTTTATGTTTAGGAATAGATTAATTTTAGAACATCATAACAAAAGGACCAGGTTTTCAATCTTTCAAAACTTATAAGTATTCTGGCCATATGTCGGTCATAGTTGCGAGTTTCACTCAATTTAGAATTAGTATTAATCTGAAATTTATTTGGTAAAATTAATAACCACATGAAATTCATAAAGTCGAAACTTTCATAATGGTTTACCTTAAATTTGGAAACAATCAAGTTTGCCAGCAGAAGAACAAAAAGAATTGGAATTCTATCATGTAGGATATAAAAAGCGCAATCCCAAACACTCTCCCAAAACTTTCTTTGCCCACTATCTCCAAAACTTGAATAGTTACAGTTTAGGAAGGAAAGGATAGAAAAACAAGAGGGAATTAGCAGAGTTATAAATTGTATGGATAAGACTAATAACGAGATATTTTGTATATAAAATAGCCAAAGCGTGTTAAAAATCCTTTAAACAGTTTTGAATTTAGCATAAGCCGTGTTTTTTTATTTGCGCCTGATAGATGTATCCGGAGCACCCAATTTTCAATGTCACAACTTATATTTAGCGCGCTAATTTTGCATATACATAATTAATTTATTAAACTCCAAACTAATATTTTTCATTCAACTTTTTAGTTAAAAATCGATATAAAAATATTTTGCTCCACCTATTTATCGTGAGCCGCTATCGGGAGCGTTATCCATTTGCATGGGAGTTTTGAAAAGGCCTTTATTTTGTAAACCCCTGAAACCATTAGAAACTTAATCTTACAATAAAAATTAAAAACGCAGCGAGATGAATTCTTGTTTATAACGTCATGTCAAAATGTCAATTATTATATTTCAGGTGATAAATGTTTGTTTTATGAATACAATTATTTCTCATTTTTATGGTATAGTGACACCAGTGAATAATAGCTGCAGTTTCAGTAGAAATTTCCCACTCGGTGCCGGATAGTGCTCGAAACACGACTATTGTTTATTTGTGAAATTACAGTATCAAAAAGTAATTATTTATCATAGTAGGCTATTTTTTCATTAGTAATTGCCACTGATATATAACTCATGGATACGGTATAAAACTAAATTACCATAGCAAACAACAACAAAATATGGTACAACTTTTTTTTTATATTCCACTCGCTTGTATTATATACACCTCTTACTCGAAAATCGTATTAACGAATTTGTAAAGTAAGAACCGCACTGGAACCTAGACAATTCCGAAAATTATTCGAAATCGTTTTCTTTTTTCCTAAAACACAAAGGATAGACAGAAAAATATTCAAAATTTTTAATTTTTTAAATCATAACTTAATAATCAACCACTGCCGCCTATTTAAAAAAAAATTAAATAATTTCTTCGTACTTTTCCCTTGAAATATGAAGTACATATCTGTAATGAGCAACTTGCCAAAGCCAAAAACAAATGGAAAATGCGACATAAATATCAAACGTAGATAAAAATAAACAAATATGGCAATGCATCCATTTGCTCAAGTGTATGTCAACTGTTTTTTTGTAGTCTAAGTGACACTAATTTGAATTTGATTTCCGAAAATTCGAAATTCTAGCCAAAGAAGATACATTTTTGCTTTCTCTATTGCACATTAGAAACGATTTTTAGTTTTGTTTTTCATACCACAGTTTTTTTGTATACCGTATCCACGAGTTATATATCAATGGTAAATGTAACTTTAATTCGATTTATATAAATCTCCAAATGTTCTAAATTTATATAAATTCAAATCGATTTTAGTTATTACTGATCAAAATTCAAACAATCGAACTGAAATTTCAACGTGCCCAAATCGTTGCACATCGTAATAAAATATAAAATCAAATTTTCTCTAAACATCTTAATTTAATTAATTAAACACAATGTGCATAAACTAATTATATAAACCAACATATTTTCATTAAATAAAACTAAACATCTTAAAACTGGTCTATTTAATACCATCATTAGACATTAAAGTTGGCGTTTTTTTACTGGTTGTTAGAGTAAACTTTTATTCCTAGGTGTAAAAGGACTTTTATTACTCAGGAGAAAACTAAAACGAAGTTGTTACCAATAAGTCAATAAGTAAGAAATATTAAGTAGCTATTTCAGAAAAAGCCTTATTTTAATTATTAATATAAGGTATTTCATCTTATTGAATAATTTGGCAAAATATGCCAATACACATTTACATTATAAGATTTTATATTTTTTCCGTCACACTATTTTTGAAACGCTTATATAGGTGCAGTCAGAATTCTACAGGCCTCACTGCTTTAAAATTTTTGCTAAATGGCGTCATTTTATGTCGAAGGTTTCAATCTTTGACGTTAGATATCAGTTTAGTTCATTATGAGAAATATGTCATGTTAGACATGATTGTAGTTTCTCCTATATTGGACAGACTGGGCAATTAGAAAACAAATCTGTATTTTGAGTTGGTCTGTTTTTACGTTGGTTGCACTAACAGGCACATCAACAAGCGCCGGTGCTAATCCCTTTTGAATAAAATAGAAAATAGACGCTACAAAAATTTTGAAATTTCGTGGGGTGCGAGCATTGGTATATCACTCACTGCATCTGCAAATGAGTTCTCATTCACCGGGGGACAATCACCCCCATCTTTTGCGATATTTTATTATAATTATACCGAAACAGTTATAATAACATTTTTAGAAAAACAAAAAACAAGAAAAAAAAATAGAAAAACACAATTTCGAGTTCGAATTGGGATTGGAAAAGTAAATAAATTTACAACAAAATGGAAATTAATAAAACAAGAAGATATAATTTAATAAATAAAACACAATTTTATTTTGATTCACTGAAAATGATGCAAAAATCACTTAAGGGGGATTTACATATGCGACCTGCGACGGGTGACCAGAGCTTGTGGCCAACCAGAGACGACTATTTTGACATTCGTCACACGGCACACACCACACGTCGAGATATTGTGTAATTTTATCTTTTCCTCCCCGGTCGCACAAAACCTACCAATTTGTATGTAAACGAAGTAGTTTTTGACATAAAATTTATTTTTGGTACATTTTGTTTAGTTTAAGCATAGAGTTTGGCGTGTGTTGCAGCTATTGTTTTCAAAATAAAATTATTAAAATTATGACGTTTGCTTGTCTCGAATAAGAACAAAAACTGGAATATAAAAAATTGTATAGTGTGCGTGGCGGAACTAGTCACAAATGTAAATTGTTGTCAAGAAAGCGTCACGTATATTTCCACTTGTCACATGTCGGACGTCGCACATGTAAATCAACCTTTACTCGTTCTATTCTGTAGTTGACAGCGATGTACGGCTAGATGTAACGGAATAAGGTGAAATGTAATGCTATGTATCTGCATGGCGAATGTTTTGTATTCGTTGAAGATAATTTTTTTGAGGCGGTTGATTGTGTTGCGAAGAATTTAATTACAATTTACGTTTTACTCAATTATTTGGTGGAAATGATTCTCCGTCATTTTTCCGAGCCCAATGCTCGAAAGGAATTTCGAGAATTGTGTTTTCAGTCTTTAAAGTTGAAGAAGAAGATATAATAGTTGATCACGGCTTTTATTTTCCTTCAGTTTGTTCAGTTTGAACCTAAAACTTGAAAGTGAAGTTTATTCTGGAACTTAGAACTGATATTTGACAAACTATTTCTAAACTATTTTTTATTTTATTAGATTGCATACTTTTGTGTAAATGGCAAGAAACAATGAACTGTGGATAATGCCATGTATTATTTTTCCCATTCCATTTTCAAGTTATTAAACGGTTAAACAAGGATGCGGTCACAAATTGGAATGTACCTAGATATGACATTTAAATAATATTTTACGATTATATATCAATACCTTGTGTGTTTTATAATCTTCAGGGTAAATAATTAATAACAAATTGTTTACAACAGCCGAGAAAATGAGTTATTTTTTTGTCATAATTTATTGAATGAAACATAAAAATAAGATGTTTTACTTATTTATTACGATGACCGTATTAAGTAAATTTATGAAAAAGGCTAATAATTTAATGCAAGCTTGAATTTTGTACATATTTTTTTTAGGAAGGAGCAACACCCCTAATCATCATAAGATGAAATCTCATTAGACTCCTCCACTTACAAAAATTAAAAATATTCTTAAACAATATTCACAATTTTGACAGAAAAGCGGAGTTCATCTTTGATAGGTTTACAATTATACTCATCTCATCATACCACACATGTTGTGTGGCCGTAAACGCACTCCTTCAAACAACCCCGCAGGAAAGTCATTGACGACACACCAATGACTCATCAGCGATAGTTAATACACGTATATAGAAATTTTCAGCAAATGGGACCAATTTTCGTTTGTAACAAGTCTAAGATGAATCGTTTGATGAGTCGTATATAAGATGTCATAGACGAATCGTATGGGACATGTCAGGGATGAATTGTAAGTGATATATTTCATATGATCGTGTATGTGGGGCATATGTAATAATAATATATTTTTTTTAAATGAAGACATTTCTACTTTATTTTTAATAAACCATTATATATAAATGTTGACGCCTTGAAAAATTTTACAACCATGTCTCAGTATAACAAATGAACAAACTATTTTGTCATACATAAAAAATAAACAAATTTGCTTATGTTAAAATTTTTAAAATACTTAAAACAACTACAAAATATTCACTTACAAAAAAAATAAAAATAATTATCGATGGCGTTGTCATAACGAGAGAACATAAAACAAATTTTTTCCATATCTCTTGCTCGTTTATATATGCCATATTAAAAAGTGTGTGATGAGAAACATCGAAGACTTGTCATATATGTTTCACTTAAGACTTTGCCAAGAAAGAAAAAATGTACATATCTATATCACACTTGTCATCGAAAGTGGACAGTCATGAAGCGTGTCATTTGAGAAACTAATATGGCTTGTCATAGATTAGTAGCATACCATTAAAAATCGATAAAAAACATTTTTTTCTTTTACATACAAAACTGATTAAATTGTTTGAAAATTCAACGTGTTTGTACCTGCTAAAAAGCAGCGTTGTGATATAGAAGAATGGATGTTTTATCCACGATTTAGCGCAGCGATGTATTGCGAGTTTTATCGATATTTAATTTCTGTTTAAACGTTGTTGAGATGAATTTTATTTGGCATTTCTGCAAATTTTATAATTACAACTTGTAAAATTTTTTGTATTAGAATTGTTATTGTTTCATTACACAATACCGCAGCTGTAAGCCGATAGCATTTGCTTATCAACATGATTAATAAGACAATTTCTTTAATTTATAATGATTTTAAATCCATTTTAGAAGTAGTTTGAACGTCAAAGATGTAATATTTATTATTGTAAATCCTTCTCGGAAGTGAAATTAGACTTAATTATTTTTTTTCTTAGTACTCTAGCACAAGAAAAATCCTCTCCCTTCAATAAATTTTTATTATCAGTCACTGAAAAATATAGAATCTATGTAAAATCGACAAAGAACGTACATTAGCCTGAAGGGCTAACAATTTTCTAATAAAATACACAATTTTGATTTATTTATTTTGTTTTTGTGAACTAGAAAATATTTCGATACACAAAGATTTAAATTCATCATAAATAAATAAAATATAAATTGAATTTCATCTTAGAGAAAACCACCATAATAAATAAGAATATCATATACCAAAATACTACAAATGTATCTCTCAAATACACACTAACTACAAGTCTACATCATCAGAGTTGATTAATTTAAATTTAATTAGAAAATACAAATTCTAATCCATTACAATAAATAATGAAATTGAAATTAAACTTAAATAATAAAATTTCTTAGCTTTCAAAGTATTTTTTATATAGAAATATAATTTCTAATAATAATTAATTATCAAGTTTTTTTTTTGTTAATTTACTTGGAACGAAGAAAACTCAATGGATACGAGACGAGTACTAAAGTAATATAATTTTTGAGTTTCATTTTTTCATATTTTAAAGCATTTCCCACGAACAAAAATGGGTCAGGGAATTTTTTCTTACCTTGATGTATCATAATGAAAATGAGGTGAAAATTAATTAAAAAAGATTGTGTATACGTTTCTTCTCTGATGCTTTTTTATCACCTGGGTTTACTTTAATATTCTGTATCCGAGTACTACTAGTATATAGCACAAGAAAACGTATGCGATGTAATTATGAGTTGCAAAAATTAAGAGAAGATTATTTTAATTACGTAAATCATTATTATTTTTTGTCTGTGAGCATTTTTTTATCCTTTGTGAGTAATTTGTCTAAAATTAATATTGCTACTGATTTTAGAAAATTTCTATTTTTTCAGGCAAAATTACAGGGCGACTTAAAATTGTGTTTCGTAATGGTTATTAATGAATAAACAGTAAAAATGTACATATTTTATTTTCCTTTTGAAAATATTTATTGAAATAGTTTCTAATAAGAACCAGCATTTTGACAGTCTTCGCGTCGCCTCTTTTCACATATTACCATCCTCACAACATATAAAATGGGTTGTTTGACACTTGCGTCTTCAAACAAAATTTTAAAGGAAATAATTGTTTTTAACAGCAATACCTAAACGAATCCAATAAAATATTCCAGAATTTCGCATGAGTTAGTTTTGCTACACTTTGAAACACTGTGTTGAAACAGGGCAGTACGATTCGTAGAAAAAGATAGAAAGCAGGCAAGTTTTTTCTTAAACGAGCAACATTCAATATTATTCAAATACTTCTAAAAATATTTCATTAGGCAGTAAATAATTGTTAGTGTAATTTATTCTTTGTTTCGCCGCTTTGATTTTCAAATAAAACTTATTCGGTGATTTCGTTGAGTGACACTTTAAATAGCCAACAACAGAACATCGCAGCGCTTGTACTACGTTAAAGGTGCCATTGTGATGGTTTATTTTTAATAGCCAACACGGATTGAGAGCATAAAATTGCTTAGAAGTCGTTTTGTGATACACTTTAAAGGCCAATAACAGGACATCAGATACGTTTGTACCGAAATGCCACCATATTCAAATGTATACTTTTCAAACGTAGCATTTCCAAACGGATTATCACTATAACATATTGAGTAGAACTTATTCCTCACCGACTAAACGGTACAGTGGTTAAAGCTTTTGCGTTTTCGGGAGGCACGCTCGCCGGCATGGAGCTACGCAATGTGCAAATGGTTTTACGTAAATGAGCCCTATATTATGTCGGGGGGACATACATTAGTGCTAAAACTAGTACCCTTCCTCCCCTTCTTGTAGGTGGGGCGGGGAGTAACTTTGAAGTCAAAATAGGAACCCTTATTTTTTATTGCAGATTCGGTTTCTACGGCTTAAAGTATGTAGGATTTCTTTGAAACATTTTTTTTCGATTCATGATAGATGGCGCGTAATAACGATATTAAATTTACATATTCATACGATTCTGCAATACGTTTGAATAAAACTAAAACGTTTTTAACGTAAATACTCGAAATTAATCTTAAAAAATAGTATTTTTTAAATTAGGGGAAAAAAATGAAGAAAAAAAATAATAATAATTATTTTTTTTTAATGTTTCAAAGATATCATACAAACTTTAACCCGTAGAATCCAAATCTGCAATAAAAAATAGGGGTTCTTATTTTAATTTCAAAGTTACTCCCCGCCCTATCTACAAGACGGGGAGGAGGTGTACTAATTTTAGCACTAATGTATTTCCCCTCCAGAATGATTAAATTTTAATAATGGACCTCTTTTTCGTGGTGTGCTCTTTTCCGAGATATTTAAAAGTTTCAGGTTAAAAAAAACCACCCAGTATAACAATTTCTCAGTTAGTTGGCTATTTCATGGTATTTTTGATGAATACGAATTTGGAAAACATATTTCCCAACCGACATTCTTTTGTTTTGTCACGAAGATGGCGTAGTATTCATTAGAACTGGAAAAGGACCTCAATCTCGAAAGATTTGTAGGTTTTATCTTCACCATAGATGTTGATGCGTTTAATGTTGTTGATTAGGTCATTTGCCGTGAATAATAACAAATCTTTGAAATTCTTTGAATCTTTGGCATTTTATTGAAGAGATCTGTCGGTAGGAAATGCGAAACTTTTGCAACACTTCAAGCTCGTCGCGCGTAAACTTTCACATCTCGCCAAACCGGATTAAGATTAGATAGAACCGGATTAGGCACACCGCGATTTAAAAAATCACGTTTAGCTTATTTTTCATATGAATATAAATACAAAGCAAATGAAAAAACAATTTTTAAAACGGTTTTATTAAGTCGTAGTCGGTCGGGGGAGGCATCATAATGGAGGTATAGTTAAGTAATAATGAGCCTTGCTGGAAAATTTGGTAGAATAGAAATTACAAATGGGCGAATCTTGCCTTTAATATCTTTGTGATAATTCCATTTTAGTTTATTATCCAAGAGTAAGCTTAAGGATTTAAATGTCTAATATTTAGTTTTCCTCAAGCCATATGTTTATCAACTTCAGACCCATCTGCATATTATTAAAGAGCCATCCTAGTTGTTTTATTGCTACAGATTTAAGACCCGCATCGTTAGCATATTTTTGATTCTCACCGTTCAAACGTATGTTGTGAATGTCCTTAATGTAAATGTTTAAGAGTACAGCTACAGACCGAAGTATGGAACCTTGAAGCCTTTAGTTACTTTCAGTTTAGTTGATAGGTACTACGAGCTGAGGCTTGGCCAACAACATATCTTTATCTACCGAATCAAAAGCTTTCTTCGGATTAAAGAACAAACTTGAAGCAATCCGTTTTATATTGAGTATAGTGCATTCCAACGAGGGGTTACAGTTGTGTTCATTTCCATCAGCGATGGAATCCTTCCCTTATGCATTCTTCCTATGCATATCTCCTTTATCCTTCCCTAATCCCCCGGGATTCATCATAGTGCGAAATGCAAAACCACCTCATAAGAATTGTTGTGGTGCGATCAGAACTCATTAATATTTTTATATAAAAAAAATTGTTATCCATTGTTATCCAAAAATCATATTTGTATGTGTTTAATGAACAGAGATTATTTTTAAAAACTGTTTATCTTGTTTAAGCTATTAAAAATAAAGAGAAATTTAAAGCAATGGAATTTATAAATGTATAGCGAATTTAATCTTCTACAAAAACTTCGATAAACAATTAATTTATCGAACTCAAAAGTTTATTAAAGAAACGCCAAATCGAAAAAAAGGTTGTGGTTATCGATAAAACTAATTACTTCTAGCAGGCTATTTCACTTTTAATGTGAGTATATCGAGTAACCCGCGCTTATTAGTTTGTATTAGATATGTCAAAATATTGAAATAGGATGGCGGAGAAATTATATTTATTTAATTTTATTATTTTTCACAGATTTTTAGCAATAAGGTGGTATAAATATGCGTTATCTTTCTATTTGGAAAAAAAATTCTATTCAAATTTAAGTGGATCCTCTTAGTCCAGCCATATACAGTTGGCATATACAGTTTTCGTGTCTTATAAAAATTTAAAATCGTGTCAAACGAATCTCTTGGAATTTTCCGTTTATTCAAAGTCTATATGAAATTATCATTTTTGTTTTATTTATTAACTTTCAATAGACATAATTGTATTGCATTGTTGTACAATTCAAAATTTGACAGTTTAACAGTATTCACAATGTCTAATAGATATCGCAAGAATCATAAAAAATATATCAAATATATTTAATGCATGTTCGTTTGATGTAAAAGCCGCGTTAATCGGAAACGTCCTACTTGGTCACATTGATTTAGGTTACTTATTGGAAAACATCTATATAGTTGGCCGAGCAGGACCTTGCGTAATCATCGATTTCTGGGACAAGTAGATGAGGATCAATTGATCGATTTTAATTTATGTTAAAACATTTCAAAAACAATCTGAAGACCCTATTTTTTAAATTTATATTTATTTTTATCTTCAACTTTGAAGAAAAATTTTAAATTTGTAATTTTAAAATTCAAACAGAGTTTGATGATGTAGCTTATAATTTTTATGTTTTGTTGTATTGCATTTCTTTTTTATTTCTTGTAGGTTTTTATTACTGCAGTCTTATAAGAAAATCAATTTTTTGTATTTAAATAATTAAAAAAATCATTAGTTCGAAAGAAAACTTCCAAACCTCGAAATGTAGAATAAAGAAATTGCTATCATCCAGAATATGCTAAACTTTATGAAAGCAACTCGAACATTTTTGTATGAAATATAAAATAATAAAATAAAGAAATTGCTATCATCCAGAATATGCTAAACTTTATGAAAGCAACTCGAAAATTTTTGTATGATATTTCATTCGGTTAAACCTTGATTTCTCGTAGCATTTGAATCAAAAAGCGGTAACCCTATGAATCAATTGCGTTAAAATACGAAATGATTGATGGGGAATTAGACCTAGACCTACTAAAAGAATAACTTTAGCGGCAGCTCTCGCTTCGCACGTTTAGCAAAGTTTCATTCTTGTGCTCTTTAATTTTTGTACAATTTATTTTCCATATTAAAATTTTCTATCCTGTATATTTCAAACTAGTCAATTTATTATATGTATTTTATGTATTCAGCGATATTTGGTATTGTTGTTGGGTTTAAAAATAAATTTCAACAAACTTGGTAAAAATAACCAAGTCGTACTTAAACTATTTTCGTGCTATTAAAATATTAGCACATTTCAGTATTGCAAGTCTTTAGTATTAAAACAAGCAAACGAAACGTGCAGTAATTTTTTGTTGAACTGTATAAAGTTTCAAAAATATGAATCCATCGTTGCTTTATTTGAACGTAATCTTCTACCTACGTTCAACTGGCAAAAATTGGATTATTTTATTCTATGGTTAATCTAAACATGAATTCCATTAATGTTGTGAAACCCAATTTTAGAATTTCTTTTTATCCTTACTACCCGTTAAGAACGGTAAACGTACACCTGGAACAAAATTTCCATAGCATTGCAGAATAATAGTTTGTCATTTGAAAACCAACGAACGTTATAAAAAAACGAAAACTTTCATAAAATCGTAAACAAAGAGATATGAAAATTTAATAAAGTTTTTGTTTTATATTTTTAATACAAGAATGTTAAGAGAATCGCCACGGTACACAAAAGCGAACAACAACATTTTATTGCGTTACATAATACGTACATACTTTTTTAATAAAACAACAAAAAATCACATAAGTATGATCACAGGAACAGCATCTTATTCCATGTACTTTCATTTCGGGCATATAACGGTTTATACCTATACTTGCGTATACCCTCATCATTTTGTATGCAAATGATATTCAAACGATTTTCCTGTTAAGGTCTCGGTGTGTGTGTGTGTGTGTGTATGTGTGTGATAAATTTTCCTCACGTTTATTTATTTATTTGTATTTTTCTTTTTTCGTTTTGCCACAGTTTATTGATATATCTATGATTTATATTCAAATAATTTATTCAATACTTTTCCAATTTATCTAATAGTTTTTGTGTGTGGAAATTCAATTGATTGAATTTGATTACACCATTTTCTTTTTTTCCCGCCAAATATTTTTTTTATCGGTGTTTATTTATACCCAAAATCGGATCTATCGCGTTATCGATAAGCGTTATATACATATATATACATAGAGCGCTAATATGTCGATTATTTTTCATTTTTTTAATGCTGTGTATTGGGTAATAAGTTTAAATTGATTGAAAATTATGTGTTTTTCTACCGAGAGAGATATGATGATACAGATTTTGTATTTTTATATTTTATTTAATCGGTTTTCTGATGGAATTTAATTTTGGGTTAGATGTAACGACGTAATAAAAAAATGTTATGTATTTTTCGTCGGGGAAAATTTATGGCAATATTTTTGTTTATGTTACAAACAGCTTGAAAAATTGAATTTTTATGTAATGTTTGTTTTAAGTTGAATAGTTGTTGAGTGAGGATAATTGAATAGTATTTCACGGTTAATGATGTATTTAAATGTTTTCGGCCTAACTTGGTATGATGTTTATGGCCTAATTTGGCATGACCTCTAGTAAGCCTTCGAATAATATTTCATTCGATGATGATTGTCAAGACACTTCAATTTAGTTTTTTTATATTTGGCCTTGGGGCCGTATTCTTGAAATCGGTGGAAATGTTTCCAATCGGAATACAATTTGCTTTGATATTTTCCATATTATTCGGATTTTTCGTCGGCTATTTTAATCATTTATTTAAGGCCCCTGGTTCAGTAACTTGGTTTAAGAATATTTATATACCCCAATAGAACCACTGCCCAATTTTGGTTAAAAACCGGGAATACAATTTATGAGTTTAGTTTTACCTTTGTTTCACATACGTATACTAGACATAAATATTAATTATTCCGCAGTTTGTATCAAACAATTATATGATTTAATGTTTTATTTTTAGTAGATAAATAAAACAAGTGTAAAACTCATAACTTTTATTACCAATTTTGACGAAAATTCGGCCCCAGCAGTTCTATTCTTGCTTTCCTATAGGAAAAAGGAATTAGGAAAAATATTTTCATAGTATATTTTTGTCGCAAACTTTTTTTTTCTGGCATACTACGGTAAACAGTTTTTGTACATGTACATTTTTTCAAAAATAAAATTAAATTGAGAAAATTTCTCCTATCCAATTTCGATACGGAAAATAATTCCTAAATTTTAAAAATTTAGATCTACATAATTTCTCAGTAGGCCAGAAAATGATATTTTTGACAAAAAAGCTATGTAAATATTTTTCCTAATTCCTACTTTTTACACTATTTGCAGAGCCTCCTAAATATAAGAGCCGTAAGATTCCGCCATTTTTTTCCATGTGCTTTCCATAGAGGGGAAGCTTTTTGTACTTTTTCTTATCAACTAGTGTATTTTAGTATTTTTTTAGAAGCTTTTTGTATATAAAAACATAAATTCTTTGTTTGAATTTGCAATGTGAATGGTTAATTCAATATTCAGGAAAAGCATATTTTAATATTGATTCATATTATGTTGAGTTAACGCAAAAACATTTAAATTAGTCTAACACGATTTTTTTTTGTAGAAACAAGAATTTGTTTATGTGTATGTACAGAAAATTAGAAATTAGTATAGAGTTTTCCATAAAAAAGTTTAGCATTATTTTTCCAAAACACACTTTCGTTAAAAAAGGCTTTTGGAGTAGCAATGTAATATGGGGATTATTGTGTTTTGGATTCTATTTCAACATTGTTGATGACAAACTTCAAAAACTGTTTTTTCGTTACTTGTTAAAAATTTGATATTTCATCGCAATAATTTCGCAGCCTATATTGTTTCATCCTGTAGTATAAACAAAACAGAGCTTCACCAAATAAAAATATTGTAATTTGATAAAGCTTTTCGCAATTACTAAACCAGTTAAAAGATGTTGCGATGTTACGGTTGTAACGGGCGTGTCTTATAGCAGGCACCTCGCTGTTTAAACAAGTTCAAAGTACGACTTGGTGCTTTTAGATTTTGTATCCGTATATGAGCCAACCATGCAAAAAGTGGGTAGAGCCACGGGCCATTTACATATCCACAAAAACCATTAAGTTATTAACAATATACAAAGGCCTTGGGTTATTTTATTGAATTCCACACAACAACGATCCCAGAAAACGTACACGAACGATGCTATAAAAATGAAACATGAAACATGCATAGCCTTTCAAGACCAGTAGAGCTGCATAATCTATTGAACCAGCCGGGAATTACTACAATGTATACGAACTGTCTGTCATACACCTTAGCCGAGGGCCTTTAGCATCAAAAATCCTCAATAAATCCATTGTATTAACAAATTAACGGCAGGTGCCGTTCACCGATATGAACGTCGTGGAAAATAATAAATTTACCGGCGATAATGGTAAAATATTTCGAGCATTTTTGCAACTGAGCCTATATTTCGTTGGAGTAATGCTCATACGAGATACATGCAACTATAAATATTATTTGTGTCTACTCGTATGAGCCAATTATGAAGAAATATACAAACAGCTTTTAAGAGTCGATTACGTGATACTTTAACCGATGTACATCAATCCTTACTGCACAAATAGACTATACGAAGGTAGAAGATACACTTATAGACTTAGTTACACGAGTTCGTATACATTGTAGAAATTCCCGCCTGGATTGGATCGAAATAAAAAAAAAAACAAAAATTTGGAAAAATTGTGACATTTTTCTATTATTGTTTTACAGCGCACAGCAACTATGATGGTGAATATTTTACGACGAAAAGTTTTATTTATGCCAACCGAATAATAAATAAAATTTATAATTGTTTTGAGTTTTATTAATTATGTTAAATTATTGTATTAAAGATTTCGCGCTTAACTTACAATAATAATGGTTTATTTTCGTATTTTACGCTTTTCTGTAATTTCAAGTAAATTTATTACAGAGACATCTGTAAACGGATTTTCACAGAAAGCTCGGTTTTGCAATCGGATAAAATTTAAGTTTTTTACGTTTTGTTCTGTTTTGTAATAAAATTTAATTAAGAAAATCATGACATCGTTGATTTTTTGTGTACAAAAATAATTTTCGTAAATAGATTTTGATGTAAAAATTTTATTATATGAATAATATTATTGTTTCTACATGGTGATTCATAAAATTTCGTTTCAGCTCACGTTTTCTCTTTAATTTTGTTATAAATGGGGAATGTTTAGATTGCTATTAAGTGCATCAAAAAGTTTCCAATTACCACGGTTTCTTATAGTAATTCAATAAAAGCTTCCCCTCTACTAAAAGCTCTCCTTTTAATATTACGGCTCTTCAAAGTCATAGATGGCTCTGCTATTTGCCGTAGGCGCTTGGCGAGACACACTTATAGCAATTTCTTTCCAAAAAAAAATTGATTTATAAATCAAAAAAATTGATTTGAAATCAAAAAATTTTGATCGAAATACCCTTGCACGTTCTTTTCAACTAAAAAAATTGATTTTTTTTTGATCGCATTCAATTTTGAAAAATCTGAATATTTCGTTAGATTTATTTTTGACGTTTACAAACACATAAATAAGTTCACGTCAAAAATATAAACATAAACACTTCAAAAAATATAAACGTAAACATTATAACTTTTTTACTAGTTCGCCGTGAGAATTTGACATACGAAATAATTTTATTTTTCGAAATAATTTTATTGTTTCGTTTTCATTGTGTTAAAATAATTGTATTGACAAAAAATTGTGTTGATAATTTGTTGACAATAAACTGTCAATATAAAATTTTGAAAATTGAATGTCAATTTATCACAGATACACTACCAAAAAAAAATCAATCGTGTATCGTGTTCTTTGACATAAAAAAAAATCAATTTATTGTTTATTTTTGAAAAGAAGTTGCTATTACACTTAATAAACACTTTTAATGAGCCACTTGTTTTTATATTTCGCAAAAAAATTAGATTTTTGAATATTTTAATTAATTAATTTTCTCAAAAAGTTTAAAAAATAGCTCCATCGATTTTGACTTGTTAGGTCATCATCAGGAGTATCTACATTTGGCGGGATGATGCAACATGTTTCCACATCGATTGGAGGTTAGAACAAAACGTGGACCGGATATCTATATCGACCATGTATTTAATGGTTAAGGAGGTTTAATAATAAGCAGGTTAAATGGAATTCAAATGGAATAGGAATGGAATGATCATGAAAACGACAAGATTTTTAAACATCGATTAAAACTGTAAAATTTGTCATACTGGATGAGTGGTAATAATCATAGTGGGTTGGTAAATGTGACTTAGGATAAACAATAGTACATGAAATGTACTCGGTGAAAAACGCTCGGTAACGAAAAATGTTTGTTTTTGGTGTTTTCTTATGAAATATTAAAGCCAACTTTGTTAATTTTTCAAAATATTTTTATTTGCTCTTCGGATTGTTTTGGAACTATCACAGGTTTACAGTAGGCCAACGTTGGGTGAAAAAGCAAAGTAATTATCCAATTGACCAACAGAGAGGATTGCCTCCTCCTCGTGGAGTGGGTATGTGTTTTATCACCAATACTGTTTCTGATTATTTTAGGTAGTGTGATGAAGCAAACCAATATCGATGCACCGAATGAATACAATGGCACTATTCCAAAAATTAAACGATTTCGACTTCACTGACCACAACTGTCTAATTGTCACAACTTTTGCTGATATGAAATTGAAACTTGAGTCATTGATTTATAATGTAGAACAAGTCAGACTGATGTTGAATCTGAATATGTAAAGCCAAACTGCTGTGAATAATAACCAAGCACTAACTCCACAATATTAAAGTTGGCTGAAACCTAAGTCACAATTCTCAAATGCACTCAGCTGCTCTGTCAAACTGCATAATCTTGAACCAGGACAAGGAAGAAAACTGATCTACATTTAAAGATCTACAGTTAACCCTCATGTGAGTGAAGAAAAAATATCTTAATTTGAGTGACTAAGGTACCCGGGTACCCTACATGCAGTTTTTCTTAAATCTATTTTTTTTTTAAATTTTTTTTTGCAATTTCGAAATCTATAACGGATTTTGCTAAAATTACATAAATTGAAAACTATTTTGCATTAGCTGCAACATGTCAGTTTTCGAAGAACATTCTGTAAAAAAACGTAAATAATCCAACATATCACATCAGTGAAAAAAATGATCGATAATAATAAAAAAATGTTGGTTAGTTTTTTTGAAATAAATAAAATTATAAACATAAATTAAATGAAATAAATAAACAGAAATACAAACAATGAAATACAACGACATATAACACAAAAATATAAAATATTTGCATATTATTTCTTTCAAATATAGTGTAAAATATATAAAGGTACCCGGGTACCTTTGTTACTCTAATACTATAGACACATTACTGGTTTCATAACTATGGTTTCGAGTTAACCATGGTTTCGTTGTAATGTGTCACCCCTAACCATGGTTTGCAACTCGGTTTAAACATAGTTTCGGAATGAGATATTTTTTCTCATCTCGATGCATTTTTATGCTCCCAACGCCGAATACATCAAAAATGGAGATTCCGGACACTAATAATTTACCAAGCAAAACTAGTTTCCTTTGAGTTTTCTATTTGTCATTGAGATATTTGGTTGGCGGGAACAATTTTTTCTCTGTTCTGTCAATATAAAAGTCATTTCTGACAATTTAAAAGTCAATTAAATGTCAATCTTGGCATTTTTGTCAATGCCTACTCCATTACTATTTAAAACCAAACGAGAAGACAAAAGAAATTGTAGTGTGTCTTGAGTTTTCATCCCGCAAACCATAGTTTCATAATCCTAGTTACGAAACCAGATATGTGTCTATGGTATAATTCGTACAACTAAACTACTTTTTGCTCTCACGTGCGTCCAAGTTGTAAAATTTCTTATTTTTAAGTGTGATCGTAATCTATCAATTGAACTAGAAGTTCTCATAAAATTAAAACTTTTTATTATAACTGGAACATACAAAGCTGAACGTTTAAAAATGCAAAAGGTACCCGGGCACCTTGTCACTCACATAAGGGTTAAGCATCCAGCACCGAGATACCTTGAAAGCTAGACAACTACAAACAAAATGAATGCTATTATCGTCCTCTTCAAGGCAGTCGTTGCTAATGGAGATTAAAAACGCCGTATAACGCGGCAGAAAACGAGCAAATCTCTAATCTCTAGTTTTTCTTCACAGTCGGTGCATGACCAATGAATTCCAGAAGGAACCCGCTTTAGGTAAAGCATCAGCTATCACATTTCCCTCAACATCACAATGAGCTGGACCCCACATAACATTGACTCTATTGCTGAGGCAAAGAAGGCTTATAAATTTTTACAATCCTTGGCCAGTTTGGAAGTGGTCGATTCGGTAAAGAATTGAACACAGATTTACTATCTGTATAAAGAATAATATTTACGCCTGAAACAGCAAGAGAACTATGGATGAGAAACACTAGCGACTCAGACACCAAATTGAAGTCTTGAGACATCCATGAGTCTCACAATGAATAAACTTCCGAGAAAGAATTATCAAAACAGAATTCTGGTAGCAATTTGTTATTGACCATATTCATTTCCAGTATAGATAAACTAAACAAAATGTAATGTGTTCTACACGTCAATGCACCGTAGTCGAAAAGTAGCGGAGCGAGCTGTGCCTAAGATGAACGTATGCAGTTGGATCAGAAACAAGATTGTCTGCAATGAAAGATTAGGAGTCGGAGATATATCATCGGTGATGGCACGGCAAGCCTCAGGATTTTCCAAATGCTCTTCTACATCGTCAAAGATGGCAGTGGTTTTTGAACTGTGCTTTCAAGGTGAAATTTCCTAGAAAGTTTACTGCCTAAAGTAACACGAAGATGTTTTACGAGGTCTGATCTGGCAATCGTTCCCCCAAAAACATATGGAGCAGAGAGTTCGCCAATACATTAAACTAGTTTTAGATGCATTAACGTGAAAGCCCTTCTTAAGGCCCCACATTTCTACAAGAAGAGCGCGGTGCAATAAGTCAGATAGTACTCGTACATTAAGGTGTTAACCCACAACCAAAACCACAAACTTATTAATATAGCTCCAAAACCCAGATTGTTGCCGTTTAACATAAATAATTCATCAATGACTACTAACCACAAGAGATGGAAAAATATTCTTGGGGCAACCGCCGGAAACTTTAACAGAAAGAGAAAGAGAATTCATCCCAGCCACAGCAATGCGAGACCTAAACTTGGATCCAATCAATGTAACGTTGGTT
The DNA here is from genome assembly GCA_947310385.1 of Nephrotoma appendiculata. Lineage (NCBI taxonomy): Eukaryota > Metazoa > Arthropoda > Insecta > Diptera > Tipulidae > Nephrotoma > Nephrotoma appendiculata. The sequence goes on along the minus strand of OX371223.1, from coordinate 179,195,406 downwards.
TGGTCAGTGTCAAAATTTGTGGAGGCCTCAGTGACGCAATATCTAGGATATAAAAAACTCCTTAATACTAAGCGACATTTAATCCTTATAATTATTTGATACAGTTTCATTCATACGATTTTTCAACTTTGTAAACATGTTGAGTGCTACTGATTGGGAAACTAGGTAAGTGACGGTTTTTAATATATCTGTCAAAAATTCATTCCAAAGCTTTAAGGAAAGTTGAAGAAAGACATTATTTGGACGATAATAGAGCAACATGATTTGGGGTCGGTATAATGCAATTAACCCACTCTCGGAATAAAAAAACTATACTCCTGTCTTGTCCTAAGGTTAAGGAATAGTTTTAAGAGCAATAAATATTTGAAAGAAAAGAAATATAAGTGGCCTCGAATGAAAGGAAACCACAGCGTGGGTTCAGCAGGAAAAACTCCATCACAACCACCTGTGCCCTAATTCTCTAAAAATCAAGATAAATTGTAAAATGTAAAAGTGATAACTTTTACACACGAAAAAAGTTATCGTAGAAGTCTAGATTTATATTGGATATCGTGATGTTATAGTAAATTCGCATTCTCTAAATTTTTTTCAAGATAAAATGTAAAGTGGCAAGATAAGTTTATGTCAAAAAGTAACATAAGTAATTTATCGCGGAATAACTTTGCTTGAATGTGTAAAACGCTTTCGTTTGGATATTATTAATAATTAATTGCAATTTTTGATATTTCAGTTTATAATTTTATTTTGGAATTAAACAAGCCAAGTTCTAACAATTTAAATAACTGCGATACTTTACATAAACAAGTTATAAAATTCTTTCCATTTAGAATGTAAAAGTGGACTGTTATCGAAGGAATTAATATTCTTTTATTAAATCAAACATTTGCATATTTTAATCGATCGTATTCACTTTACCTATATTTTTGCTTAGGTTAGCTCCAGTATTTCCACAAAAACAATAAAACAAATAAATTTATTATTTATAATTTTATGTTTAAAATAGAGAATAAATAATGTACCTATTTATATTAGAAGAAAAAAACTTAAGAGGTAGAATATCCTAGAACGAGATGGTCTGTGGATTACAGAAAAAGCAATTTTATTTGGTCAATTTTCAAATATAAATGTCAAGTGTTTCAGGTGTCTGATTTGACAACATCTAAACTGGACCCGGTCTCCACATAGCAAGCAAAGCTTTCAACTTGGTGTGCACTTATTTATTTATTTATTTATTAACATTACAGTTTAGAATAAAACCGTACACGTAAAACGGAGAGCTTTCAAGCTCATTTGTTGTCAAATATGCAGTTTATTAAAATTCCAAATACATCCTTCATTTAATGGTTATCCCGTTAGTTTTTTGCTAATATGTGACACTTGCAATATTTTACTTGATTAGACATGCACAATTAAGAAAACTGACGAGCACAATAAATATGACGGCCTATAGAAAATCTAAATTAGTTAACAAATTTCAGTTTGTTGTTGATTAATATTTCATTTAAAGGCACTAGGATCTCCCAACAGTCTATCTATAAGATCTTACAATGCTTTAATTCTAAACTATTTATTAATCTTATGTTTTGAGAAATTAATAATTAGGACAAATTTCGAACAATAATGAACGAGTACAAAATTTAATTATATTATGCATTAAAACTAACTTTTAACTATAGCACTAAGGTCAAACAAGATGTATATTGCATAAAATCGAATTCTAAAGTGCAGGTAATTGATCAAAGTCTCACCTCCTACTCGTTACCGATCCTTAAGATTAACCCAAACATTTTACAAAGATTAAAAATTAACTCATGGTAAAAATCAAATCGTAACACTAAAACGCCCCTCCATAACTAGACCTACATCAAATACTAGAAATGATTCCGATTATCAAATTTTGGTAACTAGTGGAGTTCGAAAAACTTGCAGTGACTAACTAAATTTGAAATGAGTTTCGTTGCTTAAAACGCATAGTTTTTTGTAGTTTACTCGAAATTCTAAAATTCTAATAAGACAATCCCGAACTTTTCGAGATCCGGATGTGCAGAAAGAGCTAAATAGGGCATCAGAAAGAGCTAAATGGGTCTTCAACAACGAAATACACTGAAATTATGATCTGCTTAAGACAGATTCGATTGGATTTCAAAAACATATCTCAAATAATAATTACATAATAATGCGATTTTGTACTTAGTATAAAGAATAACCTTTAAACAGATTAGAATACACAACATTAACCAAAATTCAACGAATCGATCAATTGTAAACAAGACTTATATTGTACACGTATTTACCTTACGAAGTAAAGAATTTTTTGACTGTTGTAATGTTCTCGTGAAACATTTGGTTTCTTTTATAAGTCTATCTAACTGTATCTTGATTTGAATTTCCAATAACTCCCGACTCCGAATATTTTTCAATATGATTTTGAGGGCTATGTGTGATTCTAGATGGCTTTGATGTATATGCAACAATTTACGTTTCTAGAGATTATATTTTTTGAGTTATTAAGGATATAAAATAATTAATATTTCGTTTTGACGTTTAATGTTATCTTGCTCGCTTGCTGTCAATAGGTTTATCTTGGGTAAAAAAACTGTTTCGAGAATGCGATTTAAAAATGCCAAGATAATATATTGTATAAAATTTTCACCTGTAAAATTAGCCATACCACAACCCGTAACAACTTGAACTATAGATTGTGAACAGATGCTATTTAGAGTAACTTATATCCATAAGAATAATGTTGAAATTTAAATGGGAACGTTAGTTATAGGCCCTCAAAGTCTAAATATGAACCTACATACATCATAAGAGTGTGTTAAGTTTTGACATTTAGTTATCGTAACCGTATTAAATTTTATCTTGGAGTGCAATTACAGAATGCAAATATTGTAAAAAAGCAAGATAAATTATCGTTTACACGTTTACAAATTATCTTACTTCTTAGAGAATTAGGGCACTGATATATAAGGTGCGAAGGAGACTAAACGCAAACGCAAAATGTTGGAATTAAGAAGCCTACAGGCAAAGTCTCAATCAGACGGATTAACAGTATCATTAGTTCGCTCGGAAATAAATAACAAAATCAGGTTTGATAACATCCGAATTTATTTTCATTGAGAAAAGTCATGGATCGTGGCTACATTTGCCGTGTTTCTTGACGCTCATTGATCCGGATCGGTTCAAATTTTATATGGAAATCATGATCCAAATTTTGTTTTAGTTCACAAATTTTGATTTTAAATCTATAGCAAGCGCCTCTGTGTTGTTTCATGAAACTTGAACTGAACTGGATCAGATCATGCGTCAAGAAACACAGCTATTGATTCCACTCGTATAGCAAGCGCTGCGAACTACTGAAGAAGTCGAATATTTTTGCAGTGAAAGTTCGACGCGTGCTGATTAAACCATAGAATTAAATTCAATTAATAGAATGAATGTAAGCAGCTGCCACGTGAAACAAATTCGGAGGGTAAAAGAGAAAGCATATAAATCAACGGGTCGTATTTAGAATTTGTTCGATCGAAATTAAAAACTGCAAAAATTCAATTTTATTTTTATTCCAAAATAGTAGGCATTAATTGTTTTTGTTTTCGGTAAAAAATTGTACTTATATTGATTTCTAAATTAAAATATGGATAATTTTATCATAAATCACTTTCCTTTTAACATAATTTACATTTTATTTTATACAAACACTTATAGATGGTAAGAAATTTCTTTCCGAAATTTTCGAGGCGCAGTTTGGCAGCATTTCACAAGACACTTCATTTCAATGTTTCAATGTTCAAAGTTTTCAATATTTATTAACAAACGATGCACTAATACACGATCCCCTAACTGTTTTATAATATTTTATTTATTTTAATTAATAATATCAAGATTATTTAAGAACACAATATTTAGCGCGTCATTTTTTACAAAAACAAAAAATTATTTGGTTGGCTTTTTCTTTCTCATATGAGACATGTAAGATATGCATTTTTTATACAACCATCCTGCTCTGACGTGTGACAGATGAAATAGCAAATTGTATATGGGTAAAATCTTATCACCCATTCTAAGTATGTGCAATGCAGTGGTAAATAAATCAGACGTGTAAAGACCACTCCATCGGACAGTGATTAGCGGTTTTGAAGTAGGATGGAGAAATCAATTTTCCGTATCGTGAGATGGTTGGTAGCTTAACCTATTTGCCCGTAGCGGCTCATACGAAAATCCAAAATTCCACAAAAGGACCAAGCACATATAGACGTACGATATCATTTCATCAAAGAAAGGTATGAGGATGGGAATTTGAATTTGTATTATGTGGCAATGGATGAATAGGCGGCCGAAATAATGACCAAAGCGTTACCAAAAGCTAAACATAAATTTTTTGCAAATTGATAGGGCGTATGCTAACGAACACTAAATTGTTTGAAATAAGTTTCTTTTTTTAAATATTGTGTAGTTTATTAACGAGTTTGTTGTCATTTTTAAAAAGTAACTTGTTATTAAAAGTGGGAGTATTGCAATTAATGAACGCAAACTCTGGTGTAATTTACTTAAAATTGTTACAGGTTTGACACATTGTGGTTATGAAAGTGTGCACCGTGGATTTGGCCGATGTACTTAATTGTAAAAGTCTAGTTGTATTTTTGACAGCGACACACTGAAATTATTTTCTTTGTGAAAAATAAAATTTTGTTTTACACAAGACAGCATTTAGTTTATTCGTCCCACTGCGTAATGGACTGAAGGTTGGAAAGTTAACAGCATTAACGTTAATTCAAAAGTTAATTATAAAGTATGAATAGTTTATACTGAAATACGTTACTAACAGATTTGGCAATGTTAAACACAATACATACTTGTATATCCACAAATAATATTTTCAAGAGTATAGATATTTTGTGTAAATTACTGTATATTTAGCTACCACTCAAACTAAAATTAACGTAATATTTACTAGTAATAAATTCAAGTAAATTCTTGTGTAAGCCTGGAGTTATCAAATATTATAAGAATTATCCGCCCATTGGAGTTTACCGTATACCATAATAAACTAGGATTTAAATATGCAATTATTTTTCTGTGTACACACAATACAAATTGTAAAAGAAAAAAGTGTTTTCCACCACAACTACCTCAAAAGTTGAAGCTCAAATTCTTATTCCTTCCATAAGTTTAAACAACCATATTTATTTTTTAGACGTTGTAAAAAAATATTTTTTATGTATAAATTTTGTATTATAAATTCACGTTTTTATTAAATTTATGTATTTACTTATTTTTGCCGTACACCAACCACACACTTACACACAAAAAGTGAAAAACGAGAAAAATTAAAAATGAAACTTAGGGAAAAACTACAAGAAAAGCATAATAGTAATAATAATATAGAGACAACAACAACGGCGCTAACATAAAAAAAACATATACCAGCGTATATACTAGTATATGTATATGAGTACAAACTGTATACGAGCATTATGTATTATAGACGACTATATGTTAATGTATTGAATTTCTTTTGACAACAAAGTAAATTTTTTGCTCGGGTTTTTTATATGTTGTGTCGTGTTTTCTAACCCAAAACGAAGACAAAGATGACGCAAAAAAATATGTAGAAAAGAAAATGTAGAACAAAAAAAAAATAAAATGACAACATTAATTTTATATAGACAACAAAAAACTAGACGAGTTTTTATAAATGAAAATTTATTCCGAGCTTTATGAGACACATCAAAAGCTAGCACATATTAAATTATTTTTGGAAAATATGACAGCAAAGACTGGGAGGTGAATGATTTATTTAAATATTCGCATACTAAATTCAATTAAGAACTTTACGGCGGCATCATCATAATCGAGAATTTAAGTGTTTCAAAACTAGTTGGCAAAAATTTAATTAAACTATGAGCTATAATACCTCAGGGGCACCCAATTCCAAAATTTGATCACAATTTTGAAAAGCACGTTGAGTTCTTGTTTGGCCGGCGACTAAGATCAGTCGAACATACAAAATGCAGCAAATAAAATAAAAATTTTATTTTATTTTGCGGCGTAGTAGTAGTAGCCGGTAAGACCAGTTATTCGTTAGACCAGTTCGTAAACCACATCATCGTATTAACGATTTTATTGGATCTCAAACAATTCTCTTGTGAACATATTTTACAGATCATCGAAATAACATTAATCGACAGTAGATTTTGAAATGTCATGAGGTGCATAATTTATTTAAATAAAATAGAATTGCTGTAATAATTCGAGTTCATAAAACTAAGCACCAATTCATCCCAGCAATTACGGGATAAGATCCAGATTTTGAGAAGTCCAACCGAAAGCATTGAAAACGAGTTCCTATGGAGACTGCAGAGCGCCCAGGAAAAGGATGCTGAAACAGACGGGATAGATAAACAATAATAGATCGCGACAATTATCACCGATGCCTGAATCATCAGGGATTGCGCTAGTTATTTGAACAATGAGCGGAAAATCCTGCCTTGCGAAATAAGAAAATGAGGAATTCGCAGCGATGGATCAAAAGGAAACCATATCAGTACAGCTGCCCACTTCTTAACAAAATCCAGCGACATGTGAGATATAATCGATACACTCTCGCTTCAACTGAAAGGTATGGATACTAAATTCTAGATGCACTTGTAATTGAGTAATTGGGTAGCAAATCCAAGATTTTGGTTCCCGAAGAAGATAATTTTTCCCGACGAAGCTGCTTTTACTATACGGATGTATAAGTTTACACAAGTCACATTTCATGTCATCAAGCAATCCCCATTTAAAAATTGTAAACAATTATCAACATAAATTCACAGTGAATGGATGGTGCGATATTTTTGGAGATGAATTACTAGAACCAATGATACTTCTAGATAGATTAGATGGTCCAAAATATTTAAACCATACAAACCATAAACCATAAGTTCCATTTATATATTTGCGATGCATGATGAGGCTCCACAACGTTTTGCAAGAACTGTACAATCACACTTAAATACTTTGGTCCAAGGCAGTAGATTGGCAGCGGGAGACCTATACAGTGGCCGCTAAGAACACTGGATCTAAAGATTTTAACCATCAAGTTTATTCTTCATCTGTCCCAAATAAAGAAACTTTATTTACTAGAATATATATGATGCCTGTAACGAAATCAAACGAGACAGAAACGTTTTTGTAAAAGTTCGCAATTCGTTTTTGAACAGCTGTTTGAAATCAGAATTCGAAAATTTTTGTTTAAATTTGAAATACTTTTAATCAACTCTTAATCAACTTTTTAATGAAATTAGTACGTGAAAATAAAATTGGTTATTTCTCAAGATATTGAAGTATCTTTAATACAAGGTGCTGGGTTGGAAGGCTCCTCTTTCTCTATATTTATTTTCTTAACGTGAGGAGTAATAGAAGACCTCATCTCCGTTTTGATCAAGGAATCCAATAGTACCATTCGTGTGAGCTACTTTAGGGACACCCTTTATAGATATACCTAGTAAACAATTTTAAGTTACTGAAAAGTGGAATTAAAAATAACAACTAAACAATAAACTTCAAAAAATTCATATCTAGCTTTATATGAAACGTTTGGATTCTGTATAAAAACTTGGTCGTACATTCAAAATCAATCAATCAATATAAATGCTATATTTATTACAATAATCCACCAAGTTAAATTGACTACGTTTTAATTTATTTATTTTATTTTTATTTATTTATTTAAAGAAATCTATTTTATAATATACATGTACGATTTCACATTATTTACATTTATAGTTTGAACAGAAACTATGCTAAAACAACAAAAAACTTTAAAACAGAAAAAAAAATATAAACCAACTTTTGGTTTAAACAATTAAAAATTTAAAAAATACTCTTTAAGGATATTTTTAAAGTTGTCCTTAGATAAATTGAAGTCAAATATGTCGTCGATTAAGTTGAAAGATTTAGACATCCTATTAATGGGGTTGTTTTCTCCATAGTTATTAGAATGGTGTTCAAGTGCCAAAAATTCATGGTTTCGAAATGTTCTGCATGGCACGTGAATTGATATGTTTTCCAAGATGAAAGCTGAATCAACGTAACCAAGCAAAACATTATGAATAAAAGCGGCGCCCAAGAGAAGTCGTCTATTTTCAAGCGTGCATATTTTGTAATCCGTCCATCTTGTTGTGTGTGGAGGTAAGCGAGCCACATTTTCATGGAATGGTAAGTTGTGGTCGTAATCCCAGTCACTTTTCTTTAACAAAAAAATCAGGAACTTCTTTTGAATGCTTTCAATTCTTTTTATGTGCACAGCATAGTATGGATTCCAGACCGTTACAGCGTATTCCAGATGAGATCGAACATAAGCGAAATAGAGTGAACATAAGGTTAAAATATCCTTAAATTTACCTGTCCATCTTTTAACAAATCCGAACCTGGCATTCGCTTTCGCAATACAATTTTCAATATGCCTATTGAAACTGGCGTTTTCAACAAATGTAACACCTAAGTCTATAATCTCATTGACTCTTTGCAGTACTTCGTTGTTGACTTTGTATGAAGTAATTACTGGATTTATTTTACGATGGAAGGAAATGATTTTGCATTTCTTAATATTTAACTATAGTGAGTTTCGATCACACCACTCACTTAATCTATCTAAGCCTTCTTGAAGTTTCCCAATATCTAACAGTCCATTAATAGTACGAACAATTTTCACATCATCTGCAAATATGAGCACGTCTGAGTTTTTGATTGTCTCGCTTATTCGGTCTATGAAAACAATGAAAATCCAAGGCCCGAGGTGTGAAACCTTGGAGAACACCAGATGTAACTTTAATAACGTTTGATTCTCATTTCCCATTATTACAAATTGTCGTCGGTTTGATAGATATGATTTAAACCAATTTATGAAATCGAGAGAGAACCCAAAATTGAATAAACTCTGGAGTGCTTTATGATGACAGATAGAATCAAATGCTTTACTAAAATCCGTGTACGCTACATCAACTTGACGGTGTTTTTCTATCTAGTTAATTAGTTTACTGGTGAATTCAACTAGATTAGTCGATGTGGATCGGCCAGGCATAAACCCATGCTGGTTTATTGATATATGACGTGCAATTGTTGATTTAAAACTGTTACATAATACTAACTCAAATAATTTTGGAATTGATGATGTAGTTGATATTCCTCTGTAGCATGAGATATCATCACATTCACGTTTACCCGATTTAAAAATTGGAGTAATTTTTGAAATTTTCCATTTTTCGGGAAACACGCCGGTGCTTAAGGAATGATTGAATAGATAACATAATGGAATTGTTAAAATTTCAGCGTACTCCTTCAGAATAGAAGAGGGAATATCGTCAAGGCCGCAACCATTTTCAAACCCCCTTAAATCCGATAAAATGTTGTCCTCAAAAATAATAGGAGGAGTTATTGATGTGTTGTTGTTGCTGGGTTGTTCGTACAATCTACTAGTAACGCTTGGTCTATAGACTGATTGAAAAAATGACGCGAACATGTTAGCTATATCTTTGGCGTTTGAAGAGCAGGTATTGTTGTACGTCATATTAGCAGGGTATCCTTCAATTTCGCGTTTATTCCTAAAGTATTTCCAAAATTGTTTTGGATTTACTTTGATTTTGTCTTGAATTTGATTAAGATACGACCTGTATTTTGATTTGAAGTAAATTTCAAATTCATTACTATTGCTGTGTTTTAATATTGGAGCACTATCCGGCGCCGAAGGGAAATTTTCTACAGAAACTGTTGCAGCTATTATTCACTGGTGTCTCTACTAATCAAAAACTAAATTGTACTTAACTTCATTTCATTCAGTCAAATGACAGTTCTAAATTGCGAAATAAATAATAAATTAGATAAATTTAACAAAAATCTTTTATTAATATTTAGTTGTACACAGTAATAAATATAGTGAATAAGTGTAAAGGTTTAAAATTTAAGTGCTGTGCCTTCGTGATACATACTTATAAATATGTATAATGGTTACTCTAACGAAAGCCTCAACGTAATTAATATTCAAACGTCGTATTCAAAACACGGTTGCCCACAGTTGTAAACGAGCTAGATTTGATCATGAATTTCATTAAATATCCTAATTCTTTTTGTGTTTCTTTTGTAGAATGACGATGAAGATGAAAGACGCCGAAGTAGATCAGTGACCAGTACTATGAGTAGTGTAATTGTTTCGGTACTGGAAGATAATGAAGAGTTGAAAGTTTGTTTGCAACAGTTCATGAACAATGTAAGTCGTGATGTTTGAAGATCGATTGGCCAATCTTTCAAATTAATCTGTGCTTTATATATTCGTAGAATATCAATACAGATAACGCATTTCAAACTTAATCGTTACATTGACGTTGGTTACTCGTAAATATGAAAAAAAATGTATAAGTAGTTGGTGCCTCATTGGAAGCATCGAGTAAAATTTATGGTTACCGCGCCGCTATCGTGCGCAACGAAGTGATTTGAATATCTGGTAGTTTATCTCGTAAGAATGTCGGCGGTAAATGAAATGAGAATGAAGGGGAACCGAAAGGATAGTTCAATTGCTGAGGGTAGTAATGATGTGCAGGATCCAAAAGTTCCACCGTAACAAAATATAAAGGAACGATAAATGGTAAACTAGATAGGGTACCTTTCTTGAATCCCGTATTTGCCAATATAACATCGAATTTAAGCGATATAAATAGTTCGAATCAAGCTTTTCCAAATGCGCTGGAATCGAATAATTCGGAAATTTTATTTGATTGCGATAGTCCGTACTGGGACAATACACCAAATTAATTTTTACTCAATGAGGACGCCCGTTGAAAATGAGTAATTTTAGTTTATGACAAAAAGCTGGACGGCCCGGCCCGTTAAAATTATCACAATATTTACGGAATACAATATTAGTTATAAGCCATGCAACATGAATAAGTACGTATTTGGGTGGAAGCATCTAAGTAAGGAATCGCTCTATAATGATCTTTTTCATTTCAGAATGCTGCAATCAACCGCATGTGATAGTAACATAAATATAGATAACAACGATAGTGATAATGGATTTATGGGTGTGAAAATGTCGAAACGGTGTTGCGCTCATTCATATGATCAACCGTATGATCTATTATTTCGCATTTCCAAAGAATGAGGATTAGTAAGAAACTAAACTAAACAGTTGCGAGATGTTGAATCTCCACTTTTAACGTTCGAACTGGATGACGAACTCGAAGAGCGCCTTGAAGAAGATGAAAATGAAGATTCTCAAACTTCGACCCAAGCCGAATATTTTCTGGATGAACAGACGAAATTGATCAGTTTCCATGTCGTCTACGTGCAAATGAATTTTTCGGAAAGCAATTACTATTTTTCCACGAAGATGCTCACCTGATCGAACTAATAAATAGTGTTACCTCGAGCCGCAATCCAGTCCGACGATTAGTTACCACAACAAATATGTATACCATGCCTAAAAAAGGTTCATCAATGCGCGAAATGAACGATTTCGATGCGGTTCAGGAAAAACTAATGTACAGTTGAAATCGTTTTCCTATTAAGTTTGCCTTATTTTCACGATTTTATTATGTATTTTAAATCCATATAAATTTTACAATGAAATAAATTTAAATTAAATTATGCAATTAAAATTGATTTTTTATAGGGAATTATTATAGGGAATATTATTCTTCCACCGAAAAATTTTCTGTGAAAGTTTTTACTAAAACTAAGACCCAAACTCTTCTTTTGCTCCACTGATTGGCCCAAACTCATAATCGCAACGTCCATCGAACTGTAAAAAGCGATCATGGTGTTTCCATAATGATTTACAATGAGAGGCTATAATAAAGAAATAGGGGGTACAAAAAAATTCGTTCGGATTGTTTTGTTATAAGCAAACAAAACAATCCGAACGAATTTTTTTAAATATTAATATTAAAAATAGAAATAAAAATAATTAATTTAAAATATAGTTTATATATAATTTAATATATGTATAATTTAAAATAAAACATATTAAATCTTAAATTTAAATGTTTGCATTATACAATTATTTGATCCCAATTTTTTAATTTATGTAGTAGGAATAGGAAATAAAAAATAATTTAATTCAAGTAAAAATATAAAATATGTACATACATAACTAATCATCAAATGACATAACTAAGCAAACATCTAGATGCGCATTGATATCACCTTGCTGTGGTTGATTACAAAGTGGACACACGTTTCCATATCTGTATTATTCGATCTACTGGCAGCCGGTTGATTTATCGGCTCTTGATCATCGATCATAATTTGATTCGTAATTTGCTTATTTTTATAAAACGGCAATTTACTTGGTACATACTTTATATTTAACATGTTTCACTTCGACTGTAACGCCCAAGCAACCCTCGAGATGAGTTTCCAATCCATTACGGATCATTCGAGTTTAACACAGGGGGCATTGAATCATATTATTTTCCTTTACGCATATAACATCACTGTTCCGGGATGTTGATGTTGTTTGATACCGACGTAAAAGCGTATCCTCGCCAAATAAATCATCCATAACATTTTTATCGATTAATTCGTTGGTATCTCCTGTAATCGTGTCATCGAAGTCACCGTCGATTAAATCAATTTTATCATCATCTGTTTCTTCATCTTCACAATAATCGTTGGTACTATGTTTAATTTCCTACAGTAGATCGTCTTGCATTTCTTGAATCGTTTCTACCGTCTCTTGTGCTGCGCGTTCTCTCTTGTTCATTATCACTATCCAACAAATCGACAACCTGATATACTTCCTCCATTAAAATTAAATCATCATCGTAATTTTCTTCAACTAATTTTGGTCGCTCGTACTCGAAATCTGGTTAATTTGCGGAACTTTATCGCCAAATCGTTTCGACCATAACTCGCGAACTGTGTGATTAACATTATCATCTGGTTTAGCGACAGGTGAATCAGAAAGACTTCTACCTTTCCCAAAAAAAGGTTGAATTGCTGGGGATGATTTAGTAGAATGTGGAGTATCTTCACTAGTCGGCAAATCTGTAATACGAACTACATTGGTTAAGTTGCCATCCGGTCGATCAGAATAATTAGGATGTTTAGTTTCTGTACTAGTTTGGCTATTTTGGGTCGCGCTAGCTTGATTTGGCGGGAAAAATTTTCGTATGTCTCGCACATTATTTGCTTTAACTTCGCGCTGTCATAAAGAGAGAGTTCGTTGTGGAGCTTTTGTTTTAATGAATTTTGAGGTTCTTTAATTTTTTCAAAAGTTCCGCTGTACGAATCAACATGTGCTCTCACCAAGTATCGTGTGGCCCAGGAGCTCGATTATGAACCCGCTTAACATATCCATAAAATGGTTGATGTCTGGAGTGGAGTCGATTGTCTCCCAATCTGGATGCACTAAATTACGTGTGGTATTTAAACCATCTCTCTCGTGGTTGGCGCCATAACCGTCGTTCCTCTTTCATTTAAGTGACTTGTTCTTGTTCATGTTTTGTGATTGTGACACATTATTAATAGAATTTAATTCTTCAGATAATTTTAATGGTAATAAATAATCACTATCCATTTTACGTGAAATTTTATTTAACAAGACATTAACAAAAAAATTTCTATAGGCGTTCTATAGCGCTCATCGAAGTAAAAATACTTTTAAAATTAAAATGTATATAAATTAAAAATTATTTGAAATATGTATATTAAATTATTAAAAATATATTAATTTTTTTTTCTTTTTTTATAAATTTTTTTTTAAATACAAAATCATTTTTTTCTAAAACAATTTTGTATATTTCCTGCACTACAAAACAAAACAAAAAATTAACATACGTCAAAATTTGTAGAATGAATGAAGTTTGCTTTGATTTACGGGGTTGTACAAAACAAGGGAAATTTAAAGTTTCCCCCTGAAATGGATAGTGCTCCCGATAGCGGCTCCCGATAAATAAGTAGAGCAAGATATTTTTTTTATCGATTTTGACCTAAAAAGTTGAATGAAAAATCTTAGTTTAGAGTTAAATAAATTAATTATATGAAATAATAGCGCGCTAAATATAAGTTTTCACATAGAAAATTGGCTGCTCCGGATACAGCTATCGGGCGCTAATAAAAAAACACAGCATATGTCGTAGAAACGTAGTTTTGTCTTCTTCAACCCGCTTTTCAACATTTTGGCATACGCTTTCGACTTCCGATTTTTTAAGTTAACTAGTCTATCATCAAACCAATGAGGGTGAGCATTTTGTGGTTTACAGCACATAGGTACATACAGTTCGAAGCCTTGAAGCATGATGTCATTAAATTTGTCCACATTTTCGTTTATATCATTGCAATTGAGAGTTATTTGCCAGTTGATGGATTCAAGGTAACTTTGTAGCCCCACACGGTTAGTTTTTTTAAAGTTGTATTTCATTGGTTGTAGGTGTTCTGATCTCGCCATTTTAGTTAAGTCAAATACAATATCCAAAGATTTGTGATTGACATCATTTATGACAAAAGGTAATAGGGATTCAGATATTTTAAAGGTGTCAATGTCGTTGCTGAAGACAAGATCCAATAATCTACCACGATTATTAGCAATTGTGTTTATTTGGTTCAAATTATAACCAAGCATGGCGTCCACAAATAAAGATTCCGCATCTGTTGTTATATTGCAAGGTAAAATACAGTTTAGTTTTGGGTCCAAGTTCCAAGTTATATTTGGAAGATTAAAATCACCAAGGAGAAGAACTAAATCTGACGAGTTTGTTGTATTAATAACTTCATCAATCGCATTGATGCAAGTTGCATAATGATCACTATTTGATTGGGGTGGTATATATGCTGCGTAGATGATTAGATTGGTTTGGTTGATTTTGATTTTTACACCGATCTGTTCGACTCTCGATGGGGCTAAAGTTACTGGAGCATTCCAGAGTTTAGAATGTACTGCTATTAGTACGCCACCACCCGATTTCTTTGAACTAGTTTCAGGAGACCGGTCGCATCTATAAACAACGTAATCATGCCCAAAAAATTCGCTGCTCCTTATGTCGGGTTTTAATGAAGTTTCACAAATTACATAAATAAGGTAGTTTGATTTTAAAACGAAGTTGTAGAATTAAGATGCTTTGATGCCATTTTGTTTACGTTTTGATAGTAAATTGCACATTTCTCATATACCAATCTTTTCTTGTACTTTATGGGTTGATTTACCTTTTGAGTAATAGCAAAGATAAACATCTTATAAGTTTATCTTTGGTAATAGTATAAGTTCGAGCTTTCATTAAAAGAGAGTGAAGTCCATCAGAAGCCACCGGTGAAAAAGAAATGATTGTGTGTGTCTAGAGATTGCAACTATAGCATGCGGTACACTATCGAACAGCTCAAGAGGTTGTGAGTTGGTTCTTATACATATTACATTAGGTGAGGTTAAACCTTGTGCTTCATGGATCGTCAAGACTTTACTGGTTTCTGATATCTTAAGCTGAGAGATTAATTATTTATCAGCTCTGGTAAAAGTTAGATAGAAAGTGTTTTCTAACACAGGTAATGATGATAACGTTGGTGGCAGGTTTATAAATTCAGCCGAAGTTTCCACTGTGTTCATACTAGTGATGTTAGGGTAGTATTCTTTGAGAGCAGAAGTAGCATCAGCTGGGCATCTATACGTTACATTCAAGTATTCAGTCTTTGTTACGAAAGCACTTGCATCGGAAAACTTCATATTGACATGATGTAACCTGTCAATATATGGTTTTTGGTTTTTATCACCCAGAAAATATATTTTAGAACATTTACTTTTGATAACCACAAGTCCTAAATATCCAGCATGCACCATCATGTACTCATCAATAAAAACTTTATCGTAGGTCCGGTTACCATTTATTAGGTATGAGGCAATCGTTTTGTAGTTTAATTTGATGTTATTAAAGTTAGTGTTTTTCTGCTCGCAACGAGATGTTACTTTTAATTTAATATCAGCACAGTCAAATTTTGAACCGGAGGCAGGATGCACGGGAATTTTTAAAACATTATTACGATCGGTGATGTTAAATAGCACATTTATGACCCACTGTTGGTGTGAGGAATTTGGTGCAGTGCTTTCAACGTGCAGATGGTATACTGTATTTGTGTGAGTATTTACTTATTTACTAAATACGTCGTGTTTCAGTGAACGAAAAGGGAAGTATTGATTGGCCTTAAAAGGAAAATTTAACTTAGAAGTGTTTTTGTATTTTATAATTAGATAAAAGTTTTGTAATGAGCTACAAATAAAAACAAGACGAAGCCATTTTTCATTTACGAATTTATCAAATAAAACAATGACAATCCAGTTTTAATAATAAACAACAATATTCACAATTTAAAAATGTATTTGAAAAACGGAGCGGATATGAATTTTTGGTTAGAAATTTGTTGCTAAGTTGGCACTCCATCTTAACGTGAAGTTTGAGCGCGATTTGTCTTTTAGTTTGTTTACAATACTTTATTTTATCAGTTCATCTCAAGTGCGTTCTGTGATTTTTAATAATGAATAGAAATACAAAGAATTTGTCGACTTTATCGGAAACAATAGTGTATATGAGTGGTTCAGTGGTACTCTGGTCGGCCTCACCTGAAGTTAACATCAATAAAGTGAAAGAAATGGTGACTTAAGATCATCATTTAGGTTTGAGAGAGATAGCTCCTGAACTTTCTGTGTCTCGCACGAATCAGTTCGTACCATTGTACACGATTATTTGGGCATGAAACGCGTTGCCGCTCGACTAGTTCCAAAAGATCTGAATTGTCTTCGTCGCTGAGGACATGCTAGAACGAGTTAACTACGACGCCACGTTCGAAAAACAAATTATAACTGGCGATGAGATATAGGTGTAGCATGCAAACCAGTCAACAAGCTTCGGAATGGCGCCTTCCGACTGACACGAAACCGAAAAAACCACGTCAAACTCGATCAAAAGTCAAGATAATGTTCACTATCTTCTTTCTTTAACGCAATGTTGTGCGCTCAGAATTCTTGCCAGAAGCTTAGAAGAAAAATAAAGGATATGAGGAAATTCGTCAAAAAGGCCAGGTTTGTGGAAAGAAAACTCTTAGATTTTGCACCACGACAATGCACCATCTCACAAGGCAATCATTGTAATCGAATTTCTAGCCAAAAACTCAACAAATATCATCGAACAACCAACGGATTCACCTGATATGGCTCCGGCTGACTTTTCTGTTTCCAAAACTCAAATTACTTCTTCGAGGCACTAGTTTTCAGTCTATAGAAGACATAAAAGAGAAATCGCGGCGAGAACTGAAATCTATTCCGGAAAATCTGTTTGAAAAATGTATTGATGATTGGATTATTCGTTGGCATAAGTGTATTATTTCATAAGTGTATAAACTTGAATAAATAATAAATATTTTGTGTTTTATTGACCAATCCCTTTTACTTCGTGGCAGAATGTGTATCGCAACACATGTCTGTAAATTTAGCCCGAAAAAAATCCCGAAGAAATGCGATGGCAACACTATAAAACAAATATCACGACATTTTTCAGTGTCATCCCGAGCTAGTTTTGAGTGTCATCCCAAAATAATTTTACTATCATGACATCTTTACTATCACGATATTTTTTTTTTTTTTGTTATCCCGAAAAAGAATTCTAATACAGAAAATTTCAGTAAACAAATAGCGACAGGTGTTCGAACCATCCCGAAACCAAAAAAAAATATTGAAGCGCACAAATTTATATCACGAGAAATTAATTTAATAACAAACAATTTACTAGCGTTGTTAATCCAAAAACGCAAAACCAAGCACTCTGGTTATTAGTAAGAAAACAATTATTGTCGATCGAGTCCATGAGTCAGATTTTAGATATAGTCGTGTGAAGTCGTAGTAGATATTAATTAACAGAGCAAGGTTGGTATGGAATTTGTAGAGGAAGGATCCACCTTTCAAACGCCAAAATTGTGAATCGAGTCTAAAATTTGACTCATTGATTCACAATTTTGACGTTTGAAAGGTGGATCCTTCCTCTACAAACTCCAAACCAACCTTGCTCTGTTAATTATTATCTACTACGACTTCACACGACTATATATCTAAAATTTGACTCATAGACTCGATTTACGTATTTGGCGTTTGAAAGGTGGATTCTTCCTCTACAAATTCCATACCAACCTTGCTCTGTTAATTATTATTTATTACGACTTCACACAGCTATATCTAAAGTTTAACTTGTAATATCTTCTTGTCATTTTACAAAAATAAAATAGTTCTAGTTTAGTTCAGAGAATTGTTGTTTTTCTAATATTAATCTTTTTTTATATTTTATTTATTTTGATTAATTTTGATTATATCGATGTAAATTATTTTACTGTAATTTTTTTGAGATGATATAAAAATTTATCACTACTTTAATATTACAAAACTATATAATAATTTACTATACATTATAGCTAATCTCGTGATATATTTATTTTATATGCAGCAATATTAATTATATATATTTGACTATCAGGATAGTATTAAATATTCTGTAAATATTTAATAGTCTTGCCAAATTTAACTATAATGGTTTTTCGGGATAATTGTTCGCGCTAACTTCCCAGAGGTTCGCAACACACTGTGTTGTTGTATAGTTTGTGGATATAATGTGCTAATCCGCATAAAGTAGATCACCTTTTGTTGATTCTTGCAACAAGACCCGAAAAAGTGCGACTATGCTGCACTTTCTAACTTTGTCGACATGAAATTTTGTGCAATATGGGCGCTTAGTAAATTCGCATCCGGCGGGTTTTATTTTGACTAATTCCAACTAATTACAGCATAGGAATACCTTTTATGTGTGATAAATTCTTTCGGCATTTTAGAGCTACAGAGTTTTTTCGAATTTAACGATATTATGACGATATTATAAATTAATTAATTTTACGTTACTATACTAGAACATATTTTACTTATAGTTGATGGTTTAGCTTTAGGGTACCGCGATAAAAATTTTGAGAATTTATTAGGTTGTGTTTATTTTCCTCAATTTGAGGAAAATACATACATTCTAGTGCACTGTACTATTTATCTTTTTGTTACCGGTACAGTATGGTAAATAAATGATTACTTGTTTCATTATAAACTAGATTTTATAAATTCTTATACACAAAATTAATATATTAAATATTTTGTTTAATCGAAAAATGTTTAATTATGATGATGTCACATGATAATATGTATATTTAAAGTAGGTATAAAGATAATTTGACAAATATAAAAAAAAGTGTTGATGATGTGACAAATAAATATAATATACATAATACAGTTCTCTCAATATAAGTTCAAATATTCAGTCATTTTAGAATCTTCATTTTTAAGAACGCTTATCAAATTGTATATCAATTAAAAATTATAATTGCAACTTAACACCAGTCGCATCCTTGTAGATTGCTATTCAAAAGGAAGAATATGAACAAGATAAAGCGCAGACAACAAATTTGCTGGTTTTATTTTTCGAAAAAATTCTATATAACGGAAAAATTCAATATAAACCAAATTAATTTAATTAAAAACACTTAACTACACAAAACATATAAATTTATCAACGTCTTAATAAACAAGCAGCAAAATTCAACTTAGTATATACGAGTATGTACAGCGTGCTATGTATAGAGACAACAACCATAATATAACAACAACAACAACGCACACACTCAGAACAAACAAAAAATCTTTTGAACACATTTATCACTTTATAAATAATAAAGCGCAAACAAAAGCAGTAAGCAACAGTAAACAAACAACAAAAAAATAAAAATACCAAAAAGCTCAAATAAAAAGCTTCACTTTTTCCACTGTACCAGTTTTTTGCTTCTCTATTTTCGTTTGGTTTTATGTTCAATTTTCCACAGAACAAGTTAAAAAATGTATATGTTTATATAATATACAAAGATATCCAACAAAACAGCACAAATTCAAAGAAATATAAAAATGAAAAGCTCCTCGACTTTTTTCTTATATCTGCTGTACGTTTTATACTTTTCGAGGTTTTGTGTTGTTATTAAGATGAAAATTACTAAAAAAAAAAATATTAAGCTTAATGTGAATATAATTTTCCTATTTCTATTTAAGGAAAGAACAACATTTTGTTTTTGTATTAAAATGAGTTCTTATGCTTTATTTATTTTCATATAATTTAAATTAATTTGAAATAATTTAATTTAATTTTAATTTTCTGTTTTGAAGCAAAACAAAAACAATGAAACTGAAGTAATAATACATATTTTTTTATAGTTCAACAATAATTATTTTATTATGATATTACACGAGATGACGGGAAATTATGTTTTTTATCGTTTGTAATAAAAAAATATATATATCGTAAATTAAAAGAAAGCAAATAAAAATAAATTGTGTGGATACATATTTAACAAAAATTAACTAACTTTTAATTAGTAAAAATCATGCACGAAGCCATATATTTTATTGAATCATCTTTTACATGTAGACAGTTGTGAATTCGTATTTTTTAAATAGCCTCCTACTAGATTCCTCGGCCATGCTGCAAACTTTATTGCTCTGTTTTAATTTTCCGTTACGCTAACTGAACACCTTACCCCTCAGCTAAGGGTACCATAATTCTAATAGTAAAAAACCTAACCAAAAACAAACACAAAACATCCTGGGAGGTAGTCCCGAAATTAGCTGAGGTAATCTTCCGGTTCCAGTTAAAAATCCGATACAGCTAGAGAATAACAAGAATCAACATTTTACTACACGCCAAGTTCAAAGGTAATGCATACAGAAATTATTTATCGCCTTCAGGCCTAGGGAACAAAGCTAAAAGCAAAAAAACCTAGCAAAGAAGCCGGATGTCCTAAAGTAAAAAACAACTCCCATTGTTGGATACCAAACTGAAATTAATAATTAAAAATATTAAGAACTAATCGATTAACAAATACATAAAAGGGCATTAGGCCTGGCCAAAACGATTATCGAGTATTTATTCTGGAAGGATGGCGTCGGAGCACAGGGATTTGATTGTAAAAAACATGCTCTCAGTTTGACGCTTACCTCGATATTACATTCCATTGTATAATTTGGATCATTACAATATATTTTCTCTTGCATCGCATAGAATTTAAAGAAAAAAATAAATTTAACCTAAGCGCAAAAAAATCTCCGTAGGATACGACTGAGAGAGCAAATAATAAACGCAATTTGAAAGATCGCAGCAGTAATCGATGATACCAAAACCAAACAAATCAATTGACAAAAACAGACTGATTTTTTACTTCCAACAATTTCTAAGATATTGGAAAAATTACTGCTTTTAGTGCACCATGATAAATATGGAATTACAACTTCCATCCAAACTAGAAGATGAATTTTATCAGTGAGGAAATAAGCAAACATGCGAGAACGCTAGACATCGTTTTATGCTACATGAAAATGTGGGTTTATTGTATAAACCCAGTAAGACTGCCACAAAGAAACAATAATAAAAGACTATCCAAAGTGTAACAAGTTACAACCCACAAGCACCAGAACTTTCAGGTGAGGACCTTTCAGGTGATTGTTCTGGATGCAACTTCATACTTAAGCTATTTTCATTGGGAGTGCCCGATACTAAAAGATTCAAAAATTAAATTTGCAGCATCAAAAAAACATGACATGCCATAAAAAACTGTTTTACATACAAATTCGGCCACCTACACCTCACATGGATTGACTGATTAGGATGAAACTTCATCCTTACAATTTTTCCATAAATTCAATGAATTAGAGAAACGTAGAATTCTGTGTAGAGGAAGTAGCAACTCCTATGAAAATTGTTCTCATCTTTTAAGTTTTTCTCAAATATTTTAAAAAACCATTATAAACGTAATATTCTAAATAAAATTTGATACTAAATTGGTCCAAAATTTAATCGGAAATGTTTTTTCGACGAATTAGTCAATTCGCCAATTCAATAACTATTTTTTTCATAAATTTGTGGTGTGAGTACGAGAAGTGGCAGATATCTTAGAAAATTGTTCAATTTTTGTATAGCATGTACGGAACCGACCAAGAATTATAAGATTCTAACATACCTTTAATTAAATTGTCAAAAGGGGTTGTAATTGTAGGTTTTCTAATTTTTAAGCCGGAATAAAAAGTTTTGGTTAAACAAGAGTTTTTATCAAAATCCTGGAAGTTGCATCTTTCGTCTTAGAAATCAAGGGTGGTGTATTCGAGATTTATGTATATTCGTGGTAAAAAAAAAAGTCACGTGTTGGCAACAACATGCACACCCCTCCATTTTCTACTATGCAAAATAAGTTACTAGAAGATTGGTACTAAATAAATATAATTTAAGAAAAACTAAGTTGTTTTCAGCTTGTTGCACTCCCAAGTTTTAATTTAGGGCGACCTATAGCAGGCAAGATTATACTGAGCTATGGTGGTTGCTTTTGCAACTGATATAAAACAGTTAAGGTCCATTGAGGTATCCCGGGAAACCCTTTCCCCTCTCTCGTTTCTTTGTCCTTGCAGTTTCTAAAGCACTTTTTAGATTTCAGATTGGCATTTACACTAATAATACAACCGCAAGTATCTACAGAAATGTGTTCTTTGTTTATTTGCAAATGGGTACAAGTGCAATTGTATGAAAAGTCCACTTGCTTCCTTTTATTTAAAAGCGTTGTAAAAATTTGAATTTTCTATAAAAATTTGTTGGAAACGCAATAATAGATTATACTGCACGAAAGCAATAATTGACGTGTATATTCAAATGAAGTGCGAGTTATTTGCGACGTCTTAACGATGGGATTTAAAACTACCAACTTATTTTAGAAAAATGACATCTTAAAAAATAAAGCGAAATAACTGAGTACTAAAATAATTCGTTTTTCATGAGAGACCCCACATTGCAACGACCCAAGTAGCAATATGAAACCAAAGTTTCAATAAAACCAGAAGTGAGGTTTAATTTAAGAGTTTCCTCGACGGATCACGTTACCAAAATCGATTGAGAGAACGGGATTAACAGCAAAAATACCGTTAGTCTTTTTTTCGTTATTAATTTTTTGTCTACATTTTCTGGCATATAATCTTAAAACTTGATTACAATTTAAAAAATTTAACGTAAAATCACAGTTTAATTATAAAATTTTCACAACGCCGATATTTCTCAAAATTTTTAAATCAACAGCAAGAGAAATGCTTATCTAATCGATTTACGTGAGGCTCCTGAACAAATCGCTGACTCAGATTTGGTAAACATCATAAAGCATATATCAGGAATTGGTTTTGGATACTTTCAATCCTGTCAGAAAGAGTACACTTGATAATATGGAGTTCATATCACTGAGGCATATTCAAGTACTGATCTAACGTAAGTGGCATGCATGGGTTTTTAAAGTGAAAATATCGCAAAATTCTCTTCCGTTACGCTTAACAAAACCCAATACAGAGTACGCTTTACTTATTATATGATCGATGTGTTTGGTAAATGTGAGGTTCTTTAAAAAAAATATCTCCAAGTTCACGAATATCACTCTGCTGAATTGACCACCTAATAAAAATTATGGCGCCTCAACGCAAGAAAATCTAGATCTACGAAACGAAATATCTTTACACTTATTTGTATTCAAGAGCAATTTATTATGCGTGGACGAATCATAAAAAATAATGAGCTCATCTTTCATACGCTCAATGAATTGAGAATAGAATTGATATTAGCATACATTTTTAGGTCATCGGCAATACATAAGACACTTGCAAAACTCGAAACATTGGATGACATCGTTAATAAATACAGTACAAAGTAACGGTCACAGGCGACTACCTTATGGAACTCCGGATGGAATGTTAAATGAAAAAGAGCAAACTTGAGAGATATTAAAACATTGCTTTTGAGAAGTAAGTTAAGACCCAATCCACTAATTGGAATAGAGTCGGTTCCGAAATCGATTCTCTTCTGAATAAGAATTTTATGATCCAATCTAACAAAAGCTTTCGAAAAGTCTGTGTATACAACATCAACCTGACCACGATTTCCAACAGTGTCAAATACATTGTTGGAAAGGACCATCAAATTAGTAATTGTCGAATTACCTAGGGGAAATGACCGAGAGGCTAACGTTAAACAAATTCAGTGGAGGTGCCCACAAAGAGCGAACACATTTATTCAAGATATGAGATGTGATACCATCGGTACCTGTCCCACTTGTCGTGTTTAACCATTCTAAGCCAATTATACTTTCTGAGGCATCGAATTGAATAACTGTATTAGATGTTGACCGCAGTCAACAAAACTACTTGGCAATCTAAACAAATCAGTACATCGATTTTGTCCCGTGAGTTACTCATTTAAAATGGGTGAAGAAAAAATAATCGAATACGTATACAGGGCCTATTTTTTAATTCAACCTGAGCAAGCAGTGCGCTGTCAAAAAATACTCTGTGTTTTTGTATTCAACCTGAGTAATTTTACTCTGCACACTGCGTTTTTATTTGTGAACTGTGCTTGCGCCGAGCTTACTCGGTTCTTCAAATTTTACTCTGAAATTAATGTCAGTGTACGAAGAGTGTGCAAAGTAAAAAACAATTTTTTACTCTATGCGCACCGGATAATTTTACCCAGTACAACCTTTGCTCGGTGTACACTACCCGGGGTAAGCCTGCTTGCTCGGGTTGAATTAAAAAATATACCCACAGTGTATAATACAGTGTATAAGAAATTTAAACTCTATACTGAACTATACATATAATAACTTTACATATAATAACTTTGGAACACATTTTTAAGTTCGAATTTTCCAGCCAGTTCGTAGCCTGGTTCAAATCTTATTTGAGTAATCGAATCCAATAAATTGAAATAGGAGATAAAACGTCAAATAGAATACTAACAACCTCTGGTGTACCACAAGGCTCTCCCGTTGGCCCATGGATTTTCACAATCTTCATAAATGGTATTACCGAAGTGATAAAGCATTCCAATATCCTGATGTTTGCAGATGACCTCAAAATCTACGAAGCCATCGAGTCAGTCGACGATGCCAATAAACATAAACTACAGGAAGATATTGACAATATTGAAAAGTGCAAATCTCTATCATTTCACCAAAAAACCAACCCTGTTACACAAGGCTACAAGATAAATGGTGTACTCATTAAGGTAGTACTTGAGACAAAAGACCTGAGGGTTAATTTCGTTGAAAACATGAACTTTAGTAAGCACATTGAGCTGCGCATCGCTCACGCGAACTCCATCCGCGAACCATGATCCGCGAAACAGTATTGTGCCTACGTTCGACCCAAGCTGGAATATGCTGTATATGTGTGGTGTCCTTTCTACGAAGCTCATATCCAGAGTATTGAGAAAATTCAAAAGAAGTTTATACGTCACTTGACCTGGAAAGACGGATGGGTTTATGACCATGATCTACTATACCACGTAAACATACAGCGACAACCACCATATTTAACCGGGTGCAAGTCATACAACTTGACAACTCTTGAAAATAGACGCGAATTGCTAAAAAGTACATTTATTGGTAATCTCCTACTAGGTCTAATTGACGCACCGGATGTGCTAAAGTCAATTAAAATAAAGGTTCCTGGTAGACAACTAAGAGATCATGGCTTCCTCTACTTAGATAGACACAGAACTAACTATGGCGATAATGAACCAGTGAAGATGATATGTATAAGTTTCAATAGAATTAACTATTTATTTGATTTTGGTTTAACTAAAGATAATTTTAAAAGTATGTAGATTATAAGGCAATTTTATGCCTCTCAGTGATTTTTTTACTTTTATAATTCAAATTTTCAAATCCAATGCGGATTTATATTTTATATTCTTAAATTAATATGTTTCAAATCAAATTTGTAGACTTTTTTTCAATATAAATAAATAAATAAATAAATTCGTGATGTTTACATTTGTCAATTTCGCTACCAAAACACATCAAAATCCAGATTTTCGGTTTGTAAAATTTTTTAAGCGACGGTTGAACCAAATCTCGATAAAAATTGAGCGCGTCCTTTTCATCGGAACAAATAATTCGAAACCACTTGTAACAATTCTACAAAACTCAGAGGCAGCTAACGAAATGTTCAGCCCGTCAAATAACGCTATCAAAGTGACATTTTCGAGAAAGTTGTCCAAAATGCGCCCATAATCATTGAAAACAGGGTTATATTGTCATATTCCATAACCCGCAAAGCTGTTTAACACAAAGTTAGAAAGCATATCTGCAGTGAAACTCAAAAAGTCATCTTCTATCCAGCTACATGAAATTATAAGTAGATTAAAATCGCCTGCAACCAACATCAGGCTATATTCCTCACAGAACGGTACAACGAATTGAATGAAAGCCATATGGTGCGTAAACTCCAATAATAAATAGCCAAAACGATTTGACCTTGAATATAATAGACTCGCTACAAGCACAATGAAGATTCACGTGATATATTATATTATTTATATATATAATATAATATATCACGTGAATATATATTATATATTATTTATTTATGATATATTATATATTATTTATTTACCGCAACACTCCTCCACCGATATTGATACTATTAGGCGCTCGATCATGCCGAAAAACGGAGTAACATGGTGAGAAATATTCTTCAGATGAAATCATCGTTCAACCAAGTTTTGGTAAGAATAATAATGTCATAAACGTACTATTACGCATTCCACTGTTGTGGTAACATATGATATGTTAACTATTATTATTGATGTGTTGATAAATTTAGAAGTAGCATTGACTTTCAGATTTTTTTATTTTTTTTTTTATAAAGAAAGGATTTAATGTCCTTTGAAGGTCAATTAAGGGGGTATTAATTCACATAACACCACCCATTCACATAATTACAGTATACCACCTGTACATTGCAAGCTCCATGTCAACCTGTACACTGACAAAGACGATGGGTCGACCCTGAATTCTGAACTCCAAGAGAGAGTGTTAGTTGTGTTTCTTAAAATCACCAGTATCTCTCAGCCCAAGTCCCGAAACTTTAACCACAGCACAACTTGTCCATGATGACTGTTGACTTTAAGTCTTTTAGACGACTAATAAACTCTCTCACTAAAACTACAGATGGCCATTTGTCAGGCTGTAATAATTTATGGTATAAGCCTGGATCAACTCCAACTTTAAAAGAGACAAAATCGAGACGGCAAACATCTTTGTTTGCAGGAACCAACAGATGGCAATCAATTTCCTTAACAGAAACCTCGACATTATCATTCAAATATTTACTGAGGGCATCAGGCAGAGTAGCGTTGGAAAGTTGGGAAGCGTAGATGAATATTCTATCCGAAAGAGCTTTAATAGTTTCATCAATTTCGTTACATGAACCACCAATTCACTCCAACCGCGGTTATGGAATACAAATAATCTAAAACTTGGTCAAGAATAGTGGAGCCCAACATTATTAGATGATAAGATTTAGATTTTTAATTATTTGTGTTTCAATAAGACTTTACTTGCGTTCTAATGTGTATTTTCAACAAGTTTCTCGATATGGGTTCTGCTATTTAATAAGATTTTGTTTAAAAAATGGAAAAACGCTTTATCAAAAACTTATGGAGTATTTAATTACCCTCAAATTAGCCTTTTGTATTTCATTTGGCTTTAAATCATTTTGTGATATCGGTTCATTTTGTGATATGGGTTCGGCGAGCTCTATTATTAGCCTATATCATCCTGCTGGAAGGGTTCAGCTAGCTTTAGGGACGCACACACAATTTTGACTATATGTGGAGTATAATGAGTATACTGTTAATAGGAGATATTTTGAACAACGGAAAGAATCAACATTGGACCAGTGAGGTAATAAATAACCACTTTACTGTTATTCAACAAATCGATGCCACAAAACAATAACCACATAATATATAATTAAACAAGTAGTAATAAGAGTTATTGCACCATTATATTTTGTTAATGATTTTTCATTCAGACCAAAACTAAAATGTAAAACAAATATATTTTATAAATACTCAACCTTCCTCCTCACCTCAAACATCGGGTAGAAATATAAATTTTTCCAAGTTTCGAATATAAAATATACATGTATTTATAAAAACTACAATTTATTATGTTTAAAATAGTGTACCAAAGCTGTAATCATTTTCATTTTATGTTTACATAATTTTTAATGAGATTTTAATGCATTCGTTGCATTTTAATACGGTGAAAATTGTAGTTAGTTTTGTATAAAGCTAAGTAAGGATAGAAAAAAAAGTCTATTTATGTAAATAAACTTTTTTTTTGTACTTTCTATCGTCAGGCCATTAAAGAAAATTAAAAATTTTCCCATCGTACCTACACACAGATTTACATTTAAATTGTCAAATAAAGTTTAATAAATTTTCGCACTTACCTCGAATGTTGTAAAAACAATTTTTTCTATCGAACCAAAATACCGTTCCCATAGTACTTGGGTTTGTTGGCGTAATGCTAATATTTGCGTGGGCGAAACAGATCTCACTACATCTGGAACCTAAAACGACACAAAATAAAAAATATGAACAAAATTAAATTTTTAGAAAAATAATTAAAATAATGATAAATTTTCATATTTTGTTGGTATGTTTCGAATTTGTAGCGGCGCAAATATACGTTCGCAAATTTTCTTTGATTTTAATTAATTTATTAGGTTCCTCTTGTACCAACAGAATATTTTTTTTTTGTTAATATTCCAACATAAACAAAGAACACAAATTTTACGTATTTTATAAATTAAGCCAGAATGTTTTATTTATTTATGATTTGTTGAAATATTAATTTTGGTAGAAAACATAAATTTGCAATTTTTTCCGTGTTAATGGAAATACATTTTTTATGTGCTGTAACTTGGTACATGGTGAATCAAGGAAAATTGTATATAGTTGGGGGAAATATGAGACTCTAAACTCATTAATTGTCAGTTACTCGTGGGAACAAACAAGGTACGAATATTGTGTGATTAATACTCAAAAGAATTAAATTAACGAATATAATTACGATATATATATAATTATGACGTTAATAATAAACTGGTTAATGAGTAAATTACGTGTACTTGCGAATAATTCAATTTTTAAACACCTTTCCCATGATTATTCAATTATAAATTCCAATTTCTTATCGCATAACATTTTTGTATATCCTGTACAATACGTTTTTACGCAGTACGATACCGACACACATTTAGTGTAACCCCTTCCTAGGCGTAGAATGCCAAGAAAACATTACGGAAAATCATTTACATATTTCTTCGGGGCAAATCAATTCTATTTTCATCGTGTTATTGAAAAACCAAAAAACTGAATTTGTTTTGATAACATTATTTTCTCTTCTAGTCCTTGAAGAATTTTATTTTATGTATTTTATTATTATTTTTTCAATTTTTGATAAGGTTTTTTGGTCAAATATCAAATCTGTTTTGTACATACATATTTGAATATCAATTCTCCCAAAGCCTTACAAAATGAAAACACATATACACACAAAACGTATACACATGTATGCAAAAACAAGTTTTTCTAAAAGTCTCATAAACATAAAACAAACTATATACGGGAGAAAAACTTAAAATCATGGAACGACCGTAATTTGAAAAAGCTTGAAACAAAGTAAATAGAAAAAGCGATAAAAAGGGTCAAAGCATGATCCTTAAACCTTTTAACAATTTGTTATAATCAACCCCCAGAATGATTGGATATCAGTTATTTTTCGTTTTATTGTTATTTTTTGGTTGTTATTCAATTTTTTTCATTTCTGGTCCATATTCGATTCACTGGGACATCTGGGATACTCTATGATGTCTTTATAATACATGTTGTTGCAGTGTATCTATCTATCTAAACAGAAGCACATATAAGACGTTCGATTATCCGTATGTGATAAGGGTATGATAAATTTACTGTTAATAAAAATTGGTATTTTTTGTGTTGATAAGAAATCTATTTTTTGAAAAGAGAAATTGAAATATTTATTTAGGAGAGACACGAAGTCAGAAGATGTATATGTAATGTCACGAAACTGTATATCAGTAATTTCTCTCACGAATTTCGTATTTATTATATGAAATATTTTATAAATTTTTCATTCACATATTAGGGATGAAACAATCAATTGGTTTATGAACTACTCGAATTTCTAATTCGCCAAGTGGCATTATTGATTCACTACTCAATCTGGATCAAGAAACTAGTTGATAAGATCTACAGTCTTTGGATAAAGAAACAGTTTGACTGAAATGCATTTTTGTATTTGGGGTGAACAACCGTTAATAGATATTATTAACGCCCCAAATTTTTTGATTGGAAAGTTTTCAGTTTCGTTTATTTTTTAACCAAAGCCTTCGTGTGAAGCATTTTTGGGTTAACATTAAGTTATTTTATTAGAAAAGGCTAATGTGCAAATCGTGTCGTGTGGTACTTCAGGCGACGATATTCTCATAAAAACTTAGTGAATTCTAGCTAAAGCACATAACATTCGTAACTAGTATTCTAGTTAGTCACACAACATTTGTAGCCGGGAATTTACAACTGATTTTGTTTATTTGAAAGTTAGATGGGCAAATTAGTATCAGATAAACAAGCTAGTTGTCAAAGAAGCTAGAACTAGCTTGTTTAGCTGATACTAATTAAAATTGAGAGCCGCATGCACATTTCCGCTATCGAAAGTTTTGCAGATTTATCATTCGCTATAGGTACTGCCGAAGTCCGAAAAGTTGGTTTTCGCGTTGGTGTCTGTCCGAACTTTTGGTAAAACTATCTTGTATGTATAATCAACAGTCATTATTCTTGCTTAAATTACAGAAAATATACAAGGTCGACTCTTGTTGAAAATTTAATAATTAAATTTATTTCAATCTTTTAAGTCTGTGTCGTTGTTTCTAAATATTAAACTTTTCAACATCATTTCAGAAATTGAAAAAGCTTCCATAGAAGGTGCTACTTACAGTACAGATTAACCAAATTCGCAAGAATCTCTCAATTAAAGGAAAAAGGTTAAGTATAAAGTTTGATTCCGAATAGTCAATCCGTTTGGACCGTAGCCGAATTTTGATGAAATAAAGTTTTTCATCAAAATTCGTCACTTCCGGTAAAATTAAAACACATCATTTGAACAAATTTTGTTTTATCGTAAATCGAATCCAAATATTCCCTTCCAGGTAGACCAATTTCGGTCAAATATCACTGTAGCCTTCCGAAAACAGTATTTTTTGTGAAAAATCGACCTTTCAGCTTAAATTTTGAAAAACTGATCTGAGCCAATACTGTTAAATTAATTAAAAATCTTTTAGTACTTTACCGTTTTTCTTGTAAATGATATACTTTTTAAAATATTTGCAAAACACGAGAAAACGTCCTATGGAAGCTGCCACTTCCGACGGACCAATTTCAGCCAAAAATCATTGGGATCTCGAAATTTATTAGAAAAGCTATTTATTAAAAAGGCCAGCTACTCGTACCTTTACTATACAAAACATTTTGAAGACATTCTGACATTTCTTCACCACCAACCCAAAAACCAAACCAAACAATCACTTTCTGTGCATACATCATTTTCTCCATTATTTCATGTGGATTTTCTTTACCCCAGGATTCGACAATTTTTGTATGACCCAGTTTGAATGACGAAAACCATAGTCTGATTGATGGCTTTTTTTTTGAGTGATCTGAATCTTGTAAGATGTTTATGAAAAATTCTGAAAAAGTGGTTGATGGAATGTGTAAATGCTGTAGACGATGTAGGATTGTTACTTTTGTACTCTCATTAACACATGCAATTACAGCAACATTTTCTTCTGTGTATTTTACTGAAGTGGTCTTTTGAAAGTACAATGATTTAATAAAATTGATGTATAAATTACATAAATAATAATTGTCGTACCCTGAATAGGAGTGTACCATTTGTTAATTTTATATGATTCACTCAAAATTTTATAACAACCACGTGCATGCACGTACAGTCAGTTACGGAAGACTATTTGCAAAATCGAGATAAATGAAATGAACTAAAAGTTGTAATATCAATTAAATAATATTTTTAAACAAAGAAAATTATTATTGGAGAAACAAAAATGTATGTATAACATTTATATCACAAAAGTCTACATACAGTATATAAAACCAAAAGGATCATGATCAGACACACTTAAGAACTAAAATTAATATTTAGCCATCATTGAACTCAATAACAGCGCTAGGTCGCCTGGACATTAATAAAACCAGGGTCTCAGTTACCACTGGAGAAATGTCAGCCCATGTACTCGAAAGGACACATTTTAATGAATCCCTATTAGTAATCCTATATTTTCGGACCTTTTGTTCCAGTTCATTATATGCTGTATTGTTCTACATATATTTTTTTTTATTCATAATCTTGATATAAGATCCACAGGTTGCCTAGTCCTAAGCATTCGACCGACGGTTGTAAATTAATACGCAATATGTTCAAATACATTCAGTGATCCATATTATCTTCTATAAATACCAATTTTCCCAAACCAGCTGCAGCCATAAATCTTCAAACCATTACATTGCCAGCGCCATGTTTAACGGTGGGAAGCAATTGTTTTGGTGCCATATCTTGGTTAATTTGTCGCCAAATTTTTCCTTCTCCATCGGATCTGAATATATTGAATTTACTTTCTTTAGCGCAAAACAATTTGCTCCAAAATTCAATGCCTTTATTAACAAATGTTGTTGCAAATTCAAGCCTTTTCTGCTTATTTAGTAGGCTTATAAATGGTTTTTTCCTTAAACCCCTTCCACTCGTAAAATTCGACGAAATGTTTCGGGATGAAGTGCTATTCCAAATCCCAACAGCTATTTTTGGAGCACTAATCCCCAGATTGGATGCAACTTTTTTACTTTTTTAATTATGCTACGAACTTCCCGTGCAGTAAGTTTTTTAGGTCGCCCAGATCGTTGTTTATTTTAAATACTTCATCTGTTATCAAAATTTCACACTACTTATTGTTTGTATGGTTGATCGAACTTTACAAATAATTTTAGATATTTCAATATAACTCTTATTCTGTTCCCGTATTATCAAATTTCGTATTTCGATTGACACCGCACCGTGGTTTAATGCCAAAGGCGAAAAATATTTCTCACTCAAGAAGTCAAGACGAATGCAAAATTAATACTGAAAATGTCGATAGACATGCGTAGGTATTTATATAAAAAAGATACGGTTGGTACGGTACGTTGCAATAATTCGAGAATAAAGAGAAGCGTGCAACTGTATGTACACATTTGTGAAATACATTTTATAAATTTTTAAATATATATTTTTTTTTTTATTCAAAAAAAATTTTTTTGTTTAAAAATATTATTTAATTAAAATTACAAAATTTAGTTCATTTCGTTTATCTCGATTTTGAAAATTTTAGTGGTGTATAAAAACTTTTGTGATTGACTGTAGCACTTTGACAGAAAATTGGTCTTAATAATAAATTGGTCGAATAAGAATTCGATATTTAATAAATAAAAAGTTTCCATATAACAATTTTTTTTGACGATAGTTAATGCCAAAATATCATTATTTATGGTAAACTTCGATATAACCTACACTTCCTTGGATTTTAGGAGATCTTAAAGATTTATTACGGGTTGGTATCGAAAGGCCAACAATTTTACTAGCGAAAAAAATATCCCAAAATACTATCCCGAAAATCGTAATCCAAACAACAAAAATCTCAAACACATAATACTAAAATATATTTACCAAAAAAAAATTGCTGGAACACAAAATCTCAAAAAAAATAAAAAAATATCGAATTAACCCTAATGTGAGTGACGTGGGTACCCGGGTACCTTTTGCACTTTTAGACGTCTATTTTTGTATGTTTTACTCCCAATAAAAACTTTAAATTTTATGAGAATTTCTAGTTCAATTGGTATAGATTACGATCATACTTAAAATTAGAAATGTTACAACTTGGACGAACGTGGAAAAAAATAAGTTAATCACTCAAATTAAGATATTTTTTCTTCACTCACATAAAGGTTAAAAATCCCAAAATTTATCGAAAATAAAACCAAATGAGTCGAAATCTGCGCGCGCAGATTCCGACTCATTACTGACGTGAAATATTTACTAAAAAAATCCTAAGTAAAAATTGTGCGTGTGTATTAGTGGATATACAAAAAAAAACAAACATTTAGGCGTAAATAATTTTTTAAAATTGTTTAGAAAAGTTCACCATAAAGTAAACATATTGTAAATTTTCAATAAGTATATCTCCAAATTCTACCGTAACAATATGCTTAAAATACCATTAATTAGAAAACAATTAATAATGTGATATATACTATACGAGTATATCGTAACAAGATAAACTTAAAATTAAATTAAAGTTGGTTGAATTTTTAGATTTCATAGATACACTAGTCAAATTTATAGAAAAATGCTCATCAATCTCGCCATGCATTTTTGATACTAAAATCCAATAAACGTAATGATTTTAAGAATTTTGTCATAGTTCTGGCATGGGCAAATATGGCCCCGAAACGTGTGAGTTATAATTTATAGTATTTTTGCCATTAAAACGATTACTAATTGAGATTTTGCCCGGTTCTCATCGATTCCGCTATGTTTTTCAGAAAACTATATCAAATGCCAATGTCCATGTTAATTTTCAGAATTTTGTCATAGTTCTGGCATGGGCAAATATTGCCCCGAAACGTGTGAGTTATAATTTATAGTATTTTTTCCATTCAAACGATTACTAATCGAGATTTTGCCCAGTTCTCATCGATACCGTTATGTTTTCCAAAAAGATATATCAAATGCCAATGTCCATGGTAATTTTCAGAATTTTGTCATAGTTCTGGCATGGGCAAATATGGCCCCGAAACGTGTGAGTTATAATTTACAGTATTTTTGCCATTCATACGATTACTAATCGAGATTTTGCCCGGTTCTCATCTATACCGTTATGTTTTCCAGAGAGATATATCAAATGCCAACGTCCATGTTAATTTTCAGAATTTTGTCATAGTTCTGGCATGGGCAAATATGGCCCCGAAACGTGTGAGTTATAATTTACAGTATTTGCCATTCAAACGATTACTAATCGAGATTTTGCCCGGTTCTCATCGATCCCGTTATGTTTTCCAGAAAGATATATCAAATGCCAATGTCCATGTTAGTTTTCAGAATTTTGTCATAGTTCTGGCATGGGCAAATATGGCCCCGAAACGTGTGAGTTATAATTTATAGTATTTTTGCCATTCATACGATTACTAATCGAGATTTTGCCCGGTTCTCATCGATCCCGTTATGTTTTCCAGAAAGATATATCAAATGCCAATGTCCATGTTCATTTTCAAAATTCTGTCATAGTTCTGGCATGGGCAAATATGGCCCCGAAACGTGTGAGTTATAATTTATAGTATTTTTGCCATTCAAACGATTACTAATCGAGATTTTGCCCGGTTCTCATCGATCCCGTTATGTTTTCCAGAAAGATATATCAAATGCCAATGTCCATGTTAATTTTCAGAATTTTGTCATAGTTCTGGCATGGGCAAATATGGCCCCGAAACGTGTGAGTTATAATTTACTGTATTTTTGCCAATCAAACGATTACTAATCGAGATTTTGCCCGGTTCTCATCGATCCCGTTATGTTTTCCAGAAAAATATATCAAATGCCAATGTCCATGGTAATTTTCAGAATTTTGTCATAGTTCTGGCATGGGCAAATATAGCCCCGAAACGTGTGAGTTATAATTTACAGTATTTTTGCCATTCATACGATTACTAATCGAGATTTTGCGTGGTTCTCATCGATCCCGTTATGTTTTCCAGAAAGATATATCAAATGCCAATGTCCATGTTAATTTTCAGATTTTTGTCATAGTTCTGGCATGGGCAAATATGGCCCCGAAACGTGTGAGTTATAATTTACAGTACTTTGCCATTCAAACGATTACTAATCGAGATTTTGCCCGGTTCTCATCGATCCCGTTATGTTTTCCAGAAAGATATATCAAATGCCAATGTCCATGTTAATTTTCAGAATTTTGTCATAGTTCTGGCATGGGCAAATATTGCCCCGAAACGTGTGAATTGTAATTTATAGTATTTTTGCCATTCAAACGATTACTAATCGAGATTTTGCCCGGTTCTCATCAATCCCGTTATGTTTTCCAGAAAGATATATCAAATGCCAATGTCCATGTTAATTTTCAGATTTTTGTCATAGTTCTGGCATGGGCAAATATGGCCCCGAAACGTGTGAGTTATAATTTACAGTACTTTGCCATTCAAACGATTACTAATCGAGATTTTGCCCGGTTCTCATCGATCCCGTTATGCTTTCCAGAAAGATATATCAAATGCCAATGTCCATGTTAATTTTCAGATTTTTGTCATAGTTCCGGCATGGGCAAATATGGCCCCGAAATGTGTGAGTTATAATTTATAGTATTTTTGCCATTCAAACGATTACTAATCGAGATTTTGCCCGGTTCTCATCGATCCCGTTATGTTTTCCAGAAAGATATATCAAATGCCAATGTCCATGTTAATTTTCAGATTTTTGTCATAGTTCTGGCATGGGCAAATATGGCCCCGAAACGTGTGAGTTATAATTTACAGTATTTGCCATTCAAACGATTACTAATCGAGATTTTGCCCGGTTCTCATCGATCCCGTTATGTTTTCCAGAAAGATATATCAAATGCCAATGTTCATGTTTATTTTCAGAATTTTGTCATAGTTCTGGCATGGGCAAATATGGCCCCGAAACGTGTGAGTTATAATTTACTGTATTTTTGCCATTCATACGATTACTAATCGAGATTTTGCCCGGTTCTCATCGATCCCGTTATGTTTTCCAGAAAGATATATCAAATGCCAATGTCCATGTTAATTTTCAGATTTTTGTCATAGTTCTGGCATGGGCAAATATGGCCCCGAAACGTGTGAGTTATAATTTACAGTACTTTGCCATTCAAACGATTACTAATCGAGATTTTGCCCGGTTCTCATCGATCCCGTTATGTTTTCCAGAAAGATATATCAAATGCCAATGTCCATGTTAATTTTCAGATTTTTGTCATAGTTCTGGCATGGGCAAATATGGCCCCGAAACGTGTGAGTTATAATTTACTGTATTTTTGCCATTCAAACGAATACTTATCGAGATTTTGCCCGGTTCTCATCCATCCCGTTATGTTTTCCAGAAAGATATATCAAATGCCAATGTTCATGGTAATTTTCAGAATTTTGTCATAGTTCTGGCATGGGCAAATATGGCCCCGAAACGTGTGAGTTATAATTTACTGTATTTTTGCCATTCAAACGAATACTTATCGAGATTTTGCCCGGTTCTCATCCATCCCGTTATGTTTTCCAGAAAGATATATCAAATGCCAATGTTCATGGTAATTTTCAGAATTTTGTCATAGTTCTGGCATGGGCAAATATGGCCCCGAAACGTGTGAGTTATAATTTACTGTATTTTTGCCATTCAAATGATTACTAATCGAGATTTTGCCCGGTTCTCATCGATCCCGTTATGTTTTCATGAAAGATATATCAAATGCCAATGTCCATGTTAATTTTCAGATTTTTGTCATAGTTCTGGCATGGGCAAATATGGCCCCGAAACGTGTGAGTTATAATTTACAGTACTTTGCCATTCAAACGATTACTAATCGAGATTTTGCCCGGTTCTCATCGATCCCGTTATGTTTTCCAGAAAGATATATCAAATGCCAATGTCCATGTTAATTTTCAGAATTTTGTCATAGTTCTGGCATGGGCAAATATGGCCCCGAAACGTGTGAGTTATAATTTACTGTATTTTTGCCATTCAAACGATTACTAATCGAGATTTTGCCCGGTTCTCATCCATCCCGTTATGTTTTCCAGAAAGATATATCAAATGCCAATGTCCATGGTAATTTTCAGAATTTTGTCATAGTTCTGGCATGGGCAAATATGACCCCGAAACGCGTGAGTTATAATTTATAGTATTTTTGCCATTCAAACGATTACTAATCGAGATTTTGCCCGGTTCTCATCGATACCGTTATGTTTTCCAGAAAGATATATCAAATGCCAATGGCCATGTTAATTTTCAGAATTTTGTCATAGTTCTGGCATGGGCAAATATGGCCCCGAAACGTGTGAGTTATAATTTATAGTATTTTTGCCATTCAAACGATTACTAATCGAGATTTTGCCCGGTTATCATCGATCCCGTTATGTTTTCCAGAAAAATATATCAAATGCCAATGGCCATGTTAATTTTCAGAGTTTTGTCATAGTTCTGGCATGGGCAAATATGGCCCCGAAACGTTTGAGTTATAATTTACTGTATTTTTGCCATTCAAACGATTACTAATCGAGATTTTGCCCGGTTCTCATCGATCCCGTTATGTTTTCCAGAAAGATATATCAAATGCCAATGTCCATGTTAATTTTCAAAATTCTGTCATAGTTCTGGCATGGGCAAATATGGCCCCGAAACGTGTGAGTTATAATTTACTGTATTTTTGCCATTCAAACGATTACTAATCGAGATTTTGCCCGGTTCTCATCGATTCCGTTATGTTTTCCAGAAAGATATATCAAATGCCAATGGCCATGTTAATTATCAGAATTTTGTCATAGTTCTGGCATGGGCAAATATGGCCCCGAAACGTGTGAGTTATAATTTATAGTATTTTTGCCATTCAAACGATTACTAATCGAGATTTTGCCCGGTTCTCATCGATCCCGTTATGTTTTCCAGAAAAATATATCAAATGCCAATGGCCATGTTAATTTTCAGAATTTTGTCATAGTTCTGGCATGGGCAAATATGGCCCCGAAACGTTTGAGTTATAATTTACTGTATTTTTGCCATTCAAACGATTACTAATCGAGATTTTGCCCGGTTCTCATCGATCCCGTTATGTTTTCCAGAAAGATATATCAAATGCCAATGTCCATGTTAATTTTCAGAATTTTGTCATAGTTCTGGCATGGGCAAATATGGCCCCGAAACGTGTGAGTTATAATTTACTGTATTTTTGCCATTCAAACGATTACTAATCGAGATTTTGCCCGGTTCTCATCGATCCCGTTATGTTTTCCAGAAAGATATATCAAATGCCAATGTCCATGTTAATTTTCAGAATTTTGTCATAGTTCTGGCATGGGCAAATATGGCCCCGAAACGTGTGAGTTATAATTTACTGTATTTTTGCCATTCAAACGATTACTAATCGAGATTTTGCCCGGTTCTCATCGATTCCGTTATGTTTTCCAGAAAGATATATCAAATGCCAATGTCCATGTTAATTTTCAGAATTTTGTCATAGTTCTGGCATGGGCAAATATGGCCCCGAAATGTGTGAGTTATAATTTATAGTATTTTTGCCATTCAAACGATTACTAATCGAGATTTTGCCCGGTTCTCATCGATCCCGTTATGTTTTCCAGAAAGATATATCAAATGCCAATGTCCATGTTAATTTTCAGATTTTTGTCATAGTTCTGGCATGGGCAAATATGGCCCCGAAACGTGTGAGTTATAATTTACAGTACTTTGCCATTCAAACGATTACTAATCGAGATTTTGCGTGGTTCTCATCGATCCCGTTATGTTTTCCAGAAAGATATATCAAATGCCAATGTCCATGTTAATTTTCAGATTTTTGTCATAGTTCTGGCATGGGCAAATATGGCCCCGAAATGTGTGAGTTATAATTTATAGTATTTTTGCCATTCAAACGATTACTAATCGAGATTTTGCCCGGTTCTCATCGATCCCGTTATGTTTTCCAGAAAGATATATCAAATGCCAATGTCCATGTTAATTTTCAGATTTTTGTCATAGTTCTGGCATGGGCAAATATGGCCCCGAAACGTGTGAGTTATAATTTACAGTATTTGCCATTCAAACGATTACTAATCGAGATTTTGCCCGGTTCTCATCGATCCCGTTATGTTTTCCAGAAAGATATATCAAATGCCAATGTTCATGTTTATTTTCAGAATTTTGTCATAGTTCTGGCATGGGCAAATATGGCCCCGAAACGTGTGAGTTATAATTTACTGTATTTTTGCCATTCATACGATTACTAATCGAGATTTTGCCCGGTTCTCATCGATCCCGTTATGTTTTCCAGAAAGATATATCAAATGCCAATGTCCATGTTAATTTTCAGATTTTTGTCATAGTTCTGGCATGGGCAAATATGGCCCCGAAACGTGTGAGTTATAATTTACAGTACTTTGCCGTTCAAACGATTACTAATCGAGATTTTGCCCGGTTCTCATCGATCCCGTTATGTTTTCCAGAAAGATATATCAAATGCCAATGTCCATGTTAATTTTCAGATTTTTGTCATAGTTCTGGCATGGGCAAATATGGCCCCGAAACGTGTGAGTTATAATTTACTGTATTTTTGCCATTCAAACGAATACTTATCGAGATTTTGCCCGGTTCTCATCCATCCCGTTATGTTTTCCAGAAAGATATATCAAATGCCAATGTTCATGGTAATTTTCAGAATTTTGTCATAGTTCTGGCATGGGCAAATATGGCCCCGAAACGTGTGAGTTATAATTTATAGTATTTTTGCCATTCAGACGATTACTAATCGAGATTTTGCCCGGTTCTCATCGATCCCGTTATGTTTTCCAGAAAATTTTATCAAATGCCAATGTCCATGTTAATTTTCAGAATTTTGTCATAGTTCTGGCATGGGCAAATATGGCCCCGAAACGTGTGAGTTATAATTTACTGTATTTTTGCCATTCAAACGATTACTAATCGAGATTTTGCCCGGTTCTCATCGATCCCGTTATGTTTTCCAGAAAGATATATCAAATGCCAATGTCCATGTTAATTTTCAGAATTTTGTCATAGTTCTGGCATGGGCAAATATGGCCCCGAAACGTGTGAGTTATAATTTACTGTATTTTTGCCATTCAAACGATTACTAATCGAGATTTTGCCCGGTTCTCATCGATCCCGTTATGTTTTCCAGAAAGATATATCAAATGCCAATGTCCATGCTAATTTTCAAAATTCTGTCATAGTTCTGGCATGGGCAAATATGGCCCCGAAACGTGTGAGTTATAATTTACAGTATTTTTGCCATTCAAACGATTACTAGTCGAGATTTTGCCCGGTTCTCATCGATCCCGTTATGTTTTCCAAAAAGATATATCAAATGCCAATGTCCATGTTAATTTTCAGAATTTTGTCATAGTTCTGGCATGGGCAAATATGGCCCCGAAACGTGTGAGTTATAATTTATAGTATTTTTGCCATTCAAACGATTACTAATCGAGATTTTGCCCGGTTCTCATCGATCCCGTTATGTTTTCCAGAAAAATATATCAAATGCCAATGTCCATGTTAATTTTCAGATTTTTGTCATAGTTCTGGCATGGGCAAATATGGCCCCGAAACGTGTGAGTTATAATTTACAGTACTTTGCCATTCAAACGATTACTAATCGAGATTTTGCCCGGTTCTCATCGATACCGTTATGTTTTCCAGAAAGATATATCAAATGCCAATGGCCATGTTAATTTTCAGAATTTTGTCATAGTTCTGGCATGGGCAAATATGGCCCCGAAACGTGTGAGTTATAATTTATAGTATTTTTGCCATTCAAACGATTACTAATCGAGATTTTGCCCGGTTCACATCGATCCCGTTATGTTTTCCAGAAAAATATATCAAATGCCAATGGCCATGTTAATTTTCAGAATTTTGTCATAGTTCTGGCATGGGCAAATATGGCCCCGAAACGTGTGAGTTATAATTTATAGTATTTTTGCCATTCAAACGATTACTAATCGAGATTTTGCCCGGTTCTCATCGATCCCGTTATGTTTTCCAGAAAAATATATCAAATGCCAATGGCCATGTTAATTTTCAGAATTTTGTCATAGTTCTGGCATGGGCAAATATGGCCCCGAAACGTTTGAGTTATAATTTACTGTATTTTTGCCATTCAAACGATTACTAATCGAGATTTTGCCCGGTTCTCATCGATCCCGTTATGTTTTCCAGAAAGATATATCAAATGCCAATGTCCATGGTAATTTTCAGAATTTTGTCATAGTTCTGGCATGGGCAAATATGACCCCGAAACGCGTGAGTTATAATTTATAGTATTTTTGCCATTCAAACGATTACTAATCGAGATTTTGCCCGGTTCTCATCGATACCGTTGTTTTCCAGAAAGATATATCAAATGCCAATGGCCATGTTAATTTTCAGAATTTTGTCATAGTTCTGGCATGGGCAAATATGGCCCCGAAACGTGTGAGTTATAATTTATAGTATTTTTGCCATTCAAACGATTACTAATCGAGATTTTGCCCGGTTCTCATCGATCCCGTTATGTTTTCCAGAAAAATATATCAAATGCCAATGGCCATGTTAATTTTCAGAATTTTGTCATAGTTCTGGCATGGGCAAATATGGCCCCGAAACGTTTGAGTTATAATTTACTGTATTTTTGCCATTCAAACGATTACTAATCGAGATTTTGCCCGGTTCTCATCGATCCCGTTATGTTTTCCAGAAAGATATATCAAATGCCAAT
The DNA here is from genome assembly GCA_947310385.1 of Nephrotoma appendiculata. NCBI lineage: Eukaryota > Metazoa > Arthropoda > Insecta > Diptera > Tipulidae > Nephrotoma > Nephrotoma appendiculata. The sequence goes on along the minus strand of OX371223.1, from coordinate 179,152,865 downwards.
GTCCATGTTAATTTTCAAAATTCTGTCATAGTTCTGGCATGGGCAAATATGGCGCCGAAACGTGTGAGTTATAATTTATAGTATTTTTGCCATTCAAACGATTACTAATTGAGATTTTGCCCGGTTCTCATCGATCCCGTTATGTTTTTCAGTAAGATATATCAAATGCCAATGTCCATGTTAATTTTCAGAATTTTGTCATAGTTCTGGCATGGGCAAATATGGCCCCGAAACGTGTGAGTTATAATTTACTGTATTTTTGCCATTCAAACGATTACTAATCGAGATTTTGCCCGGTTCTCATCGATCCCGTTATGTTTTCCAGAAAGATATATCAAATGCCAATGTCCATGTTAATTTTCAAAATTCTGTCATAGTTCTGGCATGGGCAAATATGGCCCCGAAACGTGTGAGTTATAATTTACTGTATTTTTGCCATTCAAACGATTACTAATCGAGATTTTGCCCGGTTCTCATCGATTCCGTTATGTTTTCCAGAAAGATATATCAAATGCCAATGGCCATGTTAATTTTCAGAATTTTGTCATAGTTCTGGCATGGGCAAATATGGCCCCGAAACGTGTGAGTTATAATTTATAGTATTTTTGCCATTCAAACGATTACTAATCGAGATTTTGCCCGGTTCTCATCGATCCCGTTATGTTTTCCAGAAAAATATATCAAATGCCAATGGCCATGTTAATTTTCAGAATTTTGTCATAGTTCTGGCATGGGCAAATATGGCCCCGAAACGTGTGAGTTATAATTTATAGTATTTTTGCCATTCAAACGATTACTAATCGAGATTTTGCCCGGTTCTCATCGATCCCGTTATGTTTTCCAGAAAGATATATCAAATGCCAATGTCCATGTTAATTTTCAGATTTTTGTCATAGTTCTGGCATGGGCAAATATGACCCCGAAACGTATGAGTTAGTTATAATTTACAGAAAATGCACTAACGCCGAATGCACTAACATTCCGAAAAATCGTTGACAAATCGAATTCAATTGTTTTTTCGGCACAAATTTGAATCAGAAATTTTGTGAATTGAATTCGGCTTTCGTCACTCGAACATTTACCTCGTTAAGAGGTTTTATATTTGATGTCAATGATTTTGGCACGGCAAATTGAAATGAATTGATTTGCGATTCGTTTTATTGTTGTCAGTCAAAACAGTTCACACACACTCGATAGCAATTCATTTTTGATTCCTTAAACAATACAACAAAATATACATATTTTAGTGTGTTAGTTGGAAACAAAATTTAATGGTAGCTACCCTCTCGCTGATATTCCATCTTCATGCGTTTGGAGGGAAGATAACATCTACTGTATAAAGAAATCATCATAAAGATTAAAAAATATCGATTTTATGCAAGGAGACTGTCAAATGTTCAACGTTTTTGGTGATTTTTTCGATCACATCAATTTGTCAGTTTTTTCATTTTTTTTTTTTTTTTATGAAAAAAGGGTCACTGGTAAAAATTCTCTTAGCAATGATAATAATATGATGTATTTATATTTGTTTCATTGTAATATGTTGATTCACTGTCATTATGAACCGCAACGGACCGATATTAGGGTGCATTTGAGCCAAAAAATGAAATTTTGCAAAAAATTAGGATGTCTTTTAAGTTATAGAGGTCAATATCTAAAATATACGAGTTTTCTGGGACAAACGGTTGATGTCATATTGTAGGTGAGGTTTGTGGCTAGTAATCCTGAAAATATGAACTATAAGTTTTGGGCTAATTTTTTAGCAATTTTGCCGAATGTGGCCGGCCGATTTGGCATTATCAGAGCCTGGCCGCGGCCAACATGGCAGCCAAATCAAAAAGTTGTAGAACAAAAGTTGCTTAGTTTTTCAAGTACTACAAACCCTGAAAATATGAGATCAAATGAAAGAAGTACGGACAAACAAACAAACAAACATATGTACCAAAGCAAGATTATATGGTGACGTCATAGAATAATTTCAAATGTCATAACTTTGGTCAAAACCATCCGTTTTGGACGTTTGAGGTGTCGTTGACGTCTACAATCATAATTTGCTATAATTGGGGCACTTTTGGGGGCAGTTATACCTGAAAAACTAATTTTTTCGGGCAATTTTCGGAAGGTCATATCTCCACTCAATGCTGGTAGAAATTCCAGCTTATTTGGGTCTACTTTTCAAGACCTTTCCAATGGTATATAACATGATCCTAGCAGCCTCAAAGGGAAAAAGTTAGAAATTAGCTGTATATATACGAGTTAGACTTCCAGCACAGTAGGTGCTTTCGTCACTCGTTTGGACTGCCGTCCAAAGTGATAATTTACTTGATGTAATTGGTTAAAACGATGGGATGGAAAAATCCAGAATTTTTATCCACTTTAGCAACGGCACGCCCTTGTTTTGTCAAAGAGAAGAAAAATAATAATTTTTTAGGAATTTTTTTTTTTAGGAAAAATCACCATAAAATCAATTGAATCGATTTAACTTTCTTTTAAATAGTTTCTATTGTATCTATATTTGTCGATGCGATCTTTAATCGATCGATTCTACTCGATTTAAATTCAACAAAATTATTAAAAATGATAAAAACAGTGTTTTTTGTCGAAATGAAAAGCAAAAAAAAATTAGATGTGGTTTTTCGGTCTTGATATGTTCGGCAAAGTTGTTGGTCTTGACCTGCGCAAGAACTTTGCTGAAGAAAGTATAACAAAAATCTTAATGGTTCAAGAGCTATCAACGTGAAAATGATGGTATATTTTAACTCAGGGCCAAAACATGTCGAATGCGATATCTCAAAAATGGGGACTAACTTTAAAATGGGACTAGCACCATTGAACTCAGCGTACTCGAATTAGGTTTACCCCCTGGGTGCCCAGCAAATCTCGATTAGTAATCGTTTGAATGGCAAAATACTGTAAATTATAACTCACACGTTTCGGGGCCATATTTGCCCATGCCAGAACTATGACAAAATTCTGAAAATTAACATGGACATTGGCATTTGATATATCTTTCTGGAAAACATAACGGGATCGATGAGAACCGGGCAAAATCTCGATTAGTAATCGTTTGAATGGCAAAAATACTATAAATTATAACTCACACGATTCGGGGCCACATTTGCCCATGCCAGAACTATGACAAAATTCTGAAAATTAACATGGACATTGGCATTTGATATATCTTTCTGGAAAACATAACGGGATCGATGAGAACCGGGCAAAATCTCGACTAGTAATCGTTTGAATGGCAAAAATACAGTAAATTATAACTCACACGTTTCGGGGCCATATTTGCCCATGCCAGAACTAAGACAAAATTCTGAAAATTAACATGGACATTGGAATTTGATATATCTTTCTGGAAAACATAACGGGATCGATGAGAACCGAGCAAAATCTCGATTAGTAATCGTTTGAATGGCAAAAATACTATAAATTATAACTCACTGGTTTCGGGGCCATATTTGCCCATGCCAGAACTATGACAAAATTCTGAAAATTAACATGGACATTGGAATTTGATATATCTTTCTGAAAAACATAACGGGATCGATGAGAACCGGGCAAAATCTCGATTAGTAATCGTTTGAATGGCAAAAATACTATAAATTATAACTCACACGTTTCGGGGCCATATTTGCCCATGCCAGAACTATGACAAAATTCTGAAAATTAACATGGGCATTGGCATTTGATATATCTTTGTGGAAAACATAACGGGATCGATGAGAACCGGGCAAAATCTCGATTAGTAATCGTTTGAATGGCAAAAATACTGTAAATGAAAACTCACACGTTTCGGGGCCATATTTGCCCATGCCAGAACTATGACAAAATTCTGAAAATTAACATGGACATTGGAATTTAATATATCTTTCTGAAAAACATAACGGGATCGATGAGAACCGGGCAAAATCTCGATTAGTAATCGTTTGAATGGCAAAATAACTATAAATTATAACTCACACGTTTCGGGGCCATATTTGCCCATGCCAGAACTATGACAAAATTCTGAAAATTAACATGGACATTGGCATTTGATATATCTTTCTGGAAAACATAACGGTATCGATGAGAACCGGGCAAAATCTCGACTAGTAATCGTTTGAATGGCAAAAATACTATAAATTATAACTCACACGTTTCGGGGCCATATTTGCCCATGCCAGAACTATGACAGAATTCTGAAAATTAACATGGACATTGGCGTTTGATATATCTTTCTGGAAAACATAACGGTATCGATGAGAACCGGGCAAAATCTCGATTAGTAATCGTTTGAATGGCAAAAATACTGTAAATGAAAACTCACACGTTTCGGGGCCATATTTGCCCATGCCAGAACTATGACAAAATTCTGAAAATTAACATGGACATTGGAATTTAATATATCTTTGTGGAAAACATAACGGGATCGATGAGAACCGGGCAAAATCTCGATTAGTAATCGTTTGAATGGCAAAAATACTATAAATTATAACTCACACGTTTCGGGGCCATATTTGCCCATGCCAGAACTATGACAAAATTCTGAAAATTAACAAAGACATTGGCATTTGATATATCTTTCTGGAAAACATAACGGGATCGATGAGAACCGGGCAAAATCTCGATTAGTAATCGTTTGAATGGCAAAAATACTATAAATTATAACTCACACGATTCGGGGCCACATTTGCCCATGCCAGAACTATGACAAAATTCTGAAAATTAACATGGACATTGGCATTTGATATATCTTTCTGGAAAACATAACGGGATCGATGAGAACCGGGCAAAATCTCGACTAGTAATCGTTTGAATGGCAAAAATACAGTAAATTATAACTCACACGTTTCGGGGCCATATTTGCCCATGCCAGAACTATGACAGAATTTTGAAAATTAACATGGACATTAGCATTTGATATATCTTTCTGGAAAACATAACGGGATCGATGAGAACCGAGCAAAATCTCGATTAGTAATCGTTTGAATGGCAAAAATACTATAAATTATAACTCACACGTTTCGGGGCCATATTTGCCCATGCCAGAACTATGACAAAATTCTGAAAATTAACATGGACATTGGAATTTGATATATCTTTCTGAAAAACATAACGGGATCGATGAGAACCGGGCAAAATCTCAATTAGTAATCGTTTGAATGGCAAAAATACTATAAATTATAACTCACACGTTTCGGCGCCATATTTGCCCATGCCAGAACTATGACAGAATTTTGAAAATTAACATGGACATTGGCATTTGATATATCTTTCTGGAAAACATAACGGGATCGATGAGAACCGAGCAAAATCTCGATTAGTAATCGTTTGAATGGCAAAAATACTATAAATTATAACTCACACGTTTCGGGGCCATATTTGCCCATGCCAGAACTATGACAAAATTCTGAAAATTAACATGGACATTGGAATTTGATATATCTTTCTGGAAAACATAACGGGATCGATGAGAACCGAGCAAAATCTCGATTAGTAATCGTTTGAATGGCAAAAATACTATAAATTATAACTCACACGTTTCGGCGCCATATTTGCCCATGCCAGAACTATGACAGAATTTTGAAAATTAACATGGACATTGGCATTTGATATATCTTTCTGGAAAACATAACGGGATCGATGAGAACCGAGCAAAATCTCGATTAGTAATCGTTTGAATGGCAAAAATACTATAAATTATAACTCACACGTTTCGGGGCCATATTTGCCCATGCCAGAACTATGACAAAATTCTGAAAATTAACATGGACATTGGAATTTGATATATCTTTCTGAAAAACATAACGGGATCGATGAGAACCGGGCAAAATCTCAATTAGTAATCGTTTGAATGGCAAAAATACTATAAATTATAACTCACACGTTTCGGGGCCATATTTGCCCATGCCAGAACTATGACAAAATTCTGAAAATTACCATGGGCATTGGCATTTGATATATCTTTGTGGAAAACATAACGGGATCGATGAGAACCGGGCAAAATCTCGACTAGTAATCGTTTGAATGGCAAAAATACAGTAAATTATAACTCACACGTTTCGGGGCCATATTTGCCCATGCCAGAACTATGACAAAATTCTGAAAATTAACATGGACATTGGAATTTGATATATTGTTCTGAAAAACATAACGGGATCGATGAGAACCGGGCAAAATCTCGATTAGTAATCGTTTGAATTGCAAAAATACTATAAATTATAACTCACACGTTTCGGGGCCATATTTGCCCATGCCAGAACTATGACAAAATTCGAAAATTAACATGGGCATTGGAATTTGATATATCTTTGTGGAAAACATAACGGGATCGATGAGAACCGGGCAAAATCTCGACTAGTAATCGTTTGAATGGCAAAAATACAGTAAATTATAACTCACACGTTTCGGGGCCATATTTGCCCATGCCAGAACTATGACAAAATTCTGAAAATTAACATGGACATTGGCATTTGATATATCTTTCTGAAAAACATAACAGGGATCGATGAGAACCGGGCAAAATCTCGATTAGTAATCGTTTGAATGGCAAAAATACTATAAATTATAACTCACACGTTTCGGGGCCATATTTGCCCATGCCAGAACTATGACAAAATTCTGAAAATTAACATGGACATTGGCATTTGATATATCTTTCTGGAAAACGTAACGGGATCGATGAGAACCGGGCAAAATCTCGATTAATAATCGTTTGAATGGCAAAGTACTGTAAATTATAACTCACACGTTTCGGGGCCATATTTGCCCATGCCAGAACTATGATAAAAATCTGAAAATTAACATGGACATTGGCATTTGATATATCTTTCTGGAAAACATAACGGGATCGATGAGAACCGGGCAAAATCTCGATTAGTAATCGTTTGAATGGCAAAAATACAGTAAATTATAACTCAAGCGTTTCGGGGCCATATTTGCCCATGCCAGAACTATGACAAAATTCTGAAAATTAACATGAACATTGGCATTTGATATATCTTTCTGGAAAACATAACGGGATCGATGAGAACCGGGCAAAATCTCGATTAGTAATCGTTTGAATGGCAAAAATACTGTAAATGAAAACTCACACGTTTGGGGGCCATATTTGCCCATGCCAGAACTATGACAAAAATCTGAAAATTAACATGGACATTGGCATTTGATATATCTTTCTGGAAAACATAACGGGATCGATGAAAACCGGGCAAAATCTCGATTAGTAATCGTTTGAATGGCAAAAATACAGTAAATTATAACTCACACGTTTCGGGGCCATATTTGCCCATGCCAGAACTATGACAAAATTCTGAAAATTAACATGGACATTGGCATTTGATATATCTTTCTGGAAAACATAACGGGATCGATGAGAACCGGGCAAAATCTCGATTAATAATCGTTTGAATGGCAAAGTACTGTAAATTATAACTCACACGTTTCGGGGCCATATTTGCCCATGCCAGAACTATGACAAAATTCTGAAAATTAACATGGACATTGGCATTTGATATATCTTTCTGGAAAACATAACGGTATCGATGAGAACCGGGCAAAATCTCGATTAGTAATCGTCTGAATGGCAAAAATACTATAAATTATAACTCACGCGTTTCGGGGCCATATTTGCCCATGCCAGAACTATGAAAAAATTCTGAAAATTACAATGAACATTGGCATTTGATATATCTTTCTGGAAAACATAACGGGATCGATGAGAACCGGGCAAAATCTCGATTAGTAATCGTTTGACTGGTAAAAATACAGTAAATTATAACTCACACGTTTCGGGGCCATATTTGCCCATGCCAGAACTATGACAAAATTCTGAAAATTAACATGGACATTGGCATTTGATATATCTTTCTGGAAAACATAACGGGATTGATGAGAACCGGGCAAAATCTCGACTAGTAATCGTTTGAATAGCAAAAATACTATAAATTATAACTCACACGTTTCGGGGCCATATTTGCCCATGCCAGAACTATGACAAAATTCTGAAAATTAACATGGACATTGGCATTTGATATATCTTTCTGGAAAACATAACGGGATCGATGAGAACCGGGCAAAATCTCGATTAGTAATCGTCTGAATGGCAAAAATACTATAAATTATAACTCACACGTTTCGGGGCCATATTTGCCCATGCCAGAACTATGACAAAATTCTGAAAATTAACATGGACATTGGCATTTGATATATCTTTCTGGAAAACATAACGGGATCGATGAGAACCGGGCAAAATCTCGATTAGTAATCGTTTGAATGGCAAAAATACAGTAAATTATAACTCACACGTTTCGGGGCCATATTTGCCCATGCCAGAACTATGACAAAATTCTGAAAATTAACATGGACATTGGCATTTGATATATCTTTCTGGAAAACATAACGGGATCGATGAGAACCGGGCAAAATCTCGATTAATAATCGTTTGAATGGCAAAGTACTGTAAATTATAACTCACACGTTTCGGGGCCATATTTGCCCATGCCAGAACTATGATAAAAATCTGAAAATTAACATGGACATTGGCATTTGATATATCTTTCTGGAAAACATAACGGGATCGATGAGAACTGGGCAAAATCTTGATTAGTAATCGTTTGAATGGCAAAAATACTGTAAATGAAAACTCACACGTTTGGGGGCCATATTTGCCCATGCCAGAACTATGACAAAAATCTGAAAATTAACATGGACATTGGCATTTGATATATCTTTCTGGAAAACATAACGGGATCGATGAGAACCGGGCAAAATCTCGATTAGTAATCGTTTGAATGGCAAAAATACAGTAAATTATAACTCACACGTTTCGGGGCCATATTTGCCCATGCCAGAACTATGACAAAATTCTGAAAATTAACATGGACATTGGCATTTGATATATCTTTCTGGAAAACATAACGGGATCGATGAGAACCGGGCAAAATCTCGATTAATAATCGTTTGAATGGCAAAGTACTGTAAATTATAACTCACACGTTTCGGGGCCATATTTGCCCATGCCAGAACTATGATAAAAATCTGAAAATTAACATGGACATTGGCATTTGATATATCTTTCTGGAAAACATAACGGGATCGATGAGAACCGGGCAAAATCTCGATTAGTAATCGTTTGAATGGCAAAAATACAGTAAATTATAACTCAAGCGTTTCGGGGCCATATTTGCCCATGCCAGAACTATGACAAAATTCTGAAAATTAACATGAACATTGGCATTTGATATATCTTTCTGGAAAACATAACGGGATCGATGAGAACCGGGCAAAATCTCGATTAGTAATCGTTTGAATGGCAAAAATACTGTAAATGAAAACTCACACGTTTGGGGGCCATATTTGCCCATGCCAGAACTATGACAAAAATCTGAAAATTAACATGGACATTGGCATTTGATATATCTTTCTGGAAAACATAACGGGATCGATGAAAACCGGGCAAAATCTCGATTAGTAATCGTTTGAATGGCAAAAATACAGTAAATTATAACTCACACGTTTCGGGGCCATATTTGCCCATGCCAGAACTATGACAAAATTCTGAAAATTAACATGGACATTGGCATTTGATATATCTTTCTGGAAAACATAACGGGATCGATGAGAACCGGGCAAAATCTCGATTAATAATCGTTTGAATGGCAAAGTACTGTAAATTATAACTCACACGTTTCGGGGCCATATTTGCCCATGCCAGAACTATGACAAAATTCTGAAAATTAACATGGACATTGGCATTTGATATATCTTTCTGGAAAACATAACGGTATCGATGAGAACCGGGCAAAATCTCGATTAGTAATCGTCTGAATGGCAAAAATACTATAAATTATAACTCACGCGTTTCGGGGCCATATTTGCCCATGCCAGAACTATGAAAAAATTCTGAAAATTACAATGAACATTGGCATTTGATATATCTTTCTGGAAAACATAACGGGATCGATGAGAACCGGGCAAAATCTCGATTAGTAATCGTTTGACTGGTAAAAATACAGTAAATTATAACTCACACGTTTCGGGGCCATATTTGCCCATGCCAGAACTATGACAAAATTCTGAAAATTAACATGGACATTGGCATTTGATATATCTTTCTGGAAAACATAACGGGATTGATGAGAACCGGGCAAAATCTCGACTAGTAATCGTTTGAATAGCAAAAATACTATAAATTATAACTCACACGTTTCGGGGCCATATTTGCCCATGCCAGAACTATGACAAAATTCTGAAAATTAACATGGACATTGGCATTTGATATATCTTTCTGGAAAACATAACGGGATGGATGAGAACCGGGCAAAATCTCGATTAGTAATCGTCTGAATGGCAAAAATACTATAAATTATAACTCACACGTTTCGGGGCCATATTTGCCCATGCCAGAACTATGACAAAATTCTGAAAATTAACATGGACATTGGCATTTGATATATCTTTCTGGAAAACATAACGGGATCGATGAGAACCGGGCAAAATCTCGATTAGTAATCGTTTGACTGGCAAAAATACAGTAAATTATAACTCAAACGTTTCGGGGCCATATTTGCCCATGCCAGAACTATGACAAAATTCTGAAAATTAACATGGCCATTGGCATTTGATATATTTTTCTGGAAAACATAACGGGATCGATGAGAACCGGGCAAAATCTCGATTAGTAATCGTTTGACTGGCAAGAATACAGTAAATTATAACTCACACGATTCGGGGCCATATTTGCCCATGCCAGAACTATGACAAAATTCTGAAAATTAACAGGACATTGGAATTTGATATATCTTTTTACAATATTGAATCTATTGTCAGTTCTTATTTGAAAAAGTAGTGTAAATTCTATCTAAATTACTATCGTTTATCATATCTGGGTGAACTTTTACTTTAGTTCTTCTCTTTCACCATCACCATATTTTATTTCTCCATTTGTAACAGATGGTGTTTGATGATTCAATAAAATTATTATATTGGTAAAAAGTAAAGTTGATGGTGGATGGTCAAAAAATTAAATTGATATTTTATACGGCTAACATAGAAACATAGTGGAATCGATGAGTACTTGGCAAAATTTCCAGCAGAGTTTAGTTGTTAATGTTTTTTATGCTTAAATTTAATTTAAATTTTTTAATTCGTTTGTATCAGCTAATTTCCATATTTTTTTAAGATAGGAGTTTCTCTAAAATATCTTCTCGCCTAAATGTTCGCTTTTAAGACTCTTTCACTAACACTAGTATACATAGGATTTCGTTAGGAAATATTTCACGGCTGTGTGTAGGAGTGTGAAATTTTTCCTAAACCATTCCTAAAAAAATTTTACACTTAGGATAGATTTAGTAAATATTTCACGCGCATGACTCATTTGGTTCTATTTTCGGAAGATTTGAAAAAATGAAATCATTAGATAACAAATTTAACATTTTAACTACCGCTCACACAACATGTGTGTGATGGCATGAACAACATAGATACATAGTGACCACTGACCGCTCACGTAAAAAAAACAAAAAAATAGTTTATATTGATATAACGTTTTTTTCATAATAGTCCTTTAAAAATATTACCGGTCCCTGGTTTAACTGTGCAAACGTGCGGTCGTTATAGTGTTAAGATATTTTTTTAAAATATAAAATATATATTACTATTATGTAGACTTATATTTCATTTGGGTCCCATTTGAAACGCGATATTTTTAAAACGCGAATTATCAAAACACGATATTTCAAAACGTGATATTTCAAAATGCGGCACGGTACAAAACGCGATATTTCAAAAATTTTAAATTTGAAAATCGATAGGAGCGGGAGTTTAGGATCGAGTTATACAGTGAGAAAAATGTTGAGTAGTAAAATTATAGGTGAAAACTTTTAATTCAACATTGTTTCTGATTAAAAAAATCAATCACGTTTGTTGATGAATTTATCATGAAACGGTGTTAAACAAAAAAAACTAGTGTTAAATTAAATTTATAATTGTTGAACCCCTAACTACACAAACTGTAGAGTTAATAACGGAGCATCGATGAATTTACTATGCTTATTCTGTGATTATTGACTGATTAATAATTTTTAGTGTATTAATAAAAAATTCGCTATCTTAATAAGAGATTAATTCGTATATAAACACTAAATATCCTCCTTCTACTTTGTAGCTTCATGGCAAGTGTAATACAGTCTAATGCGATTACCGAATATTTTATAACAAATGTTATATAATAAAAGTTTGAGATGATACTGATCTGATAGAGAAAAACCAAACTTTTGGTGGTCACGCACGACGAAGAAAATAAATCCCGAAATGATGACGCATTAGTATAGAAACATAAATAGCTATAATACCCCACCAAGTGACCATTTTACCATTTTTGCTCTACAAATTGTAGAGTTAAGAACGAAACATCGATGAATTTACTATGCCCACTGGTAGATTAACAACGTTTCATTTATGATTTAACTATATAAATTGTTGAATTAACAACGGCCGACCAATGAATTTACTATAAAAACTAATAAACTAACATTGTAATTCTTATGATTTAACAACATAAATTGTTGAATTAACTACGATTTATTTTACAATGCATTACTATTTTTAAACTGAATTTAATAAGAATCGCTAATAGCGCATTTTCATATTTGAAAGTTTTTGAATTAAAATGGTTTGTTAACAAATTTACAATTTTTTTTTCTCAGTGTATAAGGCGGGTGAAGGGGAATTTTAATTTCAGTTTATAGGAATTTAAAAATCGGTAGGAGCGAGAATATATAGGATCGGGTTATATCAAGTGAGTCGCTACGCTCCCATTGCTTCGCTATGCACATTCTGTGATATGGTACATTTGGCGATTTGAAATATCACGTTTCGATATTTTGCGTTTCGGATCCCATTTCAATTTCATATTTTCATTTATACTATAGACTTAAATAAAAATTAAATTAAATGCAAATTGGTTTTTTTGAGATTAATTTTTTCGCCCAAACAATCAAAAATTTACAAAAGATCATTTGGGATATTTTTTGGAATATTTATTTTTGGCAATTTGGAATTTGAGAAACTGCCTACTAGTAAGTTCTTGATCTAGCCAAAAACATCATTTTGGCAATAAAATATTCAGGAACACGATGGAATCCCATTTATTACAAATAAAAAATTATCCCATACATTTTTTTGGTACTTACATAAATATCTCATTTATAACGAATATGGCTTTTCTTATATTGGTATTCATAAAACATTAAATCTATCTCTCTTCCCCGCAACTAATTTTCTGAATAAAGTGACTTATGCCACTTTCAAAATAAACGGCTCATATATGACCTGATCTATGAGAAGGGGGCTTACTGCGAAAACAAGGTATCGAGAAAACGGCTGTTAAAGGTAAACAAACTCATTGCGTAAGTTTCGCGTTAGTTGGTCTCTTTTATCATATGCCAAGTTTTTGAAACAAAATGGATACTCGGGACCCGCCTTATATAACCCGGTCCTATACTCAAACTCCTATCGATTTTTAAACGCATATAAACTGAAATTAAATTTCCCCTTCACCTGCCTGATATAACCTGATTCTACACTCCTACACAAAAATTTAAAAATTTTAAAATATCGCGTTTTGTATACATATCCCGTTTTGTACCGTACCGCGTTTTGAAATATCGCGTTTTGATAATTCGCGTTTTACAATATCGCATTTCAAATGAGACGCATTCTAAGGTAACTATCAATCTTTAAAAACACTGAAAGTTACAAGGAGTTAAGGCAACATGCTCAAAGTTCATTCCAATTAAACGAAATGAGAACAATTTACGTCAAGAACTCATCGAGAGTAGAATTCCCAACATAGAGGTTATCCAGAAACGAAAAATATTTGTGGTTTAATGAAATTTTTGTGGTTTATAAAAATAGTTGTCTTGATTATAATCTCTGATACACAGATAGACGTATAGAACAATGGATATAAGATCACAAGAATGACTGCCGTTTAAGACGGAGCAACGGGTTGGGCACTGCTTTATCTACGCATTCGATAGTTCAAACTTAATTTCGAGTTTGATAACCCCTGCATTTTGGGTATTGCATAAAAAATATCGAAAAGGGAGCTCTTGAAGGTTTTGCATTATAGAGCTCACCCCACTGTTGTCAACTTTAAGGTTGAATAAACCAGGATTCACCCCTCGTATACCACCACTTAAAATACGGTTCTTGCCGAGTGATGTACGCCAGTTTTTATCTTTATGGACTTTTAAATCACAAAATTTTGCTGTTTACTTATTGTTTTGTGTTTTTTTTATTATTTTTTAAACGTAATTGAATACTGTAGACGCAGGTTCTCCTTTATATGTCGCGGAATTGTGGTAAATCTTTTGTTAATTTCCTTTAACTCCTGCTTCCTAGAAACGTGGTGCAAACAACACATTCTTTCTTTAATATAACATCGGCCACACATCGGTATTTAGATAAGGAAAATAAGAATTGTTTTACAGGATTGTAAATCAATGAACAAATTAAATTGTGATGGATAATTTTCGAAACCAAATTTGCTTTATTGCAGTAACAGCCCACATCGCTTAGTATAACTGCAACGAGCACCATCAAAAAAAATATTTATGTATTATGTTCTTTTATTAAAAAAATTCATAAACCCAAATAATTCATTTATACATTCCGCGTAAAGCAGAATCCTTTTCTCGCACGAACACCATTTAACAGCCAGACAATATTAATAAATAATGCATATTCATACCCAAAATTCATTATAGAAAAACCATTTACCCGAAATGAAATAACTTTTAACTCTTTAAAATGCTTTTCATATTCAAAATATGTAATATCCCGCATACTGGTTTACTGCTTTCGATTTTTTCTCAACTTCCATCAACCAATCCTTTTTCGTGTTGTTTTTTTAAATTAGAAATAGTGAATAGAATCCAATTTATGGTCGAAACCGCAATGAATACAAACAAAATCTTCATTACAAATTTTATTTATTTGTATGTTTTCCAAGTAAATAGGAAAATTATTGAATTTGATTTTTTATTGAATCGTATAATTTTCGTTTTAAAAGAGCTCTTGAAAAGTATTATCGAAGCCTTATTATCGTACATTTTTGTACGTACATTTTGCATACGAAAAATATTTATGCACGGGTAACGAATTGCCATAGATTTGTGTGTAATTTTTTGCGTTTTCGTTTTTTTATATTCTTGTTTACGATATTATGATGCCTAGGGTGTAGACTTTAAATTTTGATTTAATGAGTTCCAGGAATCCGAATTGGTTACTGCCTTTCCAGGTCAACCAGGTCAAAGGTATTTTCAGGTCAACCATAATGGCGACCTTAGGAATGTATAGCATATTTCTGGAGAAAGCTAAGATCAAACACTAAAGTATATTTCCAAAAAAAAATTGTACTGTCTGTATCCTCAGATTAAAGTTAATAAAAGTAAAGAGCTAGTTAATTACAAAAACAACAAGGGTGTCACGCAGCAAAGTCATTAACTCTACAACGTAATTTTTCACCATTTAAACCGTGAGATACGTCTACATAAGGATTATGTAGCCTATTTATACATAAGATAATGTTTTAGCCCATCGTCACTTATTAAATTTGAATTCAGTATTGTTATATATTTAGCGTCCTTACTGGAGTCACCGATACTCTAAACCGGAATGAGAAAAATAAAATGACACGTGGAAACTGTTACCGATACCAAAATAACAGGTAGCTGGCTTTCAATCATGTTAACGCGATTCTGAGCTATCTAAGTCGTTCGGCTTCAGTTGTTACACGAACTGCATTTTATACGGCTTCTGATCAAGATCCTTGCGCAAACCTTCCACTTAGTCGAATAACAGAATCGCAATTGCTGCATTCTGCGACGAATTAACATTTTGTGGTCCTCATCAACACGTGCCCGAAATTTCACTAATATAATCACTGTTTTATTAAACAATAAAAACTAAATTATTATTACAAGTATCAACAAACTGATGATGGCAATAAGTAAATTGCCTAAATCGATCTATGTAAAAAATGTATTTAATATAGGTATATACAATTTAAATACAAGTTTAATTTTCACGCTAATAAAGCTGTTTTACTATTTTAAAATTAAAAAACATTTATATAATAATTAAGTTTTTATTGTTTAATAAAAAAAGGGAATATTTAGTTCTATAACTTATTTATTATTTAAAATTGCAATATTAAACACAATCAGCAAAGTTCGCCCTTCACATCATTTGTACACAAAATATCATGAAGCTTCTCATCATCAGAATCCATGTTACCTTTTGTCATAAATGATATCAAACACAAATCTTTAGATATTGTATTTGTCTCAACTAATTTAAAGGCGTTCTGAACACCTACAGATGCAACCAATCAAACAGAAATTCAAAAAAACAAACCGTGTTGCAACTAACTGGCAAATAACTCTTAATTCCAATGATATAAACGTAAATGTTGATAAATTGAATGACACTATGTAGCAAGGCTTCGAACTGTATGTACCTATGTGCTGTATACCAGAAAATGTTTACCGTCAGTGGTTCTATGATAGACTAGTTAACAAAAAAATCGAAAGACGAAAGCGTATGCCAAAATGTTGAAAAGCGGATTAGAAGCGGCAAAACTATGTTTCTACAATATAGTAACGAATTTGAAATTTATATCAAATCAAAATACAGGTCGTCTCGATTAAATTCAAGAAAAAATCAAAGGAAATCCAAAACAATATAAATCCAATAAATTGTAGGATACTCTGTTAATATGACCTATATCAATACCAGCTCCTCAAAATCCAAAGTTAAAGCTGACATGTTCGCGACGTTTTTTTAATAAGTTTATAAACCAAGTGTTACTAGTGGTACGAACAACCCAGCAATAACAATACATCAATAACTCCTCCTATTATTATTGAGGATAACATTTTATCGGCTTTAAAGGGATTTATAGACGGTTGTGGTCTTGATAATATACCCTCTTCTATTCTGATATTTTAGCAATCCCATTGTGTTATCAATTCAACCACTCCTTAAGCACCGGCGTGTTTCCCGATAAGATGGAAAATTTCAAATTGCGCTCTACAGAGGAGGTGATCTGGATCCTGTTCGGGACGAACAGGCTTAGGTGGGGCGTAGTGTTACGGTGACACCTAGATTATAATAGAATAAGTTAATTTCATTAATTGCTCAATTGCATTTATGATTTGGTTCAACATTTAGGCGTCATTTCTATACTAACATATTTGCTCGATTCTCGAGCTTTTATATTTAGGATTATTCTAGAAACATATATTTTGGTATATAAAGGCGTACGTTGACGTGGAATGCTGAGTCTTATTTTAAACGTGAAACAGTGAAGGTTAAATAGAAAGATTATTAAAGCAATTATTAAAGTGTTAATTAAAAAGTGTGCTATAATTATAATAATTAATTGTTAATTTTGTGTTGTATAATTATTGTGGTGTGTAAATAAATTTGTGTGAGTTCAAAATTGAAGCAGTTATATTTATTCACAATCCAGTGATTCGAACCTTGAGTGACAAGGCAAAAACGTAACAGTATATATCTTTTGCATACGACGTGTGCTTTACATATGAAAACGGCACGAGTTTCACTTTTGGTGAATGAATAGCATACAATATTACAAGAAACTTCTCGGCCTACCACATATAGAATCTGTATGCTGGTATACTATCTGAAAACATTGTCTGGTGTAGCTACTTTAATCAAGATATATTTTCTGTACTGCACTTAAGAATAAAATATTTTTAAATTACAAACAAGTATTATGTCTTCCATTGGCCGCTATCGCGTTTGAACGATGTTCAACTACTACTTGAATCAACTACGTACTGTATATGAAAATTCTATTTTATTATGAGCTCCAATTTGTTCCTACATAAATAAACATTGATCTATAATTTTTTAATCACGTATGTGTGATTCAAAATGATAGCTTCCCGCGTGCTTTCACAACAACATTTAGGTGGTGACTGACTGAATGACGTATAAGTAATAAAAATAAAAAAATCCTGTGAAAACATTTAGTTGGTTTCCGCTGCTATCGTGTTTTTAGAAAGAGAATGCAAAGAGGCCCATTTTGTAATAAGAAACCATGACGCTACACAACAACAATATTTATAAAACTTCATTATTAATTAATTTTTCAAATAAATATATCACACAGGGGGTCTATTATGAAACATTATTCGCTTTCGAAAAATTCGATACGCTTCGAATATTGCTATTATGAAAAAAAAAAGCAAATCGTCGCATTTGTTATGGATTGGTCAAATCAATTTTATATATTATTAAAATACATACGTTATTTGTAGTAAATTATTTTACAAAATGCATCTTGGTAAATATATCAATTGAAATTGAAAACAATAATAATAATTGCCTTAATTAAAAAATATAAAAATAGACGACAGAATTTATTAACATGATAAAACAAATTTAGTTGTGTTGCTTTCAAAAGATTACAACAACAGTTGCATTGTATTCAAGCCGATTGTCTTGGAACGTTAAGAAAAAAAATTTTAGGATTAGGGGAAATAAAATCATTTTATGGGTATGGTGTTTACCGCAAGGCGTTATTTTTTCTATTTTTCATCGAAAAATTTATCTTGTAGAATAATTTAGCATTTGTTATTTGATAGCAAAATACCGAATTTAATTTGTTCTATTTCATAAAATAAAATAAAAAATAAAATAAATATTAAGAAAATTAACCAACACAGAAAAATTAAAACGCATTAAAAAATTAAAGCCAAAAGTTGTTGGTTTCACATTTCTTAGCTAAGCTAAGCGGATTAGCGAAAGCAACACTACTATTATTTTAAAACAACATCGACACAATACGGTATTCGCCACCTAAATAAAGAATAGTCGAATTTTGACGTCACATTTTCGTAAAATCTGATATCGAATTTATTTTTAAGTTTCATAATAGAGCGAATTTTTCGATTTCGAATTTTCCGAGAGCTAAATAAAAATTATAATACCGATATTCGCCTTGAATCGAATTTTTCGAAAGCGAATAAATTTCATAATAGACCCCCAGTTTTATGGTGTTTTTGAATCCTAGTGTGAACTAATTAAAGTTTGAGATTTTCTAAATTTTTTGTAGCAAAACATTACGAAAGTTCTTGGTTGAGATTGACTTAAATTAACAAATAAAATTGGCAGTTTTTCATTATTTTCAATGGGAAATATAAAATTGGATACCCAATACATAAAGAGGGAGGCTCTAATTAATCTAGATGTCTCTGCTTAAACCGCATAAAATAAAGTAAAAAAACAGAAACTCAGTTTTGTGCGAGATTAAGTCATCTATGTGCATCTATGTCAATATGTTGACGTATTTTCTTTTATCGCGGTTGCGTATAGAGGAGCGTTATGCTGGAAACACATGAGCAGATTTTCTGACAGCGGCGCTGTCATCAGAATTTCAAGTGAACTATACATGAGCTTCTTTTTTGACAAGCACAATTTTCTTTTACTGCTTTTTATTTTATTGCTCTATAATATTTTCCTACATTTTGGTTGATAACTCAATGGTAATACGTCAAAATAATAAAATAAATAAAATAAAAATTGCATGAACATAGTGGCGATTGTTAGATTTGTTTTCTTCTACGTAGCGCAGCCTACTGCGAGGCAGACATATTAGAAATAGAGGCTTACTCGGCTTCTCCACCTGCTATCTGAATGCTATTGCAATCTACTTTCTCTTTCTATCAAAATTTGCCAAGATGGAGTCTGGTGTGGTAAACTTGCTATAATTTGACGTTTAGAAATCATTCTTAAAAAATATTTATAAAATAATTATATAATTTTATTAATATAATTTTTTAAAATTTATTTGGTTATTTATTTTTTATTTATAGAAATATGTATGTATCACCAGTATGAAAGCGAAAAAATTTAGTAGACGCAATATTGAAATTGAATATTGATATATCGCCATATTGAAACGTCAGAATATGCATGCTATATACATGCTATCGAGTTCTGCCGACATAGCATGTATTCATAGCATACAGATAGCATATAAATATTATTGCGTGTCTCCACTTGCCATTTGATCGAAATTTTCTAGCATAACTAGATAGCAATAGCAGGTGGAGAGTCCATGTTATGTAAGTCAAAATTCTGTTTGCAAAGCATAATACATGTACATATTTCACATCATGGGCCTATTTTTTAATTCAATCTGAGCAAGCAGTGCGTTGTCAAAAAATACTCTGTGTTTTTTTATTCAACCTGAGTAATTTTACTCTGCACACTGCGTTTTTATTTGTGAACTGTGCTTACACCGAGCTTACTGGGTTCTTCAAATTTTACTCTGAAATTAATGTCAGTGTACGAAGAGTGTGCAAAGTAAAAAACAATTTTTTACTCTATGCGCACCGGATAATTTTACCCAGTACAACCTTTGCTCGGTGTACACTAGCCGGGGTAAGCCTGCTTGCTCGGGTTGAATTAAAAAATAGACCCCATATAGGCCGGAATTACACTATATAAGATATTTGAAAAAGGTGTTTAGCCAAGCCTGATTCAGGTAAATTTAGCCTCATGCAGGTAAATTTGATAAATTATTTTTGATATTTTTCGTATACAAAATGGCGGCCAAATACAATTGGACGGCAAAAATCACAAAAAAATAAATTCAAGAATACGAGGCAAATGAATTTTTATACAACCAAAAACATAGCGAATATGTATTTTTATTAACGTTATAATAATAAAAGCCCTTAATGTTGCTGCACACGCTGCCCGTTGTTTTATCATATTTACTGAAGTTTAAGGAAAATGTTGTCATAATTCTGCCCATGTGTTTCCTGCATTAGAATGAATGCATCAATCTTGAAGGGAACTTTGTTGATGGTTAAAGTCCAATTTGGAAAACAAATGTTTTTTATTAGTTAGCCACGGAACTTATTGTAAGTATGTAGTTGAAATATGCGATTGGAAAACGACTAATGGTTTTTAATTTTTAAAGGAAGAAAAGCATTAAAAACTAAAACTTTCGAGTATCAATTGTTTTGAAATCTTGTATACACCTAATATTGTTGTTTCGATTTTCTTTATTATAATTCTATGACAGTCTGCGAATACAGCAATATGTACCTCATTAAGGCTTGATAGTATAACTGGGTATTTATTGTAAGTTAGTGACACTTCGTGGTTAGGCGCTTCACAACTTTTACATTAGGCATTGACTATAAAAACTGTGTGAAGTGAAATTTATTAATATTAATGTTTCAGGTATAGTTCTGGAATGTAGCCAAAGGAGAGAACATATTTTCTATAATTCTAAAATTAGTTTTGTATAAACATTTGAGATATCACTAAGATGAACAGAATTTGAATTTTAACACAGCAAATCTCGGATTTTTAACAGTATTAGGATTTTTCTATAATATAAATAATGTTAAAAGATTTATTATCAAATTTGAGGATTTGTCCCACGAGAACGAAGTCCACTAACATTTCAACATTTCCTCTTCCGAGTAGAAAATAATATACGGCCAGTCCCATGTAATAAAATATAATAAACACAAACAAATATTTTGAAATATTTCACATTTCCTAATTGCTGCGAGAAAAATTACCCAACCATGTTTTAAATCGCAATTTCATATTTTATCATAATTATCATCTTCATTATATTTTAAATTTTTCTAATTATCATTATACTGCCTTACAATTTAATTAAATTATTCTTCAAAGTGAAAAATAACAAAAAATAAATTTTGTTCCAACTCGAATAAGAAAACATGAATTTAAAAAAAATTATAAATTTTTAATTTTTGTTTCCATTTGAATTTCACAGCGGAAAGCTAAATGCAAAAAAAATCTTGAAATGATAACAGGAAAAGTTCTTTTATTTGTTTTTCAATTTTCACATACACACACACACACACGCACAGCCACAACTACCGACACACATAAAACGATCGTTATAATGTTTATAATACATATAAAAAAAATCATTTATCTGCTTTATGTGTTTTATTATAATTCAAACAACACAAAACGAAACCAACACCTTTGCTCGACGTCTATTACTCCGCTATACCGTCTTCTTCCTTACCTTTCGTGTGCAATTAAGAAGTTGATGGAAAATTTTAATTTTATCGGTGTTTTCGATTTTACTTTCTTTTCTCTGTTTTTTTTTTTTTTTTGAAATGTATTTTATATGAATCTCACGTTTTATTTAATTTACCAGAGCACATACACAAGCACCCCATAAGTACGCACCCATACACACAACCGAAGTAGAAAATCGTAAAAAAAATTATTATACACATTTTTCTCTCCAATTTTCCGGAAGGTATCTGTACTAATTTTTCGTTCATTTCTTAATAATAAATAAAACAGAATTTTGCTTTTTTGTGTTTCATTTGAGAAAATTAAGAAAAATACACATTGCAAATTATACAGTGCCGAACTTATAACATGTAATTGAACATAATACGAGAAAACCGAGAAAGTAAATTTATGTAAGCAAAAAATTGATACAAGTTTAGAAAATATCAGTATACAGAGGAAAATTATTTTTATATTGTGTAGATTTCTGATGAAAATACTCATAGGATATGGTAAATTTTCATTTTTGTTTAGTCTTTCGAATTAAATTTGATATGGAAATTTTTTGGTTGGTACATGGTGCTAGAACCAAAAGAATGAATATTTCTAAATTATATTCTCTCTTGTTTTAAGTCTGTTGTCTAATGCAAATACATTTTCTCGTTAATGATTCAAACAATTTAGAAACATATAGGGTGATCCAAAAACAACGACTATTTAGCTTTAAGCGAAATGAATATCTTACAGGGATTACAAAAAACTAAATAAGAACTAGATAAATTATTATTATTCGAAAGGTGTAGGACTCAAAAAAAACCTATGATGGATGAGCTTGATACAACCCGGAAAGATCGCATTGATTTTTAAGATTGTGACCTAAACATTTTTATCGCAAAAACGTATAGTTGAAAGTAACACCTTTTCAGACAACAAACAATTACGAACTATTTATGAGACGTATGATGTTTCTAACTAATAAACACTGGAAATAAAATCAGGAGCCTTACTAAGTAGTATTCTTTTCTCTTTTATTTCTACACTTGCTAAAGCCCTTGATTTGGATTACTTGTATCAAACTGAATTAGAACGTAATGTTTTTGGTTATATTTAATGTGACCCAGAATGACACTTATTTTCGTACATCTTTCCTTTAAACATTATGTTACAAGTATTAAGGGGTGTATAAGATGATGGAGGTGGTTATCAAATTTAATAGAGCCGTATGATGATATTTTATTTGAAACACGATACAAAAAACTTTTAGTGTCGAGTACTCAAAATAAGTGGTCTAAGTAGAATTTTTTTTATAAAATAAAACTAATTAATTAATTTATAAAATCATTGACCGTGCCGCGATTACAGTAAGGATTTTCCTTATTGTTTTATAAACACCAATGCGGAAGCTTCCAAAATCGTTTCCTTGAACAACTGGAAAATTCATGACTGATTTCTTGGAAAGCTAACGTTTTACTTTGATAATTGAGAAAAAGGGTTCGTACACAATAAATGAATAAATAAATTATATTTTTCTTAATTCTTCGTTCCGCCTTAGTGTTAAAGCTAGATTGAGTTTAATTTTTTCGCATAATTTATTAATTTTAAAATTTCAACATAAAACAAAACAAATTTATAACTATAAAGGAGATATTCGTATGGCGGAAACAAGTTCACATCTTCGTCGGACCTGTACCCCTTAAATTTATGCTACTCATCTCCCCATATTGCCTCGAATTCTATCAAAACTGATTACATTCACGTTGTTCGTGATCGATCAACCTTAAAATATATGCTCCATGGGTGCTGTGTAATGGGTTGTTGAAGAAGAGTTTTATTTGAGATTGTGTTTACCGGATTGGGTACAAGACCTCGTTTCACCACGTCAATTTTGCAGCTAATACAGATTAGATATACAGAGGCTATAGAACCGAGGTGATGTCTTAATTTAAATTATATATTTTAATTCAGTTTCGTTCCTATATAAAATTTTAAAGTGGAAAACCTTATTTGAGAAACAGAGTCACATACGGGACTTGTATATATACTAAAACGGACACATCTCGTGGCTTTTTTCCATTTTATACAATATCGTTCTAGCCGAAAAAGTTTAAAACAGTTACTCGGGTCTCAGTAGAAATCCTTTTCAATTGTCAAGAACCGCTTACGGTTGTTCATGCTTTTTAGAAAAATCGTTTAGGAGGTCCCACAGTGGGACTCGGCAATTTATCTTTACTTTATTTTCGGCTCGCACGATTTTGATCAAAATTGGCGAGGACGCGTTTCCAAGTATCAGAAACCGCTTGCCATGAGTGTGCGATTGTCCTGATTTCGGAAAAATTCATGTCGGATACCCTTATTAAAAATTTTCAATTTTGGCAAAAATTGGTAAATGAAGTTTTAAAATGTCAGGAATCGATTTCAGCGGGTGCTAATTTCCGGAAATATCTTTTAGATGGGTGAGGGGTTGTTTTCGAGGGTCCTTATTCATGTGACTTCTTGATAAGGTTTGGGGCCTTTATAACATTTTAGTTAGCTTTATAAATTATTTATAAAATAAAATAAAATTTGGCGGAGTTTTTCGAATGCAAGGAAACGGTTATATCGTAGACAAACTATAGATAACCTCATTATTTAGATTATTAAGTTATTTCTGTTTGTCTGTCTATACACGATTTTTTCAAAACAGAATTATTAAGTTTTCATAGATAAATGCAATCTATCACGATAAATTAGGCACACTCGAAAATCTCGGGTTTTTCTATTAGTCACCACAATTTGTTTATTAGGATTATTATAATTTAATTTTCAATATAGATTAATGAATATCGCGATAAATTTTGTGTCTGTCCACGGTATTACACAGAGTTATGATTTCCAAAAAATTCGTTTAGCAGTCCTCCGAAGAGGACGTTATGTAGCACCATGTTGCACCATGTCGCGAAGCGAGGTATTCAAATACTAAGAATCAATTCCGATTTGTTATGATTCCGAGAAACTACGTTCAGAGGGTCCTCCGGTGCTGCCCGGGTTAATTTCCTTAATTTTTGTTATGCTCACACGATTTTAATATAAACTTTGATATAAACTGCTGCATCTCGGGTTTTGGAGGAGTGAAGAGAGGATTTACAATGCCCTGTTCCAATTTCAAGAAAATTTGTTTAGTGCGAGTCATGTTAAACCCAATAAATTGTTCATTGGCTCAATTAACTTTGATAATAATTGCTAAAAAAGATTCCGATTAAGGGAAAGTTCATGAAAGGAATTTTCCGAGTGGGTCCCCATTTCTCTTTTAAATTTGTATAGGTTTAAACTCATTTGATGGGCGTTGCTGAAAAGGAGGTTTCTAATACCAGGAATGGGTTGAAGTGAGACCATATTTCGAGAAAATTCATTTATAGGATCCTCCGGTTAACGCGTCTTGTTCTCCATAATAGTAATAAGTGATTTCTCAATCGAATGAGATGGAACTCAGATTACATAATGAAAACGGGAATCTAAAATAAGTTTTAGACAACCAATGAACGTAAGCAGAAGTTTCTGAACAGAAAAGGATAAAACTCTGTTATTGTTCTATATTACACATAGGATTCCAAAATGAGTTCAGGATGTGACTTTAGAAAATGAGTAAATTGGATATAACGAAGACCTTTCTTGAACGAATACCATCGAACTCGGTTGGTTCTATAAAATATTCAATTTGAATCAAACAGAACCGCGGGTTCTTTAAATTGATCAGTACTAAGCCGTTGTTTAACAAAACGTAGAGTAATTATTTTATTAACTGCTGGTAATAAAACTGATTTAATAATACACCTACGTACACTGTACGTAGGTGACGTACACCTCGAGAAGAAATAACGATTTCATAGATTGAAGCATAGAAAACGGTGGTCCATGACAATAAAAAGAAGTTGTTTAATTGTGTGGTGATATGCTAATATATCATAAATGTTTTGGATTCAAAATTAAAGCAGCAACTGATATTTGTTTCGATTTTGTATAATGTATAATATGGTCTCAATAACTATAATTAAAAATAAATGTATTTTGAAATGTTTATACTTAATGGTACAAACAATTTCTTCACAGACTTTTTTAAGTATTGGAAATTGCTCATTATTTAATAATTTTTTATTTATAGGATTCTGAAATTATAAAATTTTTTAATTGAGGATCCGGCTTTTTTCACTAGACTAGATTAATAAAAGTTGTTTTCCCGAAAAGCAAAGAAGAAACTTCATTTGGCGTTTGTTAATGCACTTATTTTCGTTGAAAATGCTTTTAGTCGTTTAAGGAGTAGATGTTGAATTTTTCAGAAAAGAATCGACGTACATACCTACTTTGCACTCTCTATAATTCCAACTTGAATAATACGGCACAATATTGTGCACCAGAGAAAAATAGTGCTCTTTCGAGAGCAAGGGCGTACTGGCTTGACAGAGAGCAATAGAATATCCCCACATCCACAACATTTTAGTACATCAAATGGATAATTAAGAGCGATTAAAATACTTTTTTCAGAAAATTTTCCAATAATAGAAAGCAGTAGATTTTAATAAATCGAAAAATTATTTTATATCTATATTGGCAATCAATGTAATTAAACTTCTATTAAGGTAAATTTATGATTAAATTTGTTATTTAGACCAAATATGCGAGTACTAGTCTTACGGTTTATTGAGAAAGCTGGGGTTTGCACACGGGTTAAAAGTAGTGTCACAAATTTACCTTTTCATATAAACAATTCGTACAAAATAAACTTTTAACAAATCGTAAATAGCTTTTTTGGTAAACTAAATTTTAAATAACTAACAATAACACGACATTCGTTTATTGGACTGCAGAATACAAAACCACAAAATGTTCAAACCATGTATATAATCTCATGCCATCTAAAACAATTACCCGATAAATTATAAACCAATCGACATGTGAATTCAACAATAATACTAAATTGAATGCAAACAGCAAAAAAATTGATGTAATTGATTTTAAATATTTCCCCAAAAAATTTAATTTTAACCACTTTCCAAATTTTTGCAGCATGGTATTTTATTTCAATTTAATTTTAAATATTTTAATACGAGTCATATATGCAATTGAATTTTAGTTAATTTACATTTATTTAAAAATAAATAAATTACACTAGCAAAAAAAAATTAAAACCCATTGCACTATGGTTTATTAATTAAATACAAAAATATTAATTTCTATTATTGTTAGTTTTATATGTATATGTACGAGTAGTTTTATAACAATTCCAGTAATACTGCACTCGTACACAAACTAATCCACTTATATTTTATTTTTTTATTATCTTCTATTTCTATTCGATTTAAGTTAATTAAATCAATAAAATAAATTTATTGTTATTACAACTATGACTGTTGTTATTTTTCCTATTGATATTATTCTAAATTCGAATTTTAGTATTTTATTATATTGTGGCATGTAGTCGTGGAATGTATTCTGTTAGAACTCTCCTCGTAAAGTATAGATTTTAGACGTACCTGTAGTAATAATCGTTCATCAGCCCATATTGCCGCTTGTTTCCAATCGATTTTTGACTGGAATGGGAGAACCCATGAATTTGATAGAAGAACTGGTATACAACCAGCTTGAAGTGCTTCAAGGAACCTTTAAATAAAAAGAATAATACATTCAGTAATTTTGTTAGGATACGCGATAGTTAAATATTAATTAATTTTCTATTTGCAATTTTTTTTAATCATAAATTCTCAAAAGCAAAAATATTTCAACTCTGGTATGCCTTCGCAACATGTTAAACTCCTAATTTACCGAAATTGAATTTCCAAGAAAACGTATCCCCAATATTTTTTTTTTTGAGAACAATATATTATAAAGATATGTTAGAAAACAGTTATTTAAAAATTAAATTTGGAAAAATGAATTTTTTAAATTATAACGAAATTGTCTGCTAACAATCTGCCCATGCAACAACTACTTGTCTCGAGATTATTCTTCATACTACCATAGGTAATTAGAAGAACCCAGGCCGATAACTACGAAGTCCTATTTTCGGTCACAAACACCTCGGCACCTACCATAATATGGTTCATCGTCTAGATATCATCGAATCATTCGTTACGGAGCGGGACGTATCTTGTGACCGCACCAGCATGCTTAATATACTTTAACTTAATCTCATCGGCAATCCCTGATTTTAAAGTTGAACGCCAAAAACTCGAATTCGAAAGTACCTAAAGTTTGTATTAGCAGATTAAGTATATTCCTTACTCTAATTGTTTCTCAACCCAATCACACAGATATCATCTGCGCACGACAAGCCAATAAACCAAGGTGGCCAACACAAAATATTAAGTTAAAATTTAGAAAATTAATTTTCAACTATCACACAAACTTCCGATGAAAAAGAAGGAAGATGTTTCATAATAATTGGAAGGAATCTTCCGTAGCCAGAAACAAATGATCAATGATTAACGAACCGATCCAGACAAAATCATCCTTTGGAGTTCTCAACCATGTACTCCGCTTAAGAAGTAATCCTTTTAAGTAGGTTTTATGTCAACTTATTTGTACGCCTTAGGAGATAGCCCCAACATTTCCTTCTATCAGATACGAAAATTGGCGAGGTTCCTTACATCAAGCATAATTTCAGTTAGCATACTAATGATCAGTTAGCATACTAAATATTTGAACTCTATAGTAGCCTATGACCCATATTGAACATTAAGTAGGTAGAACACAAAAATGTTTATTTTTTGTGTCGAGTACAAATCATGTTCACTGGTTCATTATCTCCATAGTTGGTTCTATGTCTGCCTAAGTGGTGGTAAGGAAGGACATTTTGTTTCATCAGCACAGTACTGCCGGAACTTAAGAAAAACTTCGTTGCTTAGTAATGATGGTAATTCATTTGTGTTCGTATTACTGAGCCACTTTTGTTTTAGTGACTCAAAGGTCATCTCGTTACATTTGAAAAGTAGATGTTTAACGTCTTCTACTTCAGATCCGTATATACATTGACATTGATTAGTTATTTTGAATCTCTGGAGGTATGCTTTACACTTACCATGTCCAGAGATTAATTGGCTCATCAAGCTAGTTAGAGGTATTTTTAATTAGACTAAAGTGTTTATTTGATATCACGAATAGAGTCAAATGCATGCCTACCATTGACCGATTCATTCCACCTTCTTTGCCTTAGGTCAATATCCATTGGCCGTATTTCCGTTTTGTTTCTGTATTGGTTGTGTGCACTATTTGCAACATGTACGGAGTCACCTAATTCGTTTGGGGGACTTCTTCTTAGGTGGTAGAAGTGCGCTCTCTTTTTGATTAGAAGGTATTAGACGGTAAGCTTTTGTTACTCGTAGTAGAATATTCCTCTGAGCACTTCCTAATGATTTGATGTGGTAACAATTTTGTCTATCATACCATCCAGCGGCTACAAAAGTGAATAGCGTCTCTGCCACACCTTTGTAAATTATTACTAGTGATTTGTGCTTCATTGCCCATCCCCATATGGTAAGTCTCGCCAGAAAGTAGAATAGTTTCCTAGCGTTTTCACAGACTTTTCGAACGTTAGAAGTTACTCCCATGCGTTCATCGAGGTCAACTCCTAGATATCTCACAGTCTTGTCCGACTAGAGGACCTAGACTATAGCTTTGAGGACATACTTTGGTGATTTGCTTAGTAACAGAATCTTACATGTATACTATAATACTCTTACTGAAAATCGGTTGCTGAAGTACCTCCTGAAAACATTCATAATGTTTTTAGGGAGAATATAGACCAATAGAGTTGCAATGACGCTAGGTAGAGCAAAGTTATCAAATGCTTTGGCGTGTTTAGGAATTTGTCCATAATATATTTTGAACTTTCGGTTTTGATAGTGTTAATTAGGCGTACTATCACATCTTCAGCAGACAGACCGCTCTAGGAGTAAATAACAGAAAGCAACATTATAGGTCTGTAAGAATTCGGAGAAAGAGGATCTCTATCACCAGGTTTCCTGATTACAATCATTTCGCCTGATTTGCACACCTTAAGAAAGTAACCAAATTTCAAGCAGCTGTTTAATAATTTTATTGTTGGTAACTATTGTTGGTAGCGATCTCTGGCTAAGCTACATGTGACTCAGTTTCATCTCGTGTTTTGTTCGGTAGCAGCAAGTTAAGTAATTCAAATGGCTTCCTTAAGGTATTTAAAACTTCAGGAGGTCTTGATTTGCCGGTGTCAAATTGATATACAAGACTGGCCCATAATAGGTCTTTATTACCATGTTCCGTGACGTACCACTCAAAAGTATTTTGCATCGCTTTAAATGTCCAACTTTCCCTCACACACCTCTATTGTCTATTGTTAGATCAATATTGGAGTTGTTGCACGTCGCTGATTTGACCATTGACCGAGTGTGATTTTTGCATACATATAGGATATCTATGACGAGGTTTCAGATACGTTCACATAATTCTGATCCGACTATTTTGGGTGCTGTACGGTGCTGTTATAATATCTACGTATAGGGTGCTGTTATAATATCTTAAATTTAGACTAATCTTTATGCTTACTGTTAGATTTGAGACGTTGCACAGCAATTTTGCATGCGTTACGCGTCGAGCGACCTACTTGGTAATCATATGGATTTTGCATTTCCTTGCAGCTTGAGCAACTGGCAGGTTTCCCTTTATTTGGACAACCCTTATAACAATGACCGTGTGGTGCACAGTGAGAATGTGGAATTAGTGGTGTTTGTTTCTGAATTTATCATAGCAGAAGAAAATTTTTCATCAGAGTTGGCTTCTTTATCTTGGCAATTCTTGCTAAGTATGATTCAAATTCGATTTATATAGAAGGTATTCAATTTTTTTATTTATATAAAGAAAACTCAAATTTAATTACTACTGATAAATATGCCTACTATGATCAAGAATTTTGTTTTGCTATGGCAAATTCAGAAACAGCTAGTAGTCGAGGCAATGAAGCAAAAAAAGTTCAAAATTTTAGAGAGCAAGACGGATCGGAATGCAGTTTTTTGCATTCGCTTCCAACAAATATTTGTAAAAATCGCTATTTTTTTTTTTTTTTTTTTGAACAAACCGGAAATATTGCTGCAGCCAAAAATGCATGCAAAAAGTGCATTTTTTGAGACTGCTTTTGGAGATTAGAGAGCTTTGTAAATAAGAGTCAGAAAAAGCCCCACTCGGGTTCCCGGGGGTTTTCGAGGTTGTCGAATCGCTGATCACGATTACAATTGACCCACAGCTGACCTGGAGCTCAGGAACATTCCCGAGAAATTTTCTGACAATATAAGCAAAAACAACCCGAAAATCATCGTGGGGGCCTTTTTTGGGGCGCTGAATCCAAATTTCCCGTCGAAAACGACCCCCCGAACACCTGGTGCACCGGAACCTAGGCCTGAAGGTCGTCTTCGAGAGTTTTGCTCACACGATCGCAAAATACTAACCGAAAATCGTCTCATAATTTCACACATTCATTGATGAATGATGTGTAACTCTCGCCTGTGGCCCTATTCTGGTAATTCACGAGGATTCGAAATTTTAAATTTTATAGCAGTTTTATTCCTTTTTCCCTAAAAGTGTATT
The DNA here is from genome assembly GCA_947310385.1 of Nephrotoma appendiculata. NCBI lineage: Eukaryota > Metazoa > Arthropoda > Insecta > Diptera > Tipulidae > Nephrotoma > Nephrotoma appendiculata. The sequence continues at coordinate 179,121,176 of OX371223.1, read as the reverse complement.
CTGGCGTTTGGGAAAAAAATTGGGGAAAAAATTATTCCCCAATTCCCCATTATAGCAGTTTTGACGTTTATTATTCCATACCTATTTTAGGAAAGAACTAACTGGGAATAGAAATCAACGGAAATTTATTGTATTTTGTACTTATAGCAATATTATGGCTGTAAATTTATAATGAAAATTGACGTTCATCGGTGTTCCTGAGCTCGATACATTGAGATTTCGCCAATTGAACTGTGCTTTGTCGTGGATTACGTTGAATTCTGGCCTTCACCTTTCGAACCATTTCTGGCGATTTTGCTGTTTAGGAATGTCCACCTCCATGGCTTTTTTTGACGCTACCAGTATCATTGTAACGTGTAATTGTCTGATACACAAATATTTTATTCACATGTAATTGTCGTAGCCCATTAACAATGGTTGGTTGCGATTTTCCAGCCAAATATAAAGCAAGAAAATTGTTGAGTATGAATTCCATTTCGATAACTTTTTTAACTGCGACGTAAAACGATATGCTTTCGTAGACTTGTAAAAAACACAACAGACTGACTCTTGTCATAAACTGAGCGCACTGTAATTAGCCGTTTGGTTGCTACAGCAGCGTGAAGTTGGTACCCCTGCATGATAATTATACATCTGTACTTCGTAAATTTGACTTAATAGTAATAAATCTACCGATGCCTTGATGAATTATTTCTTTTATATCAAATGTAAGTAGTGCAACATGCTCTTTAATTACAAAATGTACTTTTCATGATATCCGCATTTTATATTTGATTATAAAAAAATCTAATTATTTTATATTTATTTTTCATATACTCGCATTCAAGTATTTAACAGAATCAAGGATGTACAATTTGAAAAATTAATAGCATAACTACGTAACAATAAAAATTCAAAATAAACTTACCGAAATGAACCCAGCCTCCTCCCCCGTGGCACTAAGCAAAATGTTGAATTTTGCAATAAAGTTTCGTAATCGTATCTGAAAACAGAATGAATAAAAATAGTTTAAAATATTTTGATAACTGACGACATTATGAAAAAAAAAAAATTTAACTAGAAATTATCCCTTTATAATTGAGAGCGAAAACCTGAAAAATTAATTTCCTCTTAAATAAATTTTACCCCTTTAGACAATATCTAACACACTAATCTAATTTCATTTCTATAAATATCACAATCTATCACGTGAAATAAATTACTGTACTCGTACCCCATTTTTTAAAGTATTCGATTTTCCATACTATCAAAATTTTTAACGAATTTTTTGCAGCCATATTTTTTGGTCTATTCGTAATCTATTTCACTTGGAATGTGTATGTCGATGTTATATGCATACATACATTGCAACTACACATTAAAAAATAGAATTGTTTGTCTAGTATTTGAGGTTATCATGGTTTGGAAATTTATGTTTTTTCCTACATACATACATGGTATGGTACTCCTATATTTGAAAAAAAAGTTGCATTCAATATAATAAATGGGAAACAGATAAAAATAGATTTCCAACAGCACTACGAAAAATGAACCAAACATGTAATTGAAATTGTATAAAATGTTCATGTCACAGAGGTTTCAAATTGCGTCACGTTATGTCACGTTTCATATAATAAAGCATCTCGACTATATATTTTTATCACAGATTGCCTCATCCTGTATCAACAAGAATATATGTAGTTTTCATATGTACAAAACTTGATAATTTTTTTTTTTTAGGAAGTTCTCGACTTCTCAGTAAAATTATTTAATCCCCATACAACCAAACCTCCGAAAAATGAAGAAAATTAAATAAAATTGGAAAGAAAAACCACAAAACAGTAACTTTACGAAAAGCCACCACCATCTTTCATGAAGACAAATAGAATGTTTTTAATGTGTAGAATAACAATAGAATAACCAGTATACAGAATATATACATTTATGTACATACATAGCGAATTTTCATCCTGGTTTTTTAGGAAAACAAATTAAAATTTTCACTGTTATTTTAAAATCCGTTATAGTGTGTTTGTGTGTTTAGTGAAAAATCGATGAGAGTATTTCAACTAAAGTTTTCGACTTTGGTCTTGTCTACAATACCGAATGAATAACGATGTACAAACATCTATATTCTGCATTCAACATTTCTAATGTACGAGTAATATATTTTACTTGAGTTTTGTGAAACAAATGTAGTTTATATCAATGGAATAAACAGTTGGGGTTTGCATACATTTTTATCATGTCTGTCAACGTTATTTTTGATAATAATTTAAGAGGTGTAAATGAAATACGAAATTGTTGTACACGATAGAATTTTCTTGATGTATACCTAATTTGTAAATTATATTTAAATTTTTGCCTAAAAACGGAAAAAGTAATGGGCTAGATACTCGATCGGCTAGCGAGCAAGCCATTTGCTAGCCAAAATCCTGGCTACTTACCAAGGAAATTTGAATTTCAAATTATGTTTTTCAAAATTTTTTTGTTTTTTTTGCGATTGTTTTACTGTGAAATTGGAAAAATAAACAAAAATTTTATAAAAAATATAATTTGAAATTCAAATTTTCTTAGTAAAACTGATTGAGTAACCAGGATTTCGACTAGCAAATTGCTTGCTTGCTAGTCGATCGAGTATCTACCCCAATAACGTGCCTATGTTGACGTGCCCATGATTTGAACAAAATCGTAGAGTAAAAAAATAAGTTTTTTTCCAGCCGATCGACATGTGTCTATCTGTCATAATTACAGAGATATTACCTATGCTCAAATAGCTTATTCCGTAAATTTATAAAAATGCAAAACAGCTTATTTCAAAATCAAAATAAAACATTTAAAAAATTCAGTAGGTGCCGCAGCTCCTCGTTGTCCCGCTGCTGCAGTCTTAGTACATGATTCCTTGCAAATTTTTGTATTTCATAGCTGACGTATTCCATGTTTAACTCTCGATGGAGCTTATCATTTCTAATGTACCATGGAACATTCACAATGCTACGTAGTACTTTGTTTTGAAATGTTTGTATGATTTTAACTGAAGTTTTCTTTGTGCAGCCCAAATCTGAATACCACACGTCCAGATCGGTTTTGGGATTCAGACTTTTGTTGTACAATAACACAGCTCATTATTCTGAATTCAATTCTTGAGTTTTTTCTTTTTAACATGCGCTTCCCACCTGATCTTAGCGTCTAGCGTCATGCCGAGGCACTTAACGTTATCAGAATATTGGATTTGTTACAAATTCAGTCTAATCGGAATATATTCTAATTTAATATTTGTAAAGTTTATGTATTGATTTCGATTCGTTTAGTGTTATTCTCCATTTTTTTGCCCAGGCATTCACTATATTAATAGCATTTTGAAGTTTCCTTGTTAACTCAACAATCTAGCATCAGTGGCCATAGCAGCTGTATCATCAGTAAACGGTTCCTATATTCTAGCTTCTATTTTGTTTGGAAGATTATTTGTATTTAGTAGGTATAATATAGGGCCCAGAACACCTCCTTATGGAATCCCTGCCAATATTTTCTTTAGTTTTGAGCATAAGGCTTTAGCAATTCAAAATATCTCTCGTTGGAGCGTAAATGCCAGACGCCGCGTCTAAGAATATATACTATACTTTCTTTTTTTTCAGCGCCTTCTCAATTGTATCAGTAATCCTACATAACTGTTATATCGTTATGTGCCTTTCGCGAAACTCAAAATTATGTGCTGGTACACTCAGAAAAAAAATATGATAAATACATGATTATATTTACCATATTATGATAACACTTAATCATTGTTATGATTAATATCATCATTGTGTGTTAAATACAATCATTTAAATGATTGATTTTATCATACTATTATATTCTTGATCATTTTCTTGATCTTCTTCATCATAAGAATGATGATCACTTGTGACCACTTGTGATCATCATTCTTATGATGAAGGAGATCAAGAAAATGATCAAGAATATAATAGTATGATAAAATCAATCATTTAAATGATTGTATTTAACACACAATGATGATATTAACCATAACAATGATTAAGTGTTATCATAATATGGTAAATGTAATCATGTATTTATCATATTTTTTTCTGAGTGTATAAGATTTTCGCTCTCTATAATCGGCTTTAGTCTTTTGAGAAACAGTCTTTCGAAAATCTTTAATATTGTTGATTGAAAAGAAATTGGCTTATACGATGGTTTATCGTTTAGCGGTCTATTAGGCTTTGGAATCATTATGATTTCCGCTACTTTCCATTGTCTCGGAACATAACTTAGTCTAAAGATAGAATTGATTGGAAACTACAGCATATATAGTTTCCTTGGTACTTTTTCGGGTCGGGCTTTGAGTCTTTGACTATATGCCCCGTTATCAAGTCGTATCCAGGAGCTTTTTTATCTTTGAGCTTGTTTACTTGTTTATTTATTTCAGAGTAACTGGTACCACAGATACCTCTTCTGTTTTGCATATAGGTTTTAAATATTCATTATCCGCTTGTCCAATTGGTGGTTTGAATGTATTTTCTAGTTGTTCGGCAAACAGATCAGCGTTTTGCTTTTCGCTGCGAGTCCAGGTTCCATCAACCATTTTTATGGAAAATCGAAATTAAAACAGTTTAAATCCATATAGGAAAACGTAGTAAACCAACAAAAAATTGGTAAATGAACTTGTTTAAGTATACGTAATTTCAAATCGCGATAATTTTTAAATCAACTTATCCAGACATAAGTTATTATTCCAAGCTTGTTTGGGTTAAATTAAATATTTATTCATTTTTGTAATATGGAGGGTTGTCGACATTTTGGGATTTTTTGCATTTAACTTTCTGCATAAAACTATGTTATTTTTAATACATAATTTAATGAATAAGTGCATATAATTGCACTTCAACATTTAAATTGTTTTCTTCCATTTTCTGATTTGACCAAAACTCGTCAAAAATTTCGCGGTAAAGGATTCTCCGATCTCACTCCAATATTGCTTTTAGAAATATTCATTAGGAGTAGTAGGATAATTTTAATCAACTCTTAATGGATTGGATTGATCTCTAATACATTGATTTCTACAGAAAAAAATTAAACTTTTGGTAAGACTGTCTTGTATAATCCAAAAAAATCATTCCTGCTTAAATTTCAGAAAACCAACCAAAACTCGTCATTTCTAGTAAAATTAAGAAAAATTGTTCGAACAAATTTTATTTGAAATTTAATTTACAATCTTTTTGTTTTAATCGTTTTTTCGTAGATGATATATCGAACCTTCCAAATATTACTATTCCAACTCAAATTGTCATAATTTAATTTTAATTGACCAGCCTTTACTTGTTTGATTTTAATATTTTTCTGGGAGATACACTGAACAGTGTTTATGGTATACAGATGGAGAGCGAACTTACGTATTAAAATGTCTATCAGAGCGCACTTAGCGGTTAATAAATTAATTAACAATTATATTTTTCAATTTATTATTTAAATTATATTTTATATTAGAAAATCATTTTATATGTAATTTCATCTGAATTATTTTTTAAGAAGCCAATTTAAATAAAAAAAAACTGGTAATTATTTTCGTTTAACTAAAATTTAATAAAAATCGGAGTAAAAATTAAAATATTTTTTTAGAAGAAGTGTTAGATAAAATAATACATCTTGTTGATCTTAATCATCAAAAGTAACATAGTTTTTACTCGAGCTTACCAGTTACCGAAACCCAACAACGACGATCAGGACGATGAATAATGGCTAACATTAAAACAAAAAATTACCTATTGAAGTATTTTTATAAAATAAATTGTATTCTGTTATTTTTTTATATTTTTAAAATGGAATGAATTGTGATCACATGGGTTTTTTGTTAATAATTTTGTTTAGAAATATTTGAAATATACGTTAGAAATTAAAAAAAAAATGTATACTTATCGCGACACTTAAATATCAATTGCTATTCTAAATTTCTTATATGACGATATAATTAACCCTAAAACTTAAACTATGATAAGTTCAATTGTTATGTAATATGTGAAAATTTAAGAAGTACCTTGTAAACTATGCTTTTCTCAAATTTTAAAGGCAACAATATTAAAGTATGATGAATTTTGTAATGAAATTTCACCATTTCTGGTATTATAATGACCATTTATACCAAAATTTGTATCTGTATCTAATATTTTTCGACAGATATACAAAAACAACCGACTACTGTAAAGTTGATGGTTTCTACTTATAAATAGTACTAATTGGGAGGTGCGAAATATTTTACAAAATATTGCAAGTATTGCAAATACTTGCATTCCGATCAATCAATCCACCTGGGCTGTACAGAGGCCGAATTTTTTCTTCAAAAACAGCTTTTTGACAAAAATTATCATTTCTGCTTAAGTTTTGCAAAACTGATCTGGACCGGTATTATTGCAAATTTAATGTAGATTCTTTGAGGTCCCAGTAGTTTTTCTCGTAACGAGAAAAACGAAAAAGCTGATATGGAAGCTGTCATTTTCGGTGAACCGATTTCGGTTAGAATGATAAAAACTGTATGCCAGTTTTCTTACACGTTTTTCATAACTCACAAACATAAACAAACTCTACAATAAATAGTAGAACTAATAGTAGGTTTCTACTATAGTAGAATAACAGGCTTAGTTTGCTTCAATTCTCGATTATCATATAATTTCCAAAAAATTTCCTTTATTAGACATCTCAAATTGAGATGGTTTTGCAGAAGACACGAGTATCTAATTGTTACATATTTTTGACGTATTTTTCGTCCCCGTAGTTTATGGTGTTACCTTTTAAGTCAAATCTGTTCGAACGCATTTTAATACGTTCATAAACAAAACACAAAAACTGCTACATATGCCTTACATAAATGTATTCTCTTACTGTACCTATTTAGAATTCTGCGGTAATGCACAATAAATTTAATTTGAAGTAAAAAAGGGTCTGTTGATCCTAGTACTTCTCAAATGCTTTTGAGATATAATACATATTGCTATTCTGGAGAATCGTCACGTACAATAAATCACAAAGTATTAAATCAACCTAGATACTAAAGCCAATTCATAAAACATTCTCGTATGTTAGTTGATTATTAGTATAGAGAACCCATATTTATATTTCATACGTACTCGTATATGATATGAATATCCTTTAAGCCTGTGTATATGCTATATGTTGAATCCTTTTTTTGTGAATGAGGTTTGTTATTATGTATATGGTGATATTTACAAAAAATATTATACAGATAAAATTGAAAATTTATTCGAATCACAATGAAATAATTTAATCCAATTTTATTTAATAAAACAATTAAGTTTCGAAAGTATAAAAACACAAAAATAATGATTTTTCTCCCAATTGATGAAAAAAGGATTCGGTCTATATTTTGGTTATTTTTTCTGAATAATTCGGAAATATTAAATAACAGGAAAATGTTTTGTATTTTTGTTTTGTTGACATTAAAAATGGAGAAAAGATTCTGTGGGTACTATCAAAATTAAGTATATGCCAGACTTAAAGTGTGTGTAGTGTACATTTACATAATTTAACAAGAAATCACAGTATCTCTGCCATGTAAAGAACACAAAAAAATCCTTTTTTTTATTCATATAATTCCTATTCAAGTATTTAGGATAGTTACTGTTTTTATTTGTTTAACTCCTTGTCGTTGTTTTTGTTGTTAAGTATTTATGTATAAAAGCAACATAATACACTGTACGGAGATTAATTATATTATACAAAATTTCCATTTTTATGTTTCAGTTTTATCTGAAATTTTATCTTGTTTTCTCTCTAGCATCATTTAAATTATTTGCTTGGAATAGTTTTTGTTTGTAAGCTGTCGCCTTCCAAATAACAGAAAAAATGGTAAAATTGATATGAAAAAAAGAACAAAAAGCAAGAGACACGAAAAAATTAAAAGCTATATACTATCATTTTAATATTATCACTTTGGAAGACAAATAAAATAAATATTTAAAAAAAAGAAAAATTTAACGTCATTTATAAAAATATAAGTAAATTATAAGTGTATAATTACGATGATCTGTACCAAAACCGAGATGAAATTATTCGGATGGTGTAATCTTTTTACTTTTAAAATCAATGAAAAAAGTTGGTTTAAGCAATAAAAACACTATGATAATCGATAAGAGATAATAATTTGTAATTCGCCTAAATGTAGACGAAGAACAAAAAGAGAATCAAATTGCGAAATTGTTTGTAAATTGTAATTGTTAAGATATAGCTTAGAAAAATAAGTTTACCATAGATTTCTCGTTTTTATAAATCGAGAGATAAAAATGAGATGAGAAAAAAACTTCTGATAATTCCAATGTCATGATTGTATTTGGGACTTTACATTGTGCGCAATGTATTAATTGCAGAGCCCGATGTCATAAAACTTGTTTATATACAGTAACGTTGGTAATGTAATCTTTTATGGATAGACTCATAGACGTGTTTAAGCTTTTAGTTCTCATATTCTGGTTAATGTGGCCAAATTGCGGAAAAGACGTTCTTGTCGTAATTTTCTTGAGACCGGGTTTCTTTTGAACGTTTGTGTAGCAATTAAAACACAATTGAACGTCGTAAGCTGCTACGAATAAATAACAAGCCTTACTTATTAGCCAAATTTTGAAAATCTAGCGTGTAGTGAATGGTAGCAAATTTGTTATTTTGGTGTTTAGCATATTTTTTAAGTTCCACCGGTTTGGTCATGACACTATCAGCAGCTCAAAGATCTCCGGCGGTTTTTGGTAAATGATTATATTTTCACTTTTTTTAAACACTTTAAATTTATTTTCTTATTCATTTTAAAACTAAGCATATCTATATACTATATATAAAAATGCGAAGCCGTTCACTATGGCACATTTCAAAACAGGATGTAATAAAACAGGACATCACAAAACAGTACATGGTACGGCACAGGACCGATAAAAACAGTACATCACAAAACAGTACATGGTACGCTACAGTACATGGTACGAAACAGGACCGATAAAAACAGTACAGCACAAAACAGTACATGGTACACTAAAGTACATTTTACTGAACGTTAAGCTGGAGGATTTTTTCAGCTTGATTTGTTAAATATTTTTTATTGAATACGTTTAGTAATTAGGATATTAGCAAGTGGATATTTGCCTTCACCTAGAGTAATTAGACAGTATACTATATAGAATTATAATTGCATTAAGTTATAATAAAATATCCCTTCACCTAACAATATATAACATTATTTTTATTTAAATCGCTAATACTTGATCGTTGCAAAATAGATCAAAAATTTAAATAAATATATAAATAAATATATCCCTTTTTTAACCAAAAAAAAATGGCTCAATTTAAGTCCAAACCACACAAATGTGTGAGTAAAAACCATAGTATGTAATGGCGTTTGTGATAAAAAATTTCGCTTGATTTGAAGTACAACCAACACAATTGTGTGTATTGGTATAGTGTTTTTTCGGACGAAAATAAGTATGAAAGGAATGCACAAATGTGTATGTTGGTTCAAAAAATATACAAAAATAAATTTTTTACATGGTACTTTTCCGTACTTTTCCGTCATTAAAACCGTAAAATTGACTATTAACTATTTTGTGGTGTTCTCTTTTAATATGTACTGTTTTGCGATGTACTCTTCCGTACCATGTACTTTAGTGTACCGTTTTGTGATATCCTGTTTTGTGACATCCTGTTTTAGCACATCCTGTTGTGAAATGTGTCGTTTCGTATGAGACCCATAAAAATGAATTCCTGTTTGTTTGTTTGTTCCGAATGGGCGTCTCAGCCGCTCAACCGATCGCCATGAAATGTTTACCATGTACAAGTTGCATATCCAGAAGCAACCTTACGATATTTTGGAAGGGGCTGAACCCCGGGGTCTAGGGGCTGCGGTACAAATTTTTTCGAAAATTTTAATTTTCTTTAAATTTTTCCTCGAAAATGAGTTTATGCGGCTGGTGATATGAAATTACTCACATGTTCGAATCCGAGGGGCCCAGCTCTGGATCAAAAATTAATTTTTACATGTATAGATACAAATATTTGATTATTCCAAAATGACTTCTCAGTCGCACAACCGATCGCCATGAAATTTTTACCATGTACAAGTTGCATATCCAGAAGCTCTCTCTCTCTCTCTGGCCTTCACATCCTATGAAGGGATTTCGCCGCCTGCACTAAGGCCCTCCATCCATCTCGATCTACCGCTCTCGTCCTCCAGTTTCGACATCCTAATGTTCGTAGATCTTGTTCGATGTCGTCGCGCCAGCGTAGTCGGGGTCTTCCTCTACGACGTACTCCGGCTGGTTGTTGGTGGAACACTTTATTAATCATCCGTTGTTGGGGAGACCTTGTAACGTGGCCGAGCCATCTCACTCGATTGGATTTGATGAATCCAATAATATCGCTGCCTCCGAGGAGTTGCTTTATCTCGTGGTTCATGCGAATCCGATATTCATTGTTCGCGACTTTAATTGGACCAAAGATGGAGCGAATGACCTTCCTTTCGAAGGTAGATAATAATCTACAATCGTTAGTGGTCATGGTCCAGCTCTCGCTTCCGAAAGCCAGCACAGGTCTTAAAAGTGCTTTATAAAGTGCGAGCTTGCACGACTGCGATAGATGTTTCGATCGCAATAATTTTGATTTGGCGTAGAAAACTCGTTGTCCGGCAGCGATTCGGGCTTTTATTTCGGCCTGCATATCATTCGACGATGTTATAACTGACCCGAGGTATTTAAAGTTTGTTACGACTGTGTTGTCTTAACAAGACTTTTTTGTAAATTTGTGTGTTTCTATTCTCCACGGTTTCTTGCGTCCGGGTTTTTTCTATCTAAACGTGGTTTCTTGCGTCCGGGTTTTCGCTGTCTAAACGTGGTTTCTTGGTGGATGGATTCTTGTGTGTTTTCTTCTGTTATGTTGGCAACGGAACGAAAATGGGAGAGAAAGAGAGAACAATGCGCATCGAGTGTGTGCAAAGTAAAACGTTTTGGAAGAAATGTTTTTCTTATATGTCTATCTCTTTTATATCAACGAAAATTTGATATAAAGGAGAGACAGAGAAGAGAGATTGATTTCTTCTAGAACGTTTTACGAGTTGTGCGGGGCTCGAATTTTTTTTTGGTTTGACATTCGAGTGGTGATTTTGATTAAGTCGAGTTTAGTTTTTTGTAAAACAAAAATAAAAAAATTCAAGTTTTGGTCTTCAACCTTTTTGGTATTTTAATAAAATTTAAAATTATTTTGGTAAATTAAGTTTTTTTTTAATTTTTATAAAAGAAAATAGTCGAGTTTTGAATTATAAGAAAATGAGTCAAGTGGAAAATGGTGTAAAGAACGTTTGAATTCTGAGTTTTATTGTAATCGGATGATTTTTTTTTTGAAAATGTCCGACAAATTTATTTAAAACTATGCTAAATTATTTTTAAAAATAAAGTTATATCTGTGGTTGATACCAAACATAAATTTTCGTATGATATAAAAGACGGAAAATTTGAAAGGTGGCAGTGCAAGTTTTTGGTTGTTCAAAAAAACAAATTAATTACAACAGTCTAGAAATTTAACGGCACTTTCATCGAACGTTTACGGGTGGTGCATTTATACTGAACGGCGCTGCAAATATTACGTGCGGCCCACACGCGGCGTATCTACGTGGTTATTTTCGCTAGTCAGAAATTCCGGAGTGAAGTCAAACTTAGTCAGGGATTACGCAACGTGACCTGGGTTTTTTTTTACGATGAAGCCACAATGTTCATACGGGTGGCCAGTTGAGGCTATTTGATTTGTTTTCGCGGAAAAAGGCGAAAGTGCCTCAATATTTACGGGTGGCCAACAACGTGGCCATTCGCAAAAACTTTCAACGGTATATTCGGTTTGCGGCAAGTGTGTGCGAAAACATACAGGGGGCAACCAGCCATTTGTAAAATATTTCTACGAATCAGGCGAGGCAACGCCCAACGTATTTTGGCGGCCAGGCGAGGCCAAAATAGTTATCGGCATCAAGCCGCAACGGTACGGGTGGCCAACCGGCCCCTCGTGTTGTCTGTTTGGCGGTATCGGGGAAAGGCCCCGCAACGTAACGGTAGCCAACCGGCTATTGTTTTTTTTGGTCATCGGTGGTCTGCCGCAACGCCAGACCGCACAAGGTCAGTTGTTTTTGGATTTGGTAACGGGGAGAGGCCCCGCAACATACGGATAGCCAACCGGCTATTCGAATTTTGTTCGATTATTGGTATCGGGGAAAGGCCCCGCAACGTAACGGGTTGCCAACCGGCACCTCTTATTAAATTGGTAACGGTGAAAGGCACCGCAACGGTCCGGGTGTGGCACATCACCTGTGGCATGACGGCCGCGCAAGGTCGCACCAGTAATTTTTTTTCTTCTCAAAATAATAATTAAGGTACAATTTTTTATTTTTATTTTAATTTTTTGATTTTATTTTTTTTATATATATTTCTTTTTTTATTATATTTATTATATATATATACAAGTTTCAAAATTTTGTGATCGAGCGCCGCACAGCGGGTGCACGCTCGATCCGCATTGATCTTTCTCTCTCTCGTTCTCTCGCATTGTTGTGTGGTGAAGGGGGAAGCTGTTTTTCTTTGGTTTGTTGTTGTTTTTTTTCTTCTAGTAAAATGAATTACTAAGTTTTCGGTCGGTATGATGGGAGCGGAGACTCCCTCTGTGTCGGTGCAGTGTTGATTGCGGTCTCTTGGTGCCCGCATCCAGTTTCGTAACCAAGGCTCGACCTTGTTTGAGTTCGAATGGATGCGCGCACCAAGGCACCTCTCTCCCATTGATAATTTTTGAGTTGTTCGTTCCTCAGGTTCCGGCCGACGAATTTCGGCGGAACTCCGGGTTTATTATTATTATTTGCGGTTTAATTTTTTTTTTTTAAATTATCTGTATTAATCACGGTGTAAGCCAGGAGCCATGCATGCCTCAAACCCCACGACCCTTCGCACTTCTCCCTGAGAACGTAGCCGGCAAAAATCACCGTGGAGGCCTCTGCATGCGCTTAGTGAAATCTGCAGGTTGGCAGTAGCCAGCCTGTAACAAGTTTTCGACGCTATCAAAGTTGTGGTCGCCAATTCCGAGATTTGCCGTAGAGATGTTCCTAGGTGTTACTAAATATTTGGTTTTACTGCTGTTCACCTCCAAACCAAGTCTTCTTGCGCAGCGGTCGAGCGGTATGAAACTGTCTTTGATATCGCTAGGTCTTCGGCCAAGAAGCACGATATCATCTGCATATCTAAGAATTTGGCCTGACTTATTAAATATACAGCGCGAGGTTTCGATGTTGCTTTTCCTCACTACGTACTCAAGCGCCAGATTGAACAGCAAAGGCGCGAGTGCATCACCCTGTCGAACACCAGATGTTATTCAATTACGATTCTACATACAGACCCGGATGTTGTTATATCCAGAAGCAACCTTACGATATTTTGGAAGGGGCTCAACCCCGGGGTCTAGCGGCTGCGGTACAATTTTTTTCGAAAATTTTAATTTTCTTTAAATTTTTCCTCGAAAATGAGTTTATGCGGCTGGTGATATGAAATTACTCACATGTTCGAATCCGAGGGGCCCAGCTCTGGAACAAAAATTAATTTTTACATGTATAGATACAAATACATATTTGATTATTCCAAAATGACTTCTCAGTCGCTCAACCGATCGCCATGTTTACCATGCAAATATTGCTTGTTCAGAATCAATCTTACGATATTGTGAAAGGGGCTGGACCCCGGGGTCTAGGGGCCATGATAAAAATTATTTCAAAAATTTAATTTTTTTTACGAGAATGAGTTTTGGAAGGGGGTTATACGAAATATGAGACATGTTCGAATTCAGGGGTCCGCCCCTGAATCAAGAATTCATTTTTACATGTATAGATACAATTATTTAAATGTTCCGAAATAGCGTCGTAGCCGCAAATTTAGATACCAAAAAGGATATCAAGCGTGAGATTGTTATACACAAATCATACCTCTACTATAATTGATTTAATTATTCAAATTAATTTTATTAATTTAAATTTAAGACAATCTTTCATCACTTTAACTGAAGACAAATCTCTAAACACTTATATTATTCATACTAATAATCCAAAAAAAATCATTTCCCAACGTGGGTTGCCAGCACCGACACGCCATGAAAACATTGTTCGTGATAAAGATCTATTACGAGAACAAAATTACGACGTTGGTCAGCTACGAGTTTACGCTGAGACTCAAATAAATCTCTTAGTGGATGATCAAAGACAGGCATACACTAAAGTGATGCAATACATAGCAAACGATAATGGAGGAATTATTTTTCTTGATGCACCCGGAGGTACTGGAAAAACATTTCTCCTTAATTTGATACTTGCTGAAGTAAGAAAGCAGAATACAATCGGCCTCGCTGTTGCATAATCTGGAATTGCATCCACTTTACTCGATGGAGGACGCATAGCACTGTAACGGCTTGGTTAGACCTGAGTGGATTGCATATGTAAATTGCTTCCAGAAATAAGATCTGCCGTTACCGAAAAGTTGTATTCCCACAATCAGAGCTCCAGCGTGGTCGAAGTTAACCGACTAAGGCTCAGGAAGGGGTGGGTGGTACTGGAGTTGACTGCAAGCTCGCTTGGACCACTTAGAAGAAGGGAACAAAAGGAAAATAAGGAAGGGAATGGAAAGGCATAGATCAACTTACCGAGAAATTGCTTGTTAACACACTTACCACTTCATCCTAATAAAAACTCCTAAGCTGTCATGCTGAAATACAAACCGAATTTGGTGGAATTACGACAGTAAAGTGAAATAAATAACCTTGATGAAATTGAAGAAAAAAAATTCACGTCGAGTAATATTACAAAATGAATACGTATCATTTATTTACGAACAAATGTGAAAAATCATAAACAAAGAATTTTTAAATTTTATCTAAATGACCTAAAAATGACGTCATTGTCCAACAAAAACAATATTAAATTCAAATACCTTACTAAGTACATACTAATAAACCAATCCCAAATCAATTAAATTTAAATAAATGTTTTATATAATAAAAAGAATAAGAAAAAAAAATAGAAAATTTAATACTAAGATAAATTTTTACAGTTTACTTGATTTTATTCGTTGCGGCCGTTATCCTACGAGGTCTCCACTGTAACGGTGTGCGTATATCCAATCGCACGATTTATTTCACTATTAATTATGAGTATTTAGTATTATACGATAGTTTTAGTTTTATTTATTAGATTTGTTAGGTATTATAAATTTTAGTTCTAGTTAATCATAGATTATTATTCATTTACATTGCAACAACATAACTTTTACTTTGCAACGCACGATTGATTGGTCACCTATTCGCACACACTAGAGTATTATTTATTGAAGTTTTGTGTTAACGTGCGTAAATAAATGATCACATACACCGATTACACTTATACGATTGCGCGGTGCACATTATTTAATTCCACTTGTAATTAATTTGATAACTATTATCGGCTAGTTTTTACTATCAAATTTCGCCTAACCACTTGCGGTTTTATCTCAGTATATTTATAATTAATTAAATCTAAAGTTACACTAAGCCCGCAGTTAATTTTTCTTAGCTTATTTACTTTTCACATTTTTAAGCAACAAAAACGAGTCTTTGTAACAGCACAGCACTAGCACAAATTCATGTGAGGAATTTTATTTCACAGAACCATTCAGTTTAATTTGTTCCGTTTTTTTTTTCTTATATTTTTACTGAAAAAGACAAATGCCCGATATACAGCATAATATCTTGGAGCTTTAATGTTCACTTTTAATAAATAAATTACACTGATAATTATTCTCACACCACGGCGCGATTCGCTATTAACAATAATTATCTCTGGTCTACTTAAATAAACTGACCAGCACTTATTAAATTACTAAATTCGAACCACGAATTTTTAATGTTTACACAATTAAATACCAGAACGTACTACCTCGTGCTTCCAAAAATCACATTTTTATAGCCTAATTTGTACCATAAACAACCCCACCCAAAATACGCCGCCCGGTATCATCAAATAAATCAGTGTGTGGGTGTGCAATCAACTGCCGTTAAGTCAGAGGAGTTAAACCTTTCTATACTTAACACGACAAGCAAACGTCCTGTCACATTGCGTCGTTTCAGCACATTCAACGTTTAAACTACCATTGAATTTGAATCAAGCGGATGATTTTTCTTGAAATATAATACGAAATTCGGGAATTGCCACGTTATTAAAAACATGTAAAATCATTATTTGGATGAATGTACCATGGCACACAAAAAAGCATTTGAAGCGATTGATCGTACTTTGCGCGATTTGCGACAAAATAACCGACCAATGGGAGAAGCTCTAACACTACTAGCAGGTGATTTTCGTCAAACTTTGCCAGTCATTCCACGATCAACACCCGCTGATGAACTTAATGCCTGCCTAAAGGCGTCTCATCTTTGGAAACACGTTACGAAATTCACACTATCTACAAACATGCGTGTGAATTTATATCACGATGGTACAGCTAAAACATTTGCCAGGCAGCTTTTGGACATGGGTAACGGGAAATTGCCAAATAACATGGCCCTGTAACATGTCAGATATCGTTCCCGCCTAATTTTTGTCAAATTGTAATGATCGAGTTTTGGAGCATACTAAACCAAAATAAATTTAATGTTCGTTTACAATTTTATTTTTATGCTTCAAAAGTTCGACGTAGTATTGTTTCCTTCAAATCCCTCAATAGGTTGAGTGTAGAGATTTTGTTGGTTTGATTTGGTATTCATCTGAATAGGGGTAACAATACACATAAAGAAACAAAATTAATACATTTTTTTTTTATTTAATTCTTGTTTAGAATGCATTTTGCATTTATGATAATATTGAAGACCAACACTTCCTCTTTTGGTATATAGTTACTATATTGTAATGAATTTCTTTTGTTATTGGTTTTTTTTATATTTAGCTCTTAAATTTTGTTTGGAAAGCACCGAAAGCTGGATAATTGGTTCTTGCAATTTTCAATTTTTTGTTTGGTTCGAGTAATATCTATATAATTATTATGAATGTATTTAAAACATTTACATTTTTTTTTGTTAAACCAATTTCCCCCGCCTAAGTGTAGCGATTTGAGTTGGAAATAGAAAAAAGAAAGATCTTTCTTTTTGGATCGGAGACATCAAGCGAGACACATCAATCGAGCGGACCAGCGGAATGGCGATGGCAGAAATCATTATTGGAGTTAGAACAGCATAATGTTGGAGAAAATGATGGATGTTTAAGATTGGCCACAACACAAATATAACACTCGAGTAGATAAGTATATACTTAAGCTACAATTTTTTTATGTTGATTATTGCGTACACAAACCGAAATATTTATAAATTAAACATCACGCGATTGGGATGATGAAGAAACTTTGTGTTGTGTAATATAGTGTTTTGGGACAGTGCAAGAAACACAAACATGTGCGCCTAAAACTAATATTATATTTCTTATGAGCAATAAAATTATGTGTTAGTGATTGAATGATTTTCAAACTCTGCAAGATCCGAGTAACACCACTTGAACAAGTTTACTTCGAGCACTGGAAAAACATGTGTCAAACGCTCTATGTTAAGGAGGCTGCCGCCATAGAAACCGAATCCGCAAGAGCTCCGCATCGTACAACAAAGCGGCAAAATGATGGTTCCTCGTTTCATTATTTATATTTACATAATTTTTTTTTGCCTTAATTAAAGTTAATGTACAATCATTAATTATGTGAAAACCAATTTTGGAATTGGATATTTTGGTAATTGTTAATTGATTTAAAGTAATTATTGTTTTTTTTACTTTTTCATAATGTCACACGAAATCGTTAGCCCAATTGTCCACGCCCTAACGCTCATCCAAACATCATAGCCGAGAAAACAAAAAAATTAACGCGTGTTTCGGTTTTGCCAAGCGGCAAATGGCGCCCAAATAATTAACTGCTTACCGAAAGGGGCAGGATCTCGTGTGATGGTCTACATTATTAATTTAATTTTATTTTTTTCTCTAGTGATTTTGCTTATCACTTCATAGTTATTAATTTTGGTTTTTTTGTTTATTTAGATCTCCTTTGTTTTACTATGGGTTTACCAGATCATCCCTTCATTTCCTTGGATTTCGGTTTCGCAGGATCAAGGGATTAATGTTTACATGGATAGAATGTCTGTCATCATTTGTATATGGTTTTCGTAAACCATTAATTGTTAATAAAATATTGATTATTATGATTTATAATGTTTGGAAAATAAGTGTTTATTATTTTTTTGTTGTTGCAATTTTATTTTCGTTAATTGTGAGCTAAGCACGCGTTACAAAATGTTGCCATCAATACAGGACGTGGTAAAGAAAGTATATCCAAATCTGCTAAATAACTTCAAAAATCATGACTGGCTGTGCGAACGTGCACTCCTAGCTCCCAAAAATGACGATTAAATTAAATAATGAAATTCAATCGCAGCTACCCGAGCCACTAAGGAAATACAAATCTATCGACACGGTTACTGATGTGGATCAATCCGTCAATTATCCAATAGAGTTTCTTAATTCTTTGGAGCCACCTGGTATTCTACCACACATACTATTTTTAAAAGAGGGTTCACCAATAATACTGATCCGAACACGCGCTTTGTGTGAAAAAATTGATGCCCAATGTGATTGAAGCAACGATTATTACCGGTAAAAGTAAAGGAGAAGATGTGCTAATTCCGCGCATTCCTATGATTCCCACTGATTTGCCGTTTGAATTCAAGCGACTACAATTCCCATTACGCCTTGCTTTTGCAATGACAATCAACAAAGCCCAGGGGAAATCATTGAAAATAGCTGGTGTTATTTTGAAAAATTCATGCTTTTCACATGGACAACTGTATGTTGCTTGCTCCAGAGTGGGAACGCCAAAAAATTTATTTATTTACACACCAAATGGAAAAACCAAAAATATTGTTTATCAAAAGGCTTTATAATAAAAATTATTAACTAAAATATCTTTATATTTATTATTCACTTTGATCTGGTTGATGGTTTGTAAAAATGGAGTATAATTATTTGGCAATTGGTAACAAATACCAAACCAAAATTAATTAACTACCCTCACAAACAGGATGTCCAATAATGTCATTACAAAAGTTCGCCTGGATGCATTGACGGAGGCACCCGTAACTGAATTCAGCTACTTATAATTTTCTTTTCAAATGTGATTGCAACTACAGCGATGTAAAGAGAGAATTCTTGCATAACAATCAAGGTATTTGAATTATATACCTCCCGTGCACGCCGGGTAACTCAGCTAGTTAAATATAAAAATAGTAGATTGATCAAAAGCGGATATTTTTTTTGTACATTTATTTTCGTTCATGGCTGAAAATCTAAAGAATTTTATGCCACACACTCTGAATTTTCCATTAACAAATTTGCCAGTATAGGGCTTATGCGAGAACCCATTGGAGAACCAAAAATTTGTTTTTTATTTTTATTGTAAAAATAAAATTCGGAATTATCAAAACAATGCTTAAACTTGTATTTTGCGTTCTTTTTAATGTTTCTCCAACTGCTGATAATATCCAAAGCTTTCGTTGTTTAGGTACTAATATAACGTCTAATCATCACTGAGAAAAAATTTTATTTGTAAAATTGAAAAACAAAGTTTTTAATTTCTATAAATTTGAAATTCTTTTTGAATTTAAAAATTATTTGTTTGTTATTAAATGAAATTTTTAAAAATTTATAAAATGTTTTTTGATTTTAATAAAATATTTTGTAAAATTATTTAAAAAAAAACTTTTAAATTTAAAGAAAATTATAAATTATAATTATTTGATGAAAATAATATATTTTAAAAATAGATTCTTTGCATTTAAAACACCTTTTGTTTGATAATAATGGTACCTTATTTTAAGTTTTTTGTTTAATTACGCTATGTAAAAAAAACAATTATAAAGTCCCATTGTTCATTTTTTTATGGTAATACACGAAAATTCGTGTCGCAAATTTAATCAAAGTCTTCTCGTGCGCATGATACGAGGGTATATCAAAAAGTCTTGCAATATCATATGAAAAACCAGAGTGAGTGAGACAACAATATATTTTTCAAAACCATTTTTCATCGCGATGAAACTTCTAGAAGAACATTTCGATGTAAATTTTACAGTTCGTTTGTTTTTATCAATTTAGTAACATGTGTTTTGAATTTTTCTTAAAATGAATGAAATTGAATATCGCGCCGTTATTAAATTTTTCTGTAAAGATGGACAAAATGCAATTTATATATTAAACTGTATATCAAAAGTTTACGGCAAATCTGCACCATCATATGCCACAGTAACAAGGTGGGTAAAATTATTCAAAAGTGGTTGGGAGTCATTAGAAGACAACAACCGCTCGGGTCGGCCAGCAGATGCTATTAGCCATGAAAACGTAATTTTGGCCGAATCTATTGTATTGGAGGACCGGCGTATTTCTGTTCCGCAGTTAGCGTGGAGACTTTCTCTTTCATACGGTACCACATATACTATATTACATGACCACCTTCACATGTCGAAAGTAAGTGCGCGATGGGTTCCCCGTTTGTTGAATGCAGAACAAAAAAAAATGCGCGTTCAAACTTCAAAGGCGATTTTAGATATGTACAAAGAAGATCCAGAAAATTTCTTGGATAACATAATAACAGGCGATGAAACATAGCTTCATCACTGGGATCCGGAATCCAAACAAGAATCGATGCAATGGATTAAACGTAGTGAACCACCACCAAAGAAATTCAATACTCAACCGTCTGCTGGTAAGGTTTTGGCAACAATTTTTTTGGGATGCTGAAGGAATTTTGATAATCGATTATATGCCAACGAAAACCACAATCACAGGCATATATTACGCAGAGATTTTGCGAAAATTGAAAAAAGCGATCCGGAAAAAACGGCCAAGGAAAGTTAGGAAAAAATCTTGCTTCTTCACGACAATGCACCCGTGCACAAGGCTAATATTGCTCAAGCTGCATTAAAGGACTGCGGCTTCGTGGAAATTCCGCATCCACCGTAAAATCCAGACTTGGCACCCAGTGACTACTTTCTGTTTCCCAATTTGAAAAAAACACTAAGGGGCCGGAAATTTTCCAGTGACTATGAAGTACAGTCTGTTGTAAATGAATATTTTATGGAGCAAAAGAAATCTTTTTTTTTTAGAGGGTTTAGGCAAGTTAATTGATCGATGTGACAAATGTATAAACCTTAAAGGAGATTATGTCGAAAAATAAAAATATTGCTGTCTCACTCACTCTTTTTTTTCATATGATATTGCAAGACTTTTTGATTTGCCCTCGTATGTTCGATTTTATTAACTTTAATTTTTGTGCAATGCCAAATTTAATAGTTAATTTAATTACTTGAATTAGTATAGTATTTGAATTAAATAAAACATTTGTGTAATGTAATGCATGTGATACTGATACGTACGGTAAGTTAAAAAAAATGCAAGTGTATTTAATTCATAAAATAAAAAAGTATTTTTGCTTATTTGAAGTTTAATGACGATTGAAGATCAAGAGGAGACTACCACGCTGATTCGCATGACATAAGCCGTGTATCGTTAACATCGTGGGAGTTTTTAGGAATCAGCATCTCCAGCACTAACACGAATTTTTGGTGAATAGAAATACATTTTTTAAAACTAGAAAACATTATTTTACAATAATATTACAAAAACATCTTTCAAAATTATAAATAATTATTTCATTTATCTGAAAAATATATTAAAAAACGTTTTTAAAAACTGATTTTAAAATTAAAAAGATTTTCTTTTTAATTTTAAAAACGACACTGTTTGCCTAAAATATACGTACATTTTTTTGATTTTAAAAGGTAAATACTGAAGAGGTAAATACTGTCGAGTGAATGCAGTTTTTTCCATATAAAATTTGCTATTTCATCTGTTACACGTCAGAGCAGGATGGTTATATGAAAAATACATATGGCGGTCTCATATGTCAAAGAAAAAACTAACCGAACAAGTTTTTGTTATTGTAAAAAGTGCCGTGCTAAATTTAGTGTGCTTAAAAAATCTTGATATTATTAATTAAAATAAATAAAATATTATAAAACAGTTAGTGAATTGTGTATTAGTGCATCGTTTGTTAATAAACATTGAAAACTTTGAACCTTGAAACATTGAAATGAAGTGTCTTGTGAAATGTTGCCAAAATGCGCCTCGAAAAATTCGAAAAAGAATTTCTTACCATCTATAAGTGTTTATATAAAATAAAATGTAAATTATGTTAAAACGAAAGTGATTTGTGATAAAATTATCGATATTTTAATTTAGAAATCAAAAAAAATTAGTTAAAAAATTAAAAAAGTCCAATAACAACATTGGACTTTTTGTTTTTGTAAACAGATATTATATTACAGTGTCGCATTTTTCTTATTACTACTACATATTCTACGCGGTTTTCTTTTCATAATTACTTCTTATTTTGAAATACTATAAGTACAATATTTACCGAAAATAAAAACAATTAATGCGTACTATATTTGAATAAAAATAATTGTGAATAGTTTTTAATATCGATCGAACAAATTCTAAATACGATCCGTTGATTTATAAGCTTTCTCTTTTACCCTTCGAATTTGACTCACTTGACAGCTGCTGTCATTCATTCTATTTAATATTGAATTCTTTGTTTTATATGTATACATATTTTTCAGTTTCATTTAAGTTTTTTTTTCTCAGTGATGAAATTAACAAAAAATTTTGGTGTATATTGAAATTTCGAATTTTTTGTTTAAAGTGTGAAAAATTTAAGAACTACTGAAGTGGTAGTTAATAGTACACTAGTTAATTTTTTTTGTTAATGCATCAATATATTACCGGACTTTTGTCAATTTTTTACTAAAGTGTTTATCGTAGTTTGAATTGGAGTAGAATTATTGTTCATCATCTATAAGTAGTGTGGTTATTTAATGGGCTATTAATTTTTTCAACATAATCATTACGTGTAGTTAACCATATTGTTCGGATTGGGGTTCTGCAACGAGAACTATTTTTGAAATAAAACAAACTGATTACGAATTTTGATACGACTATTGATGGAAAACAAAAAATTTCATTTTCAACACAAGATATAATTTTGAAATAAGGCACATAATTACCAACGGTTGGTGGGCAAAACTTATTGCCTAAACTGAAAATAAATTTAACTTTGATTGGAAGATCAATATTACAGAGATTAACTAACATTTTTCTCTAGCATTAGCAGAATCGTCTCTCGACTCTATGAAATAAGGGCTTAACTCGACATAAGCCAAATATGATATTCTAATGAAATGTATATTAGAATCTCATATTTCACATGTCGAGTTAAGCCATTATTCCATATCAGGCGAGATCTGTTAAAAAGTTGATACTATCTACAAGAATGTCGCAAATGGTAACTAAAAGCGCGGAACACGTGATGGAGTATTGCGCGGAACACGTGATGGAAAAATTCCTGGATGAGGTTGGATGGAACAATATTTTCTAAATTTTGTTTAATAGTTGTTAAAATATTTTTTGTTGATTTTATGGCTTTTATTGTAACTTTGATTTTCTCGTTGATTACTCCAAAAATGAATTGGTTTTGAAGTCGGATAAAAACTTCATTATTAATGTTTTTTAAAATTGTTTTATTTTATCGATAATTATTGGTTTAAGAATAAAAACTTTATTTAAATCAATAATATCGTTTACTGTTTGATCGGGTAATTAGTGTTTATTCTTACTTATTATAATTAATGATGTTCAATCATTTCGCACAAGCTAATTTGAACACGATCATTCATATAACATAAAGCTCGATCATGTGATCGTTAAAGCCAAATTCGATCACAAGCTCGATCATGTGATCGTTAAAACTAAAAGAAATATCGGTAGAAAATTAAACTTTTCACGTCATTATTTTTTGTTTTTTGGACTATTTAAGTGGTTACTAATATCGACTTAACTGTTGAATTCAGGTATAATTGGAATAATTTTTTGGAAATGAGTCTATGTACTTGAAATAAGTAAGAGGTGGTAGTATGGGAAACACTATACTTATCGAAGATGAGATTTATTGAAACTTATTTTCAGTGATTACAATATTGTTCATTTATCTTTATCTTCGATATATTTACCATTATAGTTACTAAACATCGGGCGATTAACCATGAGTGTGGCAAGTGTTTTCTAGATTCGGCGAAATTCCAAAAGTTTAAGTAAAAATCTGGGACGGTAGAATTAATGTGAAAAATCAAACAAAAAGAAAAATATTGCATCACGTATTGTAGAAACGATTGTAGTCATTCGATGTTCCAAAAATGTCGATCAATAAGCGAACGTCTTTACAATCGTTTAGGTTGCTGAATGAGGAGTTGCTTTTATTTTTGGATTTACATGTTCTAAACGAAAATGATATTTTGAATAAAAAAATGTAATCAATATATTTTCCGTGTGATGAAGTGTTTTGGATAAAATCATCTTTCCGGTTTCCATTAAATCACTTTTCTTATTTTCAAGACCGATAAGATCGTTATGCCCTCCAAATAAACCGTAATCTAAATAAATTGCTTCAAAAACACTTAAAAAATTTCCTTATAGTAACAATATTTATTTTGTTTTTTCAATATCGATTTCGAAAGATTATTTCTTCTTCAGTTTCTTTTTACAACCATTCATTGTCACTATAAGGAAATTTTACAAGTGTTTTTTGATGCAATTTACTTCAATTTTATAAGTGGCAAAAGTTAACAGTGAGGCTAAAAAATGGATTTAAACCATTATAGCACAAACCGTCATCGCAACTGAAATTTACATAACTTGAACTTTACACGTATGTTGAAGATGAAGTTGTTTGTCTGCTACAAATTGTATTCAAACTTTTTATTCAAAATCGAGTTTGACCCGATTGTCAGGATTCTGTACAAGTGCTACTGATGGAAGGTGCCACGTATGGCTACTAGTATTTACTGCTACTGAGACTACCGATACAAAGCCTTAATTTACGTGCTTAACGCTATAAAATCGATATACCACATATATACCACATTTCAAAACTGGTATCAACAGCAAAGGAGGATAAAAGGCCACAAAAATATACACTATCATAGTCCAATGACTAGTGTTGGTTCTAACTATTAAATTTCTTTGAGTATTAAGTAGCAAAAATTTGTCTGGTTTACCAAATAGCAATTATATTTTGGATTCGGAATTCTCGAAAGAAATGAAAGAAAACCTGTAAAATTCGACCAATGGTATACAAAGATCAATAGGTCCAAGCGTTTCGATGTTCCAACAGTAGTACCTCAATGCCAAGGACTTTGGCTTTAACTAAAGGTATCATTGTAATATTGGACAAGGAACTGCCAAAGGTACGCGACAACAACTTTGAATGGCAGTAATTACATTCATTCAACGTTCATTACTAGGCACAATATTCAAAGATTGTCTGGAGCTGAATAGCTATACTATTTAATAGAATTTATGTTTCCCCTACTGACCGAGCGGCTAAATGACTAACCGTTTGATGATAGTGCTACGTCCGTCAAGAGGCTCTTGTCAGAGTGGTAATCAGTTTGTCCCTTGAAAGGCAGATTAGGTTACCCAATTTTAACGAGTGTCCCATTCACAAAAAGCATTGAAAATAATAACGAGTATTAATTATTGTATTTGAAAACTTTGTTTGTAATTTTCTTAAAATAAAAATATGAAATTGTAAAAATCTTCTGGTGAAAAATATTCCTCCTGCCTTCTTTTTGGAGGCCGTTATAAAACTCAGACTATCCTTATGACCGCCGCAAGTAAAATCATTCGCCTCTTGCACCACAAATGTCAAGTGACTGATATTATTTATAAATACTGATCATCGATTACAATCGGTGATGTTAATAAACATAACTAAGACCCTCTGATGGAGTGCAGAATTCAGCGCCGACCCACCGTCCATGTCAATGTACAGGTTGACATGGAGCTTGCAATGTGCAGGTGGTATACTGTAGTTGTATGAGTAGGTGAATAGGTGGCGTGAATGCGTGGTATCACAATGGGCCAAAAAATGGCCTAAGTGTCAACCACTGAAACCTGAAACCTAGCCCAAAAAATCGACCTGAGGCACACAGCATGAGTTACAACTTTTCGCATGAGTTTTCTATACACTTCCGTGTTTTTATAAAGAGAACAGAAATAAATTTAATTGTAACAACAACGACATTTTTAAAAGCTCATAACTTAATAACTTTCTAGGATGGTTTTCACGTAGTTTTTAGAGTATGACGGACTCCTATTGCTCCAACTAAGAATGAATTTTTTTCATATTTCTGTACGACTACATTACAAGAGCTGACAGTTTAAATAGACTGAAAATATAAACTACGATTAATCTTTTTTCATACTCTTAGCAAAAAAAAAATATCGCATATAGAGGCTCTCATAGATCTAGACGGCTCTGATTATACCATAAATCGACTGCCTTAGGCGGTAGGATAAATCATTTAAAAGTATGAGTGAGACTGAAAACTTCTCTTGTTTTCATATGGGTAACAATACGGGTTTGAATCATAATATCATCAGAAAACTAAAGATAATTAATTTTGTGAAATTCTAACTCATAAAATGAATTTTTCGATTTTTTTTCAGTACCTAAAAACTATACACAAAAACGCATTTTTGAGATTCTATCTTTTTACATCTTGTTCAGTCCAAAATGTTTATTTAAAACATAAATTGGATATAAGTCGTGTTATAATTTTTTGGGGGCATTGTCTCGCTCTTAGAAGTTCTAATGACCTAAACATAAATCACAAACGTACAAAAGAGTATTATGTCATTATGTAATTTTCTGCACTCTTAACACTAACACTGTTAAATTATTTAGGATATGGGAAAATGAAAAGAAAAAACAATCGGGATAGGCAACATCGAAAGTTGATTAAAATTAAGATATTGAATTATTTTAATTTAATTTGAAAAAATACCAATAAAAGCAATATTCAACGATGGTTGAACGGAAAACAAGAGGAAGGAAACGTGAAACGCGCGCTTGATAGACTATTTTTGTTTTCCTATCAATTTTAATTGAATTTTGTCCTATTGAATGTTCATCCCATTCGTTTTCATTTTGTTGTACCAGCGTTGTTATTTGTTTGTTCGTAGCCTATTTTGCCCCTTTTAACATTGTGACGCGGTTTAATCATTTTGTTTGTTTATCCTTTTATATGTTTTTAATACATTTTTAATAAAGCTACATTTATTGTCATTGTTATCATTACTATACCACCAGTAGGATGAAGTTTGGTGGAACTCATCGAGCACGAGTATACTAGGCAATAAACAAAAATTATGATCGTTGGCAAAAACTGTGTTGTTTTAAAGCACAGCACACACTATCCATATTTGTATGATTACTACTTGTTAGTTGAATATTTCGGTCCGGTTGATAATTTTTACCAAGGAGAGATGTAATGAATTTCTGGTTATTGTACTTTACACATAAAAAAATATTTACTGACAAAAATGTTTCCATATTGCAATGTGATAGTGATTTTTTTCAAACTATCAACAACACCCCATTTTAACCACCGAAATCAAGCACTACATATATGGTAAAATGATATCCATAATATGTGCAAATATGTGTTATGGTATGATTCTACCATATAGTGTTGGTCTCAGTAGAAAAAAGTTGGAATAGTCATCAAAATTATAGGATTTCACAATGCTTAAGGACACTTGTTGTGTATATATGTTGTCTATACAAGCGGTTTGTAATTTTCATTTTATATTTTTTTTTGTTTTACGACAAGGGAAATTTTGTGACAGTTGAAATTAATTTTTCTGTAATTTTTTTTCTGTTTCGTTATGCTTAATTTAGGTTTCTATTTTTCATACCAAGGTGACTCGTACCAACGCGCATCCGTTTATATGGTAACAGACATGGGAAATGAAATTTTTAAACAATTTTTTAAATGCTTTTTATCAAAAATGTGCTTCGTTGTCGATTGGTCTATAGGCAAGTGTCGAAAATGAATCGAAATATAATTGGAACAATGTAACTTTTATAAGCAAAGGGCCTTCAGGTTACAAAATCTATAAAATGGGAAACTCATCATCTTTTCCGTAAAAAAATACTAATCGTTCATTAATAAGCCTTCCCATTTACAGAACCTTTTCTTAAGGGACCTTGAAAGTAAACACCAAACAAGAAAAACATTAAAAATGTAAAAAGCTCCAACGAATACAAAAAAGTTTTTTCAGTTTTGCAAAGCGATTCATGCCATACCATCTGTTACACATTTACCATTTTTTTTTTTCTTTAACTGTTGTTGACTATGTTATTTTCCAATTTAGGGTTACCATATTTAAAAATAAGATACTACCTAGAATTAGAAAACGAGATGGAGAGCATAAAGGGATAATAAAATAATACA
This sequence comes from Nephrotoma appendiculata, assembly GCA_947310385.1. Classification (NCBI taxonomy): domain Eukaryota; kingdom Metazoa; phylum Arthropoda; class Insecta; order Diptera; family Tipulidae; genus Nephrotoma; species Nephrotoma appendiculata. The sequence goes on along the minus strand of OX371223.1, from coordinate 179,092,727 downwards.
CACACAAAACATTTTTTGCTTTTAAATAAAATTAAAAACTTTTTCGAAGGAAGCAAATAAAAATTTTAATGATCTGAATGTGTTTGCTCTTATTCGATATAAGAAAATGGTATCTTTTTCAAAAGGGACTAGATAGAATTATCCGAGTTCTCTTTTTAAACCATATTTGGGAAATATTTATTATTAAAAGCGATTAAGAAACACAGGACGTAATAATTATTATAGGCTTTATTGAAAATACACAAAAAACTGGTTCATTATTTTTCTTTGATGAACGAAGTGTTGATCGTTGTTGAAAATTTATTAATTTTAAATTGAAATAATTAAAACGATTTATGTTATGTTGGGCGTATTTCATAAAAAGCTGTAACGTACACAAATAAAGAAGAGCTATTATAGATATAGTGCTTTATAAAATGAGTTCGCTTGTTGACTTTTGAATTTGAAGGGAAAATTAATCGGTATTTACACAGGCAGGGAGACAGGAAGGTAAATTGATAATTTTATAATTCTAAGAAGAAATTCATCATAGGATTATTTATACAAAAATATTAAATGAGATAATTTTTATTTAATTTTAACGAGTCTATTAAAAATGTTTCGTTCGATCATAATATACATAAATAGTGAATGTATATTATACTGAATTAGCAACAGCATTAGAAATATACCAGAAAATTACTGAGTCGCATTCATTTTGCGCCTGTCCATTTGGAGGATATTTTATTTCACATCTAATTTTAATAGAATAAGTAAGAAGCAAGTGGTTAAAGTAAAAACCCATATTAGCTGTGTTCCAATGGGACAAATTTGCTACTCACAAGTACTTGCAAGTAGATAACCAATGGAACGAGCTAAAACTATGACAGAAGTAAAACATAACGTTTTTTGTATACAAAGTTAGCTATGTGTATAATTTTGCTGTCGTCCTATTTTGGAAAATTATTTTTTTTTTTTTACTAAAATCCACAATCAAATCTCAAAAATGAGTAAAAACTGTTCTTATAATGAAGGCAACGCTTTCATTATGATATACGCCGGCCGAAAAGAAAATATGTCAAAAATCTTTTGGTATTTCACAGAAGTAAACAAAAAATATTATATTAAATATTGTTTGTCCTGACATTTTGTCCAGAATTTTTTGAACCAAAATACCTACCGTTAATTTTATGCGTAACTACTTTCAACATCTACACCACCATTTGAGCATGGGTAGCTGCGAGTAGATACAAGTACTTGTGAGTAGTTTGCTTTCTCCATTGGAACACAGCTATTATTGATATGAAACGTAAATTACAAACAGAGAACCCTAAGAAGAAAATAAATAAACCAGTTGTCATGACAATGGAAACACGTTGGTTTTACCGGAATGCGACGTACTGTGTTCATTTTAATCGTATATTATCATTAAAGTCGAGATCTTTTTTCATATTGTTTTTAACAAACATATTTCCGTGGTACTAGTGAATACTGTTTAATTGCAATTGGTGAAAGTGTTATAATCATCAGATATACATATATGATTTTAAAATTTAATTTCACGAGGAATCCGCACTCCCTTCCTCCTCATATGATTTTAACAAACAGTCAAAGGTTTTCAAAGAGACTGTTCAAAACAGTATAATGTCTTAAGTAGTATATGGTAACTGCAACCTTAGTAATTTACCTTAATATTTACATGTAGAAAATTACATTTTTTACAAGCTTATATTTAATTACAAAATGTAGTAAATGAAAAAATATGGCACTATCTTATTTAAAACTATACACGAATCTGAGAACTAACCTTGTTATTGTTAGTCGTGTTTTTAATGAAAACTTAATTTAATTAATAGATTATTTTAATTTGCTTTAAATTAATGATTATACTGATAATCATGGTGGTACGTATTGATATTATTATTGGTTTTAAAATATTGAATAATTATTATTTATTGTAGATGGCATTGCATTTCCATTTTTTAACAATACATATTTGTATTAGTTACATTGTTTGTAACTCACGCGGGTTGACATGTAAACAAGCATATTAGTTTGGATCACTTAAGGAATAGGAACGCAGACAAAACCCGAAACTCGTTTTGTTATCCTATTTTCAACATACAAATACAGTTTTACCCATTTTGGATTGTCACAAAAAAATCCCATTATATAAGCACTTGAGAAACATCTTACAATTATTCCAATAGAAAATTGTAAAGAGCCAGTTCAGTATAATTAAATTGCCTTGTTCTTCACTCAAACCTAGTTTGAATGGCAGAGGCACATGCAGAACTTGTGTAGAGCAACATACTGCAATGTAAAGCAATATGCTGGCCACACCGGGAAATCTTCTTTCCATTTTTTTTGGAGGTTCCAAAAAGTAACCTAGGTATCGGAAAACGATTTTCGCTGAAATCAGGGATGGAATCATGAAATACAGCCGGTAAAAATTTAAATTGAAAAATATTTTCTAACATACTCGATTAATGGTCAGTTGCACAGAAAAATGACTAACGGCCTGTTAGTTGTGCGTCAGTTAAATGTTTTATATGAAATCTGCTATTGCGGTCAGAAAAAAATCAACACAAAAAATATATTTTATTCCTTGGAAATATTTAGCTTGCGTATAAATATTTTAATGGCCATTTTTGATTGAATAACTTTTTACTAATCGTTAGATATTTCCATGGAATATAATATATTTAACCAAGTTTTCGTTCATTTTTTCCTGAATGCAAAAACTGATGTCATATAAAACATTAATTGGCGCACAACTAACCGACCGTTAGTAATTTTTCTGTGCAACCTTCCATAAATTTATTAAACTTAGCCTTAGTAGATGTGGGGTGACGTACTATAGGAATTACAATTTCTATAACACTTTAAGAGCAATGAATTGTCCGCTACTAAATTTTGTAAATTCAGTTTCTACTGGTAGGACATTTCCGTTCAAAACCACTCGATAATTTGTGTTTTTATACAAAATATCTGCCCAAAATTTGACCATTTTTCAAACTTCTTTCTCTTTGCTCATAGAAATATTTTGTAACAATTGATTTTGCCGGCCGGATTTCTTAATCTCCCGCCAAGATGCATCTTAATCGCTTGCTGGGCCTCGAAAACCCCTCTACAAAAATGTTCTCAAAATCGAAATATATATTAACCTGCTGAGATTTAGATGAGCAATATAAAACTTACTCGAACTTGGTAACTGTAAAATTGGTACATATCCGATATTCCTACATCATTTAAAATCTATCTGTCACAACTAAATTATTGTCTATAAAATGGTGGATTGGAAAATTAGCTTTATTAATTACAAAGAAAAGACTACTGGCCATTTTTATTCGAAAATCGTTCGAGCTGGAAAGTTATCAAATTCAAATCAGGGAATTATAAGAGATTTTACATAACGAATTATCCCTACGAAGTGGGGCTTATTGTAGTTACTAAGTCAAGAATTTCCTTCCACAAGTTTTTGAAACCGAGAAAAATTTAAATAATGGAACTCAACCCTGACAGACCAACCACATTTACCCGATTCATTATAAACAAATTATTCCGATACCAGAATTAGTTAGACATAATCGCTTTTCGGCTATCGAAAGCCGGATTTTTTTAAATAAGTATCCCGGGGTCGTATTCTTGAAATCTGTGGAAATTCCCCCAATCGGAATACAATTTGCTTTGAAATTCTCCGTATTATTCGAATTTTTCGCCGACTACTTACATCATTTTATCAAATAAGTTTTCAAGTTTACTAATATTTGTCTCCCTACAACGGGAATAATTTCGAATCGATTTGCTTATACGGCTTTTCCCTTAGTAGGGGGAAAAATTATTTTTCATAATTTAAAAAAAGAAAAGAAATTTAAAAAAATGATTAAAATAGTCGGCGAAAAATTCGGAATAATATGGAGAATTTGAAAGCAAACTGTATTGCGATTGGGAAAATTTCCACCGATTTCAAGAATACGCCCCCTGGAATCCAGCCCTTTAAATGTCTTTTTTAGAATTATAGCAATGGCGCATCTCAATCACTTACTGGCACTCAAAAATTCTCTTTCAAAATATTGTCATCGTTAGTGTCAACCAAAATGTCCTATCTATCTGTCTCTGTCTAAGTTTTGAATACGTATTTCTGTACTATAAAAATTCAATTATATGGATGTGTTAAATTTCCTACTGGGAACCGTATAAATAAAAATTAAAATTATTATAGAATAATACCATAGAAACATACACTTACAATTAACAGGTACATGGCTTACACGAGTACGCTAATTCAAATTTTATCGCATGTTGCACAAATGTTTACACATCAAAATAAATATTTAATTGCAATTATTTGATCGAAGCGGAGAGCCATGGGTTTTTATAATTTCTCTTTTCCAGTTCTTGCTGGTTTTGTTTCTCGGCCTCCTTCTATAATCCAACAAACATCAAAATAAATTTCGTCATTTTGAAAATTACAACATTTATAAGAAAACTAACTATGGATAAATAGATTCTAAATTAAATTTGCACCAGCCTTTTGACTACGCCAGTTTTTCCGCCAAAATTGGGCTTTTCTCTAATCTAACCGAGATGAGTGGTAATAATACTACAAACTTTTTCTTTAAATTTGGGCGAAATCGGTTCACTTGAATTGGCAGCTTTCAAATATTCGCAAATTATTTACATTTATTTACATTACACACAGAAAGCCGAAGTCCTTCAGCTTCAGTAAATTGTGATATTCAATTGTGATTCAGTACGGCCGAATAATACTATCGGCGTTCTTGTACGAGTAGTACTTTATAATCTTTACTACTATAATCTTATCCCCTATCCATTTAAATAATGTGAATGCAGTAACAAAATAAACTTATAATATACGCAACCAAAAAACTTCAATTTTACAATATTTTCTGCAAATTTCAAGGATTTCAAATTTCTATTCGAATTTATTTGTTTAAATAAATTTTATTTATATGTTTTTGTTGTGATTAGTCGGATTTTTATCGTGATGAAAGGGTGCTAAGATGAAGTACTATCTTCAGAGCTATCGAGCGTATATTTTGCTGTTCCATATAAGTATCATCGAGCAATAAAAAAAGACCAGCATTCAAACTTCACTAATCAAATCGGGTATTGGTTGAGAATCAAATTGAAATTCTCAAAACCTGATTTAGAAGAAGATCACTAGAATTGTGTGCTCAGCGTGCATTTTGAGATAATATGTACATATATATGTTTGCTCACAGTGGTATGAGAACATAGCGAAACAAACAACTTTGCTCCAGCAAATCTAAGCTCGCCGCAGCAAATATAATGTATTACCCATTTTCATCTAATTCCTGATACGTATAGATATTCAGTCAGAAATATAAAATTTATAATAAATTCAAAGTGTTAAGTTTTTTATAAAAGTTTATTTCAATTTTCTATACTTCTCATTTAATCCATATAAATCTATACGTTTTATTTCGCTCGATATTGAGAAAAACTAGAATCTCTATTTTCTGTTGGTTATAAATCAGTGTCGATCGCAGATAGATAGACCTGAAAAGATTTGCTGGAGGTATTAAGCGCATTGCATTGGTAAAAGTGGATAAGGATTTAGTTTTGGATTTAAAATTTTCCAAATCAACAGTCGTTTTCGGATTAAGTTTTTGGTTTTAAAGTTGGTAAGTTAAATTGTTTTGTTTAAAAAAGATTTTTACATATTTCGCGATTTTATTAATATTTAATTTTATTTTATAAACATACTAATATTTACAAAAGATGTGAAGTTTGTCCTAAAACCAACAACAATGTTTATAATTAAATTTAACAGTGTAATTTGCGTGCGCATATTAGAGGAATGGAAATTAGTCTGGGACTGGTACTTCTATTAAAAGGTCCACCAATTTGTCATTGCTAATAGTTTTTGTACCCTATTAGCCAACTATGACGAAAAAGAAAGTTCCGCCGATCGTGGAAATTCCCGCTATTTGAATATTCGTGACACGGGAAAAGTATTGGTTGCGTTGCAAAGAAGAAACAATCTTTAGCATTAAGGTTTAAAAGGTCTGCCAGTTTATTGATCTATATAAGTTCTGGACTCCTATGTTTATATACCGAGGGAGTATGATGATCATACTCGCTCGGTAGATATTAAATAGTATAGCTATATTGTGGTATAAAACTTTTGTATATTACACCCAGTGCTCCCCTATATTTTCCGGAAAATTTATGTTTTTTAATTAGATTTGGTCTAGTACAAAGTGAAAACACTCATTCCAGCCATAATTACCTCTTAGAAATATGTTAGGACAAAGCACTTTTAATGCTATATTGTGGTATAAAACTTTTGAATATTAAACCCAGTGCTCCCCTAGATTTTCCGGAAAATTCATGTTTTTAATTGGATTGGGTCTAGTATAAAGTGAGAACACCCATTCCAGCCATACTAACCTCTTCAAAATGTTTTAGGACACAGCACTTTTAATGCTTTATTGTAGTATACAAGTTTTGCATAATATTACGCCCAGTGCTCCCCTAGATTTCACGGAAAATTCTTGAGAAAAAATTGCATTGGATCTCGTTCAATCCTTAAACTCTAACTCAAGTAATTTGCAGACCTTTGAAACACTAAGGCTGGAGCACTTTTCTACTTCTCAACAGAACCGACACATTTCCCGTGTCACGTATATTCTAATAGAGAGAATTTCCATAATCGGCCGAACTTTATGTTTCGCCATAAATTGGCCTACAGGGTACAGAGAATTTTAACAATGACAAATCGGTGAACCATTAAATAGAATTACCCATCCCAGACTAATTTTCATTGCTCAAATTCGTTAAATATCAGCGGGTCGTTATACTCGTTTGGTAGATAGTCATAGGAGTTCAGAGCTTCAATCAATCTTTTTCTTAATCAAAAAATTTGCGGACCTTTTAGACCCAACGGCTGGAGCATTTTTCTACTTTTCAATGGAACCGATACATTTCCCGTGTCACGTATATTTGAATAGCGGAAATCTCTTCGACATTGCTTTTAGGACGAAGCATTTTTAATACTAGATTGTGGCAAACAACTTATGAACATTACACGCAGTGTTCTCCATGCTGTATAAGATAGGGAATTTTGACAGCGGAAAATAAGAGATTACGCTAGTCGCCGCAAGTGGCAGCACCATCACTAAAGAGAATTTATTTGTTTATGTAATTACCAGCGGAAATTTTTCATTCATTATGTACCACTTTTTTCACTAAATAAAATATCTCAGTGGAATAAAATATTAAAAGTGATCCTTAAAATGGCAAATTGATTGACCTCCGATGTAAAGGAACTCGTTTATGAAATCTTGAAATTTAACAATAATCCGTCTATCCGCCATTTCTTCCACTAGTAACCAATACTTTCGATTGTTTTTCTAATAGCTTAGGTCATACTGAGACTATTTGGGGAAAATTCATGGACTAGAATTTTCACTAGAATTTTTAGATTTTCTGCGGTCAGTGATTTTCAGTTTTTGACCAATATCTCAAAAACTTCCACTAGTAACCAAATCGTCGTGTGGAGTATTAAAGTAACATATACGCCACTTGTAAAATTGTTAGGACATCAAAATTTAAACTTTAAAAGAAAATTAACTTGGTTTAAAGATACAATTTCAAATCGATGTTAATTTTTTTCGTTAGTTTAATCATTTCTTTATTTGAAACTATGTAATTTAAATATTTTGCTAAATCATACCGTTTAAAGAAATACCGTTTTTATATTTGTAAAACTCATATTTGTTTTAATCTAACTTAATTTTTCCACTGATATAGGACATTAAAAATAAAAAAAATAAAAATATTTTCCCAGAAAATAATATTATAATTCAATATTTTAGTACTATCTTATTTATTGTATAACATCAATAAAAAATTAATGCCGGTACCAGTACTACGTGCATGCGGTAGTGGGTAGTACACCAAGGCCCCGCTTTGCGTTGCTATTCGATTCTACACGTACGTAAACGCAAACTGTCCTATATCATATTTTAAATTGTTCGATATGCGTCGGAATTCAGTTTGCGTCTCTGCGTGTGGAACCGAATAGCAACGCAAAGCGGGACCTTCGTGTAATTATTACAATAACATTTCATGGTTTATAAAAAAAATCACATATACTGCAGATTCATGATGGTATTTACTTTATTTAGCTTTTACATTTAACTGAACAGAAATGGTGCTTTGCGAATATAAATTCAGTAACTGCTCTGAATTTTACGGAAAATTTAAGACCTAGTCCTGCCATGTTATAATTAAGAAAACCAGGCCGATGCATATGCATTAGTTTTAAGTGGACATTATCATAGTCCATGGGTCTTAAATGTTACAAGAGAGATATAGAGCTGTGATAATCAATCTACAGAAAATCAAAAATTCTAGTCCATGAATTTTCTCCAAATTTTCCATAGAGTCTCAGTATGACCTAAACTACTAGAAAAATAATCGAATGTATTGGTTACTAGTGGAAGTTTTTGGGATATTGGTCAAAAACTGAAAATCACTTATATGACCGAAGAAAATCAAAAAATCTAGTAAAAATTCTAGTCCATGAATTTTACCCAAATTTTCCATATAGTCTCAGTATGACCTAAGCTATTAGAAAAACAATCGAAAATATTGGTTACTAGTGGAAGAAGTGGCGGATAGACGGATTATTGTTAAATTTCAAGATTTCATATAACGAGTTCCTTTACATCAGAGATCAATCAATTTGCCATTTTAAGGATCACTTTTAATATTTTATTCCACTGAAATATTTTATTTAGTGAAAAAAGTGGTACATAATGAATGAAAAATTTCCGCTGGTAATTACATAACAAAATAAATTCTCTTTAGTGATAGTGCTGCCACTTGCGGCGACTAGCGTAATCTCTGATTTTCCGCTGTCAAAATTCCGCTATCTTATACAGCATGTGTTCTCCTAGATTTTCCGGAAAATTTAAGTTTTTTAATTGGACTGGATACACATAAAAAATTTATGAAGTAGTTCTTTATTCGCATAATTGTAAAGAAAATTTACTTTCAAAATTTTTGATATTACATATTTAATTTAAAAAATAGTGTAGTTGATCTTTATGTTTTAAATTGAACTGATAATATAATTTAATAATAATTTATACTGTTAAATTACGTTTAGAAAAGAAATGTGTTTAAGACAGTTTATGACAAACTTCAAGTGATTATTTAGTCGTATGGAGGTTCTCCTAAATTTGTCCAAAAATTTGTTGTTGCTTTAGGAAAATTTTGAACAAACTTCACACGAATTATTTACATCGATATTGTTCCTTGAAATATCACATTTAAAGTGTTAGTATATACCTGAAAAACTAAAAACTAGAGATAAGATTTGCTTAACTCCAATTTTTATTGGATGTATATGAATCCATACCGCATTAAAGATATAATGCAATATAGTTGTTGCAAACTTAAAATGGTAAATGTTGAATTTCGTTGGAATGGTGGTAGTCCAACGAGTGTGGATGTCAGTACCCGCCGTTATATGTGGTACCCCGCGAAATAATGGGTTGTTTCTGAATATTAACTCTTTTTCGCAGAGAATAACACTCGGAGGTGCGACAATGCTCTATTTTATTTTGTTAAATGCGCTGGGACGGAGATTCGGATGATCTCTAGAAATAATCAATCATCTACTAAAAAACAGAAGAATACTTCAATGTGAATTAGTATTGAAATACTCTTGTCGTACCTTTCTTCAAATATGGTGGTAAATTTCCAATTTGCATTCTTAAAAAAAAATCAATACCAAGCGCACTACTTGTGCTGTAATCCATTTTGTGTGAACAATACACAGTATGGTTTTTATATTGTTGCAATTATTGTTAATCTATACCATTTTTAATACACAATTTTATTAAAAAATTAAACCCCACCGCAAATTTATTTCAATCCATTTTCTCCACTCCCGAGGTCGGTTTTATTGCAATATAACAAATAAGTAAATAGTATTAAATAAACCATGAATATTTACCATTTAAACTGAGTGAAATTCATTTAATTTTTTATTTAAATTTACTCATTCGAAGTAAATTAAATTATACAAGACCAAACCAAACCCAAGCACACAAAACAAAACAAAATAAAAAAAAATGTATTTCTTTAAGGCTTTTATTGCATAAAAAAATAACTGATAAAACAAAATTATCCATTTCGGATATTTAAATGAATTAAGGATTGAAAACCAATAAAAGAAACAAAGAAATATAAAAAATGAAAAAAGGTCATCCCCGGAAGAAAAATTTATAAGAATTTTATTTATTTATTTTTTTTATTCTATTTCTCCAGCGGCATATTTTCATTTCATTGATTTTGATACTTCCAATTTTGGTTACAGTTTTTCTTGTTTCTAATTTGCAAATCGTATTTTGCTTTGTTTTCATAACAGCAAGGAAAATTTGTGTGAAAATCATCATCATCATCGTCCACAATATTGTCATGATGGAGAGCGCATCATGACAATATCGTGGACGATGATGATGATTTTCATGCGGTAGTATTGTGTTTAATTTCGGGATATTATTTTAGTAGCGGATAATTTAGTATTTATTTATACATATAGCAAGTTCGGCACTAAAATGCATTATCATAATTAATTTATTTAATATACCAAATAAATAAAGTATCGATTTTCATCAATATCCATTGATCACAGACACACCCATATTAAACATATTATTACGCCAAAATAGATTATATACGAGTATGTACAAAGAAATAAATGAAAACGCCAAACGTTCTAGTTTTGTATGGGCAAAGTGCAAATAAATAATCCACCCACCTTGCGTACAACCAAACTCTAATGAGTTTGTAATTTACTTATACAGCAACATATTTAAGTTCTAATAAATCTTGAAAACAGCAACACGAGTAACGACCAAATTTATGACTTTCTTACATACAACATTTTTGTTTTATGCTATTTTAGAGAATCGATAAAATTGTCGTATCCTGAAATTTGTTTTTCGATTATATTTATCGCTCTCTTATAGCCTCAGCCTTATCTGATTCGTTTATATTTTTTTTGCTTGCTTATCAATAATTGTATCGTTTTGCGTGTATATAATAAATGAGTTAAATGGCCGCATATATTTATGTGCGAATATTTCATAAAAAGTCAAAATGAAAATGGAAAAACTGAAATATTTGTTTGTTATTTATTTAGGACATCCGAGAAGCTGTGTAATGGAAAATTTGACAAACATTGAAGGTTGGCTAAAGGTTGTTTTATTATAATATTTGAAACAACCCAACCAATAACCAAAAAACTTCGCCCTCATTGTCATATAAACAAAAATTAAAATTCAACAACCGACACGTCTGCATTATGCTTCCAAAGATAAACAGTTTCATGCTGGGCTATGCTAACATTTAATTTCAAATCAAGGTTACCATTAGGTCGAATTTACAATTACTACTGGACTCAATACAGGGCCAAAATTAGGTCGCTAACTGAAACCATATAGTTGTATGAAAAATTTGTAATTTTTTTCTTCTGTCGCTTGATTCAGCCTGTGAAGGTTAAATTAATACTAATGGAAAAAATTCTGAATATTGAGGCTCCGATTAGATGCTTAACAAATATATAAAAGGTTTACTAAGTTTGTAATGGAATGAAAGCACATTCAGTTCTCAAACCCATTCCATCAAATTTTCCTAACATGCCTTGGGAAATAATATTCCCAAATATATCTAAATTAAATAATTAAATGACCGGCATGTCAATTCTTCCACATTGTGTTTATACTTTATCAACTGCAAGCCATTGAACTTATCTACATGAGATATTTTCTATGGGAAATTCACTCAGATAAAGTATAAATATTATTTGTTATACGATTTTCTTATGATAATAAATTGAAGATAACAACCTCACCAAAGAAATGCATAATTAGGTCAAATATTCCTCGTTTAACGTATGCTCTGCAACATTGTTATGAGTGCATACGATAATGTTTACAAACGTAACGTCTTTTTTCTTCTTCTACGAAATTTGATTTGTTGATGCATAATGGGCGCTTTCAGGTCCCCTATCATGATCAGTAAAATCATCGCCAATTTGATTTAAAAAGATCATAGTGCTAAATATTTTCATAGCGTTGGCCGCGATTTTACTCAACATGTTCCCAACATTGGGCGCTCCCAATGTTTGCAAAAATATACATGCTATTTTCATCGTCAATTAAATTCGTAGAAGCTAATTTTATGTGAGCGATATTTATACTTGTTCAGCATAAAAGTGTTATGTGATTGTGAGAATTTTCTTCTTGTTCGATTCCTGTTTTTCTTCTCGTTCCTACAATCATCAACAGCAAAGATGAGTATAAATATCGCGGAAATTGGAAAAGTTTTTTTTTCCTGGTTAGTTATTTGGAGGAGTGAAGTAGCGTCGTGACATTACGACGGCTAGTTTTTTTTTAAATAATTCGTGTTGAAAGTAAAATTTGTTAAGTTGCGTAATCTTTATTAATTTTTTTTTTTGTTTTAATTTACATATGTGTATTTTTTTGATTGAATGTACAATATAAAATTGATAAACAAATTACTTGTGAAATAAGAGTTTTAATTTTGAAAATAATTCATTAAAAGATTTGAGTGTGATTATTTATATATCACTATAAGAAAAACTGAAAATTCTATAAGGCAAAAAAAAAATATGTTGGTAAGTAAAGAGAAAGAAATAACCACTAACCTAAACCGGCCCAAGTAATAGGGTGCTCTTCTGGCTGTCTTTCGGGACATGAATTGTTATTGTGTTCAACTCCTTGCCCTTCTGTCAGAACCACCCTAATACCTCCATAAATACTTACTAACAACGTGTACGGGCGTAAGGCTAATATCTTCCTTTTCTTTTATGTTTTATAAGAGTAAGTAATTGTAAGATGAAAATTTAAACATCTCGATATACAACCTCGGTTCACTCGACCCGCATAATGGGTTGATGAAGTTACCATTACTTAGAGGTCCGGTAACCCACTCAACCTCTTTTCATTCTTGAATTGCGGTTAACAAGGCCACTATCTGGGCAATCCAACACTAACGCCATTCCCTCCAAAAGACTGAGCTGCGGGAACAATTGCCGCAAAGGTTGCGTGATGGATAGCTAGCAATTCTATGAAACCGGGCTGGTCTCAACCAAGTTGGAGGGCTAACCCGTTTCAAGTTTACGTATCCAGATTATTTTTAACCGTATAACATAAATTGTGTGCAGTTTACTATAGTGCTTGCTTTATTTACTGACTCATTCTTATTCATTAAATTCCATTTCTAAATTTATTCATTAAATTCATTAAAATCCAATTCCAACCAATTTGGTTTTGTTGAAAAATCTAGTACCCAATCAGCTACAAGGTCTGTTCTCAATGAAATATTATTAAGAATGGATAACAAGGACTATGTTGCTATACTCTCATTAGATCTTAAAAAAGCCTTCGATACTGTCCCGCATGAAATTCTACTTTTAAGCTAAAAGCATCCAACTCAACTTTTTCACTACTCTCTTCTTATTTTGTTAATCGTGTCCCATATACTGTTATAAATGGTATTAAAAGCAGACCGTTACAAATCTTAATGGGTGTGTCACGTTTTTATTAACGATATCTTTAATTTAGAACTGTTAGGCAAACTTTAGTATGTATGCAAATGACTCGACTTTTTAGTACTTAAAATTGAAAATTGGCTATGTGCGAACAAAATGAAAATAAATGTGTCGGAAAATAATTACATATTTTTCCAAAATAAAAATTTACCAACATCTTTTCCATCTCATCTGTTTGTAAATAACAATAAAATCGATCAAGTTCAAAATACAACTTATTTGGGGTTGAGAATTTAAACTGGAAAGAGCACACAATGAAACTTAAAAAAACTATTTGGTCTTACATTTTTGCAATAAAAAGAATACGGAGCTACATTGATAAAAAACCCGCTTAGATGATTTACAATGCTTACATTAATTCTAGACTTAACTATATGAGCTCAGTTTGGACAACTGCGTCTAATAATACAAAGAAAAATCTGAAAGTTTTACAAAATCGGGTAATTAAAATCGTTAAACGTTTGCCCTTATTAACGGCAAGTAAACCCATCTTTACATCCAAGATGTTGCCTATTGACGTCTTAGGCCAATTTCAATTTTATTGGTATTCATTAGGAAAGTTCAGTTAGGTCTCACTAAATCCAACATTAACCTTACACTACTGTATTTGCTATACATTCGTACAACACCCGAAGGAATAACAATACCAACGTTTTATACCTATACCTTTTATATACCTACATTTATAGAACGGGTCATTTTGTCCACGTGTTGTGCTTACACAATACATAGACAAAATAACCCATTCTATAAATGTCCCTTTTTATTTAACAAATTACCAGAGTCTTTAAAAAATGAGCAAAATACATACAAATACCAGATGTCACTAAAATCATATTTAATTACAAAGTGGCTCGAGACCTAATCGGATAAACCTTAAGAAACGATTTTGGTGCTCTTGGAATGTTGTCGGTTGCAAACAAAATGTATACTTACGGAAAGTGGAGGGGAAGAGGAAGTGAAGTATTCGTAGATGAATGTATAGAAGAATAAATTAAAAAAAAAAAGGAAAATGAAGAAAAAAAAAATTAAAAAGATAAATAATCAATTAAGTTTATTAGATAAATTATCTAAGAAAAATAAAAAATTGATAATAGAGAAGACGAAAAAAATAAATATGTAACACAATATTGTTGAGTAAAATTTATTATTTATTAGAACTTAATCATAATTTTCTTGTTGATCTCATAAATATATATTTATTATTTATTTATTTATTTATTAATTCACAGTAATTTTGTAAACTGCACGCCCTGTTTTGAGCATGCCAGCTCATTTATAACGAAGCGTGCAGTTCATATGGGGAATTCCGAAATTTGTTTTTGGTTTTTCATACAGAGATGTTAATCCTTTTGTGATTGGTGGTTATTTTATAATCTTATAAGCGGCACCTCAACAAAGCGACTCTTTCGGAACCTCCTCTAATGTTTGGTGTTTTTCAGTTGTTAAGTTGTGCAGTCCTTTGTGGTTAAACCAGACTGTAGTGTAATTAGATAATTCTCATGCACGATATCAGAAAACGCTTTATCCGTAATTATGCATAAATATATTAATGTAGAGTTTTAAAACGATAAAAATAAACAACCGCCTGACAAGATAGTCAGACTTGTTTATTAACTGTAACTCTTTTATTTGATAAGAAATAGTCTGTTTTTTTTTGTTAACGTTATTTAATGTATGTATGTATATGCTAGTACACATTTATATTAACTTAAATTGTTTGTCATGGGCTTTAAGACTCTTTAAACATCTAAACAAATAAATAAATAAAAACAAAAAATTGGGAAAGGTTGCATAATAAATTTATTAAACTAGTATAATAAATTTATGTAGTAATTGTTTATAGTCTTTTCTGTTACTTCAACTTTACCTTCCTCAACGAATAATTGGTACTCTTAAATTTACTACAACAGCCACCTCCTCAAAAATCATAGGATATATAGCAAAACCTCTCAATTCAATTAGATATACAGTCAAATATGGTTTTTAAAGGGTTACACACAATTTGTAAGTTTTTTGGAGGTTTAACTATGACACTATATTTTAATATCTAATGTAGATATTAGCAGAAATGCGTAAACCGTACGCGTGCCAGTGGAGCGTTTTAGGGTTATACTAGTTCTCCTGTTTGTTTTACACTCACTATTAAACCATCAAACGTTTACAATTTGGGTGGTTTTCATGTTCAGAGTAACGGTTGACGACATCATAGGGTTAACATTTCTATAGCTTTGTGTTTGGTTTAACTGTATATAAAGTTATATTTCTTAACGCAGGGACCGTGTTAATTTGTTTTACAAATTGTACTAAAACAGCTAAGAAATACATAGCTTTATTCGAGAAATGGTTCATCCATCACCCGATGAACTATTTGATATGGTTTTACTTACCATTAATGGGAGTTAAATTTGTAAACAAACGCCATAACTGACATGGGGACGTCGGAATTTGATGCGTCTACTTTCGCCCATTTAATCTTTCACAGGCGAATACGGATATTGAAGTATAGAGATCAAAAAACATGTCGAAAACATAAACCCCAATTAATACCGATTGAGCACTTTAAATGTGACACATACATGCAAAAATATGCAACTGTGCGTCATGAACATATAAAAATTTGAGTTAAAATATTCAATGTGAGGAAAAAAGGAGCTCTCCTTAAACGGTTCCATTACATAATGGTAATGGTTCCATTACGATGTCTGCATTATCGGTAGTACATTGACACTATTTTCTAAACTGTCAAGATAAAATGTCTACACGTGTAGAATACTAATTACCTATGCGGTGTAGACAATATAGCGCAACACTGTTCATTGAATCAATAATATTTTTATAAATTATGAAATCCTCCGACTCCGAACAGATTTTTCTAAAATGTTTTATTAATAATTTATTATTATCAGTTAATTTTGAATCAGATAGTTGGACGCCAGGTTGTACGGGAACTGGATGTATTTGGGGAAAATATTTTCCCAGCTTTATTATTGACTAAGATGATCCTACATCTGATTTATAAGCGTATTCTCATCAAAGTAATACCTTTTTATTTTCCTTTATTATTCTGTTTTCCATTCTCGGGCTTGATTGATAGTCAACATCTCGAAAATTAATGACTGTAGTGTACCTATTCCGCGTAAGACTTCTTATTTCTGAAACAATCCAGAATTTGGGAAACCATAACAATCGCTATAACAAAATTAAACTTAAAACGATTCTGAAAAAATATTATCTCTTGACCTACTGATTGAATTTGTAAAATCTGATTCATTCAAAGTACTGTCATAGAAAAATAAGTTTTGGTAAACTTATTTTTCTATGATACTGTATTAATCCTGGACTAATGAAAATTTCATTGGACATTTAACAACGTGGACAAAAGAAGATTTTTTCTAAATATACTCGAAATGCAATAGTTGCCACCAATTATTCCTGTGTTTTAACTTTGACAACGATGAATTACAACAATAATGGTCCCAAAATTCAGCAACAGCGTAAATATAAAACGCAAAGAGAAGAAAAATAATATAAATTGCATATGGTTCCAAATAATTTAATGAAAATGTTTACTTTGAAAAATTTTGAAAATATTGCAACAATCATAAAGCCAAAACTAAACATTTCGACCAAGAGAAGCCAGATCAGATATGTGTCGTATATTTTCCGAATCATCAGAAGATAAGTATATTTATAACATGTGTTTTGCTTATTATTATAATGTGGAAAAACTAGGAAAAGCCGTTATCGGAAGTCAACATCATCACGATCGGAAACACTAAAAACATTGAAAGCATGTTTGCACCAACCAAATATAATGTCCTACTAAATATAAATTTTGGAAGAAAGAAATCGTGACTATCGTTTTTACGGTTGTAATATACAGTGAGTCGCACTCGTATTCGTAATTGCAGTTTTAAAAACGATAAATGAATAAAAAACACTTACGTGCATCAAAAATTAAATTTTTTTATTTTTAAATCAGAAACACTATAGTTAACTTCATTTTAATATAAAAATGTGTGAAGTTTGTGTTACATATTTTAAGAAAATTATAATAAATTGAACTTAGTCTAAAATTCATATCACTTTCGTATTCGTAATTCATCAGTTAAATAAAAAAGAGCTAAGTCTTTTTTAATAATTAATGTTGGATTTCCCTTGGTTTTGATCACCTCTGACAAACGATTTGGCATTGATGGCACCAACGTATCAGTTATTTTCGTATCAATATTATTCCACTCCGTCCTCAATCGATATATTAAATCGTTTTTATTAGATATCGAATATTTTCGAATTCTATTGTGCAATTGTTGCCACAAATTCTCAATGGGATTGATATCGGGCGATTGCTGTGGGGTTTCCATGACTTTTGGGCAATTATATAATAATAATTGTCGTGTATCGTAAGCTTTATGTTTTGTATCATTGTCCTAGTAAAACATAAAATCGTCTCGTATGCCCAATTTTATCACACTTACAGTTAAATTTATCTTTAAAATTTCGATGTACTTTGTTTTATTCATTATTCCCTCTATTATGTGCAATTTTCCCACTCCAGATGCCGAGAAACAACCCCATACCATTACAGATCCTCCGCCATATTTTACTGTAGGTCGTAAATTCTCTATATTCATTTCGGTATTTGGTTTTCTCCATACAATTTGTCGCCTGTCAGACACAAACATGTTAAATTTGCTTTCGTCTGTAAATAAAACCTGTTTCCAAAACTCGAAAATCTTGTTTACATGGCACTTTGCAAAATTTAATCTTATTTTCCGATTCTTCTTACTGATCCATGTTTTTCTGGCTACTCTACCGTTATATTCAGCTCTCTTTAGCACGCGCCGAACAGTGTCTGGGGTACATTTTTATTAAAAGAAGTGTTGATTTGCGCTGTTAACTTAGGAGCACTAAAACGAGGATTTCTTTTAATTTCGCGCACAATATACCGTTCCTCTGCAACAGTAAACGTTTTGCGGTTTGTGTTTCACGACAATTTTTCTACTTGATTTTCAATTTGGTGTCATTTTACGATGTATTGTATTGTAGAAATCCTTCTTTGCACTATTTGGCTGATTTCCTTAAATGTTTTCCCTGCTTCCCGATGTAAATTTACTAATTTTCGTAATTCAATTGACGTTTCACCTTACTTACGGCCCATTTGACTAAAATTTGGATTAAATTAAGATAACTTCCAGTCAATTCGAAACTAAATGCTTTACTGATATTGAGTGCAAAGCGAAACCGCAAAAACAAAAAAAGGATAATGATAAATAACGGTAAAATTCCAACACAAATGGAATTTTACGAATATGAATGTGACACTTATTTTCCCTCATGTACAGATTTTAATTTTTTTCTCTCAATTGCACCGTTATCGAAACCTGTTATTCATTCTATAATGAAGATTAAGAGTGAACTTAAGAATTATGCAAATGATTAAATTATAATATGATTTGTATATTTTTTAATCGAGTTTTTTTTTGGAAAATATTTGATTTACGAATACGAGTGCGACCCACTGTACATACAACTTGTAAATAGAATTTTATTTTTCTGTATTAGGTGATCGATATTCATCAATATAATTTTCAGTACTTAATACCGAACTATTTTTTCTTGGAACCAAATTAATGAATTTCCTTCAACCGAATGGACTACTGTTCTCTTTTATTCGAAATTTAATGAAATTTTGAATACGGCAACATCAAGTGTTTCCATGCAAAACTTTTTTCGTTTAGAATTTTAGATGAAATTCGCTTCTTTAGTATATGTATGAATTAAAAAAAATTCAATAAAATTTAATCAAATCTAGGTGAGGAGGTTATCAAAGGTTTGGCAATTTAGTTTCTAACTAATGAAACCTAGAATTCTTTTAATAAAAAATTCGCTCTCCTCATAAGATTGCAGTCACTATACTAAACAAATATGAGGTGGTTATGTACTTAATTTTATTTTGGAGCAAGCTAAATAAAACAAAAATTATTTACAAGACCCAGCACAATTTAAAAAAATGTGTTCACTATTAAACTTGCTCTAACTAAAAAAGGCAGAAAAAGATAAAGTTTCTCAACTTTAGAACGATTGAATTTTACTTTCTTGCATAATTTCACTAATGAAATATGAATTGGGTATTGGCTATAGTTTATGGTATTATTAGAATGGAAATGAGAAAGAAAATTATAAACTCTAGTATTCCGTTGCTCTGGTATTCCGTTGAATCGGCTCTTACAATAGCCCATATTTAAAAAGCTGAGACAATAGTTGCTTTCCAGTCTACCAACCGCAAGTACTTGTGAGTAGTTAGGTTTGTGTCTTTGCTTAATGAACTACTCGCAACTGCTCTTGCTATCTTGACATGAGTAGATAGAAGTATATAGTTAAGTCAAATTTATCCGCTAGAGGAATTGGGTTAAAAATCAGTTTGTTAAAAACATTTTATAATTGTTTATTTTGTCACCCGGTAATAAAATTAAAATATAAAACTTTTAAATGAACTATTCCTTTTTGTTGTTAACATTGTTACGAAAGATATTTGTAGGTTATAAATTACTCATGAAATACGCTTTTGAGTGTTCGAGTCGTCAGTTTAGCGTAACTACATAACTACTTATAAGTACTAGCCGTTCGCCAACTGGAAATCATCTAATAAACTTATATAATCACTACAACAGAAATACATTTGCGACAATAGAAATGGTTGGTCTTTCTAATTATAATTCGGTTTCACCAACGAATGTCTTGAAATTTAGTATTACCGAAACTGAAATAACACCACAAAGTTGGAGAACAATATTAACATTAGTGCCTATTGTCGGTTGTTGACCTAATCTATATAGTTAATTGTTGTGACTGAAAACCGAAACTATTTTCTTACAACCTCATGCTCATGCCAAAGAATTATTTCTTACAGTGTAATTTTCAATTTATTTTCATACTACCGTAAACATTTAACGGTAGACGACCTTATCGTGCATATTTAACCGTATGGCCACATCATCATATATAAGCACTTAATCGTAAGACTATAGTTAATCGTAAGACCAGTTAATCGTAAGACCACTTAATCGTTAGAACAGTTAATCGTAAAATCACTTAATCTGATGAGAAAGAGGTTTTTATTATCAGTATCTCTGAGTTCGATTTTTTCGAGTATGTACAGTACTACCAGCAGCTCGATTCTGGTTTTCCTATAGGAGAAATTATGAAAAATATAAATACTTACATTGCGTTTTTGTCAAAAATATCATTTTCTGGCCTACTGAGAAATCATGTTTCATCTACAATTTTATAATTTAGGAAATATTTCTTCAGTATCGAAATTGGTTAGGAACATATTCCCGATTTAATTTTGTTTTTAAAAAAATGTACACTAACTGTTTACCATAGTATGCCAGGAAAAAAAATCAAAATTATACTCCATATTTCTTTAAGGGTAGAATGAAGTCTCAACTGGAGAATTTCCAGTATAGAGTTGTAAGGAGTAATAGTATGAATTTTTATTTGATATTTGTTCGCAAATTCTTTGATTTATCGGTTGACGAAGCATTCTTCGTTGTCAAATATCATTTTTCCGGGTAAGCCGTGTAGGCTTGTAAAATGTATTAATTGTGATAAATTATTTTATCTGTTTTATGCCGTGCAAACTTACTGAATTTATCGATTATGGTTAAAAAGGGTTGTGATTGTAATTGAAATAAGCGTTGTGGGGATAGTTGTTGTGGGGATAGGATCTGATAAAGTTGATAGCATGCTGTAAGTTGCTTCTTCCGATGAAGTTTCAATATTATTTAATCCAATGATTTGAACACGAGAAAGTGCATCTGCATTTGCATTTAGTGTACCTTTCTTACACTGAATTTCGTAGTCGAATTCCTCTAACTTAAGTTTCCATCTAATAAATTTAGAATTCGGGTTTTTCAGGTTAGATAGCCATGTTAGTGGCCTATGATCCGTAACGATAGTGAACTTCCTTCCAAACAGTAGGGTCAGAAATACTTCGTAACCCATACTATAGAAAGTAACTCTTTTTCCGTAGTTGCGTAATTCTGTTCACTTTTCGAGTTTATACGTGATGCGTAGCATAAAGGTCTTTACCTATTACGCCCTGAGACAATATATCACCGATAGCTACATTGCTAGCGCCTGATGTGACTATAAAGGGTTGTTCGAAATCGGGATACTGAAGTATCGGTTCATTACACAATAATAGCTTGCATTTTTCAAAGCAATCTATATATTCTTTTGAAAGAATTATTTTACGATCCTTGCGTAAACATTCCGTCATTGGTTTAGTTATTTGTGTAGAGTTATTTATAAATTTTCGGTCATAACCGATTAACCCAAGGAAGGTTTTAATATGCCGCTTTGTTTGAGGTATGGGTTTTTTTTGGATTGCCCGGATTTTATTGGGGTTATGTTTTACTCCCTTCGATGTTACAAGATGTCCGAGAAATGCGATTTCCTTGTTATTTCGGTCTTTCCAATTGAACTTTTAAATTGGCTGTTTGAAGTTTTTGAAAAACCTTTTTTAAATTTTCCATATTACCTCCTCTTGCAAGGAGGTGGAAAAATCATAATGTCGTCCATGCAACATAGACAACTTTTTCCTTGCAATTCTTCAAGTACATTGTTCATGACCTTTTGGAACGTACTGGGAGAATTTTTAAGAACGAAGGACATTCGTACGTACTCGTAATACCCGAATTCGACTGAGAATGCAGTCTATTAGATATCTTTGGGATTCACTTCAATTTCGTGAAACCCGGAGGCCAAATCTAGAGTAGTGAAGTAAATGCACTTCCCTAGTTTATCCAAAATGTCTGATATATTAGGTAGAGGGTATCGGTCTGATAGTTTTTTCATTCAGTTTACTATAGTCTATCACCATGCTTTTACTTGGCCTTATGCGTCTTTCTTTTTTGATACAATCCAAATGTGTGAAGACCATGGAGAAAAACTCGGTTTTATTATTCCTTGAATTAACATGCTATTAATTTGTTTTTCTACCTCTTGTTTGTGTATATGTTGGTAGCGATAACATTTAACGAATACAGGTTTGTTATCATTCAATTCAATATAATGTTTGATAGCATGTAAAACTTATTGTTGATCATTTTCTTTTTGGAATATTTCTTCAAACTGAATACAGAGACTTTCTATGCTTCTCTTTTCTTCGATGTTTAAATGAGATGTTCTAATTGAGTCCCATTTGAAACGCGATATTTTAAAACGTGAATTATCAAAACGCGATATTTTAAAACGCGATAATTCAAAACGCGATACGATACAAAACGCGATATGGTACAAAACAAGAATTTAGGAACGGGTTATATCAGGTGGGTGAAGGGGAAATTTAATTTCAGTTTATAGAAATTAAAAAATCGATTGGAGTGAGAGTACATAGGATCGGTATCAATCGGGTCGCTGCGCTCCCGTCGCTTTGCAATGCACATTCTGTACCATAACGCATTTTGAAATATCGCGTTTTGAAATATCGCGTTTTGTACCATATCGAGTTTTGTACCATATCGCGTTTTCAAATATCGCGTTTTCAAATATCGCGTTTCGAGCGGATCCGGTTCTAATTAGATCCGTAATATTTATTGGATTTTGTTCAATATTGACAGGTTCGATGTTGTTGATTTCTAAATGGTAATCAGTGATTTTTTGACATTCAATAGGGTGTTCTACTACAAAAGTTTTTGGTTGATCATTGTAATTAATGACTTCTACATTAGCATAGTTATTTTTGCTGATGTATATTCCTTCTGGAATAATAAGGTTTCCGTGTAGGATTACTGGTTTAATATAAATTTCTCCGATAGTTATTGTAAGGGATACTCTAGCTATCATTTTGCTTCTGGGTGCAATTAAGCTGACATTGAAATGGCATGAAATTGAATTTAAACTCTAATGGAATATTGGTTTTTGGTGTAATGAGACATGACTTTGCAACATCTACAGTTACTTGAAGTTGTTGCATTATTTCATATCCTATTAGTTTATGGAAGTAATCATGGGATTTGAATACAATTAATTTTAAGTCCGCACATTACTTTAAAGTTCTTTGAATCCTTTTACCGAAACAGCTCTATTAACGCTTGTTTTGTTAAACAGGGTAGATGGTAACAGGTTTTACTTCATAAGTACATATTAGAAAGATTAATTAAGTTGGATCTATAAAGGATTTGGTAGACTCTGTGCCTACCAATAATTTAAATAATTTTCCGTTACGGGTTAAATTGATATAAAGCAATTGAAAACTTGAATGATAGCTGTTATTTAGACTTAAGTATCCGTAGGTGGGGCCGAGGCTCCTTGGTAAAAATCCTCGCCTTGAACTTCTATATTTGGAATATCTTGTGAGTCTAGTATTGCTTCTTGTTCGAAATAACTTTCTGGATTTTCTTGAGAATTATAATAATTTTCATATTGTTCATAAGGATATGTTTCGGGTTCATTCGGATATGTTTCGTGTTTGAAGATGTTTCGAGTTCACCATGTGACTTAACAGTAAGAGAAGTAGTGTTAAATCTACTGTCCACAAAGTAACGTGAGATTTACGAGTTAAATATACGCGATTTTAAAAATGACACGATGAAAAACATATAAAGTCTTAGTGAGTGTGTTACTGGCATATTTTGGCATTTTATCCAAAAAGATAAAATCTTATACCCCTTATTAACTTATTAACACATTTTTTACGCCTAAGATTAAAATGTTCTATCTATAGCAACCCATACAATTTTATACTATTAAAAAAACGTCGAATTTAATGCTTACTTAAAACAAACCAGCAAAATACAAATTTGCAGTAAAGAATGCATGAGTTGGAAATCAATCTTAATTGTAAGCAAAATATGTTTATATTCGCCTTCAAAATTTAAAATATATCATTTACCATTCAAAAATGTTCAACATTAAATTATAGAAGGGATTCCTTTAAGTAATTAATTTCCACCTACAATTCTCGTTTTCATTGCCTATATATTTCGCTCCACATATACAAATACACATACATATGTGAAAATTTCCTGACAATTAAATCTAATTATATTAGCAGTAAACAATGTTAAATCCTTTCGTTTAAATTTAAACAAATAACACAAAAATTCATCACACCCCCATCCCAAAAATAACAATTCGCAATTAAATCCCCATTTTTATGACATCATCATTCTTATATAATAATATCATATCACATATTACGAATAAATATCTGCACATACAGACAAAAAAAAGTATAATTTTCATGAAAATTCGCGCGATGATCAATCAACGTTAATCAAAATCCAAAATTGGAAAATAAAAATGTTTAACACATTTTTGTAT
The DNA here is from genome assembly GCA_947310385.1 of Nephrotoma appendiculata. NCBI lineage: Eukaryota > Metazoa > Arthropoda > Insecta > Diptera > Tipulidae > Nephrotoma > Nephrotoma appendiculata. Next base: position 179,067,769 of record OX371223.1, on the reverse strand, counting down.
GGATGTTACTCGAGCACGAATAAGGAGAACAAATCATAACGGTAAAATAATGGCGCGATGTGTAGAAAACCAAATAAATAAATTTATTATATATCATAAAAGCTTTAGAAAAGCTCTTGCACACCATATTCGTTTCCATATAAATATGTATAGGTACATATATTCATACATAGGCATATAATCCTCTAACCCCGTGTACACCATGACAAATTTTATTTTATTTTCCCAGGATCTCAGAGTAGAGAGTTACAAACATTATAAATGAGGCTTACATTACAGAAAATGAATTAGAAAAAACAAATAAAATTATTCGAAGAATACCGGGACGAGATATGAGTCGTATGTGTAGTACATACACATCGAGTTAGATATACGTAACGTACTCTCACTTAAACAGTAAAAATTAAAATTTATTCTGATAAAACTTAGAAGGTATAGCGATACTGAGTGTGTTCTGCTTTTATGCTACATCGTCATTGTCGTCTCGATAGGAATTGATGATGGTGGGTTGAATATTATACAGAGTAATAAAACAGAATGAAATAAATGAAAGATACGAGTAAGATGATGATCATCTTTGAGACAACAACAGTAGATAAATTTACGTCATTTTCTTTTATTTATTTGTTGATGATGTACTTATATATCTATTTTTTATCGTAATTCCTATACGGTTATCGTATTGTGTGTATAATAATGTATGTATTGTTATTGTAGCTGAATTGTACTCGTATTTATATAAATCTCAGATTCATAACATATTACAATATGGTAGATATGGTTGGATATACCCATTTCTTTTTCTTATATCGTTCCAACCTTCTTTTATCGAAATAATTACAATGGAGACGCCTGGTGTTATTATCATTATTCTTGTTTTGTTGATGGTATATGTGAAGAGACAGAATGGAAAATGAAAGAAGCGATTGATTGTGTTTGGGGAAATTACAATTTGTTATTGGTGTTGTTTGAAAATTAATTTCATTTATTAGGAAATTTATTTTAATCGAAATTATGTTAGATGAGACATGACTTGGTACGTAATGTTACTTTAAGTTATTGTATGTCATTTATCGCTCATGTGTACACGTATCTTGAAATGGCATGTGTTTAAATTAACTTTGTTGAAATGTCATTTTTCTAGACAGGTTAATTGCCTTTTTTATAGACAACCTTTCTAAATGTTTTGACTTCGAGTTAGTTGATACAAGCGACTAGTTGAATGACGTATAGCGAAATAGTAAAACATAACCAGCAAACAGCTCACGTGCCCAGTGCGATTCTAATAATCAGACAAATTATCGGAGCATAGTTTTGCTGTGCAGGACTCTGCAGAATCGCTATTCCTTCTCTCCAAGGAGTTAATTAACCGTTATATGAGTATTATAGTGTTTTAAAGAGCATTTTTATAGAAATAAGATTTTAATAGATTCCTCTTTTGCGGCTAGCCTACATTAATCAATTACTTTCATTTCTCTAAAGTATATCTAGGGTAATCTTAAAGAAATCGTCGAATTAATTTTTTTTTTTATTGAATATTCTGTCCTATACCCAATGCAGAGGAAGTGTACATGTGACTTGTTCAGCAGGACTAAAAAGTGTTTTTGACATTGCAAATTTTTCTAATTATAATAATTGAATCAAACTTTAGGTTTTTTTGGTGTAAAATGTGAAAAAATGCCTAAGCTATTATTAGCACTAGGTGAATGGAAACGCTTTGTGCCTAACTAACTACTCCGCCCTATGCTGTCGCGCCTTTATGAATGTGTTTAAATCTGTTTTTAACAATAAGGTTAAAATTAAACGATTTGTTTTCTACATTTGTTATAGGAATAATGATTTTGGATCTAACAAACTTGTTTTGTTGATGTGTTTAAGAAATTTACAACGTATATTTATTTAGATATCAATCTAAAAGGAGTTTTATAAGTCCTTACGGCCAGTAAGGATTCAATACTACCTTCAAGAGAAGGGTTGTGAATTTTCGTTGGTTAAACTGATGTAATAATAAAATTCTAAATGGCCTAAAACCATCACAGTACAACATATGGTTTCGTTACAAATTAGATCTCGGAAATAAATTGTACACGAACAACATTTTAAAAATGGGAACACGGAACGTGCCTAGCCTCTTAAGACCTGGAGATCTTCAGCACCTTTCGAACCAAGCAAAGAATTACACATTAGACTTACTTGCACTACCAGAGCTTATGGTGTGGGAATGATATCCATGACACCACCAATGGCTATAGTCTTCATTAGAGCCGCCACCATCTGCTATCAACGGTCAGACTACGCACTAAGAAATTTAACATCACGATCGTTAATGTCATCCAAGATCTAATCTTGGTCGAGCTGGCAGAAGTTATCAATAACGTACCGCACCTCAACAATAAAATCATCGAGGGGGACTTTAATGCAAAAATCGGTAGGACTGCTGAAAATACATCGCATATCGGTTTGAAAAGCCTGCACCTAACTAGTAAAAACAACGGCCAACGGATGACCGACCTGGCAATAATGTACAACTGAGTTGTATCTAGTACGTTTTTCCACATAAGAGAGTTCACAACGTAACGTGGAGATCGAATGATGGAAGAACGGAAAACAAAATAGATCACGTCATGGTATCTAAGAGATACTCCACCATCATATCCGACGTTATTGGCCTAATTCACAAACTGTATGTAAGCTCTTTAAATGTAAAGTTTCCCATATGTGTTAAAACCGTATCATAAAATGTAACTTGGCTCTATAATGATGGCGTAAAGTTACATGTCACGATTTCAATGGCGAATAACTTGAAAAAATTGTCATTTTCTGAAACGGTTTTCGTATATTATGTTGCTACCAACAGAAGAAATATTATTCTTAATGTATACAAACGAATGACGCCAACTGTATTTAATTTAGTTCCCAATTAGTTTACGTAAAATTCACTATTTTTATGAGCAAAGCTAATTTTATAATTAATAATTAATTTAATAATTTTTTTTATCGCGAGTTTATGTCAATATTCGAGTGCCACCAACGAAATTTGTAGAATATTTTAAAATAAAACGTGGTTTGGTTACAGCGAATTTTCAAATTTTGTGAATCGGGCCATAGATCTTATAGAGAGGTGCAGACATGGACCGCGATGATTTGCCTGTTATATTTATATATGAGTGCGAATTGCCATCTACGTTCAATAGACAAGCACAAAAGACCGTTCGATGGATTGTCGATGCTCTAAAAGAGCAAGCGTCACTGCAGAATTACCAACCAGTTATCGCAAACTATTTAGACCGTCTTTGTTACTGAGCCCGAAGAAGCTTTTCCTAACACCCAGAAACAGTGGCACGCTATACAGTCTGCCAACACCACTCCAGCATAAAATACAAGAGGTAAGTAGGAGAAAAAATACCATTAAACCATAACAACACAAATATGAATTTTTGCTGGTTAAATTAAAGCAATAATGAAATCCTGAATAGCCTAAATTACCAAGTACAATAGCGAAGATTTGATCAAAATCGATTGAATAATTACTTCCTTGCTGTGATGAATTTGTAATAGCTCATGTCCTAAAACCGAAAAAAGTTGTAAGAAAAAAATGTTTCATCGTAGAATGCTCTGAAACCGAAAAATGCAGCAAGAAAAAAAATTTGATCGCAGAGTACTTTGAGCATGGCATATAGATAGAAAAATACCTTACTGGAACTCATTTTTACATCTTTCTGCAGTTCTGCACAGGTATACAGTGAAGTTGTTCAAAAAATGAATTATGTGGGGGATCAGCCGAAAATAATTGTATAATTATTAAGTTTAAGTACAAGACTTAATAAATATTGTGGTTAACTAATTTTGTTTATATTTTACTAAGAAATTCAAAAGTATCAAATAAAATGTTAAAGTAAACGAATTATTTCCGACACCTTAGAAAAACATGTGACAGTTCATTTTTTGTACGAGCTAGGTAAATTTATAAAGAAAAGTCGTTTTAAACACATAAAATAAAATAATTTGGATATATAGAAGTCAAGTGCACGAGGGTGTTTACAATATAAAGCAGGGGTTTATTCCAAAAACTTACAAGACTACGTTTGCCTAAAATACTCCGGAGGGCTTGAATATTAACATTATGTAGCAGAAGCAACAGATTAATTTGTAATAGTTAATCGATTTCTAAAACGTTAAATATTTACTACAGCTGGTCGATTCTGGCTTTGCTATAGGAAAAACGAATTTGGAAAATTATTTTCATAGGTTACGGGCCAATTCTCAGGTAAATCGATTAGTACAGTAAATGAAAATTTTAGTACAAATTACTTTTCAAATCGTACCAATTCTCTAGTAAATAAAATTAGGTAAATGCGGCTTAAAGGGACACATGGTTTCTAGTAATATACAAAAATTGGTATGTAGGTACACGAACTAATGCCAAAAATTTTATTGTTGGTGTTCCAATTATTCGTATTGTTTATGCGAATAAATTTATATAGTATATTTGCTCAAATTTGTTGTGTAATATACAGTACAATAAACTTATTGAAAAAATAAATAATAATTTTAACAAATAAAACTGTGTTCATAAATATAAAAGCGCGTTTTTATCTCATGGAAAATGCTAGTGAATATAAAACAATTATGTCTAGAAACATGGCCGCCATATTTTCATGATTTGTTAAGCAAAAACAAAAACCACTACTATTTACCTTTTGTGTCTCCGCTTTACCCTGCTTTTTAGTACAGTATTTCGATTTACCGCATACACTGTTAAAAACGGCATTTACCCTAGATTTACTTTAGAGTTGGCCCACAACCATAGTAGCTATTTTTGTCGTAAAATTTGTTTTTCTGACATACTACAAATAAAAATTTAGATCAAACATGATTTCTCAGTAGGCCGGAAAATGATATTTTTTTTACATTTTCCTAATTCCTTTTTTCTATATGAAAGCCACAATCGACTTGCAGATGGCGGTATATCAACAGTGTACAAAATTATAAAGGAAGCTGTTGACGGTGTTGAAAGCGACGAACGTGGTAACTCAGTTCATCTGTTTTTGAGTTAATTTAATATTGATGTATAATTTAATTTTATAGCTACCGAGCCTAGTAATCGACCATCAACAACAACAGCAACCAGTGGCGTAACTACAAATGTTTACTCCAACCCACCCCGAACCCATCGCCCCCCCCCCCCTCCCGCAAAACTTAATGGAGGTCCCTAGACTATCCTCCCTGCACTTTGCATACCTTTCCCTTCAGAGTCATAAAAAATGTTGCTCATCGAAAATATAGGTTTTTTATTTAATATATGTATTAATTTTTTAAGATTGTTGTGAATGTTTTTTTTTAGATTTTTTTAATGTATGTACATAATTTAAATTTTTAAAATTAAATTGAACATTTCAAATCAAAACTCAATTTTAATTCAAATCAAAATTCAATTTTAATTGTTAAATTTGGACTTGAAATGTAGAAAATCAAATTATGGAGGGTATGGAACAATTCTCATGACAAGAACAAAGACCGCGGGACCCGCGTTGCGGAGGGCCCCCATCGTTGCGGCCTCCCGCAGCGCGGGGTTTGCGCTCTTGTAGTTACGCCACTGACAGCAACCCAGACTACAGGAATTAAATGTTACACCAGTCAATGTGTCTTTACAAGGGGGGTGCTTTTACATAACACTGTGTCTCATAGGCAATAACATTGGCAATAACTGCGAAGAGAAAGAGGAAATTGTTATCCAATTACTTTGCAACTGTTACCTTCTAGCGTCTGTGTAGATACAAATTCCTTGAACTTTCCTATTAAATGACTTTACGGACCTCTGCGGGATGGATGTCGCGGCAGTTTTACGCTTCGTTAAAACTGTGGATAGTTGGGGTGAGGGGAAGATGATAGGCAAGAAATGAGCCCGTTATCCAAAATTTATGCGGAAATGACGTTTATGACAAAAAAAACTGTTTTTATCCGATCATTTACGGCGCGGAATTTTCTACAGACTAAGCGGATAGACTATTCGGAATAAAACTACATAGTAAAACTTTTTCCATTAATTGGAAGATTCATTCGAAATTTAGTGGAAATCTGTGTGCTGGAAATGGTATCTCCAATGGAAGTTTGTTAAATTTTTGACAAAGAATTGAATAAATTTAAAAATAAAATTTTTAACCAAAAAGCGTTGACCTTGAAAGCTGAAATTTAAGAAGGAATAATTTGATTTTACAAGATTGGTAAAATGGTCTGGTAAGATGTATTTTTCACATTAGAAATTAAGTGTGGTGTATTCGCGATTTATGTACATACATTCGACGTAAAAGAAAATGGGTCGTTGGCCACAACATATAAACCCCTCCATTTTTTATTGTCAAATACTCTTGATTAATAAGTCATTTAATGTGATACGTATTATGGCTTCCATACCTGTACATATAACCGAAATTACTTTTTCCTGCTGGGCTGTTTTACAGTAACGTGTACTATACTTGTATTATCAATCAATATTACGTAATCGTAAAATGTACTATAGTAAAAAACGCATTTCTCACAACCTTATGGTAGCCACCATAACCTAGACCACACAATTTCCAAAACAAACGTTTTGAATTCCCTTGTTCAATTAGATATTAAGCTCTACAACAAAAATGTTAAAATAATAAAATGAATGAAAATAAAAATTTGTAAAACGTCTGAAGTTGTGAGTGATTTATACATCCGTGAGACTTTATTACTGCTTGTGTTAAAGCTTTATGTGCAGCAGCAGGTTTGTTTTCGCTATTGTGTATCTACACAAAAAATGACAACATCATCAGTTATCGTATAATTACAGAGAGAAAGTAACAATGTAACAAAACCACCATAGAATAAATACGTACAATTGAACAACTATGCAGAAACTACAAAACAAAACATTTTGCGGTTGTACATTTTCAGTACTCTGTACGTATAAATAAGATGAGCAGAAAAAGAAAATTAAAACAATTTTCCAGCTACCGTGTAATTTTCTATTCATTTCACAAAGTAAACCGTAAAAATAAAAAAAAACTTTTGTGTATCACTTTACTGATGGATTTAAAACTATTTTCTGTGTTTTCTTTAATGCTTTCCCGCTTTTCTGTGTGCCATTTTGTTGTTGCTGGTGTTATTTTTTGGTTTGAAGAACAATTGTTCTGTATAGTTTTGTCATGGTTGTTGTGGCGGTGGTGGTGTAAAAACTATCAACAAAACAGATGTGAACTTGTGTGGTTGTTGTTTTGTTCTTGTGTAAATATATAGTTGACGGTTCTTCTATTGGCGAAACAGCTTTAAACATTTTTTTTTTGGTTAAATAATAGTTATAGGGGCATTCGCAGACTTTATTACTGTTTCCTTTACGTTCTTCTAATTATACAAATCGTCCATTTTTGTCCTTAGGCAATTTGTTTGACATTGTAACTAGAAAACATAAATTTGTTTTTTATATTTTATGCCAATCAATTCTTGTCTCCTGTGCATTAGAAAAATTACATTGTTGCTCATCAAAAACAGATTTTACCACAAAAAAAACTAAATAAATTACTGTATATTTACACAAAATTCCCCGTACGGCAATCATAAAATGATGTCTCTCGTCTCCACCCCACATTTTTATATGAGTTTCATAAATAATAACTTTGCATTAGTCGGATAGTTTTCCAGACCATAGTATAATTCGTAATGACAAAAAAAGAGAAACTTCAAATAAATAACGGAATTATTATGTCCCAGGAACTCTTTCTGAATGTATTTCATTTCTTGTTCTGTTTGTTAATTTAAAATTCCTGGAATTTTTTTTACTAAAATGTGGAAAATTCACGAGAATGAAACAAAAGCAAAATCATAACATGAAACAACACAGAGTGGTACATGTACAACGTAAAGTAGTGGGAAAATTTTTAATAGGAAGGAACAAAAAGTGTATAACAAATGAGTTTTGATGATTAATCACCAGCAGTTTGTCTTCCAACTTATTCCAGATAAAAGTTCTACAAAAAAAAAACATAAAAATCAGTTATTTTCTTTAAACAGTTTTTTTGATATGGATTGTTGCTATGTCTGTAGTCTGTATCTGTACATAAGCTTTAGCGGGAAAAAATAGTTAAATATTTTAACATATTGCTGGATAAGGGATTTTCTTTCATATTTTAGGGCAGATTTAAGCTGATATCAACCATCGGAACGTCGTAGAGGAAAGACGTGTTTTTGTCTCTCCTCTATATAAATAAGCAATTAATTTAAATATGTCAAAATTAAATAATTAATTAATATTTGCTGTGTTTTTTTATTAGCGCCCGATAGCTGTATCCGGAGCAGCCAATTTTCTATGTGAAAACTTATATTTAGCGCGCTATTATTGCATTTAATTAATTTATTTAAATCTAAACTAAGATTTTTCATTCAACTTTTTAATTAAAAATCGATAAAAAAATATCTCGGCTCACTTATTTATCGGGAGCCGCTATCGGGAGCGCTATCCATTTCAGTGGGAAATTTGAAAAGGCTTTTAATTTTGTAAACCCCTGAAACCATTAGAAACTAAATCTTACAATAAAAAATTAAAACGCAGCAAAATGAATTTTTGTTTATAACGTCATGTCAAAATAAATGTCAATTAATATTCTTCAGGTGATAAATGTTTGTTTTATTGATGAATTTAGATTTAATTTTTAAAGTACAGCGACACCAGTGAATAATAGCTGCAGTTTCAATAGAAAATTGCCATTTGGCTCCGGATAGTGCTCTAATATTAAAACACAGCAATTATCTGAATATATAAATAATAATAATAATAATATTAATAATAATTTGTGTGTTTTAAAAGTAGTTAATAAGTGAAAAATGTTACATATTGCATATTTGTATTAATTTGTGTGTTGTGTGCTTGCAATGGTGTGGGATGTGTACATAACAATTTTCGTTTATATGTATGTATTTTGATACCGTTGTTTGAATGCATCATGCATTGTAGTGCGGATTTTCAATGTGTGTGTGGGACTTTTTGATTGCAAGGGATGGAAAGATAAGTGTTTTTCATTTTTTCATTGTTTTACATACTAAGGCTGTGTGCCAAACTTAAGGTAAAAGTCAATTTTAGGTAAATTTTTCGGTAAATTCAATTATTTTTCAAAAACTCTATGGCAAACTGATTGAAATATCTGTCCTAAAACCGGCTTTTACCGTAGTAAACGATTTACCTTAAGTTTGGCACACAGCCTAAGTTACATAACACATGGCTTTTTCCCTAAATAAATTTTACTTTTAAGTACATATATAAATACATATTTGTAACCCATGAAGGTGTAGAGTAGAGTTGTTCTCATGTTATGGGTTGTTGTCCGACCGAATGTGGTTTGCGCGAGAGGGGGTTTTTTTCAATTCTGCTGTTTTTGGTAGACTGGCTGGCAATTTTTGTTGTTGTTTTTGGAAGGGAGTGTGCATGTTTGGTGATCGACGAGAGTTTTTCGTTTGTTTTCTGCTTTTGGTAATTTTAAATACTATCTTTCGTTTTGTGTACTTATTTACTCGTAGTCATATATTATATTTTACTTGGATATTGGAGGTGTTTGGCGCGCGGGAAATGCATTTCAATAACCACCGAAAATGTGGTTTTGCGATATATAACGCGAAGCCGATCGCAATTATATTCTATAGAATGTAATTGTGTTTGGTTCTGATATAGCATGTTATACGTATATGCGTTTAGCTGTGTCCTATGTATGGGTGTGAGAAGGAACATATGAGATAATAATTATTATTTATTTTACATCATTGTTACATAATTATATATTTGTTGTATACATATTTACGTTTTGTGCTTGTGTGTGCAGATGTTTTACAATACGCGTGTGTAATTCCGTGAGCTGGATTTTTTGTTGTTTTAATCAGCCAAGCTACACACGATTTCAGCTTCTGGTTTCAAATTAAGTCGTGATGGATTTTGTTGTTGGTTTCTAATTTTTAAAATTTAATGTCGCAGTAAAAACGGATTTTGTGGGTAAAAGGGGAAAGAATGGAAGGTGAAGCCGGTCTTACGAAACCGTGTGTAGCATAGCTGAATGGAAAATTAACGCATGCTTTTCGACTGCGAACGCTATTATAATATCTTGTCTGTATAATGTTAATTGTTATTCGGTTCATGATGGTAATGTTTTATTTTGTTTCGCATGGTATTGCTGATATTCATAACCTTGCATGTAGCATGTAGCACGTTTTATGTGGATTTGTTCAGTTTCGTCGGCTTGTTATGTGAATCTTGCTTGGGTGATGATGAGATTGCGATGGGCATCTCTATTTCCTGTATTTACATTTTTAGCGATTTGGCAGGGGGTACACTTCTTCTCTATAATGTGAGGGGGGGGGGGGGGGGGGGGTTAACGAGTGATGCAATATGTGTGATCAATTTACACAGTGGCAGCGGGAATATGGTATAGTTGTTAATTATTGCTAAATGTTGTGGATGTTTTTGTTAAAGTTTATCGTCAATTTAGCTGGGCGGAATTAGAATTTTAGAGTAAGATAATTACGGTAAATTGATGAAAAATTTCCACTAATTAAAAAGAGTCATCTATTATTTAACTCATTAACTATAATTTTATATAATAAAATAATCTGGAGGTTCAGATATAGATGGAAGTGGAAGCTGAGTCTTTTAAGCCTCATAACAAATAAGGCTATTTACTTTGGTTTAGAATAATATTTAATCGTTGTTAATACTAATGAAATTTTTAAAATAATTATAGTTTAGATTAATCACGTTACAGTTCATATACAATATTTATAATAAACATTATTATACAAATAAAATGGAAGTCAGCTAATTTAATCTTATTCTTAATCTCTATTATCTAATATGAATGTTGAATAATTATATTATTAGTATTCCAGGTTGTGTACTATATCTACAAATCTCCTCCAGGTTGATGTTAAGTTGTAGCAAACGACCACTATTATATTAATGCTAGTTTTTAAATTTAATTAAATTTAGAATTAAGTTTATAATATGTTATTGTATGATAGAAAGTATACTTATACTTGGTAAAGTAGTTAAGTTAATTTATGATGCGTGCTGATTAATGACAAATATTCGGGTGTGATAATGTTTTAAAAATGGATTGGAATAATAAAATTAATTTAATCCGGATTTAGGAAAGGATTCCGGAATTAATAGTATCTATGCATCTCAATTTACTAACAAATTTAAATTGTAGGACATTGGTGTTTTGGAAGCAGTTTTGTTGGCTACACTTTCGAATATTGTAAAGTGAAATGGTAGTCATTAATCTTAAGTTAATTTACAGGAAATATTTCGGAAGGCGACTGGGTTAATAACTACGAGGGCAAATCAAAAAGTCTTGCAATATCATATGAAAAAAAAGAGTGAGTGAGACAGCAATATTTTTATTTTTCGACATAATCTCCTTTAAGGTTTATACATTTGTCACATCGATCAATTAACTTGCCTAAACCCTCTAAAAAAAAGATTTCTTTTGCTCCATAAAATATTCATTTACAACAGACTGTACTTCATAGTCACTGGAAAATTTCCGGCCCCTTAGTGTTTTTTTCAAATTGGGAAACAGAAAGTAGTCACTGGGTGCCAAGTCTGGATTTTACGGTGGATGCGGAATTTCCACGAAGCCGCAGTCCTTTAATGCAGCTTGAGCAATATTAGCCTTGTGCACGGGTGCATTGTCGTGAAGAAGCAAGATTTTTTCCTAACTTTCCTTGGCCGTTTTTTCCGGATCGCTTTTTTCAATTTTCGCAAAATCTCTGCGTAATATATGCCTGTGATTGTGGTTTTCGTTGGCATATAATCGATTATCAAAATTCCTTCAGCATCCCAAAAAATTGTTGCCAAAACCTTACCAGCAGACGGTTGAGTTTTGAATTTCTTTGGTGGTGGTTCACTACGTTTAATCCATTGCATCGATTCTTGTTTAGATTCCGGATCCCAGTGATGAAGCCATGTTTCATCGCCTGTTATTATGTTATCCAAGAAAGTTTCTGGATCTTCTTTGTACATATCTAAAATCGCCTTTGAAGTTTGAACGCGCATTTTTTTTTGTTCTGCATTCAACAAACGGGGAACCCATCGCGCACTTACTTTCGACATGTGAAGGTGGTCATGTAATATAGTATATGTGGTACCGTATGAAAGAAAAAGTCTCCACGCTAACTGCGGAACAGAAATACGCCGGTCCTCCAATACAATAGATTCGGCCAAAATTACGTTTTCATGGCTAATGGCATCTACTGGCTGACCCGAGCGGTTGTCGTCTTCTAATGACTCCCGACCACTTTTGAATAATTTTACCTACCTTGTTACTGTGGCATATGATGGTGCAGATTCGCCGTAAACTTTTGATATATAGTTGAATATATAAATTGCATTTCGTCCATCTTTACAGAAAAATTTAATAACGGCGCGATATTCAATTTCATTCATTTTAAGAAAAATTCAAAACACATGTTACTAAATTGACAAAAACAAACGAACTGTAAAATTTACATCGAAATGTTCTTCTAGAAGTTTCATCGCGATAAAAAATGGTTTTGAAAAATATATTGATGTCTCACTCACTCTGTTTTTTCATATGATATTGCAAGACTTTTTGATATACCCTCGTATTTAAATTTAGTATTTAGTTATAATAAGTTATTATAAGTTAGACAGAAGTAAATATAAGGATTTTAGATTAGTTTTATTATCAATATAATTGACAGTTTAGTTATGAGTTTATAACTTGTGGATTGTATTCGAACTATCCATTAAATTTTTTTTTTTTTTTTTTTTTGTTCAAAATTAATTTACTACAAGTTTCCACTGGTTTTTTCAGGGAAATATAATTTCCTGAACAGTCAAGTTTTTTTTGAGTAAATTTCCAACTTTAACTTCAATATTGAAAAGCAGCTGTGCATGTGTAACTTTTTTTTCTTCTCATTTTGCGCGTTATAATCATGTTTTAGTATCTTGTTTTTCTGTTTCTTAATAACTTGAACCGTGAAGTGTAAGTAATAAGGTTGCATATATTAAATAAATTAAGTAGTCAGTAATAAGCATACAGTTTGTTTTCAGGTTTAATAATTAATATATGTTTACTGAGTTATTTTAACGGCCAGTTTGCAGTAAATTTATTAAATGCTAATGGTTTTAGAGAAATTATTAATAATTTAATATTAATTGTTAATATAATTCAATTTATTATTAATATAATTCAAATAACTATGAACTCAGGAAATTTTTTATTGTAAATTATGGAGTTGTAGAGGATTAATAAATATTTATATTATTTAGGAAACCGGTAGGGTAGATTAATTAAGAATTAATTTCAGGAATCTTTAGATGTTATGAAGTAATATTTCTTTGAAATATTAATTGCTGGTTGTGTAGATTAGAATTGTGCTTTCATTATGTTATTAATTATTGGCTTCACCTAGGTATTTGGAACCGGTCTGATCTAATTAATCAATTTTGTTTAGATAGCTGAAAAGTATTAATGTAGAATTATATTACAGGAAATTTCCAGATGCACGTGAAATAATATTATTTTTTCTCAGGTTGTTGATTTAGTGAGGCAATTGTTGAAGATCAAAGCAATACCATCGTTATCCATTAAACCTATTAAGCCTTTATCCTTCCTAGTAGATTAGAAGTAGTATAAAATTGTGTTGTGCCGTACGATCGCTAGGTGTCTGCAACCGGATCGTTCCGTCCCCAAAAAAACAAAAAAAAAACCTCTCCTATCCTTCCTATTGTTATGTGTAAACAGGCTGTAGGAATAGGCCCGGCGTTATCCGGGACTCTTGGCTAGCACTTGGTTCTACAGTCCAATCAATCAATCAATCAATATTTTAGGGCAGATTTAAGCTAGCTAGTTAGTGTCGCTATTATTATTGTGTTATATGGCGGATTTTTTTATGTTATGGTGGCTGAATAAATTCAGACTACCACTGCACTGCACACAGCTTTTTTTAGGGATGTACATTTCATATTTTTGTTTTGGTTGGTTTTTAATTTAAATCAAATTTCCCGATGCCTTACCAGCATTGGTCTTTCCTTAGAGGTAATTTTTATTCCAGTTCGGTTGTTATTTTTTTGTGTCTCGAATATTGTAAATATGATACATGGTAGTTGTCTATAACACAATATTGCTTTGGAAATATCATTTGATGATATTTTAGAAAAAATTTTAGCTTGTTCACTGCAAATCATACAAGTACTTATATACATGTGTATAACAAAAATATTGGAAACATCTGTATGTAATAAAATTTTATTTTAAGGTTGTATTAGTTTTCTTCATAGTGGTTGTTCCAATTTGAATATTCATTTTCTCGCAGCGAAGTGAAAAACTGGAAAGAAAACAAAATCAATTTTTTTTGTGTTTGGAGTGAGAAAACCGATTTTTCATTTGACTCGACGTTATACAATAAATTTTCATGTTGTATCGAAATTCGATGAATAGCTGGATTTTGCTATATTCGTTCCATTCTCTTGTAAATAAGCAAATTCCACATATACAAAAAATACATAAGTGCTTTAAGATAAATTTGGCATCGTTCTTTTTTCTGTGTGACTGTCGTATTCTTCGTAACATTTTTTTACAGTTACACATTTTGATAGCTGGCACATAAAAAACAATTGCTGGAAAATTGCATAGCGTTACGTAACTTTCTTATACACAATAAAAAAAATTTGTTTTAGTTGCTTCTTGTTTAAGCATAGTTTTATAGATTCTTTATTCTGAAAAGTTTTGTTAAAGTAAATGGTTTAGCTCGATACACAGTGTTTGCATAAATTGAAATAATATCGTGAGAAAAATTTTTTGAATTACTGCACAAGTATGAAATTGCGAAATTCTATTATGAAATATTTCGGTCTTTCCAATTTCTTTCTATGTTTATATTTTTGCATCAATATGTTTTCTATATTATGTCTGTCCCGGTGAACAAATATGCCACGTCATTCAAGAAATATTTTACAGATTCTATCAGTTAACTATCAGAAACGAGTAAGTTTTATAATAAACTTTTTCTTAGAAATTCTGTTTTTGCTTAGGTCATACAATGTTCACTTAATTATGTACTTTTATTAACATTACTTTCTACAATCGAAATCATTTGTAAGATCGCGCTACTCTCGCGCTACGTTCGAATCAGCCTGATGAGGAGTTGGCTTAATAACTTTGCATTCTTCTTAGTACACTAATTGGCGGTAATGACTATTACTATTGGTATAGTTCAAGTTTCTCCGTCAATATGTTCATATTTGAGGCTGAAATATATTGTTACGTATTCTACTCTACACACGTGCAACCCTTGGTGGTCGACTGATTAAGGTTTACACTACAAAGTGCATCAACCCGAAGGTCGCTGTGGTTCGAATCCGACTCGACAGTTGTTTTCCCAATACTGATTGGGAATTGGATTTTAGAATGGCATTCCACCACCAAAAGAGGAATATGACAATAACGAGGGCAGTTGTAAACGTCAGCGATAGTCGTCAAAGAAAATGTGCAAAACAAGGGAATTACGAAGGATATAAAAAATGGAATACTCAAACAGTGTTGAATTAGTATATAAATGTGAGCAAATTTCAAATTACCATTCAGACACAATTGTAATGTAACATGTCAATAATACAATAAAAGAAGTACAAACTGAACCGTGTTAAAATAGAAAGCGAACAGTAAAAGCGAAGTAGTAATTAATGATACAAAGAAAGAAATAGTGATATAGTGAATTTGTTGAAGAAGTTATAGGGGTTTAGAAATAAAATTCGCAACTTTTAAACGCTTTGTGTTTTATTTGCAAAACTCATTATGAATCCCTGGATGACTTACAATTTGTGGAAACTCATTTGGGAAACGCAACAGATTATTAAAGAAACACAAATTAGACTCCAATAACATGGTAATTCGTGAACAATTGTGTACTTTAAATAAAAAGATATCATCGGAGAAATATTATGCGAAGAAACAGTTTTATGAAATTATGTTTAGTAATGTGAACCATAACATAAGTGTGTTTTATGGAAAAATATCAACCAGTTTTTAAATAGAAATAATTATAACTCCGATATTCAAACTATTGTCGTTAACGATGATAAATATAGTAATATATCTGATATATGTAGTTGATATATTTAACGATTACTTTGTACGTATAGGTAATTCGCTGGGAGAAGCAATTGGAAGTGATAGAGATATTAATAAATTTAACACATTGCGTTCGAATCCTGACTCTATATTTCTATCACCCACTACTCCTGCGGAGGTTTGTAATATTATTTGTTTTCTGGATAATGGTAAAGGTAATGGACCAGATAATATTCGTAATCAGGTTCTGAAGCGTAATGTAGCCTTCTTCTCTGAAATTATTGCGAAGTTAATAAATACAATTTTTCAAACCGGTGAATATCCTAATCAATTAAAAATTGCCAAAGTTGTCCCAGTTTTCAAAAGTGGTGAGAAAAATCTAATTTCTAACTATAGACCTATTTGTACTCTATCTGTATTCGATAAAATTATTGAAAAATTTTTAAAATTCGCGATTCAGGAGTATCTTAAATGAATCGAACTTTTTCTACGCATATCAGTATGGGTTTAGAGAATGTGCGGGCACTGATGTGGCTCTTGTTGATATGACAAACATGATTTACAATGCTTTGGATCGAAAGGAGTATGTTGCATCCCTCTTTCTAGATCTAAAAAAAGCTTTTGATACTATTGATCACAAGCTGCTTCTCGATTATCTATATGGTTATGGATTTCGTGGTGTAGCCCATAAATTGGTTAATAGTTACTTAACTAATCGTCAGCAATATGTTATGATTAATGGAATTAGCAGTAATATTTTAACTGTTAAATGTGGGGTTCCTCAAGGCAGTGTGTTGGGACCATTACTGTTCCTGATATTTATCAATGACATCTCGAATTTGCTCTTGATTGGCAAAATTCAAATTTTTGCAGACGATACTGCAATATTTTATGAAACAAAAGTCCCTTCTACAATACAGAATAGCATGAAGCATGATATGAACATCTTACTGGAATACTTCAAATCGAATGTGATCTCATTGAATTTAAATAAAACAAAATTTATGATCTTTCATTCACCACAAAAAACTCCAATTGATTTGCCATATCTTAATATAAATAACGTTGTAGTTGGAGTTGAATATTTCAAGTACTTAGGAGTGACTTTTGATACGCACATGTCTTGGGGTGAACACATTAAATCCGTTTGTACTAAAATGGCTCCTTTAGTAGGATTGGTAAGGAAACTCTCGTATTTTGTGCCTAGTTATGTATTGAGACTGATGTACTTTGCATTTATTCATCCCAGAATTCTTTATGGAATTATTGTTTACGGAACGGCAAGTCGGAGCAGGTTAAAACCTCTTCAAATCATGCAAAACAAAAGTGTGAAAGCTTTCTTGAAGCTCCCTTTTCGATTATCATCATTGTATTTATATGAAATTGAATCCAAAGGAATTTTGCCGTTGGGTGCGTTGTATGATTACCAAGTTTCATTGTATATGTACAGGACATTAAATGTCTCTTCTACCTTATCTAATTTAGAATTTAGTAATAGTAATCATAAATATGAACCCAGATTTGCTAATAACATATCATGTGGATCTATTACAAACGAATTTGGACGCCGATCAATCCGATTTTCCGGTCCCTCAATTTACAACAGGCTGCCTGAGTCATTGAAAACCGTAATGAATATTCTTCAATTCAAGAAACAATTAAAGATCTACTATAGAGAATTAATAAATAATTATATTTTGTAAATTGTATAACTTTGAAATGCTTATATCTGACACATGTATGAGAAATATGTTTATTATAATGTTAATTTCCCTTTAAAGGACAGTAAATCCATTGGGGAATTGACATTATAATTTTATTGTAATATTATTTTATTGTAAATAAAGTTAATAAAAAAAAAAAAAAAAAAAAAAAAATCCATATCGTCCGAAATTCGCTAAACTTAGGGTCAGCATTGAATTTTGGAAGTACAAGTATATATGGATGGAGGGAGCCCGAGCATATAAGGATGCATTCGGAAAGCGCTTACGATCACCGTCACCGGCTTCGAAAACATCTGAAATGACGCTTGTTGGATCAAAAAGTTTTACTGAAAAGCAATTAAAAGTGAGGGAATTGGATCGATGGTTGAAGCCAGTGCTTGATATTGGAGAAATGATGAATACGCAGCTGCTTCAGGTGGAGAGAATAGACATTAAACTAAACAACCTATCAACGTATATGGATCCGAGAGCGCCAAATAAAGGAACTGGAAGATGTGACTAAGTCTCTTGTGACTAAAGTACAAAAATTGAAAGCAGGCGAAACGATCAAGTTGAAGCTTTCGAGTTAAATATCCAGTAAGAAATTAAAATTAAAATTAGATAAGTTTGTGCCAGCTTTGAGAGGCAGGTCTCACAAACTAATGAAAGTGACTGAACCTTGTTGCCGAGCGAGGAAGTTTTGAACCCTCAGACATTCGATGATAAAAGTCAGTTCGAGCATTTCAAGGTTCAAGGTGAAGTATAGCATTCTGGATTCAAAGGTAGAGCAGCAGAACTTGTGCAAACCACACCCAAGACAGAGGGTGATGATGACTGCATTGTGACAGAGATAGAACTAGAATACGACGCAGAAACTGGAAACTGCTTCTTCTTTTACGTACAAATAATTGTTAATTCGCCCGTGTTACGTTATTCTCAGTTCCAGGAGGTCTCCATAATCTGTTGAACCAACTTTCTAAACAAACATTTGAGTTTTAAAATATTAAATTTTTTGTCACTATTGTTTTCTAAATTTATACTTAGCGACATCTTTTGATTGGTTTAGTTATTGCGAAAAGCTTTATAAAATAATTTTTTTATTTTATTAAGCTCTGTTTTATTAATACTACACGATGAAACAATATGCGAATTTATTGCGATGAAAAATCAAATTTTTAACAAGTAACAAAACAAAAAATTCGAAGGTTGTTCATCAAGAATGTTTGAATAGCATCCAAAACCCAATAACCCCCGATGAAAACTGTAAAACCTTTTTTTAACGAACGTTTGTTTCGGAGAAATAATGCTAACAATTTTGATGGGACACTCTTTACTAATTTCTTATTTTCTTTACATACACATATTAACAAATTCATGTTTCTACAAAGAAAAAATTGTGTTAGACTAATTTAAATGATTCTGCGTTAACTCGACAATATGACTCAATTTTAAAATATTTTTTTCCTGATTATTGAATTAACCATTCAAATTGAAAATTCAAACGAAGAATTTATATACAAAAAGCTTCTAAAAAAATATTAAAATACACTGATTGGTATGAAAAAGAAATAAAATCTTCCCCTCTATGGAAAGCTCATGAAAAAATGGCGGAATCTGACGGCTCGTATTTAGGAACCTTATTTATTTTTCAAGGGCTTGAAGTTGATTTACGTATGCGACGTGCGACGAGTGGCAAGTGTAAATAAACGTGACGCTTCCTTAACAAGAATTTTCATTTGTTATTCGTTCCGCCACCCATATTTTGTAAAATTTTGCATAAACAAAACAAAAACGTACCAAAAATAAATTTAATGTCAAAATGTACTTCGTTGTACACACAAATTTGTATGTGTTTGTGCGACCGTGGCAGAAAAGATAAAATTAAACCATCTGTCGACGTGTGGCGTGTGACGAATGTCAAAATATTCGTCTGTGGTTGGCTACAAGCTCCCGACACACGTCGAACATCGCATATGTTAATCAACTTTGAATCTCATCTCTTCATAAATATTTTCTATATCTTTATCGAGGGTTAGCATGAACAAGCATTTGGCTGGCAGGATGGGTGAAGCTATTTGGTTATAATGTTCATTGGTCGAAACGGTTTATCTTCGTACGAGTACCATGTTTTAACCTTCTCACTAAGAGAAAGAGTAAGTTCTCTGCAGTTATCTACGTCTGAAAGATTTACTTTTAGGTCTTCACTGTTCGTTGATATGTACCTAATTTGAATACGTTAACTTTCATATAGCTTGATAGTTTTCAACATTATTTAAAATAACTGATGCCCGTTTTGTTTGTTGCATTGGTTGTTTTAACTTCGATCAGTGTTTTCATTAGTTTTATCAGGGGAGTGGGATGAAGTGTTATGATTCCTCATTTTTGGCCAAAATCAGTACACGAGAAGTTACATTTTTTGGCTGAACTGTGCGGACAAAAATTTTGTGGCTTCTCTACAGCCCAGTTAAAACGACTGATCAGGGAGAATCTTTATTCTTAGGTTTTTCCATAAATTGTCAGAAAACATTGGTTTTTGGCTGAAATCGGTCCATCAGAAGTGGCAGCTTCCATAGAAGCTTTTTCATTATTTTGCAATTATTTTGTAAAGTACATTATTTATCAGAACAATTTTTTACAAATTGGGAGATCCTAGTGATTTTTGTCCGAAATCGGTCCACTGGAAGTACGTACAAAAATTTTCAGACGAATTTATTGGCCCAGACGAATTGATTGATCGGAATGAAACTTCGTACTTAATCTTTTTCCATAAATTTGAAGATTCCATTATTTGGCCAAAATCGATCCATCGGAAGTGGTAGGAGCTTTTTCATTTTTTGCAAATATTCCAACTATGAGAAAATCGACTATGAACTAAGCGATTTAAAAACTAAATTTGCAACAATATCGGTTGAGATCAATTCTCTAAAATTTAACCAGAAAGATCCATTTTAGAACAAAAACCATTTTTTGGTAAAGTCCAGGTGGATTCACTATTCAGAATGAAACTGATGAGAAGAATGATATTAAAACTTTGTCTATTAGTTGGGAGATTCTCGCAAAATTTAGTAGAAGTCTGTGTACTAGAAGTGGCAACTTTTTCAAAATTCAAATTTACAAAAACGGCATGGTATTAAAATATTCAAATAAATTTAAAGATTAAATTATCGACATAGGTAAATTTTTTGAAAATAAAGCAGGAATAACATTTTTTTGATTGTACAACAATTTTACCAAAAATCCGTTACGTTTAATTTTTCACTTTAAAAATCAAGATTGATGTATTCAAGATCTATATTCTCGTACATTCGTGCAGGTAAATAAAAATCGGATGTTGGCTATAACATATTCACCCCTCTATTTTTTTTTTCTTAACACTATAGAAAATGTAAAACTGTTTTCTACTATTCGGCCTCTCTAGTGCCCAGGCGACTTTTTCCGCGTGTGTTTAGAACATTTGATGAGGAGGAAAGAAAACTTTAAATCTTTTTAGAGTAAACTATCCTTACGTAGTTTATATAAAGGAATATATTACGAATTAAATTAAACAATTTTTTTAATGAATTGCTGAATATCCATAAATTAAACAATTGCAAAACTATCATTTCCCAGTTATTAACAATGATGTTGCCATATTGGTTATGCAGCAAAACTTTGATAAGTAACAGAGATTTATACTTACAGAGACAATATTTGTTACATTTCAACATCAATATAAAAAATCTTCTAAATCTAGTTTATGTATTCTTGTCGACATGTCAGACGACTTACCTGTAAAAAATGAAAAAAAAAGAACATTAATATTGAGATATGCTGAGATATATAAAGTTATTAATTTTAATCCAAGTGTTAAATAAGCATATGAAAGAATATCGATCAAATAAGTTTCAATTTCAACTTAGGTTATTGATTAAGAAATCACCCACAATTTATCTAAAAACGAAACAATAATTTTTCTGTAATGTAAATCTGTAATTATATCGCACTACGAAATTTGCGAGACTACATTTTTACAATTCTTAAGGCTAAGCAAACACCAATTTTATGATTTGACAATTTATAAATAACAATTTCTAAATTGTACATAACTTTAAAAGTTTTGATATGTTCACCATGATTTAATGATGTTTTATGATATTGTCGACCAAAAAGCTTTTCATTACGTGATCACTTTATATATTTCCTTTATACATATATTTGTAATCGGAAAATTCTGTATCCTAAAGCTGGAAAATCCTTGTTGTGATGTATATAGTAATTTACGAAATAACTCGTAATTTACAAACTAAACCGAAATGTATATGTAGTAAAGCTCTGGGTAGCTAGATGTAGATGACTATAATGCAGAAAGCAGCCGCACAAGCACAAAAAAAAATTTTTTTCGTTGTTCTATAAAATCATATCAATAAATTGAATGTGTGTGGTGGGTATGACGATTCGAATATTAAACCTAATAAAATCCCGTTTAGATCCATAAAATAAAATTATCATCGAACTGGGTGTCTCCATTGAAATGGAAATAAATTTATGAGAATTTTTTTACCCTTTTTCTGTTCGGTTCGAATTTTTTCCATATTTACTCGAATTGTACATTTTCTTTCAGTACCAAGTGGCGGGCGGGCGTAGTTGTGACGAAGAAAGAAAGAACAAAAAAAATGTGTATAGGAATCTAAATTTATGTCTATAGATTTAAGCTTTAAATATGATCATAATATTTATCACTAATGGAAATCATATTTATAAAAAGGAAATGAGAGTTTGTCTTTTATTTGATAAGGAAACGATATGATGATGTAGCGGTGCGCAGGAATGAGGTTAATAAAGTGATTGTATTTTTTTATTTTTGCTTTTCACTACATAAAGTATTTTCATGGATTCATTTTCATAATTTTGGTTCTCTGCTATTCTATGTGTATTACGTATTATATCGATCGGATTTTAAAGGTAGGGTTGCATGCAAGCAGTATTAAAGTTCCTGGATCCGCACGATAGGATAGTTAGAATAAATGTATATGTATAAACGACGGTAATTAGATTTCCATTTGATGAAGAAAATGGAACTATCAAGCTCAAACCAACTATAGGCAGTTAGGTGTATAGGTATACTACGGATTTTGTTATAATTTCCTGTTTTTCCTTTTTATTCCATACGAAACATTATTATCGAAGAACTCAATTTTCGATAACCTTTTTTGTTGTTGCTGCCGCTATCCACTTCCATTGAAAATCACAAAAACAACAACTTTGAGTTTTTCCATTCACCGTTGCGTTTCATTATTGTTTGTTGTATGCTATGTTGTACTTTTGTGTTATTTTTATTGTATTATTTTCAATGGCAGATTTATAGACTTACCCAACCGTAATTTCCGGATTGGTTATATCTTGTGTACATTTTATGTATATATAGCTCTCTATAGTTTTTTTGAACTCTTAATGAAAACTGAAAATACATGACAAAACACTAGATGGGTAAAAAAATCTGAGTATATCGGATTTGATTTCTGGGTAGCGACGCACAACACACTCCTCCCCATATCGAATTAGATTCGTGTGAAGTGGTATTTTATGGGTTGTGTGCCACTTACTCGTTCGGCGATATTATTACTGTAACCCTGCTATCGAACGTTTCTACACATACATACGAAAATGTGTGTAATTGAGTGAAAAGATTTACACATATCCGTTTCGCCTATTTATTCGTTTTCCGTTATACCCGTATACGACGTATAATGAAAATTAAAATTCTGCTATCGTAACTCAATCCATGGTACACAAAAAGTTTTTCCCGATGAGTTTTATGTCTAAGTATATGTATGTAAAAATAAATATTCATATGAATATGTTTGTATCCTTTTTGATGAAATTAAGTTTTCCATCCCATTTTTTTCGATTTAACATAATCATGTTGTAATAGAATGACATTTGTCACGATATAATCGAATTATACCTCGGTAAAACTAGTATTACCGATGAGAAATCAATTACTTTGAAATGGTTTTTGCTGTGTAACATAAGAGAGTACAGTGATGGAAATATGAAATAATAGTTGGCTTCCGGTAATTATTCGCACTTATATGTTATCATTGCCGCATGACGTATACAGGGTAGACAGACACGAAAATCATTTTTTTGTGTGAAAATTAGATGAATAGATGATAAGACACCACATCCGTTAAAAAGAAAACTTATACTACTTTATCATTATATTACATAAAAGAGATTGTCATTTTATATGTATTCAACATAGAAATACATTCATATAATACATATTTTCTAGAATTTTCCATATAAATTTCTCTCGCAGACAACAACAAGCATCCGAATTGAAAATTTGGGAAACGTGTTAGTATAATATGCTATTATTATGTTTATGATTATGATTATTATGTATCATTATAACCAAACCGAAAATGAATCCACATTTATGTTGAAAGGAAATAAAACATTTTCCGGCACACAAATACACAGACACACAGAAATGTTGTGCTTCTTCTGGGGAGAAATGATGCAAACATTCGGAAAATCGCATTAGAGAGCTTAATGTAATAAAACCAAAGTATCTTCCCGTTCTTGTTATTTCAACGCTGCTTAAACCTCAAAATAGCTACATATATAGTACTGGAGAACAGTGAAATTTTATTTTTATCTATTTATTAAATAAAACAAAATAATAATAAAAAATATCTTGATAAAAGCGAGATATAGAAAATAGGAAAAATCAAAATAATTTTGATGTTAAAATAAGTAGAAAATTATTTTTAATTTAAATATAAGACTTTTACTTATTTATATTTATTATTTTTTACTAGAATAAATAATTTTTTTATTATTATTGTTATTACAATTTTTAATAATTTAAAGCTGAGAGCTTTATACCATTTTAAATTTATGCCAATGCTTTTGAAAAAAAAATTCTTCTGTATTGCAATAAAATATTCAAGAATTACTTAGCGCAAAAATGTATATGGAATGTTCAGAGATACAAACAACAGAAAATCCTTAATTGGTTTCGCGTGGGAGAAATTCGTCGAAATATAAATGAACACATAAATAACTTTAAATATTTTGGAATTAAACGAGATCGGTATATCAGCCAGTGTATATTTCACAGACATATTCTGGTTGCTATGCCATATATTTCAATATAAGAATTTATTTTATATTGGTTTGAGCGCTACGCTACATTTTCTGCAACTGTTTTTTTCTTTTAGCTTATTTTGGTGCCGCTTTAAGTAAATCACGCCGACTCTAATTGCACATTGGAACCTCCGCGGTAGCCGAAATCCTGGCTACTCAATCAATTTTATCAAGAAAATTTGAGTTTCAAATTTTTGAGTTTTTTATAAAATTTTTGTTTATTTTTGCAATTGCACAGTAAAACAACAAAAAAATTTGGTGTTCATTCTTTGGAGACGCAAAATTTACTGTGCAATCGCAAAAAAAACAAAATTTTTTTGAAAACAATTTGGAATTCAAATTTCCCTGAATTGATTGAGCAGCCAGGATTACTGCTAGCAAATTGCTTGCTTGCTAGCCGATCGAGTATCTGCCCCTCTATTTAAAATTTAAATTCCAATTTGTCTCGGAACATCTGTTTTTCCGAATACTAGAGTCAAAATATCATTTTCAAATTTGTACCAGTTTTGAAATAATCGAAAACAGTATTTTCGGTATTAGTGAGGAACTTTATAACGTGTTTACTTTTTAATTTAATCCATGCAAACGGGCTTACCCCGGATATTGTATGTCAAGCAAAAGTTGTTCTTGGAAAAATGATCCAGTGTGCATAGAGTAATAAATTATTTCTTGTGAAATTTTGGGTTATTCTGGATTGATAGCCAGATAGTATTTTTACATCAAGGTGAGGTTATCAAGAAGATGGAAGAGTTTGGTTTCGAACTAATGAAACATTGAATTTTTTGTATTTAAAAAATTCGGTCGTCTCATCAGACTGCAGTGACCAAACTACAAAAATATTGAAAATACTTTGAACTAATCAAAGTATAATCACAATGCCTTAGCGAATTATAATGATTCGCTACGCAATTTAAATACAAAAAATTCAATGTTTCATTAGTTCGAAACCAAACTCTTCCATCTTCTTGATAACCTCACCTTGATGTAAATTATTTCTTACATTGGACACTCTTCGTACCTCAACATTTATTTCAGAGTAAAACTTGAAGAACTGAGTATGCCCGATGTAAGCACAGTTCACAAATAAAGACGGAGTTTGCAGAGTAAAATTACACATATAAACACGAAGTATTTTTGGACATCGCACCAATCAAGCCCCAGAATATTTTAAACATCTTTTGAAAAAATTGTAAGTTCGCAGCACGTGCTCGTATAAATGTGAAAGGCTTATAAAGTCTACAGAGCACATTCATTTCAAAGATTATCGGTAACAAGTTTTGTTACTAACCATTAAATTATTTTATAGGAAATAAAGGATGGTGCAATTGAATATCTTGTTTTGGTTTGTCAACATTAGTCGATATGAGTTTTAGGCGTACTAAACGGCACCAAAATTAAATTATTAACAGCTTAAATGAAAGATTTAACGTTAGAGATTTAAAGATACTAATTAGATCCAAGTAAAATATGTCCCATAAACAATCCCAAATTTGATGCATGTAACACTCGAAGCGCACTCAATAAAAATAACTAAAAAACTATTTGAAATAAAAATTAAAACACGTATATGATAGTTTTTATCCCGGGGGCCAATTTATTTGATTCAAAAAGGTTATTCAAAAAAGTTCGTAGCATAGAATATCAATTTTAACAATAGTAATGTAAATTAAAATAAATCCCTAAGAAATCGGTTGTTGCAACAAGTTTCAGTTAATTAGGTTTGGGTGAGTTTTATGGAATTATTCATCATCTTAACAGTCTTGAACGATTTCTAAGGTTTGGAATATTCTCGAAACTAACGGACTTTTAACAAAGGGAGTGTTGCAACAAGTTTCAATCAGGAAATCGGATTGAAACTTTTTGAAACAATCTCTCTGTTAAAGACTCGTTATTGAATTCGCCGTCTGCATTCTAAAAAGCCAACCCAAATATTAAATTTTTGAAATTTGTTGAACAAATTTCTTAATTGAAACATGTTTCAATAACCCCTTTGTAAAAGACACGTTATTTATATCGTCGACCCAGAAATCGTTCTACCCGTTTGTTCCGTTAAAAAGCCATTTCATGAGCCTCCCAGAAAACCTATCTCACATGTTACCCTTTTGAAATTTGTTGAATAGATTTTTTAATTGAAACTTCTTGTATTGCAACATACGAGTATGTCGTTCGATTCGTTTGTCGTCTTATGAGACGAAATAATGAGCATTGCAGAAAACCCACACATCAATCTTTAGAAATTTGTTGAATAGATTTCAAAGTTGAATCTTGTGGGAATAAACCCTATGAATGTGACGTTTAGAAGTTGACTTTCATTATGGGCATTTTGAAACTTTACTGGTATTGCGAAAACTTACCTACATAAACATTTGAGTTCCTTATAATTTGTTGGTCTGACTTTTTTATTGCGTACTCTAATAAATAAATTTTATATTTATGATCCGTTATTTATGTGTCCAACTAACAAGGTTATATCATTCAATACTAATTACACTATTGTATAAAATTTCATTTATAAGCATAGTATTTAACTGAAATGTTTGCAAAACAAATTTTTTGAAATGGTCGCACTGAAAAACTATCATTAATTTTTATTTAAAATCAATTCCTTTCCACTATTCTGTTGTGCACTTTTAACACGAGATTTAATTTTTAATTTTAATTGTTTCTATAAAGTGAGAATATCGTTTTTTCTTTATGTGATAATTGTACTAGTTTCGAGAGTTTTCTCTTTGCCAGCTATTTACTATATCCATAGATTTATTCTATTCTTCTTTATTCTAGCTGACAAAGAGAGAACTCTCGAAACTAGACTAACTAAAAAAAAAAATAAATAAAAAAAAATTATCACATAAAGAGAAAACGATATTCTCACTGTATAGTAAAATTTAAAAATTAAAATCAATCCTATTTTTATTCGTTTTCTATGTAATATTAGGTGCATGCAACAAGTTTGGGATATTTTGGGACATATTTCACACGCACTTTATTATTTATTTATTTTACAATTAAATTTCAGTTGAGGAGAGTCGTTTACCATCAACTCTAATATCGGAATGATTTCACGCGATACAAAGTTGAATCACAAAAAATAATTATACAAAACATTTACCCCTTGTGTATTTATAACCAAAAACAATTATTAACCCGGAAAATGGTTAATGTTGGATTGTCCCAAGAAAACGAAGTTTTGCTAATAGATCATGTTTTGCGACAGACGTCAGATCACTCGTTTTACGTATAGTAGAACCAAATTTTGATTTGGTTGTCATTAGCATCTGAGCTTTCCTAATAGAACGAAGCACTAATCGACAGATTTTGAAACGATAATTTTAAAATATTATTTACAGTTGTAAAATCTCACAAAGGGTAAACAAAAATACTACGACTTCATGAAAACATAAATCATCTGATTTTTCTAATAGTCATGGGACCTGACTCTTCGATGCTCCCTGTCAGACGTTTTTGTATGTCAATTTGTTTTAATTTAAAATCACAAGATCTAATATTGTCGGCCCTAATGGCACGAAAATCAATACCTACGATACAAAATTCCTCCAGGTTAATTTTCGGTCAAAAACACACGTTCACTCATGCTTTCATTTTACCTGATGATTGGCGCCGAATTTATCGTAAATTCGCTCATTTAGTCGATACCAAACGAAAATGGCTAATTGAATGAGCGACTAACTACAAACTGCCATTGAGTCAATAAAGCAACCTCTCTTCACTTCGCCACCGACAACGATTATGGTCGGCTGTTAAAGAAGTTTCCTCCCCTAACAGCTAAACCAATTTATAAATTGCCATTCAAGCACTCCGAGATTGATCATTTCGGGACGACAGCTCCTATATCTGCGTTTATTGGCTATGAAGATTGTATCCGATTTGCCACAATGCTGCGTATACGAATTTCAGCCTATGGTGGAATTAGCGATTTGCTGCCAAACGGCATCCCCAGTCCCTTGTCCACTTTATATATGGTACGAAAGAAAGATCTAGATTGAAGACCTTGTGAACATTACGGTGACTTAATTCGGTCACGGTACCGGATTGTTACGCAATACGCCAGATTCCAAAATTTTTCATGCATTTGAATGTATGCTCGATCTTCTCCAAAATCGATCTCGTTAGAGCGTATCACTTAATTCCCGTCGCACCCGAGGATGTACATAAAACGTTAATTACGATCCCATTATGCCTTTCCGAATTTACAAGGTATACGTGTTCGGTGAATTAAATGCCGTACAAACGATTCAACGATTTATTAAAGGGGTCGTCTGAGACATAAACTTCGTTTTCACGTACATTCACGACATCCTCGTAGCATCGATAAAAAAAGAGGAACAACACAAACTCCACTTGGAATTGCTGTTCCGGCGTTTGGGAAAACTTGCTTATACCCTGTCGGCGATCGAAAGTCCAATGGCATACTAAGGCGCCAATTGAAAATTCCAAATTCCACCTGGTCGTTTAGAACATCCATTTGATGTAGTGCACACCACCGTCCAATGGATATACTGATCTCTAATTCTTGGTCGACAGCTTAGTGAAGTATTAATGGTAAATAGGTGGTATGTAGGGTAGCAAACTCATCATATCGTTGTATGTTTCTCTTGTTATAGGTCTCGAAGTTGTATGCAGTGGCAACATAGTAATTTTGTTGCGGTGTTTAGGTCTTCCTTGTTTTCCAAATAAAAAGTTGCTTTAAATGGACTATTTTCTTCCATATTAGTTTTAGAAAAAATGTTGTGCGGTTCATCCCTTTTAAATCTCATCCAGCATATTTTTAGCCACTTTGTATTTCTCCATCCGTATTTTTTTTTGCTGTTTTATGTTGCCTTATCTAAAGATTTTGTCGAGACAAAATCTCTTTTCATTTCATACAAAATGAAGTTTAATTGCATTATAATAGTATTGAGCAGTATATAATAGATCCTTTTTCTTTAATGCTGTTTCCGCTATACCAAAATCTCTGTGGTTTGGAAGAAAGGAATGACTGGATAATAAAAATGTGTGATCAATAACATGTATGCTATTATCAGCTGTTTGAACAATCCTTAACCACATCAGTGAGAGCTTAATATTTCGATTTTGCGCAGTACACATGGCACTGTATGATGCTATAATCGTATTGGGTTGTAACAATCTGAATATGCTTCAGGCAGCAAGATGCTATTTCTTCCACACCTATAGATGTTACAGTTTCCTCTCATGCATGCATATGAATTCTGTTGCCATGCAAATTATGAAAACCTTCATTAAGTACATACATATTTTGCTTAAAACGGGTGATTCATTTAGAGGTACTTTTTTCAGTAGGGATTTTATGACAGATCACGTGTGAGCCGTGTCAATCAGTTATAGTATTTTCGTTCAGTATTGTTCGACATTTGATCATGGAAAGACTTAGCCAGGTACAGCATCTACAAACTATTCAGCTGTATTACGAAAATCAGCACGTTCTACGAGGAATGTGTTTCGTATCTTAAAGTCTGATGAATCGATTCGGCTTGCCGTATGCAAGAACTTGGCGAATTTTACAAAATTCAACTCGTCCAAGAATTGCGAGAGTTCAAGAAGAGAGATAGAGAGAGAAAGAGAGAGAAATAGAGAGAGAGAGAGAGAGAGAGAGAGAGAGAGAGAGAGAGAGAGAAAGAGAGGGAGAGAGATCTTCTAAATCGTCACCATTTCAGTCTTTGGGTTCTTGAAAAGCTTGAAGAATATCCACTGTTTTGGACCAAAATTTTGTTCAGTGATGAGGCCCATTTCTGGCTTAATGGAAACGTTAATAAGCAAAATTGCCGTATTTGAGCTGAAGGGCAACTCAGAGAGGTTCATGAGCTTCCATTAAATCCAGAAAAAATAATGGTTTGGTGTGGTTTATGGGCTGGTATCATCGGGCAATATTTTTCAAAAATGAGGCCGGCCAGAACGTAACTTTGAATGGCACCCGTTATCGCACTATGATAGCGAACTATTTGCTGTCTGAATTTCTCGCCCAAGATCTCGACGATATCTGATTCCAACAAGACGGCCACACAGCCCATGAAACCATAGCTTTAATGCGAGAACAATTCCGTGAACAGTTAATTTCACGCTACCTACCAGTGAATTGGCTACCTAGATCATGTGATATCACACCAAATCCCACAAATTGAACCTTAGAATGGACCATGGATCATGTTAGCCACAGTTACGGGCAACATTTCAGAGAAATAATCTTTAAAAAATAAATCTAAAGAATGGTTCTTTTTTATAAGAGCAAGCAATAAAATTGTATTTTTTTATTTATTTTTAATTTTTCAAAAAGAACGTCAAAATGAATCACCCTTTAGTATACAACAGAAACTGGTAATTTGGGATATGGGAGGGCCTTTTGTGGATTAAAGGAAAATGCCAAATATTTATCTGGGTTCGTTGATGCTAAGTTTTGATCTTCTTTTAAAGCTTTTCTAGCCAGTTCTGTATTACTTAAATGTATGTTCTCGCTATGTCGTTCTAAAAGGCTGCTTTTTTCATTAAGGTTTGAGATTGCTTTAATTTTCATATGAAATCGAAGGACGACAACGTACAAAAGCGTTCCTTTTGATGAAAACTTAAATTAAAATTATATATTCTTGAAAATTTTCCTATATATTTGCTCGCTGGGAAATGATGTATTGTTCACTTCGCAGTTTTCGTCACACAAGTTGTACGATTTTCTTTAGTTCAAATCAGAATTCAGGTGTTTTCTGTTTGGATTATTCGAACGCGTGGAATGGCTTTTATAGGTTTGGAATGGTTTTTCCTATTACCCAGCTTTGAGATGTAGTCTGCCTATAGATATATCAAATGTTTCTATAAAGAACTGTTTACATACCAATCATATTTAAAATGTATTTATAATTACTCTTGCTGATGCCTTTAAATTTCTAGCTTCTTTTTACTCTACACTTCTTTTACTTCGTCTTCTTTTTACTGACGTACGCTGAGTAGATGCACACAAGAATGTATTTTTTTTTTGTTAAAATCCCCCATTTTCAGAAAACAAATTAAAAAGGGGTATATTCGATCACTCTCTGTAATACGATTCTTGCACTTTTAAATATTTGCAATCCTTATTTTCGAATTTCTTAGCAGGAATTTTATTTCCAGTTTTTGTATAATATTTTTCGCCTCTATTTCTTTTACTTTTCATAATCTTTTGATCATTTTTTCATAATGTAATCGAAAATTAGTAACGTCGCCTTCGTCAGTCGTTGAATCAGCTAATTCCAAAATTATAATCCTCTTCTTGGTTTGTAGCAATCTTGAATTAATATTGCTCAAACTGATTTCCTCATCCGATTCATGAATTCGCCTTCTTTTTCTAATATTCATGGGTATTATTTCGGTAATAAAAAAAACTCCCAATGTTTCTGCGAAAAATTTTGTTATTCTTATTTAATAATAATATCACACCAAATTGACATAATGGGTCTATTTTTTAATTCAACCCGAGCAAGCAGGCTTACCCCGGGTAGTGTACACCGTGCTAAGGTTGTACTGGGTAAAATTATCCGGTGCGCATAGAGTAAAAAATTGTTTTTTACTTTGCACACTCTTCGTACACTGACATTAATTTCAGAGTAAAATTTGAAGAACCGCGAGTAAGCTCGGTGTAAGCACAGTTCACAAATAAAAACGCAGTGTGCAGAGTAAAATTACTCAGGTTGAATAAAAAAACACAGAGTATTTTTTGACAGCGCACTGCTTGCTCAGGTTGAATTAGAAAAATAGGCCCATTATCGTCTTTTTTATAGGCATACTATATGAAGCATACTATATTTTTTATAGGCATACTATAGAAAGAATAGAATACTGATCACGTGACCTTAAAATATTCCAAACAGAATGTAATAAAAAAACGATTTGGAAGGAGTGGAATAGATTTTTGACAGCCTTTTTTTAGTTGTTAATTATTTACAGTGTCCTGTATGTACTACCAGAATCTACTTAAATATAAGTCCTGCTAACTCCACACATATAAAATAAACAATAACTAAGTAAAGATGTATTGGAATTTTTTTTTCCATAGTAATTTTTTTTAAAATAACTAAGTATAAATGTGTTGGTGTAGAAACAAAAAAATGAGCAAAAAAAATTCAAATTTACGTTGCATTGTTAGTGTAACCAACACACTCTTTGTTAGTTTTCTTTAAATAGGTATCTGTCAATGAGAGAGTAAGCAGGACTTATATTTAAGTAGATTCTGGTACTACCATTGATTAATTATGACTTCAGATAATACCACTGCAAATTACAACAACAATTTTTATTTTTTGTTGCTTCTTACACATTGTAAAAGAAGAATACAACTCACTTCATGTAGGTTTAAGAAGAACAAAGATAGACTTAATTAATTCAAAGCAGCTAGAAAGAAGCAAAACATATTTTTAATTTATTTTTACCCACACCACTAAGTATTTTAACAAAATTAAAAAAAAATTTAAACAAATGTATTTTCCTCTCTCTCAACTGAATATATGAAATATATATGACAAAAATAAATAGACAAAAACAATGAAATTGTATTTATGTCTTCATTCTGTTTTCATTTTTTCAGTCGTATTCCAACCATGTGAGTGGAGGTTGTTCATGACGTTTTTACAGATTTTACAGATATGGCGATGGGAATTTTTTTTATTTGCTCTGCGACACAATTTGTTTGTTATTATTTTTTTTGTTGTTGATATTTTTCGAAACAAATTAAAACTCAGGTTACTCCGTTCAACCATATATTTATTTTGTTACTGATGGTACAATTGTATGTAAGAGTAAGTGAAATAGCAGTCGTAACATTTCAGAATGATATTTTTTTATGTAATAAAAAGTTGATACACAATACATACAAATGCAATTTTTATATGGGAGAAAACAACAGCAATTAAATTGTTCGGTTTTTATGTTGCTAGAAAGAAAAAACCACTCTCGCACAACAATGCCTCTATCTATATGTGACTAGTAGAGACATTAACCAAACGTAGCGGCAAAAATCCGAGTAGTAATATCTTAATGTATTCAATCAACGGTACTACATTAAAAAACAAACAAACAACCCTTCAAAACAAAGAATATGGCGACTAAGATTAAAAATATTCCTTTCGTTCTACCTTTTCATCCAGTACGAAAAGAATACGTTCCGAACGTCTAGAACAAATAAAAAAATAACAAAAACAAGGAATAGAAGGATTGGAATGAATAAAAAAACAAAATATGTCATGTTCGGAACGTCCGGAATATTTGGAATGAATAAAAAAAAACACTCATTGTAACAATTGTATGAAATAATATTTACAAAAAAATTCGATTTTCTCATAGGCTGCGGGCCAATAGTCGGGTAAATCGTTTACTATGGTAAAAATCGGATTTCGAACAGATTTTTCGATCAGTTTGTCATAGAGTTTTTGAAAAATAAATGAATTTACCGAAAAATTTACTAAAAATTGTCTTTTACCCGACTATTGGCCCGCAGCCTTAATAAATAATTATATTTATAAATATAATACTCATAATACAATGCAATCTATTAGTATCAGAAACACTAACCAAACAGTAGGACTTACGAAAGAAAACTATAAATAAAATCAGTGAAATTACTTCTCAAAGTTCTCACCATGTCATCGGAGCAATAATACCGTTATCTTGTTGTCAAATTGTTTGATGTGTAAACATCTTTAATCGCGCATACCAAAATTTTTTGTATTAGAGTAAACTTGTAAATGAAACGAACGGAACTGACGTACCTACTTCGTTTGAAAAAAAAGCAACAAATTCAATAAAAACAACTTTGTACTATCAGTGCACCTAGAATACTACAGGCCACGCTGCTCTAAAAATTTTGCTATATGACGTCAATTTATGTCGACAGTTCTCTCTTTGGCTATTATATGCAGCACTAAAATTAAAAAGATTGTTTTGGTTTTTTTTTGTGTTTGTTGTCATATTGATAAGAAAAAAATTGTAAACAAACTACAAGACAAATATTTTAATAATATGTTTTAAAATTCAATAAAAAGCTATTGGTAAAAGTAATAATTCATAATATTATTATAAAATTATGCATTCTAAATTGTGTTAAATATGTAAACACGTATAAAATGTGTACACATTTCGTATAATTTACGAGAAGACATAACCTTACTTTTAGCACTCGTATAAAATTTTTTTTTTTTGTGTTTGTTTTCGTTTTTTCTTTTTATGAACATGACTGCCGTCTACAGTTCAAAGAATAAACTGTAGACATAAATTTAATGACATAGCAAGCAGTGTGGCCTGTAGTATTCTAGGTGCACTGGAACTATACATGGCATGCTTGTATGTATTTGTACAATACATAATAGGGAAAACAAAAAAACTAATTCAACGAATGAAATAGAAACCATCAATATTTCCATCAATCAGAAAAATCAAAAAAAAATTACGATACGAAATTCGAATTACGATTACGAAATTACATACTCTTACGATTAAAAAATACAGTCAACAACTTGTGAATGTTTCTGCTTTATCACGAGTAACGAGTCTCTAGGAGCTGTTCATCACGTTGGCTATCAATGATCATGTGTTCTACTAAATGGGGTTATTATGACGTCTCGTTTTTAACATTGAACTGCCAGAGTCTCAGGTCACAGTCACGCAGGGATGTTCAATTCATTTGCTTTCCGAGACCTGGCTGCGCAATGACGAGCATGTTAATATTAGTACGTCTGAATGCTGCGTTCAGTTCAATCGAGATGGTCAGCGGGCTGCCGAAGAAGCAATTCCGTCAAAAGATCCATAAAATGAGCATAGTGGACACAAATAATTTGCCGTACGATCTTCTATTGGTCGGCTTTACTTTCTTAAAACCAATATTGACGTAACAAATGGACTGGCAAATGGAACTATGGGCTGTCTGAGGTATAGCGAATGCAGCCATCCTGACCGAGACAACGAAAACGATGAAAATGTCAACAGTAAAAAATGTTTGACGATGCTGGATGGATTTCGGTACAAATCCACAAGTTGGCAAGAAGGTCAGGCGGCTTAAAGCTGGATGGGCGCAGAAAACGAATATCGACCGATGTTTGGTGTACATTGCTAGAAAAAGCTCAACTGTTAATCGAAACAACAATCGGACAATTAATGTTAACTTAAGCGTAATCATTTTCCAGTCGTACCTGATATGTGCCACCACAACTCATGCGTCACAGGGTGGTACCTATAACGAGATAGTCAGTATATATACTCTTACGATAAAAGACCCAGTCATTAACTCGTGTATATTGCTTTATCACGAGTAACGAGTCTCGAAGACTGTTCATCACGTCGTCTAATCATGATCATGTCATCTACCTTGGATGTAAAAATGGGACCTCAATGGGTCTTCTTCAAAATGAGCTATCGCGCATCAATACAAATCCGCTAAGTATAGCTCACGTTGTAATGGCGAATTTTGTACGAGATAATAATGACGTCTGCTTTTTAACATTGAACTGCCAGAGTCTCAACAAGTCACAGCAGTTCGACCTAACTGATACAGTCAAGCAGGGATGCTCAATTTTCTTGCTTTCCGGTATCTAGCTACGCAATGACGAGCATGTTTGTATTACTAATTTTGAATGCTGCGTTCAGTTCAAGAGAGATAGTCATTGGGCTGCCGGAGTAGCAATATATAAAAATACAAGTAGAACTTATACAGTCACCTCGCATAAGGAAATCATCGTTGGACAAACAACTAGTATGAGCGTAACAACACAACCCATTGATGATATATACACGGCTGAATTTCAGCTTCTCAATGAGGATAAGATGCTTTCTGTAGTTGTATTCACCTCGTCGAATAAATCTGTCTAAGACATAATGAAGTTCATACATTTCGTCCTTGATCCAAATTCTAAAAGAATTTTAAAAATTCTCCAAGGAGACTAGCATCTTTTGCCGATGATTATGAGCGGGGATTTCAATATTAATTTTGCTGTTTCTCAAGCTAAACTACTTATAAATTTCCTGCGAGACGAATTCGATTTGCACATGAACTCAGATCGAAATATATCTACTACGAGATATGGGACGACCATTGTGCAGTTTTTCAAAGAAAATTAGAAAAATTAGAGTCGACACTATATCAGTATCTTATTTTAGCTACCGCATAATCCAATTGCGTCGATTATACAGAAAGAGTAATACTATAGACCAACTTAACGATAATAAACAAATGAAAAACTCTGGTTAGTAAAATTGTATTCCTTCTTTCTTCAAAGTAAACTGTACACACGCACTACACACGCCATGTTTACACATCTACTTGAGAGTACTAATGGACTCACTCTTTTTTTTTAATACTCTAGCACTAGCTAAGTAATATCTTCTAAAGCGCAGTG
Organism: Nephrotoma appendiculata; assembly: GCA_947310385.1. Classification (NCBI taxonomy): domain Eukaryota; kingdom Metazoa; phylum Arthropoda; class Insecta; order Diptera; family Tipulidae; genus Nephrotoma; species Nephrotoma appendiculata. The sequence continues at coordinate 179,030,443 of OX371223.1, read as the reverse complement.
TACACTACAGTCGTAATAATCAATAATAGCTGTGTTCCAATGGGACAAATTTGCTACTCACAAGTACTTGCAAGTAGATAACCAATGGAACGAGCTAAAACTATGACAGAAGTAAAACATAACGTTTTTTGTGTACAAAGTTAGCTATGTGTATAATTTTGCTGTCGTCCTATTTTGGAAAATTAATTTTTTTTTTTTACTAAAATCCACAATCAAATCTCAAAAATGAGTAAAAACTGTTCTTATAATGAAGGCAACGCTTTCATTATGATATACGCCGGCCGACAAGAAAAATATGTCAAAAATCTTTTGGTATTTCACAGAAGTAAACAAAAAATATTGTTTGTCCTGACATTTCAACATAGCCTACCCCTTACAAAGCCATCTATTAGAATTTTTCGAACCAAAATACCTACCGTTAATTTTATGCGTAACTACTTTCAACATCTACACCACTATTTGAGCATGGGTAGCTGCGAGTGGATACAAGTACTTGTGAGTAGTTTGCTTTCTCCATTGGAACACAGCTAATAATGCAATCAGAGAGCTGTTTTAGTACATTTAATAGGAATGGTGTTATTCCACTTAAAAAAAAGATTTTTGCGATAAAATTTCTAGCCAAAATTCTTTTGTTTACTTTATAAAAAAAAATCGAACTCTCTTGAATGTATTATTATAAATATGGATAGAAGGTGCCTATATCTTCCTAAAATGCATGGTGCCGAAAGCAAGCTTTGGAATGAACTATGATTCCGTATTATACAAAATCAATATTCCAGGTAAAGTTTTTCAAAGCACCATGAACTCTACTCTGTGGCCAGCAGGACTGTTTGTCAAAGAATTTGATTGGGATCAAAGAAAGGCGTTTTTTCGGCCAGCTCATACGCACCACCAAATCCAGTAGCTAATTTTATTAATGGGAAAATAGTGCCACAAATTCGGAATATAATCATGGCACCCCAACCTAGTCACATCCTCAAAAAACTATTAAACAGACATTTTACTTTCAAAATGTGAATAAAATGTCTTCAAAGGCTGCTCAATTTCAAAATTTTGTTTTAGAAGCACTCTTTCCGGTTTATATCATCAGTGAAACATCATTTAACGATAAAATTTTGATTTCGGAATTCTTCCCTAGTCAATATGTGTGGTTTATAGGTGTGATCTATACTAGCATAAAAAAAATCCGGTGGCGGAGTACTCATAGCTACAGCACTGTTGAGCCAGCTGAGGGGTTTGAAAATGTGATGTGTTAACTCGTATCGATCGCGGTAAAATTCCCAATGAAATTAACACACTACAAGTCAATGACTACCTCAGGTTCCTCCTTTTCAATTAATGGACTGTATTTTAAGTTTTTATCACAATTTATTTTTGTTCACAATTTATTTTGTAATTTTGTGTTCTTTTGTTCACTGTTGTATAAAATCGAATGATCTGGAATTTTCTTTTTACAACTTATTGATTTTTTAGAAAATAAAAAGTACAAAGTGTCATCTAGCAACATATGCTTCAACTAACTAATTTTATCATGATGACAAGTGCCATCTGCGTTTGAATAGTATCCGTGAATCTTTTTAACAATGCTCCATCACTTCTTTTTACTCTCGTTGTTTTTACAAATGTCAAAACAAGATGACAAAATTATTGAATTTTTAAAGGTAAGTTATATAATACAAATTCTCAATTTAATTGATATTAACTATTTATACATATTTAATTCTATTTTTTCCTTTTAGATGAGTATACTACAAAGATATATGTTACGGAAATGCGGATCAGCTGGTATCATCAGATAAGTGTTAAAATTTTAATTTGTTTTTGTTTGATGATTCTTTGTGTTTTGTTTTTTAATTTAGGTGATGTTGCCGCCGACGTCATCCTGAACATACTCCCCGCTTTTGACGTTCTCTACGTCAAACAACAGGTAGTTTGCAGAGCTTTACTACTGGACGTTTTAAATTGATGTTTTTTGTTTTGATAGTCACCACCCTCACTATGCTGTCGTTTCCTGGATGTACTTCGATTATTCGACCCAATGGCCATTTACATACTGGGACATTGTCTTCTCTTATCAGCACGATGTCGTTTATTTTTAGATTTTCTCCAGGTTTTTGCCACTTGTGACGCTGCTGTAACGTATTTAAATAATCTCTGGAATATTTCTTCCAAAACAATTGTAATCTAGCTTGTATTCTTTGCCATCGCGTTAATGAAGAATCTGTCTTCGCCGTAATGGGTGTTTCAATGAGAGCTCCAGTAGAGGTTCCAATCAAAAAATGCGCCGGTGTCAGAGCCTCATAATTGTCGTCTTGCGATGTAGTGTACAGTGGCCGTGAATTCAAAATATTCTCGATCTGGCACAGAAAAGTGGTCATCTCCTCAAAGGTCAAATTTATGTTATTGACAGATTTGAGCAAATGTGTCTTAACCGACTTGACGGCAGATTCCCACAATCCGCCGATATGGGGTGCAGATGGGGGTATGAAATGCCACTCTATATTTTTGCTGCTAAAAAATTCTGAAATGAGATAATTCTCGTTAATATTTTGTATCAATTCCCATGCATCTTTCAAAATTCTCTTAGCGCCAACGAAATTAGAACCGTTGTCGGTGTATATTCTCCTTGGTACTCCTCGTCTAGCTACAAAGCGTTTGAGGGAGGCCAAAAATGCCTCGCTGGTTAAATCGCTCACTGCTTCGATATGTATTGCCTTCACTGACAGGCATACAAAAATACATAAATAACCCTTAACAGGATTCGTACCACCTCTACCTTTCTTGGATGCGAAATTAAGTGGACCCGCGAAGTCGATTCCACAGTTGGTGAATGGGTAAGTTGGAGTTACACGTTCAGTGGGGAGACTACCCATCAATTGTTTGCTTGTTTTATGTGCGTGTTTTACACAAACAACGCAGCCCCTCAATATGGAGCGAACCTTGGCGCGTCCGTTAACAATCCAATACCTCTGTCTTAATATCTGATTTGTCAACGTTGGACCAGCATGCAGATTATTGTAATGTGTTTCCCATATCACTCGCTCTGTAAACACATGATCAGCATTCAATATAACCTGATGTTTACTGTCATATTCACAATCAGCATTGTACAGTCGGCCCCCTACGCGTAATACCTTTGCTTCGTCAATGAAAGGAGCTAAAGAAACCAATCTCGAATCACATTTCACCATGCTAGACTTTCCTAAGCTCACTATATCTTTTTCAAATGTATTGTTCTGTTCCCATATAATGCAATGTATTCTGGCGTCTTCTATTTCTGTGGCAATCAGCTCACTGATTTTTCTGCTCCTTGGATCTCTGCACCTCAAATTATATAGGTAGCGTCTAACATATGCTACGGCCCGTATTATTTTATTCAATCTAGACTTCCTCTTGAAGAGAACACTCAACCAGTCGTCGACGTCGTCGTCGATAATCACGTTGAAAACCTCCTCCGACAACTGTGTTTTACTGCGTTCTTTATTTACCATTATTTGATCCGCTATTTTACATGTGTCTGTTATGTCAGATTTATATGTGTTGGATCGTTTTAACCACTCGGGTCCATGCCACCATTGGTTTAGATTTACTAGCTGAAGTGGATACACGCCTCTCGAACCGTGATCAGCTGGATTGTCTGCCGATCTCACATGCGCCCAATGTAGCCTTGGAAATTTATCTAAGATTTCGCCGGTCCGGTTTGCTACAAACGTTTTCCATCTCGCTGGATACGTGGAAAGCCAAGCGAGAACAATAGTGGAGTCGGTCTAGGCGTAATATTTGGTATCTGGTTTCATTATTTCTTTGATTGAGTGCATTAATTTCGCTAAGAAATGAGCTGCGCATAATTCCAGCTTAGGAAGTGTAGTCTTCTTGATAGGCGTAACCTTTGTTTTAGCCGTCAACAAGTTTACGACGATTTCTCCATCTTCATTAATACATTTGCTATATATCACTGCACTATAAGCCCTTTCACTGGCGTCTGCAAACTCATGTATTTCAACAGCAGCATAGTGGTTAGTGAATCGGGGAACTTTTATCTTTTCGAAGTATTGGAATTCTTCCCTCACTCGTCTATATTCGTTTTCGTATGACGCCGGAAGCGGATCATCCCAACCGAGTTTCAACAACCAAAGTTTTTGAAACAATATTTTCAACAAAATTATTGAGGGTGATACAAACCCCAAAGGATCGAACACTCTCGAGGCTTCGGATATTATTTTTCTTTTGGTGATCGGCCCTTCAAGTTCAGCACTAATTCGGAACGTAAACATGTCTTCTACAGCATACCAATGAAGCCCAAGTACTGTGATGGTAGGAATCACGTCGCCGCCCACTCTCATAATTTTTGGATTATTTGCTTCTTCATTTAGTCTCGGTCTGTTCGATTTCCATTTCCTCAATGCAAAACCCCCTTGTAATAATACCGTAGTTAATCGCCGTTTGAGTTCAACAGCCTCCTGTTCAGTCTCTGCACCAGTCAACAAATCGTCGACATAAAAATCGTTTATCACGTGTTGTAATACATCCTCATCTCCGTTGTCACGTGCTAATTGTTGTAGAGTCCGAATCGCCAAATAGGCAGAGCATGCTAGTCCGAATGTTACTCTGGTTAGTTTGTAATATCGGATTTTTTCTTCTGCTTTCTCACGCCAAAGCAGCCTTTGATAATTTGTATCTTCCGGGGATACGATTACTTGTCGGTACATTCGTTCTATATCTGCTGTGATGGCAGTTCTGTGACATCTAAAACGCATCAATGTGACCCATAGTTTCGGTTGGATAGTCGCTCCGACCATCAAACTGTCGTTTAGGAAATTTCCGTTTGTGCTCTTACTTGATCCGTCGAATACCACTCTTACCTTTGTGGTTTCACTAGCTTCTTTTATTACCGCGTGGTGAGGTAAATAAAACGATCTCTCATCGCTCACCTTTACTTGATTAGGGGGTATTTCTACCATGTGTCCCATCTCGATGTATTCTCGCATCTGATCAATATATTTTTGTCGCAAATTTTCATCCTTCGCCAATTTACGTTCTAATGCTAGTAATCTAGTGGTCGCAACAATCACAGAATTACCCAGTTTAATTGCCGGGTCCCGAAATGGTAATTTTACCACCTATCGACCATCTTCACTTCGCTGAAGCGTATTATTATAAAATACCTCGCACTTCTCTTCTTCTGGTGTTGTTTTGGTTATTCGCGGTCCTTCCTCCATCTCCCAAAATAGACGCAGAGTATTGTCGATATCTACATCTAACTGTGCGTGGAATGTCAGAGTAGAAAAACTAGGTTGTGCATCCATGATTACCGTAAGATCTGCCTCTGGCGATGAATTTTTATTCTTCGAGTAGCTGTATTGACCAGACACGACCCATCCGAAAACTGTCTTCTGGAATACCGTTGACCCTATTCTTCTTCGTTCGTTTTCGAGGATTTCGAAGAATTTATCGGCGCCGATCAGGATGTCAATACTAGCTGCCTTGTTGAAACCTGGATCCGCTAATTGTATACCTTCAATATGGGGGATGTCTCCTTTGTTTATATGGTATCCTGGTATTTTAGAAGGAAGTTTGTTTATGACCAAGGCATCTATGGTAATCTGCAATCGTGAGTCACACAATGAACCCAATATTAACGCACATTTTCCTCTCGATTGGATCGTACCCGTCGTGATGCCAGTTACGTTTACATTGGCTTTCTTCCTTTGCAAATGCAGCCGTTGGACACAATCCTCGGATACAAAGGAGGATTGAGATCCGGAATCTAGTAATGCTCGACATTTCTGCGAATTTCCTTCTCTATCCACCATAGTGACGATGACAGTCGGTAAGATAGCTCTAGTGTGAAGTGTGGTTGGTTGCATCATGACGTTTAAAGTAGTTGTTTCCACTTGTTCTTCTTTATTCTCCTTTTCTGGCGAGTCTAAATGTAAGGTGACATGGTGTCGTCGTCTACATTTTACACAGTTATACTTGGATTTGCAGATGCTGGCGTGATGAGTTGAACCCAAGCAGTTGAAACATAATTTATTTTCCGCTACGATAATTTTTCGTTCCGACACAGATTTTTTCAGGTAATCTTCACACCTTCCTAGATAGTGGTCACCTGCACAAAGTGAACATGATGATGGAACTTGAGCTGTCATTGATGTAACCCTTTTGGATGGATTGGACCTGGTTTTCGACATCGAACTGAGATTTTCCAGTGCGTCACTTCTTTTGTTGATAAATTTGAAAAAATCAGCTAGTGATGGAAAGTCGTTTTCAGCCGTTTCATGCGCCCAAGCTTCTTTCGATTCGCTGTCCAATTTATTGGCTAAAATATAAATAAGCCATGGATCACGTCCTTCGGCCTTCTCCCCAAGCACCCTTAAACCACGAATGGCTTCATCTGACACATCTGCCAGTTGTCTCAGAGATTTTGAGCAACATTGTTGCATATTCGGTTGCTCCATAACTTGCTTCAACAATGAATGGATTATGTGTTTAGGTTTGTTATACCTCATCTTGATTTTTTCCCAAGCTTCGTCATAATTCGCCTCCGTGACGCTTAAATGTTTAATTAAAGAAAACGCTTCTCCCTTGATCAATCCTTTCAGATACTGCAACTTGTGTACCTTTGACATATTTGCATTGCTGTGGATTGAAGTCTCGAAAAGATCGCGAAATGATGGAAATTCTGAATATGTTCCGCTAAATGTTGGTATATTTACTCTGGGTAACCGTACTTCACCATCGCGTTTATTTATTGCGGAAATCTCGTGTAAAAAATTAGTTTGGTTCAAAACCAACTCATCCATAGTTTTGTCTGCTTTCTTATTGTTTTCTTCACAAGCCTTTTCCCATTTGAACAACTTTCGCATCAAATCAAAATAGAGATTTTCAATCTTTTCCACAGAATCTGTATTTGCATCGTCAAATTTTCCTTTTAGCTTATCCTCGACATATTGGAATTGGTTCCATTGATCAACTAGAAGGGCTTGTGCAGCTCGTATCTCGCTTAATTCTGTGGCTTCTGGTCCTTCGAGCCAGATCTGAACCAGCGACCTATTGATGATTCTTTGTGTTTTGTTTTTTAATTTAGATGATGTTGCCGCCGACGTCGTCCTGAACAAGCACTGCCTAATGAGTTGTAGATTTAACGAATCCATCGATCGAGCAATTATGTGCTAAAATTGTCATCAATAATAAAACAGTACGAATTTACGTGGCGTATATTCCACCTGATTCGCCTACATCACCATATACCAAATGCTGCGACACAATTATGGAAATGACCAATACTGCCGATCAATCAGACATAATTTTAATAACTGGGGATTGTAATCTCTCAAAAGTTAGTTGGACATATGATGAAGAAACCAACGAGATTATGCCTGTAAATGTGAATTCGGAATGATGAATACTTATTCGTCGACTCCATATTTGACTCAAATTTGAGTCAAATCTGAGAATTAAAAAATGAACGAGACCGAAACTTGGACCTTATTTTTACTAATGAACCAGTTTTATTAAAAACAGAAGTATCACCAGCACCTTTCGTAATTAATGATATTCACCATAAAGCAATAAAAATAATATTGCAAACGAAAGTGAATAACAGGTTCCAAAATTACCGAAACCGAAAACTATATTACAACTTCAGAAAGGCCAATTCGAATAATTTACAACAACATTTTGATCAAATAAATTGGAATGCCGAGCTTAACAGCGATGACATAGATGTAAACGTGGAAAATTTTTACACACATCTATTTAAAGGAATCGATTTATTCGTTCCCATAGTATGACGATCAACTCATTAGTCTTAAAAATAAAAAAGACAAGGCTTATAAAGAAAACCTCAAAGTGTGTTCCCAGGATAGTAAACAGAAATTTATTGCTTATAACCAAAATTTTGATTCTTATTTTGAACTGAGATACCGAAGCTATATTCGTAATCTAAAGGATAAAATAAAAGGCGATCCCAGACACTTATGGAAACTTTTTAAAACCAAACGCGAAATTGATGGTAACCCAGCCTGGATGAAATTTAATGATCAAAAGTCTTGTGATCCACAGGTCATAACCAACATGTTTGCTGAGTTTTCTAATCTGGCAATCCCTCTAAGCATTTTGTTCAATCAGTTATTAAAATTGGCAACTTTTCCACAAAAGTGGAAAATAACTAGAGTGGCACCTATTTTCAAAACTGGATCTAGAAATGATGTTTCTTGCTACAGAGGTATTACATCTATATCTGCTATACCTAAATTATTTGAACTAGTAATATGTAACTCATCTTATTCAAAGCAGTGCGTCCAAGGTATTTATCACAATATCAACATGGTTTTATGCCTAAAAGATCAGTATCTAAAATCTCATAGAATTTACTAGCTTCATTAAGCGGTGTTCCGATTAAGCGGCATCCCTATTAAGCGGAATCTACTATTAAAGAAATTGAGAAGCACAAACAAGTTGACGTAATATACACCGACTTTGCAAAAGCTTTCGACTCCATCAGCCATTGTAAAACTTTGGAACACATTTTCAAGTTCGGATTTTACAGCCAGTTCGTAGCCTGGTGCAAATCTTATTTGAGTAATCGAATCCAATATATTGAAATAGGAGAAAAAACGTTAAATAGAATACAAGCAACCTCTGGTGTACCACAAGGCTCTCACGTTTGCCCATGGATTTTCACAATCTTCATAAATGGTATTACCAAAGTGATAAAGCATTCCAATATCCTGATGTTCACAGATGACCTCAAAACTACAAAGCAATCGAGTCAGTCGACGATGCCAATAAACAATAGGAAGATATTGACAACCTAGCGTTATGGTGCGAGTTTAATCCTTTGTGTCCCAATATTGAAAAGTGCAAATCTCTATCATTTCACCTGAAAACTAACTCTGTTGCACAAGGCTACAAGATAAATGATGTACTCCTTCAGGTAGTACTTGAGACTAAAGACCTAGGGGTTACTTTCGTTGAAAACTTGAGAACTTAATTTAGATCCTGTATTGTCCCTACGTTCGATCCCAGCTGGAATATGCTGTAAATGTGTGGTGTCTGTTCTACGAAGCTCACATCCAGAGTATTGAGAAAATTCAAAAGAAGTTTATACGCTACTTGACCTGGAAAGACGGATGGGTCTATGACCATGATCTACCATACCACGTAAACATACAGCGGCAACCACCATATTTAACCGGGTGCAAGTCATACAACTTGACAACTCTTGAAAATAGACGCGAATTGCTAAAAAGTACATTTATTAATAATCTCCTATTAGGTCTAATCGACGCACCGGATCTACTAAAGTCTATTAAAATAAACAGTTCGTGCTAGACAGCTAAGAGATCCTGCCTTCCTACACTTACATAGACACAGAACCAACTATGGCGATAATGAACCAGTGAAGATGATGTGTAAAAGTTTCAATAGAATTAACTATTTATTTGAATTTTGTTTAACAAAAGATATTTTTAAAAGTAGATTAAGGCAATTTTATGCCTCTCAGTGATTTTTTTACTTATTAATTTACTTTTATATTTCAAATTTTCAAATCCAGTGCGGATTTATTTTATTTTATATTCTTAAATTAATATGTTTGAAGTTAAACTTTTAGACTTTTTCAATATAAATAATAATAATAACAATAAAATTACATAGTTGAATGTAATTTTTTTTTAAAGTGGATCACTTTCAAAAATAACAGCTCAAATATTGGTGAACTATCTATCCCTTCTCTTTTTAGGAAAACGATAACCATATCAAATATCATCAAACAATATGATGTTACCTTAGACAGTAAGCTTTTCCGGGAATTTCACTTCACTTTTTTGTCATTCATTTCGAGTTTTGAGTACTGCACATTAATATCTGTAAATAGTAGTTACTGTTAGGCTGCAGGTACAAGTTTGGCTGAACATTTATTTTTCAAAGATCAAAACCTTCAAAGGTCAATACCATTCATAATCGAGAATAAAATGATCAGCTTACTTGATTGCACCTTTATAATACTTTGGAAATCAAAAAGTAGACCCCTCAAAAAAATTAGTTAACACACCTGGTATAAACTATAACTAATACGTAAGATGTTTACAAAATGCTTTTTTAAAATCGAGTACGATTGACTGTGACTTAACCAATACATTATTTTACATGTTGAATTAATAAAAAAAAGGAATATTTATAAGTTTAGGGTATTAGACCAAGTATATATCCAAGTATTATAAGTTTAGGGTATTATTACACATATGATCTTTCAGGCCTTAGTGTATAGTATAAACGATCTTAGGAAAATAGGAAGGTTAATCAAATTCCGTATAAAGGGCATTCGTATATAGCGAGGTATGAGTGTACTTTTAAGTTAAAACAATTGGGATTCAAAAATATGCCTAAAATTAACTTTAAATTTGTTAATCTTAATAGTTATTAATCAACCTTTAATAATAATATCCGGTACTCAATACCGCGCTAATAAACGGAAATTTTTCATAAACATTAACACTTACTATACACAATATTAAACCTCCCTTATATTCATCACAGAAAGTTATCTTAATAGCTTTATAATGTTGCGGTAAACTATATAAAGAAGGATCATTAAAAATCAACTTTTAAAAAGTATTTTATGATAACATAAAATATGAAAAATCATTGTACTACCACCCAATAGGGTGGTGTTCTATATATGTATATGTATACTATACATAACGTGAATCAGACAGAAGTTGCCAAAATATAATATAAAAAAAATGATTTGTATAGTAAAATTTGGTGGTTATGGTAAGTATATTGCCAGATAATATGACGCGAATTGGTATAATATTTATTATTTAAAATGTAACATTTTTGTAATAATTTTTGGTTGGCTGATTTAAAATTGAAATATAAAATTGCAATTCATATTTTCATTTATGTATATCAAATAAAATTTCATTTATTCATCTGTAAATCAAAATTTCTCGAGTCTATCTGCTATATGGGGCGATATATTATATGTTTCTAAAAAAAATTACATCATGGAATTTGTTACAAAATGTCTATTTATATTAATGTCATGATAATAATTTTTGAGTGCGCTTCTAGTAATGATAAGTTGGTACGAGGATCTGTACACCCATCGTTAAAATTATAATTGAAAATCAACCGGAAGACAGTATACATACACAATGTAATTCTAGGGAACAAATTTTTCATCAGCATATCCGTTTATTATTATTATTGTTTTCCGTCAAGTTTATTTTATTGTGTTCAAAATCAATTTCAATATTTAATGAATCGCATTACAAAATATGTACATATTACCCGAATGGTTGTCGATATTATTTTCTCTCTGGATATGACAAATAAACAACGTGTCATATTATTACTGTACTTAAAGCATCTTCATTTCTACATACTTGTATATACGTATGTACTCGTATATTATATAGACGAAGTGTTTCACAAAATATAATACGAATTTCTAGATATGCGACAAAAAGCTTTTTCGAGAAATTTTATATATTCGTATTTTATACTCTTCGATCACCCTTGGTTGAACTCACAAGTTCAATTTGTTCAGTAGAGAAAGTATGTTAAAAGCTTAAAATCAAATCTCAAGTATTTTTATACAGATATTGTGAACAAAATTTCGTTTGAACGAACGAAAACATCACTTATCGAATAGATTTGAGATTAAAATTAAAGTAGAAAGCTTTTCTCCTGTCTAATTTCACACGAGGAATAAAAAACTTTCTGATTTATTTTGTTATGTTACTTTTATTTATTTCATCTCTCATTAGAACCACACATGTTTCACCATTTTTATAAATACACATACCCATATATATGTACACATTTTTCTGGAGGTTGTATAATTTTTTAATGGAAAATCTATACTAAAAATAAATAAACAAGAAATTCAAAATAAAATAAACCAAACAAAAATAAAACATTTTTTTCCGTTTAGGAAAATAAAATTGTGGAAAACTAGAAAGCTTGTACACAAACAAACCGAGTTAGTCTCAAGTCTAATTACATAACAACATTACAACCCCATTAAATGAAAAAAAAAGTGAAAACAGTGTGTGTGTATATAACGAGGAAAAAGTTGAAACTTTAATTTTTCATCTGACACACTAATTTTGACATTATGTGGAAACTTTTATTTTCTGTAGATTTTATAATATACGTACTTCCTGGAAGTATAATTATCTGTCTCCGTTTGGTACAAGATTACCACTATAATAAATAGGTTGGACTGTTCAGCATTACTACTTTAAAATAGTAATCGTACTGTAATAATGATATAATAATTAGAAAGATATAAAATGATTGTTACGTACATAACCCATCATTATAATGTCTAGTATAATGATATAAAAGAAGTGGATTCCTCTCCCGTCCTTCCCTTCCCTTACCGTAAATAAAATTAATAAAATCAATCCCTGGCCTAGCGAAATATTTATTGTGTCGAAAACTTATCGTCTTATTTATGTCTAATCATAAATAAGCCTTTATTAAGTATCCTAATAATTCACTATCCTAAATATCAATCATTTTTCATTCTACCTTCTCTATCTATTTATCGCTAATCCCACCTAACGATTAGTTACATAATCCATCACTATCATAATATGTAGCTATGTATGAATATTCACCACTTTTATGTCCATCTTATAATATCATACTATGTACCTAATACTCGTATATATAAATATTTCAAAAGTTAATTATTTTATTAAAATAATAAATTGTTAAAACCACAAAAGATAAAGATCAATTAGGGTGTATAAGGACTTATGGGAATAAAAAATAAAATTTGAATATTATACGTTCTTCATTTTCAGTTATTTTAAGTTGCGGTAAAAAATGGTTTTACAATTACGTTTCAACACTTTTAATATTTGTTGTGTAGTAAATTAGTCACCTAATTTCAACACACAATGTCACAAGGGGCCCATAGTGCAACCTACAGGGGAGTCATTAAAATGCGTACGTATACACTGCATTCTTAAGGTCATCAATTGATTTACATCTATTAACCGTGTTGCATTTAAAATCGCGGAATCTGTTCTCTAGGCAGTCATCATATACGGCAGCTCGAGTCAGCCGCATGCGATTCAGATATTCTTTGAAAGAACCATGTCCAATTAGAATCGCAACGAAAATTCGTAGATTATCCTTTTTCAAGGTATATGCGTATTTGGCTAAAAGGGAATTCGACTAAGCAATACATTATTTTGCTATACGATAGTCTCTTTTGATCAACCATTGCTGCCTTAATAGATGTTTGATAGACATGCCTTCATAATGTTTGATTGCGACTTTATCATCAAATTGTTAAATGATAAAGGAATAGCAGTCTAAGGCTCTATAAAACAGAGTGTGAACTCACTTTTCAAGAAGAATTTGCATTCTCGTTGCCATCAATGTCACTAGTACTGGTAGGACACGCTGTAATGAGCTTATGAATCAACTAAGGGATTACTCAAAGCATTATCTGCACGACCTTGCAATCACTGCAGTTGAGACTTTCAACTTCAAAACTTAGCGCTTCGTATACACAATGAGGTAAAGCTATGATCACTGCTTGAAAAGCTGGCCAATGTGTACTCAGACTCCCAGACGCCTTAAAGACAAGTTTTGTACACTAGAGACCGAAGTAGAAAACTACTGAATTTAGCAGTTCATCCCTAAACTCTTCATTGTCTCAATTTTGGACGAAAAACGGGAATGAAATTTAAGGGTTTTACCTTTGTTTCACATACGTACTAGACGCAAATGTTTAATTTTACTGCTGTTTGTATCAAACAATAATATGATTTTATGTTTTAAATATAGTAATATATGTAAATAATATACAACTGTAAAACTCATAACTTTTATGCCCATTTTTCGAACAAAATTCGGCCCAAACCGACAAATCTCTCGAAGAACAGGGAGTCTATTATGAAATTTTCGACCGCGTTTTTTTCAACCTTGTCGAATTTTTGTATTATGAAATAATCGACGCGTTTTTTTAGATAACGTCGACTATTTTACGACAGCTCTTTAGGTGTCGAGTACATAAAAGAAAAGTGTAAAGGGTTGAGAAATAAAAAAATTTTGTTAGTAAAAATAAATTTATAATTTAAACTTATAAAATTTTAATTAATAAAAATTAATTAATTTAAATTTTCACATAAAAAATAATTAATTTCATTTTTCGACATCTGGAATATGACAATGCCTTGTTTGTACCACTAATATAGTACATTACGCGCTTCAATGCATTTCCGGCGATAAACAGCAAAGCAAGCTGTGTTCAAAATAAAGATTTGCAGCGGAGGAAGGAAAATAATGGTTTCCATAGCAATGAGTGGAGTAGCCATTTAGTTTCACATTCGAACACTTTAAGTTGACTTCCGGTTACCACACAATAGATGCATAAGATATAGTAGCATTGGGAGAACTAGTAACTTGTAGATAACATTTTTGGAGGCAACCGCCAAGAAGTACCGAAAGCTCAGCGGCATTATAGCAAAGCCAATCTAGATAAATCAAGCCTGCCTATTAAATCACATTTTCAAATACGGGATATAAAACATAAACAAAAAACTAACTTTTCATACGTTTTGTATGGGAGGTAGCATTACGTTTGATAAATAAAACATGAATTAAAAATATTGTAAAATTGATTTTTTTTTAACATAAATCGATAACACATACGAGTATAGTAGATTTCATCTCATTCGAATCACGCAATCAGTAGGTTTCTCGTTTTCTACATATTAATAAAGAAAATATAAGGGATTTTCGCTGTACAACAACAATTAAAAAATACGGGAAATTGATGACGTAATAATATCGTCATTTAAAACTAATTATTAGAGAGAAATAGTAAATTAAAATTTATAAGAAAATAAGAAAGACAACAATGTGTTTTAATAAAAAGAAATCAAGTAGAAACGACAATATGAACTATGAAATCATATGCAAGGAAAAGTGCAATCATCGTAATTCAATGGTGAAGATAAAGTAAACCGTATAATATCCGAAATAAAACCCGTTTACTTTAAGCTGTATGATACTCCGCTTGTCAAAAACGATGTTTACTAAAAATCAGTTTTTGACCATAAAATATTACCAATACCTAATTCTTTCTTTAGTATGAACTTAGACGTACGAGGGCAAATCAAAAAGTCTTGCAATATCATATGAAAAAAAAGAGTGAGTGAGACAGCCATATTTTTATTTTTCGACATCATCTCCTTTAAGGTTTATACATTTGTCATATCGATCAATTAACTTGCCTAAACCCTCTAAAAAAAAAGATTTCTTTTGCTCCATAAAATATTAATTTACAACAGACTGTACTTCATAGTCACTGGAAAATTTCCGGCCCCCTAGTATTTTTTTCAAATTGGGAAACAGAAACTAGTCACTGGGTGCCAAGTCTAGATTGTACGGTGGATGCGGAATTTCCACGAAGCCGCAGTCTTTTAATGCAGCTTGAGCAATATTAACCTTGTGCACTGGTGCATTGTCGTGAAGAAGCAAGATTTTTTTCCTAACTTTCCTTGGCCGTTTTTCCCGGATCGCTTTTTTCAATTTTCGGAAAACCTCTGCGTAATATATGCCTATGATTGTGGTTTTCGGTGGCATATAATCGATTATCAAAATTCCTTCAGAATCCCAAAAAATTGTTGCCAAAACCTTAACAGCAGACGGTTGAGTTCTGAATTTCTTTGGTGGTGGTTCACTACGTTTAATCCATTGCATCGATTCTTGTTTGGATTCCGGATCCCAGTGATGAAGCCATGTTTCATCGCCTGTTATTATGTTATCCAAGAAATTTTCTGGATCTTCTTTGTACATATCTAAAATCGCCTTTGAAGTTTGAACACGCATTTTTTTTTGTTCTGCATTCAACAAACGGGGAACCCATCGCGCACTTACTTTCGACATGTGAAGGTGGTCATGTAATATAGTATATGTGGTACCGTTTGAAAGGGAAAGTCTCCACGCTAACCCTGGAACAGAAATACGCCGGTCCTCCAATACAATAGATTCGGCCAAAATTACGTTTTCATGGCTAATAGCATCTGTTGGCCGACCCGAGGGGTTGTCGTCTACTAATGACTCCCGACCACTTTTGAATAATTTTACCCACCTTGTTACTGTGGCATATGATGGTGCAGATTCGCCGTAAACTTTTGATATATAGTTGAATATATAAATTGCATTTCGTCCATCTTTACAGAAAAATTTAATAATGGCGCGATATTCAATTTCATTCATTTTAAGAAAAATTCAAAACACGTGTTACTAAATTGACAAAAACAAACGAACTGTAAAATTTACATCGAAATGTTCTTCTAGAAGTTTCATCGCGACAAAAAATGGTTTTGAAAAATATATTGTTGTCTCACTCACTCTTTTTTTTCATATGATATTGCAAGACTTTTTGATATACCCTCGTATAATTGAGCGATTAATACATAATAATACACAATAAAATGTTTAGTTTGTCTATGGTTAAGTTTCAAAGTTTATCGTTTTTTTGAAACGCACAAATCAATTTTTTCAATATTTTACTTCAAAACAGCGAAATAATTTTGCATCAAGGTGTTAAGAAACATAAAATCGAGCTATTAATACAGGATTATCAAGATTAGTCTTGAAATAACGTAGACAATGGAAAAATTAGTTTAAAAATGATAAAAATTTCGATTCTTATCGATCGAAAAATTACGTCAAACGATAAGTTTATTTGTTTTTATGCAGCAATGCTGATTATTTTTTGAAACATTTACTGTCGCTAGATGGCAAATCACGAAATAAAAATTGTGTCCAAGATAAGTGATTATTAATTGTATTATAATATGCAATGTATAGAAGAGAAATTATGAAAAATAGTAAATTTATTAATTAATTTTACACATATAAACAATATAAGTAAAGTTTAATAAACGAATCATATAAAATTTTGGTACTCATATTTATTAAAGAAACGAACCAGTTTAGACACATTTAAAAAACGATATTAAACAAGAAATTTGTTTTTTTCAGTAGCATACAGCCTTAATCGTTTACTTTAATTTAAAGTAGTAGCCGTATGTAATTCGTTATGGATGCACGTCGTTTTTGTCCCGATTTCAGAAATGAATAAAAATCGTAAATATTTGAATCGTAATATTATCCTTTATGGATTGATTAACGTTTTTATAATGTTTAAGTGGTATTAAATTTTATGAAACGATTCTTCAATTTTCAATTAGGCGTCCGTATCCTACTAGAAACAATTAAAGTATTAAAAAAATATTTGTTACATATACTTTTGTCTAGGTGGAACGGTTGTTGAAAAAGTATGTGTGTTCGATTTTCGGTTCTAAGTAGTTTTGCTCTTCTATTTCAATATGATCATGCATGTATCAATATCTCCCAGATTCCAAAACGCATTGAATTTTGCTCCCTGTTTTGGTGTCTGTTGTAACAATTTGCTTTCATAATTTTGGATTTGTCATTTCCATTTAATGCAATGTTAGAGTTTGAACTTACTCGCATGCCGAGATTATCTCTCCTAGAACTGAACCGATATTACCCGATATGTTTAATGAATTTAAAACCAAAACAGTAACGATTATAATTATAAATAGAACGTTAACCGCAACCGGAGCGCAATTTTCAAACGTTCAATCCATCTTTCTATTTCGTTTCAGTTCCCTCTTTAAATTTCTGTTATAACACTAAAAATCACCTAACAATTATGTTTTAAAATATTTAAAATGAAAATGTAATATCATTTCAAAATTGGCAGAGATTATATATGAATTGGAATTAATCACACCATCCATAATCAAATTATAAATTATCATACGATAATACTATTATGTTATATGGATCATCTAATGGATCGGCCAAAGGTTCACTAGATTCCATTCTATCAAAATCGCCGTAAAAAGTGTAATTACAATCATTCAAATATGCTCTCGCTATATTTTTAGTTGTGGATCATTCTTCTGATATAAGTTTGCAAAGAAATCTAATTTTATAATCTAAATTGCTAAACTTGTATTTTGTGATTTTATTTCATAAACGCAATAATGAAACATATGCACGTTGAACATGGACTAGTATAACTATAATGCGAATCGTTTAAATGGCCCAATGACGTTTCAAGATTGTCGAAAGAATTTTTGGTGGCTTCAACGAGAATAACGGTTTTGAACCGGAATACTTAATTAATAATGAAGTGTGTTAGACTGAGTGACACGAACTGAGTGACATGTATACCTACTGAACAAACCGGGATCATGAAGCAAAATTGTGTATGAGGTTAGGCATTTATAATAACTTTCAACATCAGTAAACATGTAGTTAGTCCATGTTTTGACACATTTGATAAATACTTGACCAAATCAGATATTTTTAGGTAATCTTTATACGAGCTGTACTGTACCCCTGTACCATCAAAATGTTGTTCAAAACTATTGGTACAAATTGTTAAATCTGGTAGGAATTAAGTGACACAAACGACTAGCTTACCCGATCACGGTTATATTTTGGAGGTCAGAATTAGTTTTGTACAAAAAACGTTAATACTGATTATTACCACATTATCACTATGATTCATTGCTTATGCATGTATATTGCTTACATATTCGTTCACACTAATTAAATATAGGAATCGGGTACGTAACGTGGCGTATATAACGCCGAATAGTTGAAATTTGTTGAATGGCAGTACACAGATAAATAGAAAATTCAATTGAAAGCATTTAAAAATGCATTGCAATGAATGATGCTCGAGGAGGAATGATAAATGACCATCTAACGTGATTCGAAAATAAAGGAATGTCCAATGGGAAGCGATTGCTTTGAACTTTTGTATTCGACGCATACATAGCACACGAGAACCTTAGAAAATCAATGTTTGGCACTTTTGGTGAAAGAATGGCTTACAACATTAAACGACGTCTTTGTTTATCACACATATACGTGGGACAAATACACAAGCTTTTAACGTTCATTGCTTGTATTCTTTTGAAAACATTGTTGCTATACTTCAAACAAGTTATATTTTCTCAACTGAATAAGACACCAAATCTACCCGTTTCCTAGTACATAATCCATAACTTATCGAAGAGCTGCTATCGAAACGGCCACTATCTAAGTTTTTCATCATTTATTACCGCTGAAAATATCAACGCGCGAAATAATCACCGCAAAGAAAAAATTATTTTTGTAAATCACTAATGGCTGGTTGCCCAGAAAAATGACTAACGACCCGTTAGTTGTGCGCTAGATACATTTTTTATATGAAATCTGGTTTTGCAGTCAGAAAAAAAATCAACGCAAACTTGGTTAAATATATTTTATTCCGTGAAAAAATTTAGCTTGCGTATAAATATTTGAATGGCCAATTTTTATTGAATAACTTTTTAACTAATCGTTAAATATTTCCATGGAATAAAATATATTTAACCAAGTTTACTTTGATTTTTTTCTGACTGAAAAACCAGATTTCATATAAAAATGTATCTGGCGCACAACTAACCGGTCGTTAGTCATTTTTCTGTGCAACCGGCCATAAGAAAATCTTTACTCTGTAATTTTTCTTAAGAATAAAATATTACAAATTGCATACAAGTATTATGTCTTTTCGTTGGCCGCTGCCCGCTATGGTGTTCGAACGATGTTACAAAATCAAGTACATACTGTAAACGAAAATTTTATAGGTTTTATTACGCGATAGGAAGAAAACATTTTTGTATGTTTTTTTAACCACGTATTTATACAAATGTATCTGTGATGCAAAAACATTGTCACTTGCATGCTTTCACAACCACATTGTAGTAGTGACTGAGACTGAATGTCGTTATTTGTAAATAATAAAAATAAAAAAATCCTGTACAAAAACAGTTTTTATGTTTCCATGGCAATCGTGTTTTTAGAAAGAGTATGAAAAGAGACCATATTATGATTTGAAATGATGACGCCATACTACAACAACATTAATAAAAGCTCATTTATTTATTTTCCAAGACAATTTTCACACAGTTTAAAGGGTTTCCTTGAATCCTTTTTTGAACCAATTAAAGTTTGAACTTTTCTGCATTTACCCGTACAAAAATATTATAAAAGCTTATGGTTTAAATATACTTAAAAGGAAAAAGAAAATTAGTCGTTTTTCATACATTCCTATAAGAAACACACTTTTATTATATACCGTATTTTAAGTTTAGTGAAAAAAAGCTCGAATAAGGAGGCTCTATTTATCTAGTTGGCTCTGATTATAGGCAATATAATCGCTTTATCAAGATTATGTTCAAGATGGGATGTCCAAGATAAATTATAATTGCAAAATGACACTCGGTGAACACCATCAGATAATATACCAAAATTTAAAAAATGTCAAAACTCACTAGCCGAAAACAGAAAAAAAGCAGAAGCAAAAGCAACACAATACACGGATTCCCTAATTTCAAACAAGGAGGCATAGAAACAGCATAAAACTAGTTTAAGAGTTGAAGGAAAGCCAGATCCCAACCGACATGCGAGTGTGTCTCATCCAGCGGTAGTATGCACCTTTCAGCAGCCCTAGAACCTAACTAATATTCAATGGACCAACCACACATTAATCCGAAATTAAAAAACTGATTATATAACCTCAATAATGAGGTGGCCAAATCGTTTAATGGGAGGAAGCGCCAAAAACAAATTCTACCTAGTAGAAACAATAAATACAGCATAACAAAAGAGATTTTTTTTCATTGTTTCCATATAAAAACTGGTTAACAATTTCTTGCTTGCTGGATGATCGAGCATTTACCCACCCATTTCCGATAATTTCACAATTATGATCTTCTGATTAAAGAAATTATAATTGTCATATTGAAAAGAACTATCAAAAGGAATCTTGGTTTTATTAGAATAAATTTTTTAGAGAATGTGCATGCGATTTCACAACTGTCAGCAGGCCAAACAAAAACAATCAGTGTTATATTTGTAATTCATCGTTGGCATTCGATGGTCGATGTGATCACACGTACACAATTTGCTCTTAAAATTAAATTTTAATATATCCACATGGTTAAATAATTTATCTATATATTTTGTGATTTAATTTTAATAAATGTGTTATTTAGTTTTCAATTAAATTAACTATTGTTCTAATAACTGTGAGACAGCTAAAAATCATAAAATCTATCAATATCTGTGATACAAGAAAAATATAACTGTGATTTTATTAAATATTTTTTTTGTTTATTTAAATAATAATGTCTGTGTGCTCTGAATGTAGTGCCCTGTGAATGTAGTGTCTGAAAACTTTTTTAATTGTGCCGATGAATGTAATAAACTATTCATTTTGGATGTGCAGGAATTAAAAAATCTGTGTTTGATGCCATTTCGATAATTCCTAATTTTTCATGGCGATGTGGTGTATGTATCGATGTTTATAAAATTCTCAAGGAAACGAATGATCATATGAGTAATTCTATCAATGCTATAGTATACCAGCGTCCTTGTCATTGCTAAATAAAACATCAGCTGCTATTAATAATAACGTGGAAAGCTTGTTAAAACCAACACCATCTCAACAGTCGTCGTCTGTAAAATTAAAAAAAAACAACAACACAAACTGATATGGAATCTGCTACACCAATACTTACAAGATCAAAGAGTAGTATGAATAATGGTACAACACTGCTTCAACTGCTAAATCGTTAGACAATAATATGCATTCGCCTAAAAAAAATTTTATTGGTAATGGTGACTTGAACTCTACTTTGCGTACCGTTGAACCGCTACGATGGATTATTATTTTGTAAGGACGTTACTGATGATGATCTCATGATGTATATCAAAAACAAATTTGAAGTCGAGAAACCTGTATTATATTGCTATCGGTATTCTTGTAAGCAAATTTAACCAAATGCTGGATTCATCGGCGTAGCCTTCTGGAGTCTTGATTAAAGAATTTTTAAATTCACGTTGGAAATCAATGAATAATAATTTTTTAATCCCTCAGCTCTAACGACGTTGTAACAATATCTATTGCAACCTCAACCTCAACCGATATTCAAATTTGATTTATATTAATAAACTTATTTTTAAATACCAGATGTAAATTAATACTGTTGGTTAAATAAATAAATAAATAATTTATCCTAGCTTTCAAAACAATTACCATGTTTTATTATTAAAAGAATAACACGGCATTTTAGTTATCATATTGAAAATAATAATTATTTTATAAAAAAAAAGTTTTTATTTTTCTATTTTTTGTTTGTTTTATGGTCGGATATTTCTTCCCATACGACCTGCAAGCCTTTTATATTTCTACGATTTGTTTTAACATTTCACACGTTTATGGCAACTAACTTCGCCTATGAGCAGAATTCTTAATTACATTTTTTTTGTTTTTTTATAACCAATTTCTTTTCAAAAACTACATATTGTGTTATAGTCTTTTTGATTTTCCTTTTTGAATAAATCTATATTAGTTTGTTTTCCTAATAACTTATGTTCATCGATTATATCGACATCTTTCGATTATATGTTCATTGTCTTCCATTTCGTTGCATATTTCACATATGTTGCTTTTTTCCACTCCCAATATTATTCAAAATTTTGTATTTTTGGCATGACCCGCTCTCTTAATCGATTAATTTGTCTGGTGTTGTATGCGTTAAGTTTTGTTCTGTAATACCATGGTTTTCTTGGCGGATGATCATTTACTTGTTTGCTGTATCTTCCAATTGTTGTCCAATTTTGATATTTTTGAATCCATTCTCTGCTTATCGTTTCTGATATTATTTGGTGTGCATCTTCTATTGGTATTGGGTTGTCTATCATTTCATCTAATTCGTCTATGGCTGTTCTTGCTAGTTGGTCCGCTTTTTCATTGCCTGTTATACCTGCATGCCTTGGTATCAATTGTATTATAAATTCTATTTTCTTGTTGTCCATGGCATTATCTATGATTTTTCCTTCATATTTTTTTGTTTCTGTTTACGTTGATATGGATTTACAGCTGCTTTTAGAATCTGTTAGTATTATTATTTTTGTATACCCCTCTTGCTTTCTCCATTGCTGTTTTAATTAGTATTATTTCTATTGTTTTGATTGTGGCTGGATTTTTTTATTCCTATTTTCGTCTCTTTGTTTGTTCTTTTAAAGTATATTCCTAGTCTCCCTTTAATTTGCATTATTGATCCATCCGTGTAGATTTCTTGGTAGTCTTTGTAGTTGTTTACTATGTCTATGTAGTTCTATGTAATTCTACTTGATTCATGTTTTTTTTGTTTCCTGTTCCCAAAGTCTTCATTTAGTTTTTAGGTTTGTCGCTGTTCTTGTTGTTTTTTCATTATTGCTTGCTATTTTCGTTGAAACATTATATTCATTATATTGTTGCTGTAATTTCTCCATAACCTTTGCGTTTTTTTTCTTTGAGCCCGTATCGCTGTTTTTGTGGATTTGATTTGCTATGTATTTTAGCGTTGACAGTTTATTATCTAATTCAGCTGGTAATGTGGCTGGCTCTGCTATTATTGTTGGTATTGGTGTCGTTTTTAACAACCCGCTGCATATTCTCAAATTCTGGTTTATAATTTTTTGTTTTATTTTTATGTATCCTTTATATCTGTTGTTTTATAATGTCCACGAAGTTTGTTTTTGTTTGTATGCTAACTTTGTATATATTGACCATTGTATACGGGTGTGCTCCTCCATTTTTATGTGTGATTTTTTTTAGTTTATTAGATGTCTTGTTTATCTCCATTTCTTTCATTTAATATAATGTTATTTGTTTTTATTCATACATTTGTTGCTTTGTTCTTGTATAGTCTTGTAAACGTGCATTTACTCGGATTTAGTTTTAGTTTTAAGTTGCGTAGCTCCTCATTTAGTGTCCTTAGTATGTTGTTGGCTGTATTTTGCGCTGTTTCTTTATTTGTGTCTTTTATCACGATTGCTAATTGGTATGTTGAGACATTTGTGTGGTTTAATTTGTATATATATACGGGCTTAAACAGCTTCCTTGTGGGATGCCTTTGTTTGTTATTTGTTTTACTGTTGTGCTTTCATTACTATTATTCTATTTGTTAAGAATTGGTATACCCCCTGTTGGTTATGTGTTTTGGTGTATCAATTTGTTTCATTTTATTAACTAGGTAGCACTGTCTTACGTTATCGAATGCTTTTGATATATCGGTTGTTATTAATATTTATGTATTTATAATCAGTTTTGGCTTCTATTATCTCGCTGAATAAATAAACAAACTTATCCAATATATTGTATCCCTTTCTGAACCTGTACCAGTTTTTTGGCAACACGTTTTTAATATCTAAGTGTTGATTTAAATACTCCAAAATGCTCTTTGTGAATAATTTTGAAAAAGTGTTATGTAAACATATTGGTCTATAGCTTTCGGTATCATTTTCATCTTTGTTGTGTTTTGTTATGGGTATTACTTTTGTTATTTTCCATTTGTCTGGATATTGTTGATTCGCATATATGTTATTTAGATAGCTTGTTATATTATTAATCATATTTGGGTTTATATCTATTAATGTTTTATCATTGCGTACGATATTTTGTTTTCTCCTGGGGCAGAGTTCTTCTTTTATTTTAGTACATTAACTATTAGATCTTCGTTAAATTTATTATTGTTGACTATTTGTATCTGATCTATTTCATAGCCTGATATCTTCAACAGTTTCCGGGAAATTTTCGTTTATGAATTTTGTTGCCATGTCGTAGTCCTCTACCAAATTAGATTTGTTTTCTCTTTTATTTTTAAGTTTATTTATTTTGCTCCATAGTTGTTTTGTGTTTAATAAATTGTTTATGCTTGCGAGCCACTTTTCCCATGATTGTGATATTGCTTTTTTATTTCCCTTTTAAGTAGTGCAATTATTTTTCAATTCAGTGGCTGTGTAAAGGTTTGTATGTTTATCGTAGAACTTTTGTTTGTGTTGTTTTACCTCCCACAGTTTCTTAATATGTTCGTTCCACCAATGTTTCGGAATGTTTTTGTTGTTAATATTGGTGTTTTCTATTATAGCTTTTGCTATAGTTTCTTCCATATTCTTGTTATCTGTGCCTATGGTTTCCTTTTTTTCTGTTATTTTCTTAATTACTTGCTTCCAATTGATTCTATCCTAGATGATCCGAGCTTATGTTGTCCTCCATGCATTTCCATGTCATGTTGTCGTATATGTCTTGGGTACAGAGTGCAATATCTATCGCTGACTTTGAGTTGTGTCTTAGGTCCTGTCTTGATTCTTCTCCAGTGTTTAATATTTGTAGACTGCTGCTCTCTATGGCTTCCGCTACTTCTTTACCAATTCTGTCTTCTTTCGCATCATTACCCCATAGTTTGCTATATGCGTTTATGTCCCCTGCTATAATTGTGTACTTGTTGTATTCGGCTGTTTTTATTAATTTCTTAAATTCCTCTACTTTTTCTGCTGCGTGTCTGGTTGATGGATTGTAGAATGTTATTATATTAAACTTTGAGCTTCCTTATTTTATTTTGATCTGTATTGCTTCGGTGTATGCAAAATTTATGTTCAGGTTTATTTCGTTTACTCCAATATTGTTTTTTATTAGGAATGCAACTCCTCCATATCTATTATCTCTATTTTTTGCTATGAGTTTTATCCTAGTATTTGTGGTTCTTTCCCTGTTTGTATCCATGTCTCATTTAGCATGGCTATATCTATACTGTGTTTTTGCATGAAAATTTCCACTAGGTTTATATTGCTTTTTAGACTTCTTATATTTGACTATAATATTCTGATTTTGCTTTCCATTTTATTTGATTCTAAATTGTTGTACTAATCCTTTCAAATCGAGTGATAATAAATCCGGGTGCTAATACATTCTGTTGCTCATATCCACATATTTGTTCACTGCCATCTGTAGTTGTTCTATATTTATTCGGTGTTTCTTTACTATTTCTTCTTGTCCGTTTAGTTTGGCTATCCATGCATTTGGTACTTGTTCTTCATTTTGATTCATTTTTGGAAAGTTGTTGGATTCCTGGTCCATGTTAAATTGTTTCTGTCTGCGATATAGTGCTGCTGCTGCTTCTTTGAAAATTGTCGTGTGTTTTATTGTGTATATTTTTATTTGTGTCTGGTTCTTTTTTCTGTGCAATTTCTTGAATTTTTGTAGTGGTCCGTTAAGCAGAATTTGTACTCTGCGGTTTATCTTGACATTCGTGTGGCTCATCGCTTTTTATTGATTTTGCGCATTTTGCACATCTTTTTATCGTAGCGTGGCAAAACTTCTTATGTGTCCGTAAGTTAGGCATGTCGAGCAGAACTTTAATTTTTATATGTAGATATCGGTATTCAATTTGACATCGTACAAATTCACATTTTTTTAAATTGTTTCTGTCTGCGATATAGTGCTGCTGCTGCTTCTTTGAAAATTGTCGTGTGTTTTATTGTGTATATTTTTATTTGTGTCTGGTTCTTTTTTCTGTGCAATTTCTTGAATTTTTGTAGTGGTCCGTTAAGCAGAATTTGTACTCTGCGGTTTATCTTGACATTCGTGTGGCTCATCGCTTTTTATTGGTTTTGCGCATTTTGCACATCTTTTTATCGTAGCGTGGCAAAACTTCTTATGTGTCCGTAAGTTAGGCATGTCGAGCAGAATTTTAATTTTTATATGTAGATATCGGTATTCAATTTGACATCGTACAAATTCACATTTTTTTTAAATTGTTTCTGTCTGCGATATAGTGCTGCTGCTGCTTCTTTGAAAATTGTCGTGTGTTTTATTGTGTATATTTTTATTTGTGTCTGGTTCTTTTTTCTGTGCAATTTCTTGAATTTTTGTAGTGGTCCGTTAAGCAGAATTTGTACTCTGCGGTTTATCTTGACATCCGTGTGGCTCATCGCTTTTTATTGGTTTTGCGCATTTTGCACATCTTTTTATCGTAGCGTGGCAAAACTTCTTATGTGTCCGTAAGTTAGGCATGTCGAGCAGAATTTTAATTTTTATATGTAGATATCGGTATTCAATTTGACATCGTACAAATTCACATTTTTTTAAATTGTTTCTGTTTGCGATATAGTGCTGCTGCTGCTTCTTTGAAAATTGTCTTGTGTTTTATTGAGTATATTTTTATTTGTGTCTGGTTCTTTTTTCTATGCAATTTCTTGAATTTTTGTAGTGGTCCGTTAAGCAGAATTTACAGTCTGCTGTTTATCTTGACATTCATGTGGCTCATCACTTTTTATTGGTTTTGCGCATTTTGCACATCTTTTTATCGTAGCGTGGTAAAACTTCCATATGTGTCCGTAACGTAGGCAAGTCGAGCAGAATTTTAATTTTTGTATGTAGATATCGGTATTCAATTTGACATCGGACCAATTCACATTTTTTGGTAATCAACTTGCTTTAATCTCTATTCTTAAGATGTTTGTATGTTTAAGTGTTTTGTTTACTCTATCCCATGTTTGTACCACTTTCATATTCGTTATCGGGTATTCGCAGATCAAATTTTCTCTTATTTCCTTTGTAGTGAAATCACTTACTATCCCTTTGATAACTGCTGCCACGTGTGTATATGTTTGGGGATGTAGGATTTATATCCCATGCTTTCCAATTTTTAATTTGATCGGGTCATCATTTCTGATGCACTTATTCGCCTTGTCGTATGATTAAAAAAAAAAAGGTAAAATTAAAATATAAAAATGTATAATTTTTGTTTAGCCTACTGATTGCCGGTTCATACGACGGATAAAAATCTCGAATTTTTCGTCCCACCGTTTAGTTTTGTTTTTTTGCTCAAATTTTGGTCTATTTCACTTATATCTTTACTTATCTCTCGTCTACTTCACTCATGTTTTGGTCTATTTCACAGATGCAAATTTATTTTAATTTTTTGTAATTTCGTGTGTTTTATCGCAATTTTTTAAAATATTTAGTATCTCTAGTGATTTTTCGATTTTTCTTGCTTTGTTAATATAAAATATCATACTAGTTTTCCGGTTTTCATTTTATTTAAAAATTTCATTTTTTTATAAATACGTTTGGTATCTTAATACTGACGTCGCTTCTCATACACTTTTCATTTTTGTATTGTTACCTATGCGATGTGGTTTGGGGCTCAAGGCTCAACCTGCTCTTCCGCGGTTATGACTTTACCGCCTGATTTTACGCCTCCCGGCCAACTAGAGGACGTACGGCTAGATGGGTCGGCCCATGGGTTTTGCACACCGAAAGGGATGTTGTTGTTCAGATGTGTTACATTTCACCACAGATCGTAATCTGTTGATGAAATTTCACTTTCCATCCTGCTCCTATCAAAATTCAAACCCGATACCTCCCGATCTAAACGCCAAACAGTAACTGTGCCATTTGGCGGTATTTTCATTTTTAGTTTATTGTTCTTTTAATTTATTGAATTAAGTCTAAAAAATGTCTTTTTTCAAGACAAAGTATTCTGGATTTATTAACTGGAGATATGCTCCTATTAAATGCTGTATTGGCAATATTACTGTAAATACGAAATCTGTGTTTATGAGAAAAGGCACCGCAGTGTCAGGCATTTCAGAGTAAACCTGGTTAATCGTAACAGACATCAACAAGGTTAGGTCAACGCAATAGGTATTACCAAAATCTTGTTGGGGGAATGAGGTGGGTACAGAATCGTTCGTAAATTTTCATAGAATGACTCCGGCGATATTTGATGAGTTATTGTCAATGGCGGGTCCCCTAATCAAGCAAATCGATAGTCGCGAGAGTTCAATATCAGCAGAGCAACGATTATCTCTAACTCTATAAATATAACTTTACAATTCTAATTTAATCATGCAAAATCATATTTTCATTTGTAGGCATTTCCTCATTCTGGTTCGATAAACCGCAATTATAAACACAGCCACAGTGTTATGGTTTTTGCAATTGCTGATGCCGATTATAAATGTAAAGTCGTCCATATCGGAGTACCAGGACACAATGGAGATAACAATATCTTGCGGCGTAGTTGTTTAGACGGAACTGTGATATGCGGTGGCACATAATTGAATCTTCCACAAGCGGAAAACCGGGATGATGATAACGAATGGAAATTCCATTCGTATTTGTTGGAGATGAAGAATTCCCACTGCTTCCAAATTTCATGCGCCCATTTCCTGGTCAAGCACCACCCCTAGAAAAAACGCGTTCAATTATAGGTTATCTCGAGCCAGGATAATTGTTGAAAATGCGTTTGGTAGGTGGCATGTCTATCGATGGCCAATTATAGGTAGTAAAAACATACTTTTAATTGTAATAAAGGAAACGGTTGTTCTATACAATTGGTTATGATTAGTCGATAGTGATGTTTGTGGAACATTTCAACTAGAAAGGTGGCGCAATGAGGTGGTTACTGCGCAAGGTATGAGGTAGACGCGTTTCGCGAACCGCGAAAGAGTTCGAAATGCTTCGGCCCCAGAACAGATTGCATAGTTAATAAGCAAAAAAAATAAGTGGGGGTGGAGCGAGACATTTTACTGGTATTTTCTTAATTTATCTTAACTTTTATAAGCTAAAATCGAATTTTTATAAAATAAATATTTCCGAGGTTGGATTTCATGTTTTAGATATTGCGTCGAAACGTATTAGTTATACCGGCATTTTTGTTTTTATGAGTCGTATTAATTCTATCCTTATTTCCGTGAATTGTTTTTCGCAAAATTTTCAAGAAATATTTAATATTTATGAACTTCCTGACTCTTGTTGGATTAACATTGTTAGATTAACAAATATATTTTATCACGTCGATTATAGAATCCGCGGGAGCCAATCGAATGCGGATTGGAAAATATATATAAATAAAATGACAAACAATTGCTCTCAATCAAGTAGCCAAGAAAATTTGTATCTAAAATTTTACTTTACTAATTGTATGAAAATCCATAGGAATTTTTATGATTTAAAATTTAGTTTTATGTTTTTTTATGTGCAGTTTTCAATTCGCAACCGATTCGCTCCCGCGAGTTCTATAATCGACGTGAAATCCATTTCGGAAAATATTCAGTGGAATCCACCTAAAACAACTTCATCACAGGGTCAGGTAATTAAACTAAACAGGGTCAGGTAATTAAATTGTACAATAAATAAATGTAACACCCATATAACACCAGACAGGTTTCATAAATACATTATTTACATATTTAATCACTAAAACCTATAATTCTCTAGATACGATTATTATTTTATATTAGATTAGTCCAAATTAAATTTACCATAAATAAATAAATATAATAATAAATGATTATATTATTATAAAAATTAACTTGCACATACCCTTTTATATGACCTAGTTTAAATTTCCATCCCTTTCATATGTATAACTTTTATGTAATATGTGTCAGGTATGAAAATTACATCCTCTTCTCGGGTGTTCCACATTTTTTTTAAAGTTTATTAAAATAACCGGATTTATTGTGATTCCTTCGAATTTTGTATATGAGTTTTTGTCCTCGTTACCTATCTATACCAAAAAATCCTAGCTATAAAGTCAATGGACACCATCAACACCTTTCCCACATCATGGTTATCACTTTCATGTTGACGAACCAAAAAAATGCTGCTACATATACGTTGGTGCCGTAAAAGCATAGGTATAGGTATATATTTTTGATACAATTTTATTTTTGTTATGTTGGTGTTCTAATCTAAATAAAATTATTATTTTGCTTTTCCAGTTATTTTTTACCGATTGAGTTTATTTTTATTTATAGTCGGCATAATTTTATTTTATTTCTTTCTTATGAGTTTATGTATATAATATATATATATATATATATATATATATATATATATATATATATATATATATATATTTCATACATATGTATATATCAAAGATATGTTGATATGATATGAAAGCTTACAAAATATGTATTACGCAAACATCACTAAGTACATATATTTGTACAGGTTATATGATAAGGGTTTCCAAAAGTAAATGCGCGTAAAGAATTGCAACCAAATATTTTCCTATAAATATATAAAAAGGGTAAAAATTTGACCTAGAATTAACTGTGGGCGATTTTGTTCATATTCATTTGAAAATGGAAGTTTCAATTCTTCCAGAAGTATTAATTCTAGAAAGTAGTACTCGTATTAAGAGTATGATCAAAACATGATACATATAGTCGATAAGAATAATTTCCCATCATTTTATATCCGTTGAAGTGTGCACGTCGCTAAAGAAAATACATAAATCTGTAAAACATACCATAAACGTACAAAACAAAATACCCATTTCAAAATATCACTATTGCACAAATCACATAATAATCTAACTATATATGCTTTGTACCATGTTCATTCACAAAATATTATCCATAAATATGTTAAACTGATAACGGTCGAAAAACCCAGATTAAAAGATTAAGCTTTACAACTCTATGGGCTGTTGCCCAAAATATGAATATACATCACCCCCATCTACTGGTCCACCCTTATTTATAACCATATATGTTTTTATTTTTGTGGAGATATTGCTCACATACGCACATGTATTCCAACAAATCATATATTATATCATTTGATTGTAGAAAACTGTTTCTACTCTCCTTACCTTAGGGCTACCATCAAATTCAAAGCATACACAAAATGTTCAAAAATATTAGATGTTTATTTTATTTTTTCCATTTTCCCCAAATAAAATAAAATTTATTTCATTTTCCAGCCGTGTTTTCTTTTTTCTTTTTTCCATCCTACGTATGCTTTTATCATAAAAAATGTTACATTGGGTATATAAATATCAAATATATATGTACATACACTGAAGCACATAAATTTACCTACCCCTATTGGTAGTGGGTCCCGTCGTAGACCAGAAACGTATTACATCGGCATAATAATGCTAAATTCGTGTTCAACACTATATAGGTTATATACTCGTAGGTAAGAGCAAAAGTGTTGAATAAACAAACAATTACACAAGCTAGTTATTTTCGTTATTTTTAAAACCCTTAGTGCAGAAGCAAATTGAAATTTTAAGGCTCTACACCACTTTATGTTTTTAGTTTTAAAAAATTCTGTGATATTAATAGTTTTAATTTAAAACTTAGCTCGCAAAAAGTTAGCAGTACTTGCATAAAGTTAGCAGTGACTGACTCTTAACTGTTCTCGTGCGTAGATATATTTCTGTTAAAATTACAGAACTGAAATTTCAGTCAGTTGTTTACGTTTCTTTTTTCTAAAATGAACGTGTTTGGTCCCTTTATGTAAGAAATACAAATTAGTTTACTTATTGTTCTATAATGTTGCTATTACGCTGTAGTACCAGTGATGATTTTTTCAGTACAATTGTACTTTTTTCAGTACAATCGGCTTTTAAAAAATACGTCAGTACACTCTAGGAAAATTCAGTACAATTCTACAATTTTCACTTTATATCCACCACACACTTTTAATTTTGTAGAAATATTATAATATGTTTAGCGTAAAGAAATTTTTTATATTTGTACACAATAAACAAACACAACTCTACAAAATATGGGTTTATCGGGATAAACTGCTGAGTATTGCAAAATGTCAAAATTTTGTATTAACCTTTTCGCTTTTTCTAGTGTAGAATTAATTTGTTCATCATACGATATGGTGTAAAATATTTTTTGAAAAATAAAATCGGGGCTTTCCAGTTTTTATTTCTATTGTATTTATGGCTTGGTGCAATTCAGTGAATGTAATAGTAAGTGATAAAAAAATTAATTCATTGTGATAAAATTAAATATTCAAATCTGATATATATTAGACATACAAAAATGGAAAGGTAATAGATAGTATTTCATTTTCATATTCAATATTATAATACAATTTTCATTTTAGTTGGTTAATAAAAAAAGATACTTCTGCCGATAAACTAACCTCACAAAATGATTCACCGATAAATTTATTCTGCGAAGAAGAACAAATTATTGACGATCCCTGAGGTAAACGAGTAAGTATTTTTTTATTTATCTTAGCCAATTTTGATGATTGAGTATATAATTTAATTTGGATTTTTTAAACATTTTCCGTAGTGCGAGAGATCCTAGTGATGTTTTGTGTATTTCAAATTCAAATATTGAAACGGCAGTGAAAAAAAGAAAAATTTATCAGTGTATTTAATAACAAATGGAAATGCAGTTATGAGTGGCTCATCGTAGATCCTATGGTTAAGCAAGGTAAAAAGTGTAGTTTGTGCAATACGCCAATTGGCGGTGGGAAAACACATATTGAAAGGCATGCATTTAGCGATACGCATAAGAGATCCTTCAACAGTGCCAAGCAAAAAATAAAAATTGACAGTTTGCTTGAAAATCGGTTCAAGTTGTTAGTGATGAAGCTAGAAATCTCGAAATACAGTTGAGTTTATTTGTAGCTGAACATAATCTTCCCTTTTCAATTTCGAGTCACCTAAATTTGTTATTAAAAAATTCCGCAACCGATTCGAAAATTATAAAAACAATGTGTATAAATAGAATTAAGGGACAACAGAGATACATCTGGGAAAATTACCAGTATATTACCTGTAATTTTAAAATTTTTTAACGATACTGAATTAAAACGGGCGGAAGAAATAAATATTGAGTATCGAGCTCTAGCCGATTATAATGAAATACAAAAATTTAAAAATTTGCCCATTGAGGAATTTTGGGCAAATGTTGGTAAAAAATCAACTCAATGAGCCAATGTTCGGTAATATTTACCGAATCGCACAAGGAATTTTGTCGATTCCTCATTCTTCGGCTAATGTTGTGACAATTTTCTCAATACAAAATTTAATTAAAACGAAATGCCGTAATCGACTACATGTCAATACATGTTCGTCATTAATTCAATCAAAAGATTTAATAAAATTCGATTGTTGTCATAGTTATAAAATATCAAGTAATTTGATAAAAACAACTTTGTCAAATAAAGAAAACATAAAGAAGAACTGTTAGAATAATTACACTGTACCTACGAGTATATTTAAATTGATTTGAAATGAGATTTTTTAATGTTTTTTGATCTTTATTTTATTATTTAAATGGTTTCTTTAGTTAAGAAAATATTCAGTACAATTATATGAATTTCAGTACTATTTACATTTAAAATTCAGTACAATTTAATTTTGGCTGATATCATCACTATGTATGTAGTACTGCGATTTTGCACCATAACTATTTTGGACTTTCCACTTACATTATGTTATTTTGTTTCATTTCCATTTATTTAAGGATAGGGTAGCCCTTTTTCAAATTTCGATAAATACGGCATAACAAATTCTCTAGTAATATATAAAATAAATTGATCTAGTTGTCTTTAAAATCGTAGAAAAGGAAATACAGGAAACCCTTCAAGAACACGATTAATTCGTTCCGTGTTCTTTGAAACCGTGTTCGAACAACTATAAAAAATGAAATAAAAAAAAGTTCCGTTTTTTTTTTGTTATGGTGTACAAAAAAAAAAATAAAACAGAATATCGAAAATCGTGTTGTTTGAAACCGTGTAATTTGATGAAATGGGTATCTGTGTTCTTCGAAATCGTGTTCTTCGAATACTGTGTTCTTGGAGGGTTACCTGCACGTAATTTTAGAAAAGAAACAGACTACTTCAGTTCGATATCGATCGCAGTAGCGAGAACATCGAAAAATAAAATTGTGTGTCAGAGAAGACAAAATAAAAAATAAATTTTATATAATAAAGTTACTAGCTGACCTGTGACTGAATAATCACCCTCTAAAGAAAAAAGCGAGCCGCTTAAAACGGCATGAAAACTGAACGTTTACGTGACGCGGTTTTTACTGACAATATAGCAAAACGTCATCGTATGCATACATAAAGATTATAAAGTAGCCCGCCATTTGTAATTATACCTTTTGTTTTTGTCATTTCTTTTCAATCGTATTTTTGTTTTTAAATCATCAATTTCTGCCGTTAAATCATATTGCGTAATGAATAGTATAAAAGGTAAGAACTAACAATTAAATAATCTAATTTCAACTTCTAATTCGTTATTATATGGCCTTTCAGAAACCGCAATGAAGAAATACCCATCGGCAAGGGTTGGCGATATTATCAACATAATTAAAAAATGGTTTCAATATTCAAAGGACCGGCAACGAAAAATTAAAAAATCATCTACATATTAATTATGGAATAATCGATTTAGTTTAGTAAATAAGTGCAATAATTAAGTTTTGAATTTTATATTTAGTAAATAAGTTAATTAATGAATTTTTGAATTTTCTAATTAGTAAATAAGTACACTACATAAATTAATTTCTGAAATATTTAATTTTTTATTATTTAAATAATAAATTTGTTATATTTTACACATACAAATAATTTTATTTTATTCTAAATTTACTGGCGTTATAATAAACCTTCATTTTTTCGATATAAAATAATTTCGTATTTACGGTACGCAAATAGATCGCTTTGGCGTACCGAAAACGTGATACATCAGTGGTACGATTTTTATTTTAAAATTCATAGTTCAAAATTTACGGAAACGGTTCGCTTTCTTAACGCCAAAACGTTACGTTTGCGAAGTCTTATATATGAAGTTGACTCATTTTTTGTTTCGCTTATGTTACGCGTTACTTAGAGGGCAGTCACGTGAATACATTTTATAGAATTTTTGGTTAAGAGATGATTAAGAAGATTTTTTACGATGTAAATTTGATGCACTTTTATCAAAAATAAAGTAAATTCATATACGCGGTTAATTTTTAAATCTTAAACGGCAGGCACGCGCTCTAAAGCACACAGTATGACTTACGTGCCAAGTCAAATATTCATATCTCAAACGGGAAGCGCGCGCTTGGGATCACATGACCATTTACGCGCCCAAACCAAATATTCAAATCTCAACTTCGGCTGGAGACATTTTCATTATCCACTGCAGCAGTTGTTTTACGAAATGCATCTAATTGTTTTTCGTTTAGCAGTTGAATTCGTAATTCAGCTTCTTCGGCTTTTCAAACTGTATCAAAGACTTGCACTTCTACGGCACTTCTCGACGGAGTTGGTAAGCCTATAATAACGCAAGAAAGTCCGTGCTGTATAAGATTTATGTTGATATCGTGGAGAGCCAAATTTTTTGCTACATTTTCAATATGGTGTCTTCATCCAGAGATCAAGAGGTTTTGAAGGTTGACAAAATATAAACAAATATAAGCGAAAGTCTCGAAGCTGTTGTGGCATTTGAAAGACTGCTGTTTCTGTTAAGCAGTGATCCCAATCATCATCGTTTACCAGACCCCGTGCAGCTGTAGCTTCTTCGAACGTTTTGTAAATTAAACCATTGAATGTTCGTATAAATTCAAAGCTGGTGGAACCTCGAATATGTAGCAAAAGCAGCCGCAGGAAGAAACGCTCCTCATCTTTCAAGCTTACTGTATACATTCGTGCAACAACCTTCTCTTCATCTCTTTGACGAAGTTGCCATTTACTGCGTACGTAAACGTAATTGTGAGGAATGTCAGTATATAGGAAATGACATACGTTTTGACCATTGAAGTTGAGCTGAAACCATGACTAATGCTTCGTTCGGCCAGTTTGTGCTGCAAGCAATGCTTCATCTTCATTACCTGCTTCAAATGTAATTATTTGTTGATTCGGTAGGTGGACAGAAAGACGCATCCCGGTATAAAGTCGATCATGCATTTTCTACTCGATAAAAAATAAGCAAAGTAGCTGACATCTGATGAACAAAATATAAATCATAGTTTGATATGAAGCAAGGGGGATTAAAACTGTCATAACAATGAATTTCAAAATTCTCGTCCCCTTTGTAGACGTAAAAACCAACGCTATCTAAGTTCGATGAAAATCGCCAATAATAAATTCAGGGTTTTAATAACTCATGGAAATTCACATAGCGTCAAATCTTGGAAATCTTCTGAAACCACCTGAGGTAACCGTTCCGGGTACCTCCCGGTCGAATTTTTCCGATTTTTCTAGCCTATGCACAGTGCAATATTTATGTCAACCCATCCTTAAAAAATCAAACGGATCGGATCATGTTTAGGGGTCATTTTAGGGTTTATTTTGAAAAAATTAAGAGTATTAATATAATTGATGATGATAGATAGATTATATATATTCGTTATTGTTATTGGAAATAATATCAAATATCGCTGAATTTAGAGACATATAAGTGAAGGTGTGGCGTGAACCGCTAAACA
Source organism: Nephrotoma appendiculata (assembly GCA_947310385.1). NCBI lineage: Eukaryota > Metazoa > Arthropoda > Insecta > Diptera > Tipulidae > Nephrotoma > Nephrotoma appendiculata. Next base: position 178,993,300 of record OX371223.1, on the reverse strand, counting down.
TTGTTGGTGAACGGGGCTATTCCGATTACATCAACATTAGAATAATGAAAACGTGTGATTTAAAAACTAATGTTCATAAAAGACGAACAACCTTAATAAAATCAGTCTTAAACTCTTAACTAACACCGAACAACGGTATGCTAATAAATTAAAGTACTTTCAAATTGAAAACGAAAAATTAAAACATCGGAGAAACAGCTTGATCAAAGTAAAATAAACTTTACAAATGAAAATAGATTTCAACAATTAATTAATAGAAAACGCAAGCGAAAACAGAAGAGGACCTGTAATTTGACGTTTTAGCTGTTTTTTTAACGACAACAACACGAACCAACAGACCGTGTTTTCATTTTCGGTTCTGTCCGTCAAAAGTCATTTTATTTCAAATAGAAATTTTAGCTCATTTGTCACCACCGTACTTATTTGAGTACACACTGCAAAACATTTATTATAATGCCATCTGCACTAAATAAAATTAAAAATTTAGTGTTATACGATTATTTATGTTTTTCTCAAAAATATTTAGCCCGTTCAAGAACAGTGCATTCGTTTACAGTTATAATATGTCATTTTGTGTTTGATGCGAAACTGTGTTTCTTTAGTAATTCCAGTTTTTTCTAAATTACTAAAAACAAAACCAAAAATAATATTTTCAGTCAGTGAAACTTATTTATAAGTTAGGTGTTGAAACTGTTATGCATTACAATAGTAGTATAGTACACAGCACGCAATGCTGTAGTACATAGCATCTTGAGATATAAGTTAACGCCTGGAAACTACACGTTCTCTCAAATGGTAAAAAAGATCTTCTGGACTTCACTCGGAGCATTGCTATACACTATTTACGAGTTTATAATAAATCAAGTCAGTCAACAAAACTTTCTGGAAATCCTCTGCGAAATGTGATCTATAATGAAGGAGACCATTTTCCCAAAATCACGAGAAGCAAATGAGATGTCGGCAATGCCATATGAGAGCCAGATGGCACTGTATCAAATGTAATATAACCTTTTGTTTAGAATGAGACTGTTTATTAATTTCCATATACACAGTAGCATATATGCTGCTAGAAAACAAAAATAACCACGTTGAATATTGAAATGAAAAACTTATGGATGTTCCCGGTGTACTCATTTGAGCACACGGTATTTAATAAATGGATAATAAAAAAACAAATTCTTTTATTTAATTCGCATCCAAAAGACCTTGGGAACAAATGGGTTAAATGATGTCTTAATTATTTCAGTGAAATAGTAAATGGTTATTTCTAACTACCCACTTTAATTTTGTATTCTTGATAAGGAAGAAATAAAATGGCAAATATTTGTAACGTTCCGATATTAACAATCAATCACTAATCAAACAGTGAAAGGATAAAGCGCGATCTTCCAAAAGCTGGATGCTAACGCAATGGAGCCCATAACATGCAAATTTGAATTTTGAATTTTTTTCAATTGTACGGTACTCGTCATCAACACTTTCCTCAACTTATTATAAATTTAGGTGAATCCAATTAAATAGCCCAGCTTGTATAACCCTTTAGTGATTTACTAACACAATTGTGCGGGTAGGGCAAAAGTACCATGTCAAAAATTAAGTTTTGTATGTTTTTTGAACCAACTTACACATTTGTGAATTCCTTTTTAACTTATTTTCGTCCGAAAAAAACACTATATCTATACACACAATTGTGTTGGTTTTACTTCAAATAAAGCGAAATTTTTTATCAACAACGCCATTGCAAACATACTATGGTTTTTTACTCACACATTTGTGTGGGTTGGACTAAAACTGAGCCATTTTTTTTTGTTTTCTTGGTTGAAAAAGGGATAAACCATTAATAAGAAATATAAAAACCGCGAGAGATATTTTTGAGAGATTGTGAATAACAACAAGTATAAATTGCCATTGATACAATATAAGTTAACAAGGAAAAGTATTATTTTTACGATATTTTTGTAAACATAAATATAAAGTATGGGTCTATACAAATCACAGACAGAACATAATATACAGTCTAAATCCTCACCAGCCGCTCAGTACCAAAATACAGTAGCAATTTAAAATGATTTAACCGAATTATCAAATCATAAATTATGTCAACAATAAAAAAAAGAAAAAATAAATTATTATCTATTAAAATGAAATATATTTAAATTTTATTTTTTATTGCAGTGCTTTTAGAAATTATTATCTTTAAAATTTTCCAATCATTATATTTACACAAAAGACGAAAATGATTAATGAGATAAAAATCAAATTTTATTTATTTATTTTTTTAAATGTCTTTTGATTTTTCCAATTAAATTAATTTTATTATTATTTTACTTTTTGTTTCTTTCAAAACTCGATAGATTTATGTTTATATCAAAAAATCGAGAAGGTACGTGAGTGCAAAGGTTTGAGTTCGATTTTTGTAGGGGATAATGTCCCTTCTCGTAAACGAGGCATAAAATATAGCAAAAAAAGAAATATTTCACAGTACTTCATGCCACCGCACACACACACATCCCATTTATAATAATATATACATATATACAAATACATGTAATAAATTAACTATTAGGGTCATACAAATAACTCACCTAATTAGAGTTTAACACTTTTTGTAATAAATACGATATTGAACATCAATGATTCAGCAGAAAACAGTTTTTATAAATAACACGCCAACATGAAATTCATTGCCATAACAAATGAAATAACTTCGAAATATAACAATTTTTGCCGATAGAAAAGTTTTACCCGCCTTTAAATTGGGTATACAAATCGAAATGGGTTAAATGTGCATTAAAATGGTAATTTTATTAGTAACACAGAAAATTAAATTATTTTTAGATTATTAATTAAAAACTAAAAAATTAAAAAGCTTTCATTTATATATAAAAAGAACCCTTTCACCATGTGACCTTATCATACTTTTTATCTGGTTTATTCTCTGTTATTACGATAATCGAATAAAAAAAGCTAATTTCATTATACATTTTTGAAATAAATAAATTTGCTGTTGTTATTGTAATAAGGAAAAAAGAAAAATTAACAAAGGTAAATGGAGAATTAGTAAAGAGATATTGGAATTTAATATAAATGTTTAGCTATACAGTTATATACTCGTATATTGACTTTGACCTTATTTTAAAAATAGTTTTAGATACAATTTTCCAACTTGGAATATATATCGGTGCTTGTGTTGCCCAAGCACGAATAAAATCGATCGAGTGACGTAAATAAATAAGTTTTTAACTTTACCAAGTGCGAGGGATCATGATTAATTTAAACAATATTAGTAGGCCGTACATAAAACTTGTAATGTTTTATGTAATTTTATTTTTTTATGTAACTTGTAATGTTTGTAAGGTGGGGCCACATTTACAAGTGTGGACGTGTGCGGCACATGAAATCACAAAACTATTAAGTACAAAAAATAACATGTGTGATCGATATGCCGAAAAATCAGGGATATACATAGATTCATGTTTTTTATATTACATATGTAAGCCACAAAATCACTAATTATACAAAACATACGAGGGCAAATCAAAAAGTCTTGCAATTTTATATGAAAAAAAAGAGTGAGTGAGACAGCAATATTTTTATTTTTCGACATAATCTCCTTTAAGATTTATACATTTGCTACATCGATCAATTAACTTGCCTAAACCCTCTAAAAGAAAAATTACTTTTGCTCCATAAAATATTCCTTTACAACAGACTGTTCTTCATAGTCACTGGATAATTTCCGGCCCCTTAGTGTTTTTTTCAAATTGGGAAACAGAAAGTAGTCACTGGGTGCCAAGTCTGGACTGTACGGTGGATTCGGAATTTCCACGAAGCCGCAGCCCTTTAATGCAGCTTGAGCAATATTAGCCTTGTGCACTGGTGCATTGTCGTGAAGAAGCAAGATTTTTTTAATAACTTTCCTTGGCCGTTTTTCCCGGATCGCTTTTTTCAATTTTCGCAAAACTTCTGCGTAATATATGCCTGTGATTGTGGTTTTCGGTGCAATATAATCGATTATCAAAATTCCTTCAGCATTACAAAAAACTGTTGCCACAACCTTGCCAGCAGACGGTTGAGTTTTGAATTTCTTTGGTGGTGGTTCACTACGTTTAATCCATTGCATCGATTCTTGTTTGGATTCCGCATCCCAATGATAAAGCCATGTTTCATCGCCTGTTATTATGTTATCCATGAAATTTTCTGGATCTTCTTTGTACATATCTAAAATCGCCTTTGAAGTTTGAACACGCATTTTTTTTTTGTTCTGCATTCAACAAACGGGGAACCCATCGCGCACTTACTTTCGACATGTGAAGGTGGTCATGTAATATAGTATATGTGGTACCGTATGAAAGAGAAAGTCTCCACGCTAACCGCGGAACAGAAATACGCCGGTCCTCCAATACAATAGATTCGGCCAAAATTACGTTTTCATGGCTAATAGCATCTGCTGGCCGATCCGAGCGGTTGTCGTCTTCAAATGACTCCCGGCCACTTTTGAATAATTTTACCCACCTTGTTACTGTGGCATATGATGGTGCAGATTCGCCGTAAACTTTTGATATATAGTTGAATATATAAATTGTATTTCGTCCATTTTTATAGAAAAATTTAATAAGGGCGCGATATTCAATTTCATTCATTTTAAGAAAAATTCAAAACACGTGTTACTAAATTGACAAAAACAAACGAACTGTAAAATTTACATCGAAATGTTCTTCTAGAAGTTTCATCGCGACAAAAAATGGTTTTGAAAAATATATTGTTGTCTCACTCACTCTTTTTTTTCATATGATATTGCAAGACTTTTTGATATACCCTCGTATATCATTTTTAATTAATATATTCAAACAAAATTAAACCATGCAAGCTAGCACAGCAAAAAGATGGATTATCACGAATGTTGCCAATTGTTTATTTTCTTTATGCATGCGGCATAAATTTCAAAATTTGTACTTATCATAGTTAAAAAAAATCCTCTACGTGGCGTCCGTGATGCTTCAATCGTCAAATGCGTTCGGTACAAATTTTTGTAAATGTGAACCCACCTTAAGGGACACATGCTCAATCGGCTGACAAGCAAAACCTGGCTACTAAATCAATTTTACCAAGAAAATTTGAATTTGGAATTAATTATTTTGTAATTTTTTTGTTTATTTTTGCGAAAGCACAGTAAAACAACGCAAACATTTTTAGAAAATACATATCTTCAAATTCAAATTTGTTTAGTAAAATTAATTATATAGTCAGGTTTTCGTGTACTAAAATGGGATTCACATAATGTAAGGGCTCTATACACGTAAGTTTTGTTCTATAACTTAACAGCACCAAATTTGATCGACAGCACCAAGTTACACATCAAGATTTCGAGAGCGAATAACTTGCAAAAATTGGCATATTCTGAAACAGTTTTGGCATATTTAGGTTGTTACCAATAGCATCTCTATACCAACAAAAGTTAAAGCTAATTCAAATTGTAGTTTTTGAGATTTTTGATAAAATTTATTTATAATTTTAAGATTTTTTGCTTTTCTCATGTACGCCTAAATGATGGTTATAAAATAGTACAGGCATGGACAAAAGTATTCAATTTTTTAGTACAGCATTTATTAAAATCAAAATTGTGCTTCAATGTTTTGTTCACGTCTTCTTTCAACTGTGATATGCTTATAAATTCTTAAACAAAAAATGAAACTCAAATCTAAGTAGTAATTGGCGCATCGGGCCATAAGTAATTGGAATTTATGTTTAAATCGCAAAATAATTTTCTTCTAGGGGTTTGTTTAATTTTCCTGACGTGAACCAATCATCAAACAACAAATGTAAAACAAACTGTTATAAACGAAGGGAGATATAGGCGGAAAGAGGTAACAAATGAAGCATTTGATCAATTTTTAGTTCGAAAATTTGTTAAATTTCAAGACAGCCAGTTTCCAATCAAAAATTTAAAAAAAAATCGATTTTTTTTTTTCAAAAATAGGATAGAAACGCAAATCCGTAGAAGAACTTTTTCCAGAAGACTTAAGGAAGTTTATATTCAACGATACATGACCAGAGCAATGATTAATATTACTGACATTAACAAGAAAAGGTAAATAAACTTTACTTTGCCGCATGTAAACAAACACTTGCATTATTGGAGAAATATTTTATGGTCCGATGAAAGCTCGGTTGCCATACATGGAGCTTATCATAAGTCATTCGTGTATTCCTGAAAAAAGAACATTAAAAGTCATCGATTATTATCGTGCGAATAGAAATAACGGTGGGAAGGTGCTGCTCTTGTTTTGGGGTTGTATTTCTTACAATGGTGTTGGAGATTTGGTCCTTTTGCCTGATAAGGATTAAAATGTATACCTTGACATTTTAAATGAACATGCAGCTGTTTTTGGTGATAATCACGTTCGGGGGAGACGGATTGCAGCAACAAGGCAATACACCAATTCACACCAAAGAAATATCGAAAGAGTTTTTGAAAGGTTCTGGCGTCATTGTTTTAAACTAGCCTCCACAAAGTCCAGATTTAAATGTAATTGAAAATGTTTGGGCAGAAATCAAGTAAAAAGTGGTATACGTGATCGCAAGATCAAAATAAATAGCCGAAAATGAAATCCGCAATGGTTGGGTCAATTTAACTCTCGAATATCTTAAAAAAATATAGATTCAATGCAAAATCGTATTCAGGCTGTAATAGATGCAAATAAGTTTAAAAAAATCAAATTATATTAAATGTAATAATTAAACAATTCAAAATTCCAAATACTTATACCCACTTGATATAATGTAGAAATAAAAAAGAGAAACAACAAAGTTTTTCTTAGCATTTTGTTTTTGGTGTTATATTTTTGATTTATGATTTTTGTACACATTAATTTCAAATTAATATTTTATAACTAAAACTTAAAAATTTGTTATTTTACTTAAGACAACCAACCTTTCGTAAAAGAAACATAATTTCCAAATACTTTTGCTCATGACTGTATACGTACAGTTGAAACAAATAGTTTGTCTGCGGTATACTCTGGAAAAATATTGATTTTAACTTCCAAATGAATATCGCCAACTATTACTACATATATTGTTTGAAACTGTACAAAACATTCTCACTTTAATTTACTACACTTCAATATTTTTATAATATTCTCGTACATACGTAGCTAATTTTATTTATATTGCGAGTTTATGTCAAAATTCGAATGTCGCCATTGACAGTTTGTTTTAAAATAAAATACACTTTTGCTCGGTACTCGCTTGTCACGACGCTAGAATGCCATGACAAAATGTATTTGCATTGAATCTGCTCATGCGCTTTACACCCTGAGAAACAGAAAATTTATTAAAATTGCTAATATTTTTGTAATGGCATTGTGAAAAAATGAGTAGAAAATTGTATTTTACTCTCAATTAAACAAAATTGAGAATGTACAATTACTTTATATTGTACATTCATGTTAGTGTCAGTTGTGAAGATGCTTTCACGGTTGCATTCATTATTTCAGTTGTTTTTCTTGAAAGATTACTACTACCTAGCTCTTTTTAACTGATATTGTGCCGTCTCTTTCACACATTGTTCATTCAGACAAAAAGATAAAGTTAATCCAACTTGATGGAAAAAACTCCGAATAAAAAAAAACGTCATTTTGACGATTATGGAATGGTTTAAAATATATACATATGTTACGACAGATTGTCGAATGCAACCGTGAAAGCGCCTTGAGTGTAAAAATACAATTTGTCATGACAACATTTTTTGAGTGAAGACCTAGCATTTGGTTACGGCGGCGAAAAATTTACAGTTTGTTCAGAATTTTGTCACAGTTCAGAAATGGCCAAACATGGCCCAGAAGGCAAAAATCGTAATGATATCAATGACCACCTCACAAAATCTCAGCTACTATTCCGTTGAAATCGAAAAAATCCTATAAACAGTTATAATATTCTTTCGGGCCATGTTCGGGCCATTCCAGAATTATAAAATTTCTATAAAAAGCATGGGTATTAGCATCTTACAGATCTACTATATAAACATAGTAAGATCGATCACTATAGCTCGAAAGAAACTTTCTCCATTAATTGGGACATCCTTGCGAAATTTAATGGAAATCTGAGTACCGAAAGTGGCAGCTTTAAAAAGAAAAAGACAAAGAATTAAAAGATTCAAATAAACTTAAAGATTAAATTTTCTATAAGAGTTAAGTTTACCAAAAGACCGGTAAGTTTAATTTTTCGCTTTACCAATCAAGTGTAGTGTATTTAACCTCTCCATATCGTTAATTTAGTTAGTGATACACTATGCTTCAGTTAATTTTAACCACCAATTATTATTGATTCCAAATCTTAATAAGTTCCATATCTGCGAGTCAACAATAAAACCGTTAAAAAACATGCACCAAACACTTTCAGAAAAACAAAAATCGAAGCTATAAAGGAAGGATTCTCAAATCGTGAAATAGCAAAAAAAAATAGGTAGGGAAACACAATAATATTGAAAATTATTGAAAAACATTAAGGACGCATTGCAGAGGCCACAACTCTCTCTCTCTCTCTCTTGCTCTCTCTCTCTCTCTAGAATTTACATAACATGAAGGGGTTTTGCCGCCCGCACTATGGTCCTCCATCCGTCTCGGTCCATCGCTCTCGTCCTCCAATTTCGACATCCTAATACGAGTTGGTCTTGTTCGACGCCATTACGCCAGGGCAGTCGGGGTCTTCCTCTACGACGTACTCCGGCTGTTGTGGAGACCTTTCAACGTGGCCGAGCCATCTCACTCGATTAGATTTGATGCAGCCGATAAAACCGCTATCTCCGAGAAGTTGCTTTATCTCGTGCTTCATGAGAATCCGATATTCATTGTTCGCAACTTTAATAGGACCAAAAATTGAACGGATGACCTTCATTTCGCAAGTAGATAATAATCTGCAGTCGTTAGAGGTCATGGCCTAGCTCTCGCTTCCGAAAGTCAGCACAGGTCTTATGAGTGCTTTATAAAGTACGAGCTTGCACGACTGCGATAGGTGTTTAGATCGCAATAATTTTGATTGGGCGCAGAAAACTCGTTGTCCGGCAGCGATTCGGGCTTTTATTTCTGCCTGCATATCATTCAAGTTATAAGTGACCCGAAGTATTTAAAATTTTCGATGCTATCAAAGTTATGGTCGCCAATTTCGAGATTTGCCATGGAGATGTTCCTGGGTGTTGTTAAGAATTTCGTTTTGGTACTGTTCACCTCCAAACCAAATCTTCTTGCGCAGCGATTGAGCGGTATGAAACTGTCCTTGATGTCGCTAGGTCTTCGGCTAAGAAGCACGATATCATCAGCACATCCAAGAATTTGGCCTGATTTATTGAATATACAGCGCGAAGTTTCGATGTTGCTTTTCAAAGCGCCAAATTGAACAGCACAGGCGCGAGTGCATCTCCCTGTTCAACACCAGATGTTATTTGAAAAGAGTCTGATACAGTTCCATCAATTACAATTCTACATGCAGATCCAGACGTTGTTAATTTACACAGAGAAACAAGTTTCTCTGGAATACCTAGGCATATGAGCGCGGCCCAAAGGTTTTCGCGGTTTATACTGTCATATGCCTGCCAGAAGTCTATATATAGTTGATGAATGGTTATGTTGTACTCCCAACATTTTTCTAAGATCATCCTGATGGTAAAACACTGGTCAGTGGTCGGTCGGTTGGTACGAAACCCACATTGATAGTCGCCAATGATGTTTTCGGCGAAAGGGATGAGTCTGGCAAGTACAACGTTAGCCAACACTTTGTAAGCAGTGTTCAATAGAGCTATGCCACGAAAGTTTTCACATTTAAGACGGTCGCCTTTTTTATACAACGGACATATGAGCGCGGTCTTCCAATTCTCCGGCAACTCTTCTTGGTCCCAAATACATACGATGAGATCGTATAGACTTGTTGCAAGTGTAGCGCCTTCGAGTTAAATCAATTCTGCGGGGATTCCATCGAGATCGGGTTCCTCACCGTTTTTCAATATACTAATAGCTGCCTCTACTTCCTCCACTGTGGGATATTCGGCAAAGACCTCTTCACATGGAGGAGCTATTGCTCTAATGGGGGTCACTTCGTCATTCCGGTTTAGCAGACTTTGAAAGTAGGTTTGCCATACTGAGAGTACATCAGCCACGTTTGTTCTCAATTCTCTATTCCCATCTTTTATGGCTGTACTTCTTGGGTGGAAGTCTTTAGTGAGATTCCTGGCATTAGCAAAACAGTCCCTTGAATTTAATACTTCCGCTTGGAAGCTGATGTTTTCAATGCGTGACCTTGTATGATCGCGTTTCTTTTGTCGAAGGTATTTAATCGTGGCTTTCCTTGTGCGTAGGTATTCTGCTTGAGTGCTTCTAGTGTTGCGAGCCAACCATTTTTCACGAAGCTTTCGTTCATTTTCGACAACCAGGAGGCATTGATCATCGAATCAATCATTACGGGATCTCGGCGGTCTTCTGCCTATAGTGTTTTGCGCCGCGGTGCTTATGGCTGACTGTATGACGTGCCACTGCTCCTGGATATTACAAGCAGCTTCTTCGTTGTCGCTGGGCCGCTCTAAATAGTTAGTGACAGCTGATTGGTAACTTTGCAATGACGTTTAGGGCATCGACATTTCATCGGATGGTTTTTTGTGGTTGTCTATTGAACGTTGATGACAGTGTGCACTTATATTTAAATATGACAAGGCACATGATCGCTGTCCATATCTGCACCTCTATAAGATCTAACGTCAGATATGCTGGTGGAGTGTCTCTTGGACACCATGACGTGATTGATTTGGTTTTCCGTTCTTCCATCGTTCGATATCTACGTTACTTTGTGAATTCTCTTATGTGGAAAAAACGTACTTGATACAACTAAGTTGTACATTATGGCCAGGTCGGTGACGCGTTGGCCGTTGTTATTAATAGTTAGGTGCAGTCTGTTAGGACCGATGTGCAATGTATTTTCTGCACTTCCACCGATTTTTGTATTAAAGTCGCCTACGATGATTTTAATGTCGTGGTGTGGTATGTTATTGATGACTTCCTCCAGCTCGACAAAGAATAAATCTTTGATGTCATCAGATTTATCTTCGGTGGGTGCATGTAGATTAACGATCGTTGTATTAAATTTATTAGTGCGAAGTCTGACCGTGCATATCCGCATGTTGATAGGGCGGAAATCGATGATATGGTGCTTCACGCGCCGGTGGATGAGGAAGCCAACTCCAAATTCTCCTCCGTTCAGATGGCCGCTGTAATGAGGCGTGTAACCATTGGTGGTGTCATGGAGCCCACTCTCAGACCAGCTAAGCTCTTGTAGTGCAAGTACGTCTAATATGTAACTTTTTGCTTGGTTCGAAAGGTTCTGGAGATCTCCAGGTCTTAAGAGGCTAAGCACTTTCCATGTTCCATTTTTAAAGCGTTGTCCGTGTACAATTTCCGAGGTCGAGTTTGTGATGAATCCGATATGGTAATCCAAGGCCTTTGATTAGGGTTCATAATTTAAATGGTTTTTATGAGGGAAGGTTGTTGTCCTACCGCCGTGTGGGTCACGTACTGGTGAAAATCTTAAGGTATCCAGTCCTACCTTGAACACATTTATATAGCGAGTCGCTTGATACAAGACAGACGCCCGCTTCAGCCGGACCTAACCTGGAGAACAGACGATGATTTGGTATTGGTTTTGAGGCGGCAATAACTCGCCCTGGCATGTAGTGTCAATGACTAGGATTTAGTCTGCTCGTCTCCACTACACCACCTGATTCATTTAGCGTTACCCAGAGAGCACCGCGCGGAGGTATGAATCTCGGACTTCGCCACAACGCCTACGGATAATTCTGCAGTCGGAAGCGATTATTCGGTCTGCTTCAAATTCATGCTTATCAGCGGAAAAATTGAGACTTATCAACAGTTCGGCACGTGATTAACAATACTAAGCATCTTAAATTAAAAAAACTTCTAAAGAAGCTTCATTTGATTGCATCAAGCAAAGCAAACCGATTGAAATTTGCCGAAAATCACATGACATGGAAGCAAGAATGGCACCGAGTTGTATTTTAGGACGAAAAGAAATTTCGTTTGGATGGTCCTGATCGACATGAGTTTGATTTTCATGATCTAAGGAAAGAAGAAATACGTTTGAATAGGAAACATAGCAGACAAGGTGGCGTAATGGTTTTGGGAGCCTAGCACGAACATCACAGCACTTTAGTAGAAAGTTATCTTGTAAGAGGTTTTCCCAAAATATAAAGAGCTTTTCGGACCTATGCTATGGATTTACCAACTAGATCTCCAATTCATACCGCAAGAATTATTGCAGGCTGGATAAGAGATGAAAGTGTGCCATTGCTGCCATGTCCCCCATATTCACCCGATTTGAATATCATGGAAAATGTGTAAAGTTAGCTTTCAAGGGAAGTGTATGGAGGAGGAAAATAATATGAAGATAAACTTTCATTGATAACATTTAATAAAATGTTAGGGATACAATTAGTCTAAATTATTTGGACGCTCTCTATACGATTCGTGCCTACACGAATTTTCGAAACTGTTTTTGCGAAAGGCGAGAGCACCCATTACGAAAGCAATGAAAAGATAATGAATAAAGGTCTAAATAACAGTCCTAGTTACGTTTCTTTTCGAAATTTTTAGTTTTTACAGAGATTTCTCAACTGGTCGTAATCAAGTGACACTTTGAAAATGTATGTTTTTGACTAGATTACTATATTTGTTACAAAATACAGAAAACGGTCTAACTGTTGGTATCAAAGGCATGTACAAAGTAATAATTTTGTTTCACAAATATGTAAGTTATTGACAGTTGAAATCGAGGTTACTGTCGATAATTTGTGTAGCTACTCTTTATTAAGTCAGTAGAAAGAAAAATTATAGTAACTTACTATTACTATCTTTCGTCAATTTTTTATTTGCTTTGTCTTCCTGATTGGACAAATTATTCCTAATTTAATTTGTGATTGATACAAGATTGACAAAAACAAGTTAATACGTTATAGTGTAAAGTAAAGTGTGTTGGTTCAAAAAATTACATAAAATATTTTTATAGAGCACATTCCTTACTCGGATAAAACAAAAGGGGTTCAATAAATTACATATATCCTAAATCAATACGTTAACGTTACAAGAACACACAAAAAATATATGCTGAGAACCCTAATCAACTAAAATATTCCAATTTATTAAACTTATTGGAAATAAAAATTGGAAAACAAAGCCTACCGATTGCCTGGTAACTTCAAGGTAATCGATATTATATGATAAGGAAATTCTCAGTAAAAAAATGCAAAATTACATTAGTTATGGTAACTGAAATAATCTCTCGTCGAATCAATCTTAACTAGGAGAATGTTAAAGTCCTTTTACACCGATTAAGCCGTTCAGGTAAATAATACTTGTGGTAACCCTATTACGTTATTTGTATAAAACCGTTCTTTTTTAATAATAATAAAATTTCCTTAATACAATTACTGTCCCCCCGCCTTTATGGATTTTTTTAATATGCATACACATATACTCGATACGAGTAGATACTCGATTCTCCGCACAACATTTTCCGTCAGAATACAATAATAAAAGTTTTGTTTTTATAACATTATTATGCCGATCAAAACAAGAAGTATAAAGCAAAGCACCAAGTAAAATAAAAATGAAATAACATTAACCAGGTTTATCTTTCGCTGTTATTATTATTATAACTTTTTTATGAAAACCGATTTTCTTCAGCTTTTCCACCGCTATACTACCATATTTATTATACGAAGAGTGTAAGTATGTGAGCCGTGCTTTATATATAGAAGCACACATACATACATTGGAGCTACACTTTTATTTATCTTTGTTGTTGCCTTTTTCCGTTATATCGTAAAGAATGGAAAATTAAACGAAAAACACAATCGATTACAACAATACTACCTCCACCACCACCAGCAACAACAAGAATAACACAAATACAAAAAAAGGAAAAATCCTCTTCACGTTCCACTGTTGATAGACGACCTTCTATCACATATACCTTTTCAGATTTTTATTTTCTTGTTGAAATTTTTGATTGAAAAACGTACGAGGTAAAGTAATAAAAATTATGAGAAATTGATGATACATGTTATGTGATATTTTATGTAATTATATGTTGCTATATATGTTTTCGTCGTTTAATTGTGATAAATAAAAATGGATAAACAGAACAACAAATGGAATTGTTTTATCATGATAAAGTACATTACATGATGAGTGCTACAGGATTTTTAAATTATAACCCGGATTTAGAATTAGAGATGACTACAATAGATTAATGGTATAGAAGAAATGTATAGTATATGTGTTGTAAGGAAACGGATACAACAAAAACAAATTCGATTTAGAAATTTAATTAAGATTACTCCGAAACATTGCCAGCACAATAAAATTTAATTCATCATGTTCATATAATAAAATCCAGGATATTAAACTATACAGGTTTAATACGTGTATACACAGGAATATGATCCATATATGTATTGATTAATAGAATTTAAAAGGATTACTTACAAAAAAGGATGCCTCGATACCTATCATCAACACAGTGAGATTTCCTTGTACAAAAATTAAGCTTACCTGTAATGAAAAGAAAAAAAAATCGTTATTTAAAATTTTCTAAATACTTAAAAATGCTATGTAAGCAATTCATAACGTCTGTATACTAGAATCTATACCTAGAGACTAATATCTATGAATAAAACATTTAAAGGTGAAATATGTACATACATTTACATTTTGATATTTTATACTAGATTTAATTTTGGAACATTAAATACTATATTTTGAAAATAAATGTGTCTGCAGAACGATAAGTATTTCGTTCAATATTTAACTGCCAAAGACAAGAGGTGAATCTGTATTTTTTGTAAATGGCAAATTGCTTTGTTAGCAATATAAAAAATTATTTGAATTAAGGACACATGAGTATGTTACAAAATAAAAACGGCCGCAAGTAAAATGGCAACTTGATACCGATTTATAAATTTGGTTCTGGTTATAATGGAAAATTGATAAAATTTGTAAATTAACGTAAACTATACTGCGCCATAGAAAGGGTAGGCTAAACGTGTGAGAGTTAGCTGCTTTGGGAGATTCATAGGACTAATAAACCGACGAGTGAAAAAAACCTAGGGGTATAATTGTTGTAGCCAACACCCGACTTTCTCTTTCGACAAATGTCTATAGATCTCAAATACACCACGGTTAATTTCGAAATCGAAAAATTTAGCCTACCGGATTTTTGATAAAACCTGTCTTCTATAATAAAAAAAACTGCCGATACTGTAAACCAGGCGCCAACTATAAGCATAGGTATTTAGGGTCGCAAAGTGATTTCCATTCTGCTACTAGAGCCAACAGCCCATCAAATAGGCCTTCAAATCAATGAACGAAAACCAGTGTATATGAATTCGTGGGATTTATTTCGGAAGGCACGCTTACATATGATAAGGTAAAAGAGTTAAAATATTTTGATCAGTAGTAACGGAGCAACATTTATTTTCTGTATAGATATAACATCGGAGGACAGTCTTAGATCACCATACCTCCTCGCGGTGCTCCCTAGGTAAGCCTACCTGAATAGAGCAATGTGTTGAGGTGGCGCAGTGGAAACTCTACCTAATCAACAACCCTACTTGACACTAGACGTGCTTGAATTACAAGAGCTTAGATGGGCTGGGAGTGGGATCCATATTACCACTAGTTACACCACTAGTTACACTCTCTAATATAGCGACCACCAGAATAAAGGAGAATTTGGATTTTGCTTTATCGTGCAGCAGCATATTATAAAATTCCGCACTGCCAACATTTGTTGATAGTAATTTGCCGCGTTGACGAATACGACGTTGGGGAGCGTAGACATTTACCGATGTAGTAGTTTCGTGGAAACGATGTGAGAGCAGAAAATATCTCTAATTAAGACTGCAGTTGCAACATCCAGTTGATAGTCAAAACGTATGTTTATTATTTTTAATAAATTACAACGATCTTGATGAGACAGAAGCACGAAGTTTGCTGTCCGACTAGATGGTAGACATCGTAGCGTGCACAAAACAAATTGTTTTGGACACTCTCAATTCTTTTCGAATGACAAATATTGAATTTTTAAATTTTTCCAAAGAATTTACTTGTTTTAATTCCACAGATAAACCATTCCAAGTACCAATTGCGTTTAGTAAACCAGAATTATTATATAGATTGGTTCTGTTAATAGGCTGATTGATATTTCTCGTGTGACGGTGCGCAGATTTTGGGAAATTAAGTTTTTCGTACAAATACGTTGGCAAACCAGAATTAATTAATCGGAAAATAAAAAGAGCAGTTCTGAAATAATAATACTCAAACAAGTCACATCCAAAAAAATAATATTTATACTCTGAGACGTGATCAAATCTCTTCAGATCGAAAACATAACGAATGCAATTATTAAAAGTTACTTTTAGCTTCAATGAACTATCACATACACCAAAAACTACATCACAGTAATGAATAAGTGAAAATTGGCACAACCAAGGGAAAAAAATAAAATAACATTGTTATCCAAAAGAAGTGTAGGAGTCAAATTAAGTGAAACATTTCTAGAGAGGAAAAAAATATTACTTTTAACAGGGTTAAGAGAAAGTGAATTATTTTTGTCCCTAAAGGATATCTGTTTTAGATCAAAGTAAAGGCGTGAGATCGTCTCATCTATCTTAAGAACATCCCTACCAATATAAAGCTATAAGTGATCTGCACAAAAATGGAATCTACAATGCTTTATGCGCCATGACAGATCATTGATATATATGGAGAACAGCAATGGACCCAAAATATATGGTACTGGTACACCAGTAACCAAATCACAAATGCTTGAACAATCGGCACGTCATCATACAAACTGCTTACGATTACTCAGATACGAATGTAATAATTTAACGGTAGATGGAGAAAATTTAAAATACGAGTAAAGCTTCTGTATCAAATGAACATGATTCAGACTATGCTTTTGAAAAGTCGAACAAAACCAAAATTACAAACGAATTCTTTTTATCAAGGATGGAAGAAACATCAACAACAATATGCACAAAACCTGTAGTTGTGCTATCACCAGTTTTATATCCTGATTGGTACTAACATAAAAAATTTAATTGTTTAAGACGCTCTTGAATTAGCAATTGCATAACCTTCTAAAAACCTTTGAAAGAGCAGGCAAAAAGGAATGATGGAGCCAACTTTCCATACATCCGGAAAAAAAAGATTTGTTAAACACTGGTTGATGATGAATGTAATATGCGAAAGAAATAATTCTATAAAAAAAATTATTATCTTATAATTAATTAAATCTTATAATCAATTAGATTATTATCTTATAATCAATTAGATCCGATTTCATTGCCCAAATAGCATTCAACACGATAAATGCATCTACACAGTCAAACAAAAAACAGTTACTGTCAACGAATTCACAAAAATCCAAATCAGGTGAAGGTAGAACACCTACCGAATTCTCAAATTTGTTTAACCCAATTGAAACGTATTCAGCAGAAAATACAATATTGTGTTCCCTGTGGAAGATAAAACACCAAAGTGTTTCAAGTTTTTCCAGGTTATCCTTGAGTTATACGCATTACCGAAATAGAAACTATGTTTGGCTTGATTAATCAATGTATTAGTTTTGTTTCTTAGAAACTTAAAATAATTAAAATCCAATTTTAAACCATGTTTTCAAAACTTTTTATAAATCATCAAATCTCTCAGCAGCATCCGGGGCAAATCTTGAGAGATGCAACCAAAACTTTGGAGGAACTGTTTTAATATTAATATCCATAGGTAAGTTTTCAGTCCCACAAATTTTTCTGTCATAATTATATGATTAACTGTTGGCAACGTGAGCAACGGAATATGTATTAGCAATTTGTAGTCGACTAACCATCGGAATTGATACAAGTGGTCTCGAGGTTCCAGAGAAATAATGGAATCACGGGACTAGGTGCTATAGATGCAGCAGCTTCAGCATATAAGATGGTACCTAATGATGCAGATGATGAAAATGACGCCAACAGTGGGTGTCGAGAAAGCTTCAACTACAGCTGAATTGCTTGATATCGATGCTACCGATAACTCAACGGTAGGGTGCTTAGAACTTTTCCAGCACACCTTATGCCTGAGAAGTATCCAGTTTTCCAATAGTCTCATCTATTAGCATCCAACTGGATAGCATCCTAATCCCTTCCTTCAAAACTTCAAAATATGACTTCTGAGCAGTATTTGCAGAGAAATCTGCAATAATATTACAAAATGTTTGGTTGGTCATAAGATCACAACTCTCATCACAAAACGAAAAAATGTTAGAGTATTTAAAACACTTAATAGCCAAACGATCAACATTAACACAACCGTAAAGGAAAAAACTTTCGGCAAGAAAAACTTTCGGTTATTTTGTCCTTTTCCACATTATCTTCATAATTAGCACAATTCATGTAACTGACACTATAATATATATTTTTCAAACGTCACAATACAGCTGTTAACAGCACATTATATGTATATACACTAATAGAAATTTCTTTCCAAAAAAAATTGATTTATAATTCAAAAAAATTGATTTGAAATCAAAAAATTTTGATCGAAATACCGTTGCACGTTCTTTCCAACTAAAAAAATTGATTTTTTTTTTGATCGTAATCAGTTTTGAAAAATCTGAATATTTCGTTAGATTTATTTTTGACGTTTACAAACACATAAATATGTTGTGTTGGCAAAAAATTGTGTAGATAATTTGTTGACAATAAACTGTCAATATAAAATTTTTGAAAATTGTATGTCAATTTATCAGAGATACACTACCAAAAAAAAATCAATCGTGTATCGTGTTCTTTGACATAAAAAAAAATCAATTTATTTTTTATTTTTGGAAAGAACTTGCTATAAACGAATACATTTAAATCAATACACAATATTAAATTAAAACAAATTAAAAGATTTCAAATAATAAATATTTTCACAGGAAGAAACAAAAACAAATCGACGACAAAGCGCAGTGACTACTTCTCTTTATCAAACGTATATTGAAAAGTATATTGAATGAAATATAGTTGGAGAATATGAAAGAATTAATTTCGTAGGCTAAGCAGTAATTCGCTAGTACTACAAATACATGGTATTGGTCTGTAGATATAGACAATAATCCAATATACGTAATACAACATTAGTCGTCGAGAGCAGATGAGAAGACTGTTTTTTTCAATTCAATAACCTCATCCGTTCGAAACTGATTGTTGTGAATTTTACAAATTTTCCAGCTGTGGGTCAAAAATTCAAAACAAATGTAAAATTGAAGATAGAGTTGTTATCGGATCGCGAAAATCTTTTCGATTTGATTTGATGAAGCCTAGCATATTGTAAGCCTTTGAGACAATAGTGTTAACATGCCTGTTAAAAGTTATATCAGTTGAAAAAACTATTGCCAGTGGCACTATTCTCGTAATTTCCCGGGAATAGGGAACTGAGGAAAGAATTTATATGTAATTTCTGTTCAAATATTTTTTTCCGGCATATACTGAGGTAAAAAGTTTGTGTTAATTTTTTTGAAAACAAAATTAAATTGGGAATAATTTTCCGTGCCAATTTAGATATGGA
Source organism: Nephrotoma appendiculata (assembly GCA_947310385.1). NCBI lineage: Eukaryota > Metazoa > Arthropoda > Insecta > Diptera > Tipulidae > Nephrotoma > Nephrotoma appendiculata. The sequence continues at coordinate 178,973,645 of OX371223.1, read as the reverse complement.
CAAATTATTCCCAATATTTATACAAACTTTTCTCCTCAGTAGGCCCGAAAAAAATATTTGAACAGAAATTACATACAAATTCTTTCCCCAGTTCCCTATTCCCGGGGAATCACCAGAATAGTGCCACAGGTCATACTATAATGCAATAAAACGGGAGCGGATACCATAAAACATCAAATTTCCACATTTACTCACATTAAGACGTGGTCTATTGTCAGTGGACCATTTACAAAACCTATCCAAATCATCTTGGAGCTTGTAACATTTGGATTCGATGCTAATCCGAGCGAACATTTTCGTGGCATCGGTGAAAAAAATGCAGCTTGCGAATTTAAAGCAGTCAGCAACACCGTTGATAAATAATGATAACAGCAAAGGGCCTAAATGACTACCATGTGGTATACCTGATATCGCGCAAATAAATTGGGAAGATGGACCCAGTAGTCCTACAGTTTGCCGGTGGTCTAAAGGTAACCACGGAACCACTCAATCGTAATGAATTGACACCCCAAATGCCTCAACTTAGCGATACGAATTATGTGATCAATCCTGTCGAATACCTTAGCAAAATCTGTATAAATGATATCAAGTTTTTGTCTCGATCAAATAAGTTACAACGGAAGTTAATAAGGTTCGTAACAGTAGACCTCCCTGGATAAACCGTGCGGAAACCAGCTACTTATTTCCTTTTCATGAAATTCCGGAAGTTTTGGGGCATGATGTCAATTCGTCTTCAATTCGCACTATATAGTTACTATACTAAAACCAATTTAGGCTTTTGCGCTCTTTCATGGCTATATCAAATTTAGGGTGGTAATATATGCAGTGACGTTCAAATTATGTACCTTGTTGCATCAATTAATCAAAAACCTTAAAAAATCCATGCACATTAAATCAAATTGTTGCTGAAATTACACTCTTCCTTAAGTTTCACATATCAAAGACAGTGATATAAAAATTTGGCAAATGAATACATAAGATTTTGTGCACCATGGTTTTGGACGATTTTTTAACGACCGAGAGTATACAAATCAAATGATATTAAATTTGATAGCATCATACGAAAAAATGTCTACTGTCTCCACTTTAGATAATAATTCATCACGAATATTCCCAATGGTAAATGTCCAAAAAAATAGTTTGATTTCTTAATATCTTCTTAAAAGTGTTTTTGGATGTCTGACGCGTCAAGTATGCGAATATTTCCATTCAAAAAAAATATTGTACAACAAAGATTGTATGGAATATTTATTTCTAAATATTTGTATCTACGCTTATCTTGGGGTATTCAAGGAGACCTTACTTGATTTCCGCTGGTTATCTAATATTGATATGTGTACATGTATAGTAGATTACTATAAATTTACTCATAATCCGCAAAAATGTTTTCTGTAAATCTCTCTTATTATTTAAATCTCTGAACCATGGTGATAATCCTGCTATGTGTACATCCATAGAAATTCTGCTTAATGTTTTATTCGTATAATTTATAATATATTTAATGTTTAGTGACAAAAACCATATAATAATTAACATTTTTCCATCTTTTAAAACAATTTAAAATGAAAATCGTTAATCCTCTTTATGTAAATTATCCCACACTAAATTTTTATTTCCATCGTGTACTGATCTGTTATTTATATGTAAATGCCATAAAAAGAGATATTAAATCAAAGCCACACTCATTTTACCCGAACAAAATATTTTTTGTATGGAAGGCATACTAATTGGATTTATAAGAAGTACACAGATACCAAACGTATCAAACAAAACAACTATGTACCAGAATTTTAATGCTCAAAACTTTAATTTTGGGAAATCAAAATTATCACGTAATTTATTTTTTTGTTTTCCAAAATTATTACTATTTTCTTGGTGTACATTTTCACCATGAACACATTGGGTTTGGGTGTCACACGATTTACTATTTTCTATATTTTAAATGCATTGTGCTGTAAGAGGTACACACGTAGCTTTGAAAATTATTAATTTTTCAAATTTTCTTTTGAGTTTTTATTTTTTATATGTGGCCTGGGCTGACACAGTGCACGGTGTGCAAAACATATTTTTATTTATATAATCAATATTATTATTTCATATAATATTATGATATACATACATATATATTAATAAATATATATAAATAGACGTTATCTTTTCTAACACGATTGACCTAAAAATTGTTTGCTAAGATGGTATAAAGCTTTTCACTAAAAGTGTAGTGGTGCAAGTTATTTTTTCATTCGTTGAGTTTTTCCACCATGTATTCAACATTATAATAATATTACGGATATCGTATGCATTAAATAATAGCAACAAAATGTTAGTGTTTAGCTTGAAAAATAAAAATGTATATGTTAATCATATGTAAACATGTTACTGGGTGGTATATCGGTTTACGCGCGATTGTAATACAAGTGAAGTTAGATATTTGTTATACAATATTTGTTATACACATCAAATATATATACACAACACATGATAATGTGATTCAAAAGGCTGGAAAACAAATTTTCTAACCAAATCACAACACTGTCAAAGAGACACACTTGTTTTGTTTTCTGCTTCTATGTTTATTTACCATATCATGCCACCCGTTCGTTCATCTGACAGAGTATATTATGCAAATCTACTTATACGACGATGACGACGAAACCGAAAAAATGACACGTCTAAAAACCAATGTTCAAACCGTCGTTCTGTTTATTTATTTTCTTTTCTTTGACTCCTTATCTTTACAATGTATGTATTCGTATACTCGAGTGTTTCAATATGGTTCGCTTTTCTTCTACATGTTTTAAGAACTGTTCCTTTTTAGAATGTTATTAGTTGTTTTCCAAACAAAGAAGAAAACCAACGAAAGTTCAAAGATTTTTTATGCCATCATTTTATGTATCTTTTAAGTTTTCACATTCAAGAATGACATATCGCTCATTTGCTGCAAGGGTGACACAATCCAAAATCTTAAATTTTTCAATAGAGGGATTTGGAAATATCACTCAAAATTGCTTGTAAAAATGGCGTTTTTCAAAAGTAAATTAAAATTCATTATGATTGGTAAAGAATTTTTTTTCTATTCCAGCATCGTCAACAATCGGATCTTAATTTTTATAAGTTTTAATTTTTTGCAAATTTTCTTAGGATAGTTTCCAATATCACCAGCGGCTCACACATTTTAAGTTAATTTCTTTCGCTAGATGAGTGATTTTTTATATAGAATTTTACATAATTTGCAAAAAATAACAACATAAGAGAATATTTTTTGATACGAAATAATAGATATATGAATTATTGGGAATCGTTTGATTCGAATATCTTAGAAAAGGGTGAATTTTGAATTGTGTCACTGTTGCAATTACTGACCAAGTCGTAAAAGCCATTCCCGAGAAGGGATTACGAAAATTGGTTCAAATAATCAATGCTGCCTTCTGACTAATATATGTTTCACACTCTCTCATATATGGCATGGAAGGTTGCTGAAGTAATTATGATTCCTAAACCAGGCAAACCAGCAAACGACTAAAAGTCATACAGGCCGATTTCACTACTACCTGTCATTTAAAATTATTTGAAAAATTACTGCTTTCTTGAGGCTCAAACCAATAATAGAAGAACGAAACTTGATTTCACAACACCAATTTGGATTTAGGGAAAATAACTCTACGATAGAACAAGTTCACAGAATAACGGACATAACAGAAGACGCACTTGAGAAGAAAAAAATATGTTCCAGTATCTTCTTAGATGTAGCAAAAGCTTTCGACAAAGTTTGGCACCAAGGACTTGAATTTTTTATTCCGAGATCTACCTAAACAGTTCTATCCAATTTTTAAATCGTACATCGCAGATCGGCATTTCCGTGTAAAATAGAACGGAGAGTACTCTGAAGTTCTGAAGTAAAGAGAATAGCAGCAGGCATACCACAAGGTAGCATACTGCGTCCTATATTGTTTATTCTATACACCAGAGAAATGCCAAATACAGAAGGTGCTACCATAGCAACATTTGCAGACGATACAGCTATTCTAGCAACTGTACAGTGTATATCAGAAGCAACGGCAAGCAAGTGAATAGCTGGACAAAGAAATGGCGCATTAGCCTAAACGAAGCAAAATCGGTGCACGTAAACTTCACAAACCAGAAAGTTAACTGGATTCCACTGGAACTCAATTCAAGGCAGGTTCCAAATGCAAATACAGCGACATACCTCGGCAAGATTCTCGATAAGCTTGCGATGGAAAGAGCATGTTAAAACGAAAACAGAAGAATTGAACATCAAATATAGGAAAATGAATTGGCTAATTGGTAGAAATTCTGAGCTTACAATATTTATCAATAAACTGCTATTATATCGGCAAATACTTAAACCAGTATGAACCTATGGTATTCAACTTTGGGGTTGTACGAAGAAAACAAATAGACAAATGATACAATGTTTTCAAAACAAAGTGCTGCGTGGCATTATCAACGAAAAAATGGTACATCAGAAATGATAACCTACATAGGAACTTAAACATGGAATATGTCAGTGAAGGAATAAAAAATTATGCAAAGAAACACATTCAGCGGATATCTCAACTCCAAAGTACAGACATACGAAGTTTGTTGGACTCCACCAATGCAGTAAGATGGCTTCACAAGCAGAAACCTTTTAGAACTGGGCAGTTGTATTTAATTAGCACAGAAAAATATAATAAATTATGTAAACTCAAACGGGAGTAACCATTGGGTTACTGCCCGTCAAATGTAGGTACTCACTCATTTAACCCTAAAGCTCTTAACATAATTTTATAACATATCTTCTTAGCAAGAGCCTCTCAGTCTCTGACATGGGACTGTTTGTATATTTTTAATTTTATTGAAAATAAACGTTTAATTATTTTAAAAAATTAATTCATTTATTAAAAAACACAACTTAAACTAAAAAATAACAGTTTTAAAAAAAATTTAGAGACTCACAGGCTCTTGTTAAGAGCTTTAGGGTTAAGAAAGATAAATTACTAAATAATTTATAAATTAGTTGTAATATAAATTATAAATAAAAAAAACTGTTGCAGCAAATGAGCGATATGACGTTCTATTTTCACCTTTTTATAAGTTTTGTTAGGGATTTTATGTAATTTAAGTAAATCAATCGAACACATGCTTAAAGAAAAAAAAACGAACGGGGTTCAAGCTCCACCTGAACCGCAAATGTTTGGTAAAACATAAGGTCAAAATTAAACATCACGTATGTCATTACCGATACACCGAGTTTAAAATTTCGTTTATGACCCAAGTATATATGTTCGGAAACGAAAGCTATTCAGCGAGATGGTCGAAGATAACAGAAAGAGGCTTGCGATCTTGACCTGGTGCAGTTTCGAGGCATTTGTCCTCGTTCCATAGCAAGGTCTCATTACAAGCCAGCATTAGTTCCATTTTGTCTTGAGTTTCTATCGTCTCTATGTATGTACTGCAGAACATTACAAGAGCAGCAGAACACTACAAGATAGTATGGATAATTATAGGCTAATTAAATGCCGCATTAAAAAATGTTGGGTTCCATCCCTTTCAACTAAAACGCGGGTTCTGCAAGCTTTAGAAAAGGTTAGCAGAACCCATATAAAAAACTGATTTAAAAACAATTGGAAAATTAAAGATTAATTTTAAGCTAATTAAATGCACTATTTAATTTTTTTTTATTCTGCTCGATATAGAAAATGAAAAAGGCTTTATCATTTAGCTAGCAGAACCCAAATCGAAAATCGGACCAAAACCGAAATTAGAACGCAAAACAAAGTCTATTGATAAACAAATAATTTTAGGCTCACTATGGGCTAATCAAATGCCCCATCAAGTTTTGGGCTTCGCCCTTTTTTGACCAGACTTCAGGTCATTTAATCTAAAGCCAGCGGAACCAAAAGTTTTGGTCCGATTTTCGATTTGGGTTCTGCTAGCTTTAGATTAAATAACCTGAAGTCTGGTCAAAAACGGGTGTAGCCCAAAACTTTTCAATGGGACATTTGATTAGCCCATAGTGAGCCTAAAATTATTTGTTTATCAATAGATCTTGTTTTGCGTTCTAATTTCGATTTTGGTCCGATTTTCGATTAGGGTTCTGCTAGCTTTGAAATGATAAAGCCTTTTCCGTTTTTTAGATCGAACAGAATAAAAAAAAATTAAATTGGGCATTTAATTTGCCTAAAATAACCTTTAATTTTCCAATTGTTTTTAAATCAGATTTTTATATGGTTTCTGCTAACTGTTTTTAATGCTAGCCGAACCCGCGTTTTAGTTGGAAGGGATGGAGCCCAAAATTTTTTATTGCGGCATTTAGTTAGCCTATAATTATCCATACTATCTTGTAATGTTCTGCTGTATGGGTTCTGCTAGCTTAAGGGACGTCCGGATTGCCGTCGGCAAAAAGACGGAACTATTGTTGACGGTTGGGGATCTGGAATTAACGGTGTAAATGATTGAGGTACTTTAGTAACTTGTACGACAGTACTTGATGAAGGTACTGTTGTCAGTGGCATACAATTTTGGTCGGCAATCTTAATGTTGTAGCGTTTGTATAATGGTGTGCCAATAATATATTTCAACCAGGCTTTCACGGTACCCATCTTAACAAAACCACTCAAGTATGAAGATTTGTAAATTATTCGCTTTTTAATGCTTACGTTGAAAGCATAATCATTGTCGAATTGGCGCGGTAGGCTGCTAACCATGTTGTTCACATCGACGGGGACATTGATCACTTGTCCGAATATGGCACAACTACCACTTTGGAATCTTAGGTGACGAATTTGCATGAATGGCAGTCTGGGCGATATAAGACGCTCGATGACAAAATCTAGTTGTGGTAAGATTGTAGGGAATAGTGGATATGTGAAACCGTTTGATCTATTCTTTCTTTTTTTATTGATACACGTTTTACAAATTTTAAAAGCTGTAATATCCTCCAGCGGGAACTCATCTCGCAGTAGTCGTACCGAACCCTCCGGGACGATGTATAAGTCATTTTGAAAGCAATAACGATCGCAAATATCGCACACGTAACCAAATTTATTGCCAATAAAATTATGTTCGAACATCTTGTTCATCCGTTTGTAATTGTTTGTTGTCATTTGTTTCCAAAATAAAAATATTTGAGAAATAGTGATTTGTTTTATTTATTTTTTGTTTTTTAAAAATGATTTTCATTCTAAATTTAAGAAATGTAATATAATTTACTTGCAAGGATGCCATCGTGTATCTGTTTCTATTTTAACCGTTTGTGTCCCAGGAGGTAATGCAAATACATTACAAACAACGTAAAACTTTTCGTGGTGCAAACGCAAACAACAAAAATAAACTCCAACGCAGATAACAAATGGTTCTTGTATTTGTTAGGTAACGCAATTTTCTTCTTTTTCTCATCGCTTACCGCCACATTTATTAATTTTATTTTCTCGACATAAAATTTCAACAGCGAAATCGCGCTGCTTGGTACTCAAACGGCTAATGTGTTAAATAAAAAGAGAGGTAAACATTTTTACTACACGGCATGATTTGTTTTCTATTTTTTGTATTTTGAAAATTATGATCATTGAAAATTTATGGTAGAAATTATATTACATTAGGAAAGTCGGACGCACAGAAATATTTGGCGTCAAAGATGTTGTCATAATATTTAACAAAACATACATGTAACGTGACCACTACTAACTACTCTCCCTATGTTTTTTGTATTTTTTTGTTGTAATTTTTGTCTCTGTTTTAATGTGCTAAATAAAAAGAGAGGTAGATATTTTTATTTAATATAACATTTTACGTGACATTTTAGCGCAACATTTTAACGCAGCAATTTAATGCAACATTTATCATAATACATAGTATTTAACGCAGCGTGTAACACGAACCCAAAAGTAATCCCCTAAATGTTTTACCAAACATAAAAGTGAAAAATTAAACTACCGAATGTTGATACAGTTTTTGTAATGAAAACTATCGATTCCGTTTAAATTAAAAAAACTAGTAAGGATAACTTTTGATGAAAAATTGTTTTTTTAGTTTATGGTCATTTGTCGTAATTATTATTTTTCAATATATTCGAAAAATGAAAAACGAAAAGCTCCTTTGATCTCAAAATTTACAGAAAAATCTTAAGTATTAAGTTTCACTTCGATCAATCAGATTCGGAATCAGCGTCGAATGTCCAAATTTGGCGCAAAAAGTTAATTATCAAAACTCGTCATTTCCACTTAAATTTAACAAAAGCTTATGTAGACAATTTGGTTGAAAATTTGTTTGACGATCTTTGTTTGATGAGGACACCAAGACCATGATTTTTTTTACAAAAACATCGTCAATTTATAGATCCGAATCAGTCGTTTCGTCGAACCATAAACAGCACCAAGGTACACACAAAAGCTCGCAAAACAAATAAAAATAAATGTAATTAGAATATAATGATGGTATAGATAGACTATAGACAGAATTCAACTTTCAGCAGAAAAAATATATTGTATGTGGTATTCAGCAACGCCGTTTTTATAAACAATTTCTTCAAATCGCACTACTGGAAAAATAAAAATGTTGGGTTGTGTCACTGTTGGGTCCCATTTGAAACGCGATATTTCAGAATGCGATACGGTACAAAACGTGATATGGTACAAAACTTGATATTTCAAAATGCTATGAGTAGACTAAGCGGTCTGGGAAAAACCAAAGGTACTCAATATGCTCGCCAACAAAAATTTTTCAATGAGTATATTTGAGGCAGCACTAATGCACCGGCCAGTGCCTCGTCGGGTTGGAGTGGGATTTCCTCAAATAACTAAGACTAATTGAATATTGAAAAGTGCTGATCGTAGTAAGGATAAGGACAAATAAGTAATACATATGTAAAATTTTCTTGAATCTGGATATTTGCTGTTACACATCTGGATATTTGCTGGTACACAGACCACCCAGTATGCAATTATTCCACTGTGTGGAAAAAACTGCTCAAATGTCGTACAAAATTCCGTACTACAAAATATCAAAGACACAAAAATATTGATTTTGGAGAAAAATAATTGTTTTTCTCTTTCTATTTCGCGGTAATATTATTTTCGTTTTATAAGTTTCGATTGTATCTTTTATTTTCAGTTTCTTCTGACAAGTCGACGTGCACGGTTGCACTACAAAAGTTGTTAAAGTAAAGTAAATAAAGTAAATAATAGTAAGTAAATAATTTTAAATTTAAATATATAATAATAATTATTAACTTATTTAGTGATCGCGATGTTGGACTAAACAGGTAATAGAAAACTGTCTCACAATGGCATCGTCGCGAAATACATTTACGTAGTAAATTTTCACTGATTTTTTTTCAAGATCTCAATATGCTGGCGGATGCAATACAACGTGGCGGATGCAATACAAAACTCAATTTATGAAATTTATATATGTAAATAAATTTTCTATGTTTTTTTGTACACAAATAAAAAATAATGTGAATAAAAAATTAATATTTATTTTATTATAAATGGAAAATTTTGTTTTATTTCGGATAAGAATTATTATTTATTCTAATTGGAAAATATATACAAACACGTGTCTTTTGTTTCTGTGATTTTTTCTCTTTTTAGTTGGGATTCACACCGACACCGGAATTTTTGTGACACTTTTCTTTGGCTGGTAGTACGAATTTCCGTGTGCTACACATGGTTCTTTCCATAAAAGCAGTGTGGTTTTAGAACGCGAATGTAAATGGAATTCCGTCGGCTTTGCATATTGGGATATTCGACTCTCCGAAACGTATCACCTAATATATTTTAATTTTACTTAGTACAACATATTAATTATTTTGAAATTTCCATGTTTATTAAGGCCTAGATTACCTTAGGGCCAAATCTAAATTAGAGTCTGTTGAAGGAGGAAGTTTCCGTTTAAAGTTTAAAATAAAATAAATTATTTAAAATGATTATGTGTGTATCCTATTGGTAAAAAGTAAATTAATTTTTAATATCATATACATATGTATTAACTTTAAAAGCATCTAAATGCTAAATTATTTCTAAATTTAACTCTACTCTAATTAAAAATTAATTATTGAGCCAATAATAAATAATAAAATAAAGAATTTATCGGCAAAGTGCTCCTTTTTTATAAATGCAATAATACTTTTATTTACTGAGCTTTCGATGTCTCATCGACATCATTTTCAAAGACATCGAAAGCTCAACAACTAAATTATTTTATTTTATTTATAAAAATGAGCCCTATACCGGATAAAAACTTAATTTTATTAGATCTACTCTAGTTAGTGCTATTCCCATAAAAAATACACCCACAACAATGGTAACAATCTATTGTAAGTGCAAAACTAATAAATTTTTAGAGAAATTTAACAATTTAACATTTGGGTATTTTAAAATAATTTAAATTTATTTCATACACTGAATGGTTGTACGCCAGGATTGATTAAATGATTTTCTTTCTTTTAAAAATTTAATTAAAAATAAATTATCACTCACCATGTAGGAATGGCTAGATTACTAATTTCGGATTACAGAGAGCACTTACTCGTAATCCTCGATACCCCATCCCATATATAAATTAATCTGCCATGTTCGATGTTCAGTTGTTTTATATTCCCACAACAAATTTCAAATGTTTTACTCAGTTTACATAAATAAATAAATAATCATTTCAATCAATCACAAACAGATTAAGATTATACTCAAATTCGTTGCAATAAATTCGTGTCACGAGTTTGTTTATGTTATGCGGTAGGATAAGCAACAACAAGCAGCAACGTCAATCAATCATTTGAAAATTTTGTGTATAGAAAAAAAAACATTTCTCATCTTAAAATTTTGACTTTATTCGGTTCCTTATTAAATTTTTTATAAACAATTTAAGCTTTTACCGATTTCACTTAAGTATTTGTAACTTAAGCCAAAAAAATAATTATTATTGTGAAAGCTTTTAATTATACAACTTTATTTTACACTATAAGCCAGCGATTTAGTCAAAACCAGCTCATTAACATAAGCTTTAAACAAAAATAATTCATTATTATAAATTTATGCAATTTCAATGATCAACATAAAAAACATCATTAGCATAAGGCAAAAAATAATGTACACCATTTTTTTGTAACATAACTTTTTGTTGCTGTTGTTTGTTGGTGTTCGGTGTTGGTTTTTATGTTTTGCATAAAAAAACTAAAATAGCATACTCAATTTTTATCAAAATAGTACAGTAGATAAAATATATTAGTGTTCAATTTTAAGTTTTTCAAATTTAAATTACTTGTTTAATAAATTATTGACATACGGGCAAAATGAGCTTTTTTGAATCCTGACAATTTAGTTAATAAATTAGTATCAATATTTGAACCTTTCGTCATACATAACTAAAAATATAGTTCATAGTTTTGTTGCTATCCGTTCCGAATTCCCCCTTCCGTCGTTATTAATTTTATCATTAATTTCCACGAAAATTTCATTTAATTAATTCACTCTACATATAAATATGTAATTTAAATTAAAAAAGTGTACAAAAAAGTAAGCAAAACACAACAGAATATACAAAAAAAAACTGGAATAAATTAGTTTTTTCCTATTTTTCCTCATTTACATGTCTCGTTTGGGTTTCGCAAATTTGTTTTTCCACCGTCGCTTTTGTGTGAAAACTTTATGAAAATTTAATTTAAAATATTTAATTTTTTGACTGAATCCAAACACATAAAAGTTGATTGTTTTTAAACATTTTTTTTTATAGTTATGTGCTTTTTAGGAAGTTCTAAATTTTTTATGAGTGAATTTTATTTATTTAGAAAATGGGAGCGATTTGACGAGAAGACGTACAATTTTTCTCTTACATACATACTATTACTTGACAAATGATATTTTTGCAAAATACGTTAACCCGTTGTCGCACACTTTTAAATTGACGATTGTTTTAGACTGCTATATGAAATTGAGCGTCATATATATGTTTGGAAGGGAAAATTATCACATTTTTTCACAGTTTTTCCATGAAAACTCACTGCTCATATTACAACATTTTTTCTCTTGCCAGAGCAAATGACGGATATATCCGTCATTTATGCGAACGTGGTAGGACGGCTAGAGCCAGTCATTTGTCTTTATAGGTGGAAACAAAACAACAACAAAAAAATCATATGTTCTCTGGAATCTTACATCTTTTTTTATGTATTGGTGGATTTTCTACGCAAAATTCGCCTTTTCATGGAAAACATATGAAGCCTTAACATTTCTTCCACATGTCGTGTTGATGTTAAAGTTGGATGTGGTATTACTACCAAATCTGTCTTGTACTTCCACGAAATACCCGCCCAAGTCATCACCGAACCTCCATGAAATGCTACGACTGGGATCCCGCACTTAGGGTTTAATCTTTCTCCTGGTGAACGCCAAACTCTGCATCGGCCGTCTGATGCATACAAACTAAACCGCGATTCATCCGAAAAAGGACATTACATCAGTCCGTCTGAGTCCAGTTGATAACTGTAATGCATAATTTCTTCGTTGCCGACAATGATTATCTGTCAGGTACAGTACTTTAACAGGTCGACGTGATCTTAGTCGATAAGCTTCCAACCGATTTGGTTAACCAGATCCTTCACGCCGACTCACACTGCCTGTTTCTAAATATCAATGCCAAGTCCGGTTCACAACAGACACATTAATATCTCAGACTCGCCCCATTTTACGATAAGTTATACCGGCTTCAACTAAAGGCACAATTTTTGTAGTGCGAACAAGTAATTGTTCTCTTCGATTAATCTCGCTTGAATTTTCAAATGACTCTGCGATAAATTAAATTATTGTTTTCCATAAAATGACATAAAATTTAAAGAAACGTATAAAAGATAAAAATGTACTTGTTAAGGTGTATACAATTTTTGATATGTTTTTTTATTAAAACTTCAATAAATCGACAAGGAGTCGTCGTACCGAAATTGCCACAACGTAATTATTATTTCTCTATAAAATGGCTAATCTGGATTTGGGATGAAATATCGAGTAAGTTCGTTTACAGTCTCAAACAGCAGCATATTTTTTTTTCTTTTCGAAAATTTTTATTTTACTCAAAAATGTAATAAAAAAAAACAAAATAAAATAAAACGGATTCCAGTATGGAAAGGAAGACAAAATTTCTTTCAATTAGAAGAAAAATTATTTCTGAAATAGAACCATTACATTCATGCGAAATTTGAACTTGTAATTTTTTCTTTTAAATTGTATTATTTATAAAACAATTGCTTTTTTTTTTTAAAATACAACCAGTAATTGTACCTCTGAGTGACAACAACTACACTTGAGAGCAGAAAAATCGCACAGTTGTATTATTTTTTATTATCTCGCGAATCGAAATATTTTTTGAATCAAAGTACGTCAAGTTAAAGATCATTTCATCACCTATTCAATAATACTATGTGTGTGTATTGTCTGTTCAAAACCAGGACACTAACAACATTAGAACACAACAACTCGAAAACGCTCTTTTAAGGTAGCACCAATTGCGGAAGTTGTGGCAGGTATAAAAAGGTACGTTTTAAGGGAATTATCATTATACGCATATCAACCACCGACGAGCCCGCCTTTAGTTCGCTTGAGAGCATTTAGATAAAAAAGAAGAACAATGGAGAACAATCCTGTTCTTTGACGAGTGCAGGATGAGTTTATATTGCCACGACGGACGAGGAAGAGTGTACAGAAAATCAGGAGAATGATTTCCACAATGTTGCATTGAAGAAGTAGTCCCATATGGCGGTGGATCGTGGAGAGGTATGTCACTGGAGGCGAAGAAATATTTTGTGTTCATCTCCGGAGCGAATACTGGCCATCGGTCAAGAGAATTGAGTTCTCAACGGTACATCAAGGATTTAATCGAGGACTACGTCGTACCTTTTGCCGGGTTTGTTAGTTTTCACCAACTGTTCATACAGGGTATTGCGAGACCGCATACGAGGCGATACCTCAAGATTTGGTTAAAACTTTCGTCGTGATTCAGGCTAGGGAAAGGAATACTTATTATTAATAGAAATGTTTTATTGCTGATTTCTACGTTTAATTCGATTTTTACCACTAATTTTCATGTTGAAAATTCACAAAAAACGTATACTTCAGACGTTTACTCCAAAAATCACTTTGTTGGCACGGTATAAGTACTGAAAAGGTACCACTGGATAGGTGTTGAAATCGACTGTGAATCTGCATTCGATAGAAAATTAAACAAACATTGGATTTTATAATATTTTCGAACTTTTGTTGAAAATTGATCAATGTGTGAATATTAAATACACTTATATACTACGTAACACAACTTTAGATCGTGGTCTGAAATATCGGATAGGAATTGATTGTTGTGATTCTTCCAGATTTTTCGTCTTTATTTAGAATTTTCTGAAAACATCAGAATTTAGAATTTTCTGAAAACATTGAGAATCCTAGAATAAGCTTCCAAACCATTTCAAAAACTGCTAGGATTCACAATTAAATCATTTACTTTATATAAGTTATACAATTAAATCATTTAGTTTATTTTGTGATCCGATTAGATTTTTAATTGATTTGGAAGGCTAACACTCTTATCATTGGTCTCTTAGCCCTTTATCATTGGTTTATTTTATTTCGTAGCGATTTCGGTAAAATAACACTTTTTAGAAATGTCAAAATGTTAATGCCTTACGGACAGCATAAGATCCCAAAGACAGGGTTCAGGATCTTTAAAGCTAACTCTATCGGTTGCAGTATAGCTTTAGTTTAGTTAAATTCTCCATATCGTAGTTTGTCGAAAAAAATCACTATTTTGAAACGATAGCCTAAGGTAACACAATCAAATGAGTGAAGCACCATTTTCAGAAGGATGAGACGGATATTTGTATCATTCTCAGAAAGAAGTCGATTCTATCGGTATGAGCAGTTTTATTTTAAAGTTACGAGATATTTAAGGGAAAAACAAAGGAAACTTCCATTCCGCCAGAGAATGCCGCAAGATAGTGATAAATGTCACAAAAAGTTAGTTGGCAATATAAATAACAAAAAAAAAGGCCTATATGAATGGTAGCCTAAACAAAAATAGAACGAAGAGCAACAGTTATTGAAAACCACTTAGGACAAACCTAAGATAAAAACAAAATGATAATCTTTATTTAATAACTTGCAAGTCCTATCATGTTAGCTTTATTAAAATGAGCCTTTTCTAATAATACATTTGCTATGTTGTATCAAATTATATCTTATTATCAGTGTTTGCATTTGCTACAGAGAAACTGATGAAAGACATGCGGCTTAATTCAAAGCGTATAAAACGTATTTCAAACAAGGAGCCCACATTTGGATTACAGATTTAAGCATGGGCCTAATGCACGTGCTAAGATGAGAATTCCGGAAATATTCCTTTGTACAGACAATGATGTTAAAGGGACCCAAATTAATGGGTAAATTATAATAAATATTGTAAATTTGTAATTTTGTAACTTATAATAAAAAAATAAAAAATAAAAAAAAAACAGCATAGGGGGAAAAAGATAAAAAAAAGTAAGAAACCTGGGATATTACGGATGTCCATATTTAACTAACAGATAATGCAGATTTGAAAATAACAATGTGTTCACAACCAACTAAGTATCCACAATAAAGTATCGGTCGGAAAGGCAATAGATAATTCTAAAAACATAAAATAATTGATTGGTTTCTATCGATTTGCCCTTTTTATATGACACGTTCCAGTAGTTTTGGCAGACAAGTCACTTTAGCGATAGGTTGGTATGGACATCGTTTAAAAAAATTGTTCTAAAATATTTCAATGGAGAAACACAAAAAGTTCGAAAAATGGTCAAACGTGGCCAGTTTAATGACAAAATTGTATTCGACAACTACATATTTCATTATCGAAAATCTTCTGTCGGTAGGAATTTAATTTCGAAAATAACAGATTAACAGATTAATCCTGAAGGTGTGAAAATATTTTTTAATCTGTTTAAACTTTCCGTTCGTCTTTCATTCGTCACCCCATGCTCGATAAGCATCTGTATGAACATCTCCATCTAGTGATTTTCGATATACAAAAGATAATATTGCTTTGTTTGATTTTAGGATTAAAACGGTTTATTAATAAATTTAAAAATAAAAATTAATACACGTCGACGTTTCATAATCCTATATTTGTTGTTTAAACTAATGAGAAAAAACAAAATCTAGCCGTCTCGGATCCTTATTCGGTACTAAATGAATTGAGACGAATTGATTGTCGCGTGAACTAAATCCGTCAACCAGTAGACACTCGGCGACTGTAAGTTGAAGTCACCTAGGATAATGATGTTATCGCATGAACTGTAAGGACGTCGCAGGCCTATATCATTGCGTTTATAAGCCTTTAATAGTAATCATAGATTTGTTCGGAAGCGGAATGCTTGACGGACATGTATGAACCAAGAATGTAACTTTTTTTTAGATCAATCGCAAGATTTCTGCAAATCATATCAAGATTTCCAAAGTTTGGAATTTCAAGTTCACAACCATAGAAACATGAGCGAACCACAAAAAACAAACCTCCACGATCGGATGTTGTTCGATATCTTAAAAGCGCAGAGAATTTGAACGAATTGAAATCATTTCCCGAATTGGCATCATATACAACATTCGCTACAATAAGAACTCTACGAAGATAGCGAAACATTCAGTAAACCTTACAAGAGCCGAAGACGCTAAAAAGTACAGCTAGTCTGTAATTTAAGCATTTCGGCCTATAAATGAGCTATTATCGTAATCAGAAATAGTGATTTTTTATACCAATCCTTTAACCAGACTATAAACAGTTAGTCTGGTTAAAGGATTGGTATAAAAAATCCGTCATCACAAACAAAAAGTCTAAATCGAAAAGTTAACTCTGCAATCACGTGTATTTCTATATTACGACTACTAGTCCTACCATCAGGTTTAAATAATTACAAGTACGGTATCCTGGTAATAAAATGGGTATTTGCCGCTCATCCACGTATTCAGTTTAATACAAGTAAGATCAATCAATGGGATGGGTAGTGCATAAAAATTTATCAATATTATTATATAATTAAATCAATATTATCATATAATATAATCGCCAGCAATATGTTATGATTAATGGAATTAGCAGTAATATTTTAACTGTTAAATGTGGGGTTCGTGAAGGCAGTGTGTTGGGACCATTACTGTTCCTGATATTTATCAATGACATCTCGAATTTGCCCTTGATTGGCAAAATTCAAATTTTTGCAGACGATACTGCAATATTTTATGAAACTAAAGTCCCTTCTACAATACAGAATAGCATGGAGCATGATATGATCATCTTACTGGAATACTTCAAATCGAATGTAATCTCATTGAATTTAAATAAAACAAAATTTATGATCTTTCATTCACCACAAAAAACTACAATTGATTTGCCATATCTTAATATAAATAACGTTGTAGTTGATAGAGTTGAATATTTCAAGTACTTAGGAGTGACTTTTGATACGCACATGTCTTGGGGTGAACACATTAAATCCGTTTGTACTAAAATGGCTCCTTTAGTAGGATTGGTAAGGAAACTCTCGTATTTTGTGCCTAGTTATGTATTGAGACTGATGTACTTTGCTTTTATTCATCCCAGAATTCTTTATGGAATTGTTGTTTACGGAACGGCAAGTCGGAGCAGGTTAAAACCTCTTCAAATCATGCAAAACAAAAGTGTGAAAGCTTTCTTGAAGCTCCCTTTTCGAGTATCATCATTGTATTTATATGAAATTGAATCCAAAGGAATTTTGCCGTTGGGTGCGCTGTATGATTACCAAGTTTCATTGTATATGTACAGGACATTAAATGGTTCTTCTACCTTATCTAATTTAGAATTTAGTAATAGTAATCATAAATATGGAACCAGATTTGCTAATAACATATCATGCGGATCTATTACAAACGAATTTGGACGCAGATCAATCCGATTTTCCGGTCCCTCAATTTACAACAGATTGCCTGAGTCATTGAAAACCGTAATGAATATTCATCAATTCAAGAAACAATTAAAGATCTATTATAGAGAATTGGTAAATAATTACATTTTGTAAATTGTATAACTTGGAAATGCATATATGTATCTGACACATGTATGAGAAATATGTTTATTATAATGTTAATTTCCCTCTAAAGGACATTAAATCCATTGGGGAATTGACATTATAATTTTATTGTAATATTATTTTATTGTAAATAAAGTTAATTAAATCCAAAAAAAAAAAAAAAAAAATTTATACAATAAAATTTACACTTGACGAAAAATAATTAATTGACAACAGTAACCAGTTCAAAGTCAATAATGTCTTTCTTAATGAATACAGCTCAAATTCTCCACAAATACAAAATGTTTCAACATTTACAACACAAATCCTTAGCAAAAAATAAAATAATCGATAATCTTTCAGGGTCACAGTCATAGTTTTGAGTCCTAAGGTAAATTTGCCGAATTCGTCAATATCTCGATAGTTGCTGCTGCACCATTTGTATGGAAAGTTGTAGGAGCATCGGATACAACACGACCCAGGACAGAGAGCAGTTTTCGCTTTTCTCAGATAAATAATTTGATAATTATTAATTACAATTTTCAAAACAATAAACTATTAACAATTGTTTTAACATATATACAACTATATTTGTATGCTAAAACACTTACAAAATTGCTACAAATTAAAATAAGAATCCAAACTTGATTAGCCACTTTATTATAAAAGATCAACGGTAAACAAAACATAATATTTACTACTGTCGACATTTCTTTAAACTTGTTCATGGTCAATTTTCTCAAGTACGGATAACCAAAGAACACAAGTGGTGTTATTGAAAATGAGATTGTATAAAAAGTATAATAGAGACGTATAGTTAATGGACTAAGTTATTTACAATGTTGTATAAATTACAGACACGATTTGGGATACAAAAAATTAGTTTTTCTTTTCCTGCTATTAGCTTAATGATGCTATACTTTAGCTGTGAATAACTAAATTAATTTTTTTATGGTGCAACATATTTACCTTCGCTTTAAAGATTAATTTTATTAAATAACTTTATTTAGAAATTTTACTTTGAAACTGATGTCCACAATTACATTTTACGATATGGCGCTGCGCACATGAGGCCTACATTCATTTTAATCCATTAAGTGTTTATATGTATTACCCAAAAACAATTCGTAGAATCTAAATGCCAGCAGATTTTTTTAAATCAGGGTAAAAAAAACTAACATATGTACATAGGTTTATAGTACAATAGTTCCACCTAAAATTGATAGGCTTGCAAACATTTAAATTTAATTTTTATCAAATTCTGTTGCACCATCCGAAAATATAAATCCAAAAATAAATTGAAATCGACAACAATTCACACAGCCAAACTCCAGAAATAAAATTACAAAAAGTCCAAATCAATCTGCTGTACATTTTCCATTCAAAAACGAGCAAACCTAATTCTATTAAACTGGACAGTATACTCGCAAATATCACACACACACACGCATACACACACCCAGTTTTATGATATTTTTAGCATTTCATTATTGGAAAATTGCATATTTCGTAAATAGACATGTACAATTTAGGTCACTTAGCTTTTATGTTCGACTGAAAAATAACACTCTCACAATTCGCAACACACGCAAGGTGGTAGTAGTAGGTACGTGACAACGTACATATAGAACTACAAAGCTTCCCCCATTTTTTGTTTGCTTGTTTATCTCGGAAAGTCAGCGTGTTTGCAGCATGTACAGTATATTGTGTAAATGGCAACAATAGGGGTGAAATTCAGATGCAAATTAAATATCATTTACTTGGTTTGCTGGTAAAAAATGTACATATTGAAAAAAATTTGATTATTATTCATTTGCATAGCATTTTATGTATTTAAAATAATGTTGATTTTTCTTGTCTTCATGATTTTGCCCTGCATACATAATTATGTACGTGCACATGGTAACACAAACAAGGATGAGATGAATTTTTTATCCTGTTATGCATATTATTTCTGTTATATTATAGGTACCCATTGACCGAAATAATTTTATACACAAGCAGTACAAATTACCTTTTCAGACTCATTTCCGATTTAACAAATTTACAATCAAAATTATAACAATTTTTTTCTTCTATAAATTGAATTAAGGCATGTACGTCGATAACACATACATATATACACGTACAGTATACAAGAAAAAATATGCTTTTATTCCGAATACAGGAAGTTGTCTAAAATACAACTGTAATTTATTTAAATTGCCTTATTGCCTCTCGAAATGAACAGAAACTAAACTAGCAGTTCGACATCCCAATCTCCCATTAAATTTAAAAAAAAGAACCAGCAAAAAATCTATTGGGTGTATATGTATAGAACACAAATATATTTATCACTTAACAAAAGGAGGCGAATGGAATATATAAAAAATAAAAGCTTCTATTGAGCTTTTATTTTTCTGCTCTTAAAAAGTTACAGATTTTTTTTTTAAAACGAGAATTTTGTTGTGCTTTGTACTTCTTTTGTGTGCTTCGCACACCCATCAATATAAGTATATTGATAGAATTTAAGACATCAAAAAATCATCAAGAAAGGCAAAAATAGCTTTGTCGGGAAAAAAGCTGAATATAAGTTTATATCGTACTCTTGTATGTAAACGGATATACATTTCCTCTTACAAAGTGCGATTTTGTTGTATAGCGTGTGTGTTTTATATTTGGAAGAAGATTTTCTAAATTGATTCAGTGCATTGAGCCTAAGGGTGATATAATTTTGTGTAACTCTATGGTAATTTTATGTTAATCGATTAATTTTCTAAAGCTCTTTCTTTACATAAACGTATCAAATAAAAATGAAGCCATTTTCCTCGAAAATTTATACAAAGAAAACTTTTTGTTCTTCGGTTTAGCTAGTTCATTTATCTTTTTCAGTGGCAACATTTTTTTCCTATCGTGAAAATTTTACAGTGATTTCATTCTATTTTCTCGCTTCTTTCTATGTGTTCCACTATTTGACAAATTATTTATTTATTAAAAAAAATCGTTATGTATGTAATGTACGTATATTTAGAAAATGGGGTTAAGTGAAAAACATCTAATTGAATAAAATTATGTGTGCTAGAATGAAAAAGGAAACTTTGGTATTTTGTTGTATTCCGTTCACAACCATTAATCCATCTTAATGTCATATGATTGAACTTGAAAAATTGATTTATTATATTTTGTAAAGAATGGATGTGTGTTTATGCGAAGTACTGTATAGAAAACAATTTTCTAGGTTCATTTTTGTATGGCAGATACTCATTTTAGTACGTTCTATTGTTTAAAAGCTTCCGGCAATTCTAAAGTATTCTTGGAAAGAAATTTTATAATGATGGATGATGTCTGGAATGAAAAATAATTTATTTACCTAATCTAAGAAGAAATTAAAGCTGAAAAATTTGTAAAACGATTACCTTTGCGTTGAACTGTTAACCTTTTTAGTAAAGCTTCCATTTCATATTATTATAATCATCTTATCAATTCTTATCAATTAAAAAAAAAAATTGTAGCTAACATTATAAAACAAAATATTTTTTCACAGCGGTTTGTAGAGGAGGTTGAAGGGGTGAAATAAATGGAGGGGTAACCATGTCACTGTCATGCGTATAAACGAAAACCATCATTTTCGGTGACCAGTTTACGTCGCCACCTCATGAGATAGCATGCCCTCAAAAGCTCGTGCAGAATGTCCATCGTTGAAGGTTAAGACAATGCCAGTTTCGTTTTGGAAGAAGTACGAAGAAATGATTCCACCAGACCAAACAGTGACTTTCTCGGAACACATTCGGTTCTGGTGTACCTCGTGCACCTCGTGTTGCTTCATATCGCCAAAATCCGACAGTTTTGCTTGTTCGCATATCCATTCATCCAAAAATAGGTCTCGTAGCTAGAGATGATTTTTTGGCAAAGTTTAGGTCAACTTCCAACTGCTCCAGAACCCAATCAGTTCACGGCGATGTTTATGGTCATTTACCTTAAGTTCTTGGGTCGGTTGGACTTCATTGTGGTGCAGACCTAAGTCCCGACGTAAACCTCACCAGGTTTATTTCGCAGAAAGGCCAAGTTCATGTGAACGACGAGAAAAAAAAAAAAAAAATTAACCGTCTCGGGTTTCCCGTACCGTCCCACGCACAGCGGCTATGTTTTCAGCAGACCTTGCATTTCGGTGACCTACTGGTGTTCACTGATTATTTATCGAACCAGTTGATTCGAAATTGGTCACCATGCGCCAATTTGAAGATATACACGTGTTGTTAAACGCCATCATAACATTATATGGTGATTGGATTGAATGGGTAAAATGAGGTGCCATGAAATCCCTTGGAAAATTGAATGAAAAATTTAATAGTTAAAGTTTAGCTGCCTCTCCAACACGTAAGACGTGTGTTTAAATATTATTATAATAAAAATTGTAAACTAAAATATAAATAAACTATAAAATATAATATAAATCATAAAAATAAAATAAGTTATAATTACTTATGTTGGAAAGTAAGTTAATAAATTAAATTTTATGTGGTATTAACAATCTCCTAGTACCCATAAACTGGTGACCCTAACGTGATATTAAAACACGTCCAACACGAAATTATAATTCACGAGCAATGCATCTACGGAGCAGCAGCAATTAATTAATCAACCAAATAAAGGGGTGAACAGTCTAATATCGCCAGCCGCTAGCAGCGAAGTCTAATATCGCCAGTCTAATATCGTCAGCCAGCTAGCAGACCAGTTTAATATATCGACATCCAGCTAGCAGACCAGTCTAACATATTACAGCCAGTCAACACGTATAGCCCAATGTATTATTTTGGACCACGCCCGATCGCACATGAAAAACCAAACTAACTCCAAATCAATCCAGACGGAAGAGCCAACAGGATTGAAATCATTTTCATTTACCAAGCACATTACAGTCAGGATCAAGCCCTCACCATTGGGCAGCGCCCGATTGTATACTAAGGTTAACATAATCAACCCAAATCAATCCCGAAGGAAGTTACCATTACTGTGTTTAAAAGAGTTAATTGTACAGGTAAGGAAAATCTCATTATTATCAATTTTTCATTCACTGTATCGGTTAACTAAAATTACCTTATTTACTGGCATTTCTTCATTCTTTCGGCATAATACTTCTGGAAACACGTTTTTTTTATTATCGTGATATAAAATATTTAATTTTATTAAATTCATTAAACAAATTTGTGACATTGAGACATTTTTGACAGTTCACTGAGTCCGGTAGTGACCACAAAATCAATCACATTTCTATTAAACATGCTCCCTTCAATCGAGAGGACCCTGAAATATGGTTTACTAAACTTGAAACACCATTTATAATAAGGGGGTCTCACTTCCGATCCTTCTAAATATGGCCATGTAATCGCGGCACTTGACCTTCAAACGGTCAAGTGCATTCGTGGTCAAATACTTAGACAACCAAATAATAACAAATATGATACATTAGACTACGAAAGATTGAGTGAATCAGCCAAAATCGCTTTGATCAACTTCTTTCGGGATTGCAGTTGGGTGACAAAAAGCCATCTCAATTATTACGGGAGATGGAGTGTTTATCACCGATCAGGTTACTGAATCGGTATTAAGAAATTTATGGACGCAGCGTCTACCAACACATATTCAAGAGATATTATCAAGTATGGATGGAACAAATTTGGTTCAACTAGCAAAGACGGCCGATAAAATTGTGGAAATACAAAAACCAATTAACTTATACAGTGTAAATACTCTCATCAAGTCACCACCCCACGGTTAAAAAACAACAAGCGACATCGCAGTTTATGGCGATCCAAGGAACAGGTCAACAAACATATTACTGGTGTCATTTTAGATATAGGATTCATGCTAACAAGTGCATAAAACCATGTCATTTCGATCGGTTAAATACGGCAGTTTCGAATTCGGCAAACCAATAGACTCAACGCTTTTAACGACGAGCAAGAAATTTAACTCTTGATTTAAGCTTTCGAAGACCATTCAACTGGAAATTCATTGTAGTTAAAGTCGACATTTTACGTGCTAATTTTTTAGCTCATTTCGGTTTGGTGATTGATGTCAATCGCAAAAGGTTAAATGATACCTGTACTAACTTTACTCTACTAAGAACTAATCTCCCGCTATAAGTTTTTATAAATATAATACCAAAATTTGCTATATCTAATTTGGTATATATAAAAAGAAAAACACTTATTGCAGCTTATAACTGTCATTTTCAAAAAATGTTTTTTCCACAAGATACTGGCGATACACAGATATCTTTCGAATCTAATTTATATTTCAGTCAAATAATTTCAGAATTTTATATATTTTGCTTTGTACAAAAATCGCCCTTCATCTGTATGTTATATTTATTTTGTAGCAATTTTGTTGTACAGCTCATCGTTATTTCACACTTTGAATTTTAAATTAACTTTAAACTAGAAAAACATAACACAACGGATAACTATGTATGTACAGTTACTCGTATAAGCAAGAAAAATGATAAAAGTTTTTTTAAATCGAATTTTTGTTGTGCAAGAAAAATTCGAAATTGGATAAAATCGACGAGAAAACTATTCCGAGTTCGATCCAGCAATGGGTGTGATAATTTTTGTACTCATACATATTTTGATGTATGTATGGATATTGGATCATTTAACACAAAATTCAAAGTGCTATTAATTCACCTTTTATATATGCTTTATAGTTTGTAATTGGTTTGACCCCTTACCGCATAAATTAAAAATTTACTTCAGTTTAATATTCTCGTATAATATTGAAAGTTGTTCTACAAAAATATGATGTGTGCTAGTACCGTTCAAAGTTCAAAGGTTAAATTTTATGATCATGTTAGAAATTGTTTTAGGCAAGCTTCAAAATTTAATTATAAGGGTATTACAGTTGTACTTTTTTCAAACATCACTCAATATGTTCGACTTAGACGGTTTCTATGTGCAAATTCCACAAGAGTATGAAGATCTACACCTTAATGTAGATTACATAGATTGCATGTTTGTTAAAATTAAACACAAAGAGAAACACCAAGAAAAAATATTCTATTCCATTATGATACCAATAAAACGCTTTACGCAAATCTACTTTACGGTAGAAGATAAAAATATATACGAGTATCATGTTAATTTTAGCTTATTATCAGATAAATTCGTATTTTTTTAGCTCAAATCACTCGCAGACAGCTCTTTAATTTTTATATTTTTCAAGATATGTATCCATCAATATCACCTTAATCAAATTGTATATTTAAATTCAAATCAAGTCATTTATATTTCTTTTAAATTTTATTTTCATTTTCTTAACGTAACTAATTTGATTAGAGAAACGAGAGAGCGAGTGTATAGCAAAAAAAAATCCAATTTTTCACTAAATTTCGTTCAAACTCAAATCGATCATTTTGATTTACGTTCATCAATCATCTTTATTTTCTCGTTGTTGTGATGTATATTAGTATTACGACGAATATTGAAAAAGTGTTACATAATCTTCCATATAAATATGTGTATAGATACAATTTTTATATATAGGGAGAGACACATCAAGATTTTCCGCAATTGACATTGATGAGAAAATCCTTTGGTAACGGATAGAAGAGTACAGATAAAATTAAATCTCTTTATATAAATAAATACAACAATTGGTACCAGTCATGTAAAAATCTCGAGACAGCAAAAAAAATATCGGATCTATGACCTGGATTTCATACACGAGCAAATTCGTACTCTCATACCAATAAAAGCCACATTAAAGCTCCTTCACGATCCATTCAATATTTCACGTTTAAATGTTTTTTTGTGTTTTTTTGTGTTGTTTAATATGAATTTTCATAAAGCTTTGATATAATTTTTATTTTGTAATTTAATTATTATTATTTTTTATTTTGAAATAATATTAATTTTATTAAAAATAATAAAATTATTATTTTCCATGTAAAATTTTAAAATAAATTAAAATTTAAATAAAAAATTTTATGTTTAATGATGCGAGTAATTTGTTATTTTAATCAAATTAAAATTTATATTAAAATAACAGTAATAATATAATATTTATATTAAATGTGATATCAAAAAAGCAGGAAATTAAAAATTTAGGGTGAATTGAATTGATCCGAAAAATAAAGGGAGGTTTTAATTTTGGAAATTTTATTTCGAAATAATGCTTTTACAATTTAATCCCTAAACACACGCAGGTTTCGGTAAAACACCTAAATTTGTTTACTTAAATTGGATAAGTTAATAAATTTATAGTATTGACTTACAAAGTGAGGGTGAGATTTATTTAAACCTGGTATTTTAACTTAATAAAACTGAATAGAAATTGTGTTTAAATCGGAACCAGTGAATGTTTACAGAAGAATATAAATCTAATCTTTCAAACTATACTAAAATGGCATTCGGTCATTCAGTATTGCATGGCCATACTAACTCAACAATTTTTATTATAAATATTTTTTTCGGCAACGGTGGTAGATACAGTTATCGAGATTGCAGCATGAGATTTTTTAAAACTCACCATCTCTACATACTATATGTATTTAAAAAGCTAATGAAAGGAATAGCACGGTGATGTTTGCAGGTGATACCAGCGGTGGGCAAACAAAATGTTTTATTGCCATAAAGTAGTCGGCGAAAAATTTGAATAATATGGAGAATTTCAAAGCAAAAGTGTATTCCGATTGGGGAATTCAGTCTTATATTTTAACTACTGTTACAGTAAATATGGCAAAGTTAATAAAAAAAGAATTTAAAACCCTCCGTTACTAACCATTGGGTGGAATCCACCCAATTAATTTTTAAATGAAGAAAACTCGAGGAAAATGAGCTGGTACTAGGTTTAAATTTCTTGTATTTCATCTTTAGTATGTTCGAAACTTGCTAAAATAGCGTTTAGGCCCATTGCACATTTCAGCTAAGCTGAGCTAAGCGATGTGAGCTAAGTTGAGCAAAACTATGCGAGCTAAGTTGTTCTGTTTTAGGCGATGCAAACTAACTTAGCTCGGGTTGTCTTTGGATTGTAAAAGTCAGCTATATCGCTCACACATACATTGCCATTATTGTGTACATATTTATAACATTTTGAAATTTGGATGACATTTGGATGACTATATGATTTTAATCATATTTTGGCAGACATAGCATTCTTCTTGAAATGTATGTGTGACCGATGTAATCAGTTCAAATGTGCAGCGAAATGAGCTGTGCGAGCTAAACTATATGCTAATAGAATCTACGTTTCTCGCTTAGCTTAGCTGAAATGTGCAATGGGCCATAGTTCGGGTTTTTTCCGCCGAGACAGAGTCCTTTGTTTTTAAAAGTGCTGACGCAATTTTTTTCTATTTTTTCATAGTGATTGTTCTTTTTCTAGAGCAATGTTAGTACGTTTATCTTTATACAGTTTTTTATACATGTACAATATATTTTTCCTCTCTGAAAGTTAATTAAAAAAAATAATTGTTAATTGTGGTTAATTTTTAAATTAACTTTTTCTGTAAATTTTAAAATGTTTGTCTTTTGAAATTTTACTAGCGTTTTAGAGATATGTATATGACTCTTAAATGTGGGTTGATTTCACTCATGGTTAGTAGTAATTACGTAAGTGTACATAATATGGTTAGTAATGCAGGGTTTTAAGATCCTCAAACGTTTCTCTTGTTGCTGGAATTTAGATTAGTTGGTGCGTAGAGTAAAATTTTGGAATATGTACCAAGTTGTGGTTACGCAAACCATACTTTAAAAGCGATGTGAATTGATATTTTGTTAACCAACTGTATTCGTGGTTAATTACGCCTATTAGATGACAGATGATTTGGTAGAAAATGTGTCTTCGCTAGATAATGAAGCACATCCAATTATCAAACGTAAATTAGGCGAATCAACATTTTGATCATTTTCTTTAGTGATGATTTCTTGTTCTACATAATATACATTGCAATGGTCAATATCGGATATACATATGTATGGTCAGTTGGAAATAGATTAGTACATAGTAATACACGAGTTGCAATATATCTGCAATTACTAGACAAACAAATTCAGTTAAATGTACATTTTGGTGTTTCGTAGAATTTATTTCTGTTGAGGCAGAAGCAAGGTAATGTGTAAATTTTTGGCATAAACGGAATTAA
Source organism: Nephrotoma appendiculata (assembly GCA_947310385.1). Lineage (NCBI taxonomy): Eukaryota > Metazoa > Arthropoda > Insecta > Diptera > Tipulidae > Nephrotoma > Nephrotoma appendiculata. The sequence continues at coordinate 178,945,458 of OX371223.1, read as the reverse complement.
AATCAGTGAATATAACTAAATTACCAGTGTTATATTAGATTGCCAGTTTTACATTTGAAGCAAATTCCACCAAGGTGAAAGTTGAACTAGTTGAATTTACCAACAAGGCAATTACTGTTGAATTGTATTTGTATATCCTTGTTGGTAAATTTTTTCGTTTGTGAACTAAATCGGTAGTTAGTATATAGCGACAGTAGATAAGTTTCAGTAGCCCGTTTCGTGAACATCCCAAGAGTACTCTTTGGAACTGCAATGAGATGGTTAGTCATTTATTGTACTATATTACCCATTATATGAAATTATTTGGTTGCTCTTCAGTTACTAAATACGATATTAGCGTGATAAAATTGATATTAGTAATCTTAAACCGCGATAGTTAACACAAAAAAATTAATAATTTTATATTGTATCTCTAATTTATATTCTTTGTTTATGGTTATATTTAATAAATAAATATATGTTAAATCCGTTTAATATGAAGTAAAAGAACTCTTATTATTGATGATGATGTACTGGATTAAATTTGAATCAAGTGTGATGGTATTATTGGTTTTCTAGTGTAGGTTAACTCAACACGATGATTTGCTGGAATCTTTTTTTGTATTTTCGCCGACAAAGAATCCCCTAATTTCCACAGAAGCTACCCCAAAATTTAAAAACGCGTTGGTCGACGAGTAGATTTCGTAACATTGTTGGGTGTCAACTTGAATTATTTGTAGCTAAAGAAATAAAATAATTTACGGTGGTAGAAGTGAACGTATTATATTTATTTAATTTATTACAATTATTTTATAATAGTAATAAACGAAATAAATAGTTTTAAATTTTGCAATCTTTATATATCTTTATAATAACGATCACCGTTTACTTTTTTGAATTGGTCCAAAAAACATTTTTAAAAAAAATATTTCAAAATTAATTTAATTAATATGTATAAACTGCAATTAAATTCCAGAGAAATTTCTTGCAATATGGGTCGTATACGACCATTACATATCTAAATAAGGAATTGCTGAACTATTAAAGATCAGCATTTATTAGAAAATATTTTAATAATATGGAAAGCGTTAATCATAACATTTTCATTATATCAACATTTATATTTTATTTTCTGTAAAATCAACCAAATCACTATAAAAAAATAAATGTCAAATGGTAGACTTACGCACTCTGAAGTGATTGATGGCGCAGTGCCATCAACGAAAAAAAATTTAATAAAAATTACCGGAACTGACAATGGCAAGTTAGTTTTTCAGCAATATTGTCATGAACACACCTCGAGAGAGCTCATTTGTCTTGATGTAATAGTCCTACTCACTCCACATTTTACTCTAATAAATTATTGAACAAATTTTTTTAGAACGTTATTTACATTTTGTTTAAACTAGACAACAAAAAATCCTTCACTGTATATAACCTGCGTAAAATTTTATAATTCAAATTTTTTCTGATTTATTTCTCTTAAACAAACGAAAAACAAAAGTAAAATTAGACTTGAAAACAACATTATCAACAAGGATTATATTGGCAAAAAAGATACTCGAGAGAGAAGAAAACAACAACAAAAATATAAAAAATAATAATAAAAAAGATAAATTTTATCTTTCAACTTTTTATTCAGTTTTATGTTATATTATTTCTGTGAAATTGCAAAAGGTACACCTTATTCCAATTAAAATAACACAAGAACATCTTATTAATTAAATACCTAAATTTAATATTCATTTATTCTTATAACAAAAAATATTATTATTATTATACTTTTAAAGATAGTACACGAAGAAAAATTATATTTTCTGTCGAAAACTTGTTGAAAATACACAGCAGCAACAACAAAAACGATAAAAAAGTCCTGAAAAATTATGAAAAACTTTTTCATTTTCTTTAATTCATTATTGTAATTTTAGAAGATTAAATTTTATGCTTTTGTTTTCTGTATCGTCTATAAGTTTATTTGTGAATTTACTTGATGTATACATATGTATGTATAAGTTACAAGCTAAATAAATGGAAGGAACATGGGTCAACTTACCTAATCATACACTCGTATTTGGAGTTCACATATGGGTGTGTCGAATATTTTATTTGATATTCAAAAATATCTATTTTCTATGTTTTATTTTGCCATTTAATACACAAAAGCAATAAATAAACTTATAAATGCATAAATATAATACACTGGCAGACAAAAATGTTGTTCAATAAGACACGAATCGGTCTGCAGTCCAAGTATGCTTGTCACTCACTTAAATAAGTAGTGTTTACAAAAAATATTCGATGTATGCTGCTAGCTGTTTATAGACAATACTTTTTTTATGGTTTAATAATTAATTTATTTTATTCCTTTATCCATATATTTTGACCAGTGGCACTGTTCTGGATTTCCCTGGGAATAAGGAATTGGGAAAAATATTTTCATAATATTTTTGTCTAAATTATATTTTTCTGGCCTACTGTTGAAATTAGTTTGATGTAAATATTTTTGAAACAAAAATGATTGGGAAACTTTTGTTCTACAACATTTTAAGAGGGGCAAAATATTTCCCAATATAACTTTGTTTTTAAAATATTTACACCCGACTAATTCCAACAGTAGGCCACAAAAATATAATTTAGACGAAAAAACTATGAAAATATTTTTCCCAATTCCCTATTCCCAGGGAAATATTGCCACTATTGGTCATCATCATTTGAGACAGCTTCACTGATGAAGGCCAACAGGTCGAAATATATGGATAAAGGAATAAAATAAATTAAATAATTATTATATTATAAAATAAAATAAATTAATTATTAAACCAAAAAAAAATTGTGTCTGTAAAAAGCTAGCGACATACATCAGAAGATAAAAGACACTACGGAAATTATGTATATACTATAATAAATATTCGGTAATTTTTGTTTCGAATCTAGCAGTACACGACCGTGTCAAAAATATATTTTTTTTAATGAGAAACAAAACGATTAGCATTGTTTTGTAAATTTACACAAAATGGTTGTTATTTTACACAAGTATGCACTCAAATGATAATTGAAATAATAATCAATTAATTAGACGTGTGTTAGAGGTGACATTAAAAAGCGTCCCAAAAGTATAAATAAACAATCAGATTAACGGCACATACACTTCAGAATAAACCAATAATTTTTAGAGTAGCCTCCAATTCGGCTCTTTCTACAACAATCATTGCCCTTCAAGCTGGTGTTAATGCCAGTAAATCGACTGCCCGCCGTGATATTTTAAGAGAAAAACATCTGAAGCGGTTGAAGTTAATGAAAAAGCCACCGCTGAATGATGGACGGAAGCAGAAATGATTGGAATTCGTAAAGGAATACAAGACTTGGAATGTGATGAAAGGTCAAAATCTTAATGTCTGGTGAAAAGTCGTATTTTGTGATTAAAAAAAATTTAGCTTGGATGGACCAAAAACAATTACAAGACGTTACTGGAATCTCTTTTCCCTAAAATCCTTGCCCTTTTTACACTACTTTCATGGATTTTCCAACAAGATAATGCACCAATACACTGCTCGCGTTGTAAAGTCGTACGTCACAAGCCAAAATGTTGAGCTATTGCCTTGGCCACCATATTCGACGGACTCAAACATAATAGAAAATGTTTGGGGCTGGCTCACACGTAAAGTATACGAAGGAGGGAAATAGTATGAGACTAAGGAAGAGCTAATACTAGGGATTTTAAGTGGCCTGGCCAGAAATTTCACACAATTATTTGACGTCATTGTACGATTCTGTTAAGGATCGTATTTTTGAAGTTATTCATAAAAATGGAAGTTCCACTAAAAATAAAAAATTATATTTTAATATTGTATTTAAAAAAGTTTTGGTAAGAAATCACACATAATGCTATTATTTCATGTAATTTTTCAAGTGACGATAATCAAATGAACCGAAACAAAATCGAAAAAAATAAATTTCTGACTCATTTAAAAAAAACAAAACAAAAACCAAGTTATCTTGATGTCTGCGATTTTTGCTATTGTATTCAGTACTAAATACTCTTTCTTTCTCTATTTTGCAATTTTTTCTATCTCACACACACCTGGCTGGAAATTGCCTTTTGCTTCTTATGATTGAGTGGCGGTAATCAATTGGACCGCACTGTATGTGTTTTAATCGTGTAAATGTATTTTATTTACAAAACCTAAAAGAAATTCGTGACGAACATTTTCATTCAGTACTGTCACAAAACATTTTGCAAAAGTGATTCAGGAGTCAGCAATTCTGAACTTTATATGTAAATAAAATACACATCTGGCAAAATAATAGAAATTCATTAACGTCATAAAACTTATGATAAAGGGACTATTTATTTTATTATTTTATGTATTATCTCGTTTTTGGGTGGCGGTAATTAAAATAAGATGCACTTATATTTTGCAAAGTTTATAAATTTGTTAGTTTTGAAAACATCTTCGTTTTATCTGATAATTTAGCGATTCAAAATGATATTTTTCCATAGAAAATAGACCTATATCGAAGCGAACGCTCCAATTTTTCTACAATCAGGCTTGTTAAATATATACGTCCCGAAATATTAATAAATTTTATTATTGAAACTTCCAAAGAAAATGAAGGGAGTGCATTTTTGATCGTTGACGATATGTTATTTATTGAATAGTTACACAATCAGAGAAGTTCTTTTTTAATTAAATTATATTATATTTGTATGAAATGTATTTATTTATTATAAGAGTATCGAAATTTACCCTTGAGAAACAAGCATTTTTCGTTAGTCGCAGTTGTATATCGTCGGTAGCGGTGCAATGGTGTGTTTCTGCAAAATTCATCAAATTCATTTTATTACAATATCCTTAAGATGGGTCCCATTTGAAACGCGATATTTTAAAACGCAAATTATCAAGACGCGATATTTTAAAATGCGATATTTCAAAACACGATAGAGTACAAAACACGATAGAGTACAAAACACGATATGGTACAAAACGCGATATTTCAAAACGTGATATTTCAAAACGTGATACGGTACAAAACGCGATATGGTACAAAACGCGATATTTCAAAACACCATATGGTACAAAACGCGATATGGTACAAAACGGGAATTTAGGATCGGGACATACGAGGGTTGCCTTTTATATTTCGGGATTGGACAACCCTAGTGTTGCAATCTGGCAACTGACAGCTCTATCGTAAAGTTTGACATTTTTGAGATTATACGTACTCAGAACGTTTTGACATTCGAGCGCTATTTGTGTTGTTTACAGTACTCATCAAGTCAACATCTCGGTGAAAAAATGGAATTAAATCGTGAACATTTTCGTGCGATTATTTTTTATAACTTTCGACGTGGATTAAGGCAGCAACAGTGCATGGGTGAACTTATTTCAATTTTTGGCGATGAAGCTCCATCAAGGACCAGTGTTTATCGATGGTATGGTGAATTCAATCGAAGTTGTAGTTCACTCCAAGACGAATTTCGTGAAGGTCGTCCAGAATCAGTTGTTGTTCCGGAAACCATTGATGCTGTGCGCGAACTGATATTGCAAGATCGTCATGTGACCTATCGTGTGATTGAGACAACCTTAGGCATTAGTGGGACCAGCATACATTCAATATTACATAAACATTTGATCAAACATTTCATCAAAAAAATTTGTTCGCGTTTGATCCCACACAATTTGTCAATCACTCAAAAAAAAGGCTCGTGTCGATTGGTCGAAAGAAAAGCTCAAAAAATACGATCGCGATGCTTCAAAACACATCTATGACATAGTGACAGGTGATGAATCGTGGATTTACGTGTATAAGCCCGAAAGTACACAGCAGTCGACTGTATGGGTGTTTCAAGATGAGCCGAATCCAACAAAAGTTGTTCGCGCACGAAGCGCATAAAATGGACATGTCGCAACCGTACCACTAGAACAACGCAGAACAGTCAATTCTGAGTGGTACACAACCATTTGTTTGCCAGTTGTCTTCCAAGAAATCAGGAAAACCAACTGCCGAAGACGGATCACTCTTCACCACGACAATTCGAGCTCTCACACATCGGCTCAAACAACTGCATTTTTGAGCACTCAAAACATCGATTTGATGAGTCATCCGCCGTATAGTCCTGACTTGTCACCAAATGACTTCTTTTTATTCCCGTACGTAAAAAACAAACTGAGAGGTCAACGTTTTTCGACACCTGAAGAAGCGGTTGCTGCGTTCAGAATGCATGTTTTGGGGATACCTCAATCAGAGTGAAAAAAGTGCTTCGACAATTGGTTCAAACGCATGCAAAAGTGTATAGATCTTCATGGGGAATATTTTGAAAAACAATAAAGCGATTTTCGATGATTAATATTTGTTTTTGTTCTCTAATCCCGAAATATAAAAGGCAGCCCTCGTATCAGTCGAGTGAAGGGGAAATTTAGTTTCAGTTTATAGGAATTTAAAAATCGATAGGAGCGAGATTATATAGGATCAGTTTAAATCGGGTCGCTACGCTCCCGTCGCTTCGCAATGCACATTCTGTACCAAAACGCGTTTTGAAATATCGCGTTTTGAAATATCGCGTTGTGTACCATACCGCGTTTTGTACCACATCGCGTTTTGAAATATCGCATTTTGAAATATTTTGGTTTTGTACCATATCTCGTTTTATCATATCTCGTTTCGAAATATCGCGTTTTAAAATATCGCGTTTCGAGCGGACCCACCTTAAGACATTATCGTTCGACTTGTGCCCTAGATTCAGTTTCACAAAAAACAGGTTGGAAGCTTATCAAATTTAGAATTTTTAATTTTATTTCCATATAAGATAGAGTAAAATCAAAAAGTTTTTTTTCGTCTTATGAAAAAAAAAACTAAAAATGTAGATTCATACTATTACATTGCTATCGACGATATGTATAAACTTTACAATCTGTATACAATACAATTTTTTATGCTTTCGATTTCCTTTCCTGCTTGTCATACTATGCATGTTTATTGACGATTGGAGCACCACGAAGTCTACGTTACGGAATTTTTTTGAACTATGATAACTACAAATTTTGACATTTTTATGCCGCATGCATAAAGAAAATAAACAATAAGCAACATTCGCGATAATTCTTCCTTTTACTGTGCAAAGCTAGGTTTAATTTTGTTTAAATATATTAATTAAAAATGATATAGGTTTTGAATAATTAGTGATTTTATGGATTTATAATATAAAAACATGAATCTATGTACATTCTTGATTTTGCCGACATATCGATCACACATCTCATTTTTGTAGTTAAGTTAGTTTCAATCTGATCCACCATCTGCGCTTTTCCAACTTTAACAATCGTCAATGATGTTACACAAACGAACCTACAACGAGATATGGAAGAGAGGAGGCCGTGTAGACGGTTTTACAAGCTCGGGCAAGTAGAGTTTTTGTCTAGTCACGCTGAGTGTGGGTTGTGAGTGCGGATTTTTTTATTGATTTTATTAGTATTCAATGGTTCTACAGGAAACCCTGTTAGAAGTTTGTTCGCGTTTGCAGTACGCACACAGTGTGACTAGACCTGTAGAGTTTCCGAAAGTGGGAAGTGATGACTAGAGAAACGTTTAACATACAAAGCTGACCCTCCTCATCTTTAAGGTGATTGGAAGGATGGATTAATCCAACAAAATTTCTTATGTCTTCTTCATCTTCATGGTGATAAAAAGAGGCCAAACAAGAAAGTAAGTACTAACAAACTAATTACTTTTTCACAAACCATGATTGGTCAAAATACTAACGGGGATTAGAAAACAGGGGCCCTATTCTTGAATTCGGTGGAAATTTTCGTAATCGAAATACAATTTGCTATGAAATTCTTTATATTGCTAAAAATTTTCGCCGGCTTCTTTACTCATTTTTTCAAATTTGTATGCAAGTTTTCAAATATTTATTTACCTACTAAGCGAATAATTTCGTATCGATTTACCCAATCGGAACTTTTTCCTTATTAGGGGGAAAAAATTATGTTTCTTAATTTAAAAAAAGATAAAAAATTTAAAAAAATGATTAAAGTAGTCGGGGAAAATTTTTAGTAATATAAAGAATTGCATAGCAAATTGTATTCCAATGAAGAAAATTTCCACCGATTTCAAGAATAAGGCCCTGGTAATTGGTAACTATAAAAGAAGAAAAAATCGAACTGAGGTACGGTGAATAACGGTAGTTCCCTCTTGTAGTTCTTCTATTATAAGAACCTATAACATATTATTAACCTGTAGCATTAGAGAACCTCGTAGGATCTTGATACCTAGTCAGTTCGGTCACCGAATCTTGTGTCAAATTGATACAATTCTTGGGTGGTTAAGTGATAATCGAATACAGTAGTAGTAAATTGCATATGCTCAAGTCATTCAGTTACTGCGTCATCAAAGAAATGTATCAACTATGGACTTAGACATACTAAATTGCATGTAGTATGTTATAGGAAACCAGCTTAACCCTGCGTTGTAAAATATCTTATCATATCATATTGAAACTACCAAAGGAAATATTGTGGAACTTTGTATGTTGAAATTTATGAGTACATGTATCATTGCCACTAAAACTCACAAAACAGCTCTGGCCAGAAAATTAAATAATCACGTTAGAAATATAAAATTTTTATAACTTTTTAAGTGAAAATGCGTGTAATTTGGTTTAAAAAAAATGAATGTTTGCTATCATCAAAAATGTAAAAAAAAAAAAAAATATTATCTCGTCTTCTGTGATGATTTTTAATTACAATAATAGATATTTTCCGTAAACACTTATATACCTATTTAATAAAAATTTATTTTGTAAACAAAACATATTTTGAGCTAAAATTGTCCTAACATTTCTCGATAGTAATCCCATTTGTTAGAAAAATTATCCCCGTACATCATAGTGGTACCGCTTTAAACTAAACCTCGTTTCGCAAAAATCATCCAAGGTACCAATATTCGCTCGCAAGTGTTAACACAAAAACAGCAATGATATTATTATATATACGAGTATATGTTGAAATGAATAAGCAGTAAACTGAATATTTATGGTACGTATATGAATATATGTATTTACGTATGTAGGTATAGGAAGAAAGTTCATTCCATCTATCTATATACTCGGTACATATATCTGCCAGAAAATTATTCCCTGTATTCCACACCATATAATAAATGGCATTCATTTATTTTCCACAACTTTTTTAATTGGTTTACCTGGTAAGTAATACCTGGTGGAACCAAGAGACACAAAAAATATCATTATGCAATATCCACCAAAACCTACTTACGATAGGTATATTCTAAAATGAAATAATAAAAAAACTGTATGCCATAGTTTATACTTTTATGTGTATATGTATTATATGTATATTTGTCCGCCTTATTTTTTTTTACTTCTTTAAACACTAATGTAAGAAGAAATTTCAAAATTTGAAAAATAATTTTCTGTACTGTAAGTCTCTCGACCATATTCCAATTTTAATCTTATTTCTACTTTAGATTTTCAGTTCAGAAGTATAAAAAAAACAAAATTTAACTTTAAAAATTTCATTATAAATTTTTTTTAAATAATATTATTGAAAATTAAACCAATTCAACTTTTAACTTTCTTGTTTTTAATATTTCGGAAAAATTTTGTTTTTATTTTTTAGCTACTCCACAATCATCGTAAGAGTATTTCTAAGAACCTTATTTGATTATTTTATATATTTTTGTTGAATCTAATCTCATCTAAACTATTAAAATATGATTATAGTTTTTGTTATATTGAGCTCTCCACTAAATATCAAGCTCAACAAACTACATATAGTCTATAGTTGAGGAACACATTATATAATATCAAAAATTGTTAAAACTATTATTGAGAATTTAAAAAGATAAGGATCTTCTCACTCTCGTAGATGGGTGGTACAGATGCACCAACATGGAAATGGAATGAACAATATTGTTTCGAAGACGTTGTACACGAAAAAGTTGAATTAGGAAATAACAAGAAAACGTGTAATATATTCTAAAACTTTATCTAACTAGATCAAGTTGTTAAATGTGAGGTTTTCTTTTTCCCTGCATACATATATTGTGGTTTACTAAAATACGTGAAATACTTGAATGTTAGTGTTGAATAATAATAATAATAATAATTAATAAAAAATGTGCGCGTGTTGGGAATGTTTTATTTATTATAAACGTATAGAAGTTTTTATTATTTCAAAGATGTAGATATGTAATGTAATCGTATAACGTTGCTAATGGTGAATAATATTTATAGTTCCAACAGATAGTTTTAAAATATTTCAGAGAATAATAATAAATCCTTTTTAAAATCTTGAAAATGTGTACTTCTACATACTTATGTATGTACAAGTATGTAACTGACATTTAAATATTAAAATTGAAGATATAACTATTTCCTAGAATTTCTTCTAGATATGATAGAGGATACCAAGCACAATATTAGTGATTTAAAAAATAACAAACGAAATATTTTTCGGAAAAGTTGATTTTCCAAAAGATGTAAATCTTCTTCTTCATGTTAAAATTATATTAAGTTTGGTTTATAAATTTTGTCATCCTTCAATTGACCATACATTTCCTTATTTGAAACTTATTTCTGATGTTGAAAGTGCAATTTTCTATTTGAATGATATAAATCATTTTATCATATTGAGACCCGTTTTGTAAATATTTTGAGTAACTTTAAATATGACTCAAATTTGAACAAATTAACTGATTAATTGAAACTCGAATTTTGAGTTGCGTGAAACAGACAAAATTTATTTTAAAGATAATCCAGTAATTGTCGTGACTAGCACTGCACAAGTGTAATGTAACCATTATAACATCACGAAGTGAATACGTTGCTAAGATGGAAAGTTTACTTCAACGATGATACAAGATATGTCGAATTGCCGAAACCAATAATAATCCACAAGGCCATAAGGGTCGATCAACAAGTACCCGTGTTTGAAAACAGGTGGCGTCGCTGGGAGTTACATTACCATCGTGTATTGCCATCTGTCAAACGACACCATACTAAATTTCAGTCTAGTTCACAAGTTAGTTTTTATTTGGCAGCCAGTTGTAACAATCGTGTCCTAGTATTTCTCAATAAAATGGAAAAAGAGGAATATCGATCCGTAATTCGCTTCGAAAGGAGACCCTTCACCTATGATAATCGTGAGATATTGGTTCAACGAATTAAAACATGACCGTACATCTGTTTTTGATGCGAAGCGACCTGACCGTCCGGCAGACGATGTTACCGAGGACAAAAGGTCCACAACATGGCTGATCGCAAAACTAAAGTGCGCGAAATAGCAAAGGCCGTAGGCGTCTCGTACGGAATGGCAATTAATATTTTAAATGATAAGATAAGTGTGAGAAGGAGGTCGGCTCGATGGGTGCTACGATTGCTGAAATTGGCGAAATTGTGATCCGGGATTGTCGCGGCCAAATTGCATGAAGTGCGCTATGAATTACTGCTGCACCCACCGTACTAGCCCGAACCGGCTCCCCGTGATCTCTTTCTGTTCCCCAACATAAATATAATTTATTGTGATTGTTCCGTACATATTTATGAGTCAAAAATTAAAAACATGGGTTGGAGGAAAAAAAATCAGCTCAAACAAGGAGGTTATCGCGAAGTCAAAAGCGTATTTTGAATAGTTTGAGGAAGCTTTTTTTTTTGAGGGTTTAAAGAAATGGCAGAAACGTTGGGAAAGTGTATTCACCTAAAAGGAGATTACGTCGAAAAATAAATATTTAAAAAACTTGCGTCTTCATTCCTAACATATTCCCAAGTTACTTATCGACGCTCGTAAATATAATTCGGTGACTCCTAAATTATACGGATTACCAAAAATTCATAAACATCGGAATGCCATAGACCAATTATTAGTTCAATACCACACGATACCACAAAACTACTGTTTAGTTTCTTTAGGTGTTACGTCCTTGTTTACTAATGTTGATAAGACAAAGTTCAATTTATGGAAACGTTGGAAATTGTTTTGACTAATTTCGATTTTTTTTCGACAATAAAGTTTATAAGTAAACTTTTGGTTTTCTATGGGCTCTCCAATTAGTCCCATATTTGCATATTTAATGATGGATATTTGAAAAATAGAACGAAACTCTTTGGTCTATCAATACCTTTGCGTTATTTCCAGTAGAAAGTTGTAGATGATGTAATAACGTTAATCCCTAAAGACAAAATAAATATTTTTCTGGATGTTTTTATCTCATTAGATAATAGAATAAAATTACAGTTTTAAATTTATTAATGATTGATGAGGCGGACGAAAAAAAATCTTTTGAACGACACCATAAAAATACCTGGTCTGGTCGATATCCAAATTTTATTTCTTGGCTTCCTACATCTTACAAAACAAAATAGAAACAAAATTTTATCTTAAAAAATCCTAAAATTGTCCGATACCAAATTTCATTATAATAACTTTAAAATTTTAAAAAACACTTTGTTACATAATCACTATCCTACAAAATTAATAAATAACATTATAGGGAAACAAAAAAAATATTATCAAAATTCTAGAACTAATCCCGTCATTGAAAATACAAATTGAATTTTTCGAAAAATTAAAACATTTATTTAAAAATTATAATTTCATAATTATAAATCGAATGATCTTGTTTATCAGATAAAATATGATGACTGTAAAGTAATATCCACGGGAAAAATAAAACAGGTTTTACGTGAACGATTTTATCAATATGTTCAGATCAAATTACTATACATTCAGAACACATTGCAGACGCTAACCATAATATTATTTTAGACGATGTAAAATTTTATAGAAAAAAAAACAATTGTAGAAAAGGTCTATTTTGGAAATGTTACATATTAAATCTAGTGGAAATTCAATAAACAAAATTAAAAGTTATGCTTTACTCGTATTGGCAATTCATACGATCTAATTTTAAAATTTGATATTTTGCTTTAATACATTTCAAATATGAATTGGTCTTTAAGATTAAACAATTTGTTTCTAGATTGAGATGAGGTTACCAAGACGTTGGAAGTCTGGTTTCGAACTAATGTAACTTTGAATTCTTTAAATCAAAAAACTCGGTCGTCTCGTCAGACTTCAACGACCAAACCATAAAAATATTGAAAATATTTTGAACTTTCATTCGACTTTGTTAGCTCATCTCGATGTAAAAATATAATCTGGCTATCACCCAGAATAACCCAAAATTTAATTTATTTCCAATTAACGTATAGAAAAAATAGCTGGAACTTAAAACAATTGGAAAATTTACAACTTACACAAAACTTACACTTTTACATTGAAAACCCTTTTCAACCTTATAAATTGGTTCGATGCTATACACGTTGTTTTTTTTAAGAAACGCCAGGAACGCTTGCTTGTGCTCTTGTATGACCTTGCAACTAGTTAGGTAGTTTGGGAGATATTGACGAAAGCTACTGTTTTAAATTAGAACCTGTACTTTTGAGTGCACCTTTTGATTAAGAAGTTTAAAATAAATAAATCAATAATAATATTTTTTGTTCGTACAAAATGTTTCGTTAAGTGTATGGGAAAATTTATTCGCATTACAAGAAACATTGATTATAATATCAGATAATCCAACTGTTCAATTAATGGCCATATATTCAGAACCGCGCTCCAATTTGTCGCAATGATTAAATTTCTTGGATTCCAAACATGAAAATTACCCCAATGGTGTTATGATACTGACTAGTTTTCAAGGGCTGTAAAGTGCTGTAAAACTATGTATTAAGGCGAGAAAGAGAAACAACTAATTTAAACAGTAGACAAGACTATGCGCATTTATTTTGACGTTATGAAAATAAAATAAAATATTTCTGCAGCTTGCGCTGCAATATTTTGTTTTGAAATGTGTTGGGACTATACACGTACACACAAAATCACATTACTAAAAAATGACTATACGTCAAAAAAAAAATATTTAAAGTTGATTATTTTTTATAGATTTGTTGCTGAATTTATTTTTATTTTTTGTTTATATGTTGTATACACTCATTCTTTCAAGTGATTTATATTTACATTACTTGTCCTACTCTATTTTCATTTTTAATCACATGAACCATTTGAAAAACTAGTCAGTGTCATAACACCATAACCATAAGTATATTTTTATAACCTATCTCCCTAATTATCTATTATTTTGAGTATAAATGTGGATTTACATATCCGACGATTTTTCTGCGCCGAACATCACGTGGCACATTCAACCAATCAGAAAGGGCTTCATCGCCGAATTTTGGGCACGGCGAACACATGAACAAAATTTATCTTTTCGGCGCAACGACACAGCATACATAGATTAATTTTTTTTAACTTCATCTGTTTTTTTAAATTATGTGTCAAACTATTTTTTATGTATGGATGTGTGAAAAAACTGTGCCAAAAAATCGATAATATGCGTTCGCCGCCGAAAAATCGTCGGATATGTAAATCCACCTTAAATCAATATTGTTCAACAAAGTAATCCTTTTGAATTTTTTACCAACACTATAAATCATTAATGAGAATAATTCAAAACAATACAAAACAAACATTTCTCGGGTCATTAAATACAAAATCCTTGGTTCAATAGTACTTAATTTGATAAATAAATTTAAATATACATAAAAGAAAATTTCATGACCTCCAAAAACTCTATCCAAATAACACATTTTTCAAAAACTAGTTCAAAATATATAAATATGAATTTAGAAAAGAAATTTATAATACAATACAATTACTACAAAAGAAAATATGATGAAAGGAAATCTTTAACAAAAAATCACATGCAGATTCTTCTTTTATGTTAAAAGAAAATAATATTTTGGAAGAAACCAAACCGAAGTAGCAAACACCCTCAACAAATTCTGTAATAGAGTCGCGACTCGATACCAAATTGTAATACTAGTTCATTTAACTTGTACGAACCGTTAACCAATTGTGCTTTTAACAACCACGTTACAAGAATCAATTATGAGAACATGCTTTCAGGAATTCTTGAAAATCAGCTAATGCTCGATTCCAAAGAGGATTAATGGAATATCGGAAGCACAATCATCAAAAATTGGTCAAACTTTACCAAGGACTAAAAATGATTGGTTCTACAAAAATTGCTTGAAAGCAGTTCAAGAAAAAGATTATATGCACCAGCGTTCAGCGAAATCTATCTCAAAATACAAGACAATCGTATAATGACTACATGACCGCGACAAAAATTCCCCACTCGGCTCTGCAGACATAAAAAACAAGATTGGCACAATTAACGTGTATTAACATTGAAAAGTCGAGTATTAAAGATAGGTATTGCGACATAAAAAATAGGTTACAGATTCCCAACCTCGTAGCAACACTATATTCCCAGCAAATCTGGAAAGTTGGTAATGTAAGCTAACAACTTCAAATGTGACGAAATTATTTTGCCTTTCTTTTAAATCGAACAGTATACCACCATCTGCTGGCGAACAAATATCTCCTTTGCACCAGTCCAGCATCAACACTGAAATGGCACCATCGCCGTATGATAAAGTATGTAACGTGAATTTCATGTGAAGTGCTAACAAATGGCGGCAACCAAATGTTCTACCGGATGTAGGAACTTGTATTAACTGTATGGTCTACAACCGATCATACCGTCACTTTGAGGATTGCATTAGAGAAGTGTTATGAAAAAATCAATCCTGTTTACAGTCTCCTTGTAGTCTTTCAAAAAGCTTACAACTATATACAGAAGAACACGGTGTGGGACGTATGTCCTATCTAGGTATTCGAACAAAGCTGATATCTATGTGCAAAACACTCTTTAAAGCCTTTAAAATAACGAAGCCTTTTCAACGTCAGCTCAACGTTAGCTGCCTATATTTTAAATTAAGTTAGCTATTAGCATACGCTGATGATATATGCATTTTGGGTCGCAACATCTATTTATTTATTTATTTCAAGTCAAAGCTATGCCATCAAATCAAAGAGAAAGCAAGAAGGCATATACGCCATTAAGAATCGTAACTAAATATCGAGCATTTTAGGCAAACATTAAAATCTTCAACATTTCGCGTCATATAAAAGTTGGCATCAACAGTAGTCAGCTGGTTGTGCCGATAAAAGAAATCGGTGACTACAGATATCTCCCCGAATTAAAAAAGACTGACTTAAAAATTATGTTTTTTCTGACTTAAAACCACCGTTTTTTTTTTTTTTTTTTCATTTTAAAATTGACTTAAAATCTGTAAAGAAAATGAAATAAAAAAAAGCTGGCTTTATTAATGCATATCATAAGTCATTTTGATTGATTTAAGAAGTGTGTTTATAAATGATATAAAAAGCCCACTTATTTATGTTTTATATTTTAATTAATAATGGTTTTGTAATTGCAAGGTTTGGTACTTGCAACATTTTGTAATTGCTACATTTTGAAACAAAAAAGCAATATTTTGTTAATCCAACATTTTGAAATGCAATAATTGTAGAGGATAACGGCTTCGAAAACTCTCACGGGCACTTACCCCTCCATCCAAATTCCATCCCTATTAGTCATTTTTCTAGAACTTTATCGCAAACTCATTTTTGAATTTTGCCAAAAAATTATTTAAGAGATCCATTTTCCCACATGCCAAATTTTAAAAATTCAAACCGGGATTTACTAAAAATAGGATTTTTTTTTATACAAAACCGGGATTATGAAAACCGGGATTTCGTTACACATCCATTAAAAACAAATGGAAATTTTATGTTTATAATGAGAAATTAAATATGCCTTTTTAAGTCATTTTGAAAATGGATTAAAAAATATATTTGTAAAATGACATAAAATATGCTTGTCTTGTGTCATTTTGAAATAAAATTTGTTTTTGTAAAACACCTTTGTTAAGTCAGAAAGTTTGTTAAAAATATAACTTAAAAAGGTCCCATTTTTTCATATAAAAACACCTTTTTTAAGATCTCCTTTTTAATTTCAGCCGTTTTTAATTTAGGGAGCTCAGAATTACCTCGAAAAAATAGACATTATAGGATTCTTAAATCGTCAAGACTGAGGCGGCTAGGACAGGTTCTACGAACACAAAACCGAACCACTGAGCAGACCTCCGTGTCAACACCAACGAAAGTAGGTCCTCGTGGAAGACCACCTACTCGACGTGGATGGACGACGTGAAAAAAGGATCTGAACATACTGGGTCGTCACGTCAGACGTCTTCAAATTGCGACCCGCAATATCTAGAGAAATATCATTGAGGTGGCCAAATACATGCATGGAATGTAACGCCAGCAGTAAGTAAGATAGAATTTATATCATTTAGTGGCCAAGTAAAGTCACATACGTTGTGATTAAGGAATCCGATCATCCTATCGCAGTTGTAGGACACTCTGTTTATCCGTATAATCCGTTTCTTCAATAAAATCACATTTTAATTAGTCATATGAAGAGTAGAAGCTTGATGATACTTAAGTTTGAGACGGCCGCATTCTCATAAATTTGCGTTTAACACCTCAAATGACCTTTGCAAATTGCAATACAATTGCTCTCACATCCAAACAAGATTAAAAGACATAGCGACGTGGTTATAGCCATTTGCTATTTTGACCAACGCCATATTTGCTACTGCCATAAAAGCTGCTTCGCAGTCAATACGAAAAACAGTCTTGATTGATCATTCCAGACATTAACTAAACGGAAATTTTAGGTAAAGTGAAACATTATAAGAGACATTTTTTTTATGCTTTAGCAGGTGGGTCTTGTGGTTGTACAAGAATACCAAAAAACACGCTTACAAAAAATTAAACGGTTTGGACTGGACACTGTAATGCTGTAATAAAAGTCTATTTTTCAACATCTTTATTGATAGTTACATGTAACTTTTTTTTTTTGACCGACCAAATGGCACAGTGGTTAAAGCTTTGGCGTTTGGATCGGGAGGTACCGGGTTCGATTCCCGATAGAGGCAGGAGATGCAAAAGGGATTTTTCATCATTTGATTACGATCGATGATGGAAATTGAACACAACTATGACCCCCTGTCGGAGTGCTCAGTGCAGTGCACAACTCATGGGCCGACCCATCTTCCATGTCAGTACTATAGGCTGGCATGGAGCTATGCAATGTGCAGATGGTTCTACGTAAATCGGACCTATAGCCGTACGTCCTCGATTTGGCAAAACAATGCGTAAAGTAGGACGGTAAAAGTCAACTGCGAAAGAGTTGGGAGTGCTTCTCGGCCCAGAACAGATTGCATAGATTAAAAACATAAAAAAAAAAAAAAAAAAAAACTTTTTTTTTGTTAATAAATTCCAAACTTTCTGAGTGTTATTCTCAAAAACTGCGTATTCTGTAGAATGTAAGTGAAAAGAGATGAAATAAAACAGCAGTCTGAGAATGGAACAGTTAGGCCGAGTTAATTAAATGTTCAATGCTTTTTAGTTTAGTTTTTTGGTCTGGCATTTTAATGTGCCACATAAAAAGTAAACATTTGTCTAGTTTTAAGATCGTCGTTATTAATTACGTTACCAAATTATGGTATGGTTTTGGAAGTTGCAAACCCGTTGTTGGAGCTAAGTATCCCAAAAGTGTTTACTAAAATGGTTCAGTTTACTGTGATTATCGTTTAACATATTTGATTAGAATTGAGAAAATCGTTGGAGCACGTTTATCTACTTGTCCTATCTATAGCTAGGAGAGCTAGCACAAAGTTCAATTGCTTTGTTGGTTTCGAGAAAGATTTTTCAATTTTTTATCAAAACGTAATATGTATGATTATTCCCATTGTTGGCGATCTGGATCGATAGCTCTATCGAATACAACAGTTAAACGGTGGGTGCAAAAATTGAGGTTTAGCCATACGAACACAAATAACGAGCAGCGTTGAGGAAGGCGTTCTGACGTAACTACGCAAATCGTAAAGTGAATTGTTTGAATATGCTAAAGCAATGTGTGCAATCGGTGCCGCATGTGTACACCGACCAGCAAAAGTTAGAAATTATCTCGTTTCTCAATATAATTTGTCATGTTCAAGCATAAGTGGAAGGAAACAAGTATTTGCGATGGTTGGGAATGTTTGATGAAACATGACACAACAATACACACCAGCGACTTTACTCAAATGAAGATGTTATTGCGAAAACAAATGCGTATTTTAAGGAATTGAGTGCCGGCTACTTTTTAAAAGGCACCGATTTATTAGAAAGTGTATGCATAATCTTTGTGAAACACAATAATTAAATTCAAATTAACTATTAAACCAATTAAGTTGACGTCAGGTTGAGTTACAAATCACATTACACTTGTATTAAGGTCTTCCACCAATCATCATATATACCACCTTACGAAATTGTTTGAGCGAATCAGCTGCGAAATAATTTAATACCACAAGCTGAAAATCAACAATTTTAGGTCTAGATAATTTGACATTTACTCTCAGCGGACAATGAAACTTTCTCACAACGAAATGTTGCTGCTTTAATTACATTGGACCTTGATTTATTTCAACAATATTTTCACCTTTACAGTTTTTCTAAATTTTTTGTTAATTATAAAACATTTCGCCGAGGGAAAAGTCTGGTAAAATGGTTTACGCCAACTATATAAATAAACTTTCGAGGATATTTTTAAAATAAAAAATAAATAAAACTGATGAAGTTAGGCTTCCCACTCAATAGTTTATTTTTTTAAATTAAAAGTAAAATTGAAGAGAAAAATTAATTAAGATTCAAGCAAGTTCATTAAAAATTAGAAAATAAAACAATGTAACGTTGGTTATTAACGTTAATGAATTGAAAAGAAGTGAATCTACATAAACCACTAATTGTTAAAGCAGCATAAAATCCCCGCAAAACGGTCAACAGATAAAAATAATATTTCCACCATCAACCAGATACAACGCGGACTAAAACGTATAATCATTTTATTACAATCAAAAATTAAACAAAACATTCATATAGCTCCTATTCCCCAAACACACCAAAACAAAACATAAATTCTTCACTTTTATTCGACACCCCCCACACCCCCCAAAAAATACAGACATTATCTACATTTCATCTTTACCACCCATTAAATTAATTTCTTGTACATTTCGTTGTTTTGTTTCGTTTCATTCGGCTTTCTTTTTGATAAATTTCACAGTAGGTGTTACGAAGCTTTAAAAGCTTTATCCATTTGAGTTAATCAAAATTTTCGGATATTAATATGTATCATAAACTTTCATTTCTATTTGATAAATGATCAAACACAATCCTAACATAAAGAATATAATAAAGTAAATAAGCAACGAACCAACTAAACCGCCCGCCCCTCATTCATCCCTAAACAATAATAATAATATTATTAAAATAAAACTACTTTGCGTGATTCTCAACAAAACAGGCAAATGTAATATAAAACAACAATAATGTAACAAATCAAATCACACACATACGTCCCAATTCAACAATATGAACCATTCAAAAGAGCACATTTCATTTTTATGTTGGTGTCATGCTTTATATAATGAATTAAAATAATATTTTGCCATGAAGATTTTGTTATTTCGATAAAGCTACATAGTGGAATATTAATCTAATCAATAAAAATTTGTATTTAGTTTTTATAATAAAAAATTAAATGTATATCACACCTCCCAGAACCACCCGCTAATCCTCCACTGGTCCTTGTATGACCTACCTGTTTTCCTATTCACTAACGGTCACTACCAAAGTAAAACGAATTTTGCGCTTCCTTAACAAAACTACATTCGGTTGAGTATTTATGTTTCTCATTTCTCAATACGATCTAGAATTGAAAAAAATCTGTCAAACCTGGGCGCAATAAAGCAAACTCTAAAATGTTTCAGCCTAATTTGGTAGGATCCTTTATTAGTTATTATCATAAAAATATAATAAAACAACAATAACATCATTTTGTTGAATTTTAAATAAACTTTTAATTTAATTCAATTTATTTTGTTACAAAAATAAATAAACAAAATATAATTTTTTTAGTTTTATTAATATTATTACCATAAATATATAATTTGGGGGGAAAAAAAGTTTCTCTATTTTAATTTTTGTATGTGCTCGTATTCGTGTACATATGGAGCTTTTATATTTTTAATATTTAATTAGATTTTTAATTTTTTATGATGCCGATGTTAGTGTTATGTTCGTTTTATGGATGTAATCACTTTCCTTTACAGCAGTAACTTGTTTTTTGTACGAATAACTGGTATGTAATTAAGAAGACAAATCATGACTGAAATGTCATTTTGAATTTAGTTTGGTTTCTAATTCAATCAACTGAAAATTTAATTACTTTTGGGCATAATTTCGGAGATAACATTCAATCGAAGCTAATTTCATGAAAGATAGATTTCACGTTTTCCTTCGAGAAGTTTCCTTCTTAGCTAGACATTTTGTGAAGCCAAATTTGAAAAGTTCATAATAATTCCTGTTTGTGCCCTGTAATTGGGAGGTTTGCCTAGAATTCCTCTCAACTAAAATTGTTATTTTGTTGGGATTCACCCACATCTGTAATTATCATTTCGCCGTATTAATGGGTTCTTAATGTTGAAGTTTTTTAGCGCAGCACTTTATAAAATTTATAAATAAAAACGCTTTAATTTTAATTTTAAATTTTAATTTTATTTTTAAATAATAAAATATGTTTTTTGTAATTTTATTGGCTGGTGAGCAAGATGTTGCTCAGGCAAATTCCAAATACGAATAAGCAGAAGATATTTTTAATCTTCGTCTCCTTGCCTAACGTAATTGCAAAACCATCCGGAACTGATTTTGCAAGGTTTGTAGTTGTTGTAGTTGTGCGACACCAACATATTTCGGTACACCCTCTATAATTCGTTTACCATGAACGTCCGAAATGCCATCTCGTGTATAATGGCTTAGTGACACGCAAACCCATCAGATTAATACTAACGGAAACAAAAGTATCTAATAACATGAACGAGAAAATATTCTAATCCAACTGGTTGGAACAAGCATTCAAGTTGCAACGTAGAGAGTACATGTTCGTTAAGGACCACATACCGTGTGCTCGACATCAGAATTTCGAAATTTTCAAAACGACCGCTCAAACTATTGTACTCATAATATCTCCATGTAGTAAACTTCTTTTATTAATTAGTTTGGTGTCTTTAGAGTCATCATAAAGAATGACTGAATCTCCAAGATACAAATTGTGCTGGGTGCCAAGCGTAGTGATTTGCCGCTTCGCATGATCTAACACAGATTATAATGATCCCACATTAAAATGTCAAAATTCTACAAAAATACAAATTCTAGATCTTTGTCTCACAACAATCCCCTACTCCATGAAAGCACGTGTAAGGCAGGCATTGTTAATTCTGATCATAACCTGATAACCGTAAAAGTATCTATCAAAACCCATCGGCAACCAAGATGTTTTTGGCATTTTAACGACGCCCTGATGGTTTACGGTCATTTTTCAATTCATTCGATCATTTTGAACCGAATTACCTCCCTATTCAAGAAATACGTACCGCTAAGCAGCTTATCAATAAATTACACCTATTTCTTGCATAGGAAGTAAGTTCTATGCATTTTGATCAATTTTTGTGGAAGTTCGATTCATTTTGATAGATTTTTGTGGGTGTGGGCTGTTGTAATAAATTCATGCGTACCTATTTGAGGGAGAGCTGAACTTTTTATTTAGGAGCAGTTTTTGGTAATTGAACTATTCCAATATATTGTAATTTATTTAGTAAAAACTTTTTGTATCAACCACTTAACGGTTCCTCCCATTTGGGGTAGTTTTCTAGAGTAAACCTCTATTATGCCATTTTATTGTAATTAATTTGTAAAAAAATTCCAGTACCAGCCCAGCACTACAACAAAAATTCACAGAAAAACAAAAATGCGAAAAATGTGGTGTAGCTTTGTCTTACGCCAGCCCACACACGAATTACATGAAAAAGGGACCTGTAAAAAAGTTTTTAACTTTCGTACCATTTTCATTGGATTGTGCTAGAAGTGCTGATACAGCATTAGGGTCATAATCATAAATATATCGCATCATCATTTTAAAATCCAGACCTAAATATTCAAATTTTTTAAAAGAGGCTGGCAGACAATATAAAACTGCTCACAAGAAATATAAATGCGATGAAATTTTTTTTGAAGAATATAAAAGCTGTGTTTCTTATTTAAATCCGTAGATCGAGCAGATTTTGAAATCTGAAATTAGATCGATCTGGTCGACCTGAAATAAGAAACAGGTTTCAGATTTGGTAGATCAAAAAAAATATCAACTGTCATCGAACTGTCAGCAAAATACACGATTAAAATAAATAAATTGTTATTACTTATTATTTGTTCTGAGGAAATTGTACCAATAATGTGAAATTGTACCACTTCCTGTAAATACTCTACAAAAAAATATAGCTGTATAAAATAATTATTTCATTATTTAATAAAATCAATATAAAAAAATAATTAAAATTTCTTTCTGTTTCCATTTTAATGATAAGAATGACAATCTAGATTTGAATTTGCCTTACGTGAAGCGAGATAAACTAAAACTAATCTGAAAAATCGGAATATTTTTACAAATCAAAAAAATCGATCTAATCAATCTGAAGAAAAATAAGAAACCGCAACAAAATTGATCAGATCGATCTGAGCTAAAATAAGAAACTACTTTTTAGTACTCAGATCGATTAGATCGTAAATAAGAAACACAGCTAAAGTCACATAAAAAAAATCTGTACTAATAAGCGAAAAGAACCTTCTTTCACCGATTGTCGCATCGGTAGCCAACATTTCTAAAACATCCAATTCAGCAATGGTGTTTTTCCATTACTGCAGGCCGACTCATTGGCAAGCACCTTCACATCTCGACCTTAGTTATCTCCGATGGAATTGCGCATCCCTCAATTCTGTATTGTGGTTCCAAAATGCACCTAATCAACATCTCGGAGGAAATTGTATTGAGAAATCTGAAATAACGCCACTGAACCCGATGGAAGTTCGAATATGGAAGGGGCTTGCTAGGAGTTTCATTGGGTCCGGTGGCCTTATTTACGTCCATTATCATCAGATTTCTCGAAACTCGGGAAGTTGCACTGGTAAAACCGGTAATGGTCGATATCAAAAGTGTCAGCCGACGCCAATCGACATCTAGTGAAGTATCTTGAAATTAATAAAATAATTTCAGATAAAGATAGCTTTTGTGAAAGCCGCTGCATAGCCGATCTCCGAGAAAATTTTGCATAAGAATCTCATTTCTAAACTTATTGCATGCTGCTTGGACTCCATGCTGCTTTTTCTTACTATGGACTCAAGCGCCAAAATGAGCAGCACAGTCGCGAGTTTATCACTCTGTCGAACAACAGCTGTTGTTTCAAACGAATATAATACAGTTTCTTCAACTAATTCTACGTATAGAACCAGACGTTATTAATTAACCCAAAGAAGCGATATATAGAATTGATATATGCTAATATAGTACTATACAAATATTTTTCCAGAATTATCCTCATGGTTAAGCACTGGTCACTGGTTGATCGGTGAGACATCACTTTATATACAGTGTCTGCAGTCTGTCCATTTACCGCAAATTATTAATTTAGTGTTTGTGGACAAGTGTATAAAAATCTTTCCAAAGCTTTTGTAAAAAAGTTATTTAAATTGCATCAGGTTCTCTAGATATATTAAACTTTCATTAGGCCATGTATATATTATTGCTCTCAAATTTAGGATGGCGCATATGATATTACCCTCCAGTTTCAGCCTTCCAAAAGATCTAGACAACCTACAACACCGCAGAGATGTTAGAGACTCTACGTGCAATCTTTGTTGGCTGAAAATTTAATATTTAAATTTATTTAAATTTTTATTTAATTCTCACCAATTAATGGAAAAGGTTGAAATATGAAATTTTGACAATTGATCTGAACTAATTTTGTTTCAAATTTAATATACAGTTAAGCACCATAATAAAAAACTTAAAGATATTAAAAAAAAATATTTTATTTTTCTTAATCTTAAAATTTTATTATTATTGTTCTTAAAATTTATTAATTTTATTAAGTAAATATTAAAAAAACAATAAACAACAACTTTGTTTTTATGTAACGCACTTTAAAAAATGTATTTTAAAAGAATTCGATACCGGTTTTGGAACTTCTTCCTACGTCGGTAGAATACAAATTACTGCGATTAATTTCTAATCTACTGACAATGATTTTTACCACGTAAAAGAAAGTAAAATAATATAGTGGTTACAAAATAATACAACAGGACATTTTAACATAATTTATGCTAAGTATGCCCATGTCAAAATATTCACAGATTATTTCGAATAACGTGACCTGCATTCTCCTCTCTCTCTCTATCGCTTGCGCCCTTCAGAACAGTCAGGGTATACCTGTACGACATACAACTGATACCGACATACCGACTGTTGCTGATGAAATAATTTTCTAATCATTCGTTGTTGTGGGGGCCTTACCAATGATATTATTGTCTCCGAGAAGTTGCTTTGTTTCATGGTTCATACGAATTTAATATTCGATTTCCGCAACTTTAATTGCACTAAAGATTCTACGAATGACCTTTCTTTTGAAAGTACATACATTCTGCGGTCGTTAGAGGTCAAAGCCAAGCACCCGCTTCCGAATGCCAGCGCAGATCTGCGTGCTTTATAAAGTGTGTGTTTACCAAACTACAACAGATGTTAAGATCGCAAAAACCTTGATCGGGCCTAGAAAATTCGATTTATGTTTGCCTGCATTTCATTTGAAGATGTTATTTCTCTCTCTCTCTGGCACTATATCCCATCAATAGATTTGGTCGCCTCAAATGAGGTTTCATAATCATATTTTCATTTCGGATAATGAGTAATAATTAATTCATTGATCCTAAACAAGCCATGACATTTTTTCCTTGTCATAACCAGGAATCGAACCCGGGACCTCCGGTCGCTGGAGCAAGCATACTGACCACTTTGCCACTGAGGCGGGAAGATGTTATTACTGACCCGAAATATTTGATATTTTTTACGCTATCAAAATTATGGTTACCGATTCCATTATTTGAAATAAAGAGCTCTTGGGTAATTGACAAGAGTTTTGTTTTACCGCTGTTCACTGTCAACCCTAGGCTTTTTGTGCAGCGATCGAGCAATACGAAACTGTCCTAAAATGGTATCGTTAATTGTTCGGCCAAGAAGCACGAAATCACCCTCATATCAAATAATTTGGCCCTGCTTATTAGATATGCAGCGGGTTGCTTTTTACTATGTACTCTGGAGCCAAAATGAAGAGCACAGGTGCGAGTTAATTGCTCTATCACCAGATAACACCAGATGTTATTTCAAAGGAATCTGATATAGCTCTCTCGACTACATTACTATATATAGACCCAAACGTCAATAATTTACACATAGAAGCAAGTCTTTATGTCAGGTAGAATTGATATGGTGAATGGTGTAATGGCTAATGATGAAGCACTGGTCAGTAGTTGATCGGTTGAGACGAAACCCACACTGATAGCCGCCGATGTTGGTTTTGGCAAGAGGGACGAAGTCTGGCAAATTCAAGATTAGCCAACACTTTATAGACATTGTGTGCACTCTCTTCGTTTACCAGAAATTGTTAATTTAGATAAATTAATGTTTGTTTTGGTACAAACAACTTATGGACCACGAGTATGCCACGAGTATGTAAGTTCAATTTTTTTAAGTATTAAAATTATTATTCGTATAAGCGCGATTTAGATGATGAAAAAATGTTGTCCCAGCAAAATATTTGCTTCCAATATGGCTTAATCAATTTAAAAACCTTTCGGGATACTTTGTAGCTTTCTTACCTTTGAAAAAAAAATTATTTTTTTTTTTGATCAACAAACGGCCTATTTATTTGCCAATCGCAATTATTCAACTAAAAAACTTCTAAAGTCCTTTTGCAAAGGAATGTTGTATTCGATGTTCATTCTAATTTGATTCAAGCGTTCGTTTCTGCCGCTAATATGAATGTTATATTCTATATCCGAGTGTTTTTAATGATTGCGATAATGAATTCAAATTACGGAGGACTGAGAATTGTTAGATCATCATATGTATAAATATACTGTTCATTCTTTTTGCTTTGGGTTAGGATGGTTGTGGTGTTGCAGCTTTATACAGCATACGATACATTGATCCCTGAATTTAATTGATTGATTGATTGATTGATTGGACTGTAGAACCAAGTGCTAGCCAAGAGTCCCGGATAACGCCGGGCCTATTCCTACAGCCTGTTTACACATAACAATAGGAAGGATAGGAAAGGTTTTTTTTTTTTTGTTTTTTTTGGGGACGGAACGATCCGGTTGCAGACACCTAGCGATCGTACGGCACAACACAATTCTAATCTACTAGGAAGGATAAAGGCTTAATAGGTTGAATGGATAACGATGGTATTGCTTTGATCTTCAACAATTGCCTCACTAAATCAGCAATTTGAGAAAAAATAATATTATTTCACGTGCATCTGGAAATTTCCTGTAACATAATTCTACATTAATACTTTTCAGCTATCTAAACAAAATTGATTAATTAGATCAGGCCGGTTCCAAATACCTAGGTGAAGCCAATAATTAATAACATAATGAAAGCACAATTCTAATCTACACAACCAGCAATTAATATTTCAAAGAAATATTACTTCATAACATCTAAAGATTCCTGAAATTAATTCTTATATTAATAATTAATATTAAATTATTAATAATTTCTCTAAAACCATTAGCATTTAATAAATTCACTGCAAACTGGCCGTTAAAATAACTCAGTAAACATATATTAATTATTAAACCTGAAAACAAACTCTATGCTTATTACTGACTACTTAATTTATTTAATATATGCAACCTTATTACTTACACTTCACGGTTCAAGTTATTAAGAAACATAAAAACAAGATACTAAAACATGATTATAACGCGCAAAATGAGAAGAAAAAAAAAGTTACACATGCACAGTTGCTTTTCAATATTGAAGTTAAAGTTGGAAATATAATAAAATTAAAATTAAAATATGATATAATTAAAATATAATACAATATTGTATAAAAATAAAATAAAATAAATAAAATAAAATCTCACTATCCATTCAAAAAATTTACTCAAAAAAAAAACTTGACTGTTCAGGAAATTATATTTCCCTGAAAAAACCAGTGGAAACTTGTAGTAAATTAATTTTGAACAAAAAAAAAAAAAAATTTAATGGATAGTTCGAAATACAATCCACAAGTTATAAACTCATAACTAAACTGTCAATTATATTGATAATAAAACTAATCTAAAATCCTTATATTTACTTCTGTCTAACTTATAATAACTTATTATAACTAAATACTAAATTTAAATAGTTATTAACCCGGTCACCTTCCGAAATATTTCCTGTAAATTAACTTAAGATTAATGACTACCATTTCACTTTACAATATTCGAAAGTGTAGCCAACAAAACTGCTTCCAAAACACCAATGTCCTACAATTTAAATTTGTTAGTAAATTGAGATGCATAGATACTATTAATTCCGGAATCCTTTCCTAAATCCGGATTAAATTAATTTTATTATTCCAATCCATTTTTAAAACATTATCACACCCGAATATTTGTCATTAATCAGCACGCATCATAAATTAGCTTAACTACTTTACCAAGTATAAGTATACTTTCTATCATACAATAACATATTATAAACTTAATTCTAAATTTAATTTAATTTAAAAACTAGCATTAATATAATAGTGGTCGTTTGCTACAACTCAACATCAACCTGGAGGAGATTTGTAGATATAGTACACAACCTGGAATACTAATAATATAATTATTCAACATTCATATTAGATAATAGAGATTAAGAATAAGATTAAATTAGCTGACTTCCATTTTATTTGTATAATAATGTTTATTATAAATATTGTATATGAACTGTAATGTGATTAATCTAAACTATAATTATTTTAAAATTTCAATTAGTATTAACAATGATTAAATATTATTCTAAACCAAGGTAAATAATGTATATGAAGTCAACCCGAAAAAGCCGCTCAGCCCGAAAAAAAAAATTCAAATTGTGTCTCTGCTAAACATTAAGAGAATCTTAACTCTCAGCCCGAAAAATTCAAAAACTTGCGTTAAACGGAAATGCATCCCGAGATTTTCTAATAGGAAATTTATTGTTCCATTTAAATTTTTTTTTATGAATATTGAACTCATAGTAAACATATCTTTTCTAAAATCTACGAGTACGACGAATGTTATCAACTCAAATATCCATCCCGAAAAATTATAAAAAGAAAATAATAATAAAATCTAAAGTAAATTTATTTTGTTTATTGGTACGTAAGTTCTATTGGTAATAAGAACGGCTGGAATGTTGAACAGCTTATAAAAATTCACAGAGATTGATCTGTATATCGGGATATGGTTTAAACATGGTGAGTGTCATAGCTTCCTAAAACAACAATCCCTACATCAACGCGATGGCCAGAAGGGTGTTTTACAGGGTGACATATCTGCGATTGAACGTATTTAAGAAATGCTCATTTGTTGATCACCGTAAAAAAATTCACAGAGATTGATCTGTATATCGGAATATGGTTTAAACATGGTGAGTGCCATAGCTTCCTAAAACAACAATCCCTACATCAACGCGATGGCCAGAAGGGTGTTTTACAGGGTGACATATCTGCGATTGAACGTATTTAAGAAATGCTCATTTGTTGATCACCGTAAAAAAATTCACAGAGATTGATCTGTATATCGGAATATGGTTTAAACATGGTGAGTGCCATAGCTTCCTAAAACAACAATCCCTACATCAACGCGATGGCCAGAAGGGTGTTTTACAGGGTGACATATCTGCGATTGAACGTATTTAAGAAATGCTCATTTGTTGATCACCGTAAAAAAATTCACAGAGATTGATCTGTATATCGGAATATGGTTTAAACATGGTGAGTGCCATAGCTTCCTAAAACAACAATCCCTACATCAACGCGATGGCCAGAAGGGTGTTTTACAGGGTGACATATCTGCGATTGAACGTATTTAAGAAATGCTCATTTGTTGATCACCGTAAAAAAATTCACAGAGATTGATCTGTATATCGGAATATGGTTTAAACATGGTGAGTGCCATAGCTTCCTAAAACAACAATCCCTACATCAACGCGATGGCCAGAAGGGTGTTTTACAGGGTGACATATCTGCGATTGAACGTATTTAAGAAATGCTCATTTGTTGATCACCGTAAACAAATTCACAGAGATTGATCTGTATATCGGAATATGGTTTAAACATGGTGAGTGCCATAGCTTCCTAAAACAACAATCCCTACATCAGCGCGATGGCCAGAAGGGTGTTTTACAGAGTGGCATATCTGCAATTGAACGTGTTTAAGAAATGCTCATTTGTTGATCACCGTAAAAAATTTCACAGAGATTGATCTGTATATCGGAATATGGTTTGAACATGGTGAGTACCATAGCTTCGTAAAACAACAATCCCTATATCAACGCGATGGCCAGAAGGGTGTTTTACAGGGTGACATATCTGCGATTGAACGAATTTAAGAAATGCTCATTTGTTGATCACCGTAAAAAAATTCACAGAGATTGATCTGTATATCGGGATATGGTTTAAACATGGTGAGTGCCATAGCTTCCTAAAACAACAATCCCTACATCAACGCGATGGCCAGAAGGGTGTTTTACAGGGTGACATATCTGCGATTGAACGTATTTAAGAAATGCTCATTTGTTGATCACCGTAAAAAAATTCACAGAGATTGATCTGTATATCGGAATATGGTTTAAACATGGTGAGTGCCATAGCTTCCTAAAACAACAATCCCTACATCAACGCGATGGCCAGAAGGGTGTTTTACAGAGTGGCATATCTGCAATTGAACGTGTTTAAGAAATGCTCATTTGTTGATCACCGTAAAAAATTTCACAGAGATTGATCTGTATATCGGAATATGATTTAAACATGGTGAGTGCCATAACTTCGTAAAACAACAATCCCTATATCAACGCGATGGCCAGAAGGGTGTTTTACAGGGTGACATATCTGCGATTGAACGAATTTAAGAAATGCTCATTTGTTGATCACCGTAAAAAAATTCACAGAGATTGATCTGTATATCGGGATATGGTTTAAACATAGTGAGTGCCATAGCTTCCTAAAACAACAATCCCTACATCAACGCGATGGCCAGAAGGGTGTTTTACAGGGTGGCATATCTGCGATTGAACGTATTTAAGAAATGCTCATTTGTTGATCACCGTAAAAAAATTCACAGAGATTGATCTGTATATCGGAATATGGTTTAAACATGGTGAGTGCCATAGCTTCCTAAAACAACAATCCCTACATCAACGCGATGGCCAGAAGGGTGTTTTACAGGGTGACATATCTGCGATTGAACGTATTTAAGAAATGCTCATTTGTTGATCACCGTAAAAAAATTCACAGAGATTGATCTGTATATCGGGATATGGTTTAAACATGGTGAGTGCCATAGCTTCCTAAAACAACAATCCCTATATCAACGCGATGGCCAGAAGGGTGTTTTACAGGGTGGCATATCTGCGATTGAACGTATTTAAGAAATGCTCATTTGTTGATCACCGTAAAAAAATTCACAGAGATTGATCTGTATATCAGAATATGGTTTAAACATGGTGAGTGCCATAGCTTCCTAAAACAACAATCCCTACATCAACGCGATGGCCAGAAGGGTGTTTTACAGGGTGACATATCTGCAATTGAACGTATTTAAGAAATGCTCATTTGTTGATCACCGTAAAAAATTTCACAGAGATTGATCTGTATATCGGAATATGATTTAAATATGGTGATTGCCATAACTTAGTACAACACCAATCCCTATATCAACGCGATGGCCAAAAGGGTGTTTTACAGGGTGACATATCTGCGATTGAACGAATTTATGAACTGTTATTTTGCTGATCAGTTTTGTATCAGCACGGTGGATGCTGTAGATCGCTAAAACTATAAACTTTATATCAACGATATGGTCAGACGCATGGGTTTCTAGGGTGGTATATATGCGATTAAAATGCTCATTTGTTGATCGCTGTTTAAAAATTGACAGAGATTGATCGTTAATGTTTATAAAAATACTATTTTAACTTTATGTTTAATTTAAATTTAGCACTTTTATCTCACTTGACATATTTATGTTAAAATAATTATTTTAAAAAATGGATGTGTGACTTATTTATTCAATGGATCTTGTATAAATTATCATTTGTGGGTTGACATCAACATTTTGCATATTTTTCACAGTAACAACATATTTATTTAAGTCATCATAGCGGCCCCACTTTCCTTTATATTTAGAATAACTTATATAATGGCCAGAAATGGATTGTTTCGAATTAGTATTATGGGGTTGTTCATAACTAACAATGCCCGTCAAATTATAGCGAATATTGTTAAAAAATAATGTTGTTTCAATATGACTTAGTTTGATTGATGACTGAATGCTTTCTGTATAAGCTTCGGTATAAATCGATACTATTGGGTGATAGTTTTTATTTTGAGGACTCATTTTATCTAAACACACTGGACAGCCTTGATTTGTAATTTCTTCTATACATTCATTTAACTTTGAAAACCCTGCTTCCTTCAATGTTAACAAATTAATTAATAGGAAATGTCGTTCTTCTTCAACTATAGTTTCACAGTTTTTGCATACGAATTGAACAGTTACGCTAGGGAGATTCTTAAGTATGTATCCCGAAACATCTTGAATATTACAGTCACAATTTTGTTGTAGTCCAAAAATTTCAAACAACATTTCTTTTCTCTGGACATAAGCAAGTTTCAACTCGTTCCCTAATATATTTTCGATCATACTCTTTACTCTTCCTTGTTGTAAACCGCTGTTCATTATTCCCAAAGTGATTACACCTGCAGCTAAAGTTTGAATTAATGAATCGAAACCACAAGTATTAGAATAATAGTTGCAGGTTGTGGTTCCATTCTGCAAAACTGGCAATTTAGTTTCTGTTTTGGCTGTTCGAAGTTGCAACACTTTCTGTACCACTTTATGTTTCCGTTTTGGAGTTCTGAACTCACTTTCATCCTTTGAATTTTGAGATAACAAGTTTAAAGTGACAATTGATTGCTCCTGTGGAGTTTGAGCTCCTAATTCTTTAATTTTGTTTAAATTAAAGGAAGACGACCGTTTACCTTGTGGCGTGGAAACATCTTTAGCTTTGCGTTTCCATATTGACTTACACAATTGAGAATCCTGAATTGTCATGTCTGTGTTATTAGTTCTATCACACAGCTCTAGTTGTTCATCAGTACTAATTATTTTACATGGTGTTTGTTTAGTAACAGTTTTCGGGATCCCAGCTACAAGTTGTCGATGAATAGCAATATTGCGATCATGAATACTTCTTGTGAAACGTCCAATTTTTGTAGGCATTTTCCCAATATTGGGTGCAGTTTTAAACCTGCGTTTTACAGTGGCGAAGTAATTCTCTACATGACTATTACTATGTCGCACACCATTATTTACAATGCCTGACCATAGTGGCAAATAAGCCATGTACTTTTTCAGAATTAAGTCTTGAAAACCTTTGTTGTAAAAACTATTAATTCCACCAACAATTGTAGAGGTGTTGTCAATTAAACAAACCTCGTCCATAATATTTTTCAAATCTTGAAAAAATGGGCTTTGAACATATATTGACCTCATATTATCATTGCGTTTTTCTGATAGTGGTATGGCAGGGATCAAATCAAAATTTACATCGCACTCTATTATTAATTTAGTTAAGCTAATTAATGATATTTGCACTTTCTGAGTAATGAATTGTGATCTTAATACTACAGTCAATTCCTTCCATATTTGTTTAACAGTATTATAGTTTGTTGTCATAAATAAGGAAGCAACAATTTCCTTTATTATTTTTGAATTTGACGGATATTTCGAATAATTATTATTTATATCCTGCGCCATTGTGTGAGATAAGTGACAGCAACATAAAAATACTTTTACAATTGACTCTCTGGGTTTGTTACAAGAAACATTGTTTACCCAATTATGTGTTGCTGTTAGATACTCAATAATATCCATGTTATTAAATGAATTAAGTACTGAATTCAATTCAGCAAACGAAAAGTCAATCACCACTGAGTTAAAAATTGGCCATTTTTTTAAATTTTTCTCAGTATATATCTTATAAGATCTAAGCCAGCCTCCAATAGAGTCAATATTATGACTTGAACTGACCATATCAGTGATAGGAAATGGTGATGCAGCATCTAACTCACTCGTTTGAGCAGCTACTATCATAGCGTAATAAAAAATACTTGCGCACGGTTTAAACGGAGCCCGAATTAAACTTCCTGTAGCGTCCAAATATACTGTCAAATCCTTATTTTTAGAAGCGTCCCTCATTATTTTTAGAACATTGTTCTGCATTCTACTGTAGGTGATTATAATAAATGGGCGACGCATAATTTTTTGAATATATTTGTCGTCACTTAATGATTCTTTTTTCCATTCCTTATCAATATCAGTGAAATCGTCAGGATCATTGTCATTGGATTGCAACGCCTCTGATCTGATTTTTCTCAAGACATCGTGCGACTTAGATTTCTGGATAGTATTGTTATTTTGCACAAAATCAACGTCCTCTTCTCTCATTAAGATTTCAGCAACTTTTTCGACATTATTTTCTATGAGTTGCTTTTTGTAGACATCTCGGGTATAACCTGATACATAGCTAAACTTTTTAGTAAGATGCATTATACGTTCATTGGTACTATGAATTTCGAATTTTCCATGGGATAGATTTTTATTAACAAGTTTATATTTTCGACAACTTGCGTTTAAATTTCCGTGACCACAATAGGTTCTTATCGTTAAATGTGTTTTTGAAATATCGTATCCTTTAATTTTTATCAAACATCCTGTAATTTTAGTTAAATGCTCGATAATTACGGATCTATACATATAGGAATCCAATGCACGCTCTACAGATAAAAAAATTTGCTGCCAAAGGGTATCTGATATGTCTAATGTGAAATCGCATTTTCTATACACAAGTTTTGCACTTGTTTTCTTATATATGTCTAGTTTCCCTTCACATTGAATATTATTGGTATTGTATGCTTCAGATAACGTAGTCCCTTCAGCAGACTGATTCAATTGCTCAAAACTTGCATTCAGTTCGTCTGAACAAAAATCATTCCTCTTTTCGATGCAGTTTAGTAAATTATCTACATCTGATTCGACGTTTACGCTCTGTCTATCATTTAACTCGATGTTATTAAATGAGTTTGAATCGAAATTATTTGAATTTGTATTAGTTAATGAGTTTAACTCATTTTCCTTTCGAATTTCAACTTCAGTTAGCATTGAATTGTTCTGATTCAGTTCCGTAGTATTGGATTCTAATTGTACCTCGTTGTTGAAAGCTACACGACTGTTATTTTTAATATGCCTATACCAAATATTATACAATTTAACCCGATTTGAAAAATTGTTTACTACTTTAACTAAATCACACAACAGGTCCATATCTTTACTCTTGTATTTAGATAATATAGGTTTAGGTAAGAGTTTTTCTATAGCATTTTTCACAGAATCCACGGTGATTGCACTCCGTTTCTTTTTAAAATTGTATTTAACAATTTTTTTCATTTTGAAATACAATCTAACTATAACTGTAATATAAAGAGTCGTCCTAAAGAATGCCGGTCAAAATTATGTAAGCGGTAAATAATTCAATAATAAAATTGAATCGATGGTTAAGAATGTCCTAATGAGAGAGCCGAGGTCAAGGTATAAAGCAAAACAACAAAATATTATGATCAGGTTTAAAGAGAGTCCAAGAGAAAGCGAAGGTCGTAGTTTTAAAAAAAACTTTTTATTTATAGCGAAACGAAAAAAAAATACACACAAGATAAACACAAGCTAAACACAATAAGGTACGAACAGCACAAAGTCTGAAACAATAGTGAAAAATAACATACAACGAAATTTCCTTTTATACTCTTTTAAACAAAATAAATAAAAAATAAAATAAAAATTGGAAAGAGTATAAAAGGAAATTTCTGGCCATCGCGTTGATATAGGGATTGTTGTTTTAGGAAGCTATGGCACTCACCATGTTTAAACCATATTCCGATATACAGATCAATCTCTGTGAATTTTTTTACGGTGATCAACAAATGAGCATTTCTTAAATACGTTCAATCGCAGATATGTCACCCTGTAAAACACCCTTCTGGCCATCGCGTTGATGTAGGGATTGTTGTTTTAGGAAGCTATGGCACTCACCATGTTTAAACCATATCCCGATATACAGATCAATCTCTGTGAATTTTTTTACGGTGATCAACAAATGAGCATTTCTTAAATTCGTTCAATCGCAGATATGTCACCCTGTAAAACACCCTTCTGGCCATCGCGTTGATATAGGGATTGTTGTTTTACGAAGTTATGGTACTCACCATGTTCAAACCATATTCCGATATACAGATCAATCTCTGTGAAATTTTTTACGGTGATCAACAAATGAGCATTTCTTAAACACGTTCAATTGCAGATATGCCACTCTGTAAAACACCCTTCTGGCCATCGCGCTGATGTAGGGATTGTTGTTTTAGGAAGCTATGGCACTCACCATGTTTAAACCATATTCCGATATACAGATCAATCTCTGTGAATTTGTTTACGGTGATCAACAAATGAGCATTTCTTAAATACGTTCAATCGCAGATATGTCACCCTGTAAAACACCCTTCTGGCCATCGCGTTGATGTAGGGATTGTTGTTTTAGGAAGCTATGGCACTCACCATGTTTAAACCATATTCCGATATACAGATCAATCTCTGTGAATTTTTTTACGGTGATCAACAAATGAGCATTTCTTAAATACGTTCAATCGCAGATATGTCACCCTGTAAAACACCCTTCTGGCCATCGCGTTGATGTAGGGATTGTTGTTTTAGGAAGCTATGGCACTCACCATGTTTAAACCATATTCCGATATACAGATCAATCTCTGTGAATTTTTTTACGGTGATCAACAAATGAGCATTTCTTAAATACGTTCAATCGCAGATATGTCACCCTGTAAAACACCCTTCTGGCCATCGCGTTGATGTAGGGATTGTTGTTTTAGGAAGCTATGGCACTCACCATGTTTAAACCATATCCCGATATACAGATCAATCTCTGTGAATTTTTTTACGGTGATCAACAAATGAGCATTTCTTAAATTCGTTCAATCGCAGATATGTCACCCTGTAAAACACCCTTCTGGCCATCGCGTTGATATAGGGATTGTTGTTTTACGAAGTTATGGTACTCACCATGTTCAAACCATATTCCGATATACAGATCAATCTCTGTGAAATTTTTTACGGTGATCAACAAATGAGCATTTCTTAAACACGTTCAATTGCAGATATGCCACTCTGTAAAACACCCTTCTGGCCATCGCGTTGATGTAGGGATTGTTGTTTTAGGAAGCTATGGCACTCACCATGTTTAAACCATATTCCGATATACAGATCAATCTCTGTGAATTTTTTTACGGTGATCAACAAATGAGCATTTCTTAAATACGTTCAATCGCAGATATGTCACCCTGTAAAACACCCTTCTGGCCATCGCGTTGATGTAGGGATTGTTGTTTTAGGAAGCTATGGCACTCACCATGTTTAAACCATATCCCGATATACAGATCAATCTCTGTGAATTTTTTTACGGTGATCAACAAATGAGCATTTCTTAAATTCGTTCAATCGCAGATATGTCACCCTGTAAAACACCCTTCTGGCCATCGCGTTGATATAGGGATTGTTGTTTTACGAAGTTATGGTACTCACCATGTTCAAACCATATTCCGATATACAGATCAATCTCTGTGAAATTTTTTACGGTGATCAACAAATGAGCATTTCTTAAACACGTTCAATTGCACATATGCCACTCTGTAAAACACCCTTCTGGCCATCGCGTTGATGTAGGGATTGTTGTTTTAGGAAGCTATGGCACTCACCATGTTTAAACCATATTCCGATATACAGATCAATCTCTGTGAATTTTTTTACGGTGATCAACAAATGAGCATTTCTTAAATACGTTCAATCGCAGATATGTCACCCTGTAAAACACCCTTCTGGCCATCGCGTTGATGTAGGGATTGTTGTTTTAGGAAGCTATGGCACTCACCATGTTTAAACCATATCCCGATATACAGATCAATCTCTGTGAATTTTTTTACGGTGATCAACAAATGAGCATTTCTTAAATTCGTTCAATCGCAGATATGTCACCCTGTAAAACACCCTTCTGGCCATCGCGTTGATATAGGGATTGTTGTTTTACGAAGTTATGGTACTCACCATGTTCAAACCATATTCCGATATACAGATCAATCTCTGTGAAATTTTTTACGGTGATCAACAAATGAGCATTTCTTAAACACGTTCAATTGCAGATATGCCACTCTGTAAAACACCCTTCTGGCCATCGCGCTGATGTAGGGATTGTTGTTTTAGGAAGCTATGGCACTCACCATGTTTAAACCATATTCCGATATACAGATCAATCTCTGTGAATTTGTTTACGGTGATCAACAAATGAGCATTTCTTAAATACGTTCAATCGCAGATATGTCACCCTGTAAAACACCCTTCTGGCCATCGCGTTGATGTAGGGATTGTTGTTTTAGGAAGCTATGGCACTCACCATGTTTAAACCATATTCCGATATACAGATCAATCTCTGTGAATTTTTTTACGGTGATCAACAAATGAGCATTTCTTAAATACGTTCAATCGCAGATATGTCACCCTGTAAAACACCCTTCTGGCCATCGCGTTGATGTAGGGATTGTTGTTTTAGGAAGCTATGGCACTCACCATGTTTAAACCATATTCCGATATACAGATCAATCTCTGTGAATTTTTTTACGGTGATCAACAAATGAGCATTTCTTAAATACGTTCAATCGCAGATATGTCACCCTGTAAAACACCCTTCTGGCCATCGCGTTGAT
This sequence comes from Nephrotoma appendiculata, assembly GCA_947310385.1. Taxonomy (NCBI): domain Eukaryota; kingdom Metazoa; phylum Arthropoda; class Insecta; order Diptera; family Tipulidae; genus Nephrotoma; species Nephrotoma appendiculata. The sequence continues at coordinate 178,906,433 of OX371223.1, read as the reverse complement.
GTAGGGATTGTTGTTTTAGGAAGCTATGGCACTCACCATGTTTAAACCATATCCCGATATACAGATCAATCTCTGTGAATTTTTTTACGGTGATCAACAAATGAGCATTTCTTAAATTCGTTCAATCGCAGATATGTCACCCTGTAAAACACCCTTCTGGCCATCGCGTTGATATAGGGATTGTTGTTTTACGAAGTTATGGTACTCACCATGTTCAAACCATATTCCGATATACAGATCAATCTCTGTGAAATTTTTTACGGTGATCAACAAATGAGCATTTCTTAAACACGTTCAATTGCAGATATGCCACTCTGTAAAACACCCTTCTGGCCATCGCGCTGATGTAGGGATTGTTGTTTTAGGAAGCTATGGCACTCACCATGTTTAAACCATATTCCGATATACAGATCAATCTCTGTGAATTTTTTTACGGTGATCAACAAATGAGCATTTCTTAAATACGTTCAATCGCAGATATGTCACCCTGTAAAACACCCTTCTGGCCATCGCGTTGATGTAGGGATTGTTGTTTTAGGAAGCTATGGCACTCACCATGTTTAAACCATATCCCAATATACAGATCAATCTCTGTGAATTTTTTTACGGTGATCAACAAATGAGCATTTCTTAAATTCGTTCAATCGCAGATATGTCACCCTGTAAAACACCCTTCTGGCCATCGCGTTGATATAGGGATTGTTGTTTTACGAAGTTATGGTACTCACCATGTTCAAACCATATTCCGATATACAGATCAATCTCTGTGAAATTTTTTACGGTGATCAACAAATGAGCATTTCTTAAACACGTTCAATTGCACATATGCCACTCTGTAAAACACCCTTCTGGCCATCGCGTTGATGTAGGGATTGTTGTTTTAGGAAGCTATGGCACTCACCATGTTTAAACCATATTCCGATATACAGATCAATCTCTGTGAATTTTTTTACGGTGATCAACAAATGAGCATTTCTTAAATACGTTCAATCGCAGATATGTCACCCTGTAAAACACCCTTCTGGCCATCGCGTTGATGTAGGGATTGTTGTTTTAGGAAGCTATGGCACTCACCATGTTTAAACCATATCCCGATATACAGATCAATCTCTGTGAATTTTTTTACGGTGATCAACAAATGAGCATTTCTTAAATTCGTTCAATCGCAGATATGTCACCCTGTAAAACACCCTTCTGGCCATCGCGTTGATATAGGGATTGTTGTTTTACGAAGTTATGGTACTCACCATGTTCAAACCATATTCCGATATACAGATCAATCTCTGTGAAATTTTTTACGGTGATCAACAAATGAGCATTTCTTAAACACGTTCAATTGCAGATATGCCACTCTGTAAAACACCCTTCTGGCCATCGCGCTGATGTAGGGATTGTTGTTTTAGGAAGCTATGGCACTCACCATGTTTAAACCATATTCCGATATACAGATCAATCTCTGTGAATTTGTTTACGGTGATCAACAAATGAGCATTTCTTAAATACGTTCAATCGCAGATATGTCACCCTGTAAAACACCCTTCTGGCCATCGCGTTGATGTAGGGATTGTTGTTTTAGGAAGCTATGGCACTCACCATGTTTAAACCATATTCCGATATACAGATCAATCTCTGTGAATTTGTTTACGGTGATCAACAAATGAGCATTTCTTAAATACGTTCAATCGCAGATATGTCACCCTGTAAAACACCCTTCTGGCCATCGCGTTGATGTAGGGATTGTTGTTTTAGGAAGCTATGGCACTCACCATGTTTAAACCATATTCCGATATACAGATCAATCTCTGTGAATTTTTTTACGGTGATCAACAAATGAGCATTTCTTAAATACGTTCAATCGCAGATATGTCACCCTGTAAAACACCCTTCTGGCCATCGCGTTGATGTAGGGATTGTTGTTTTAGGAAGCTATGGCACTCACCATGTTTAAACCATATCCCGATATACAGATCAATCTCTGTGAATTTTTTTACGGTGATCAACAAATGAGCATTTCTTAAATTCGTTCAATCGCAGATATGTCACCCTGTAAAACACCCTTCTGGCCATCGCGTTGATATAGGGATTGTTGTTTTACGAAGTTATGGTACTCACCATGTTCAAACCATATTCCGATATACAGATCAATCTCTGTGAAATTTTTTACGGTGATCAACAAATGAGCATTTCTTAAACACGTTCAATTGCAGATATGCCACTCTGTAAAACACCCTTCTGGCCATCGCGCTGATGTAGGGATTGTTGTTTTAGGAAGCTATGGCACTCACCATGTTTAAACCATATTCCGATATACAGATCAATCTCTGTGAATTTGTTTACGGTGATCAACAAATGAGCATTTCTTAAATTCGTTCAATCGCAGATATGTCACCCTGTAAAACACCCTTCTGGCCATCGCGTTGATATAGGGATTGTTGTTTTACGAAGTTATGGTACTCACCATGTTCAAACCATATTCCGATATACAGATCAATCTCTGTGAAATTTTTTACGGTGATCAACAAATGAGCATTTCTTAAACACGTTCAATTGCAGATATGCCACTCTGTAAAACACCCTTCTGGCCATCGCGCTGATGTAGGGATTGTTGTTTTAGGAAGCTATGGCACTCACCATGTTTAAACCATATTCCGATATACAGATCAATCTCTGTGAATTTGTTTACGGTGATCAACAAATGAGCATTTCTTAAATACGTTCAATCGCAGATATGTCACCCTGTAAAACACCCTTCTGGCCATCGCGTTGATATAGGGATTGTTGTTTTACGAAGTTATGGTACTCACCATGTTCAAACCATATTCCGATATACAGATCAATCTCTGTGAAATTTTTTACGGTGATCAACAAATGAGCATTTCTTAAACACGTTCAATTGCAGATATGCCACTCTGTAAAACACCCTTCTGGCCATCGCGCTGATGTAGGGATTGTTGTTTTAGGAAGCTATGGCACTCACCATGTTTAAACCATATTCCGATATACAGATCAATCTCTGTGAATTTGTTTACGGTGATCAACAAATGAGCATTTCTTAAATACGTTCAATCGCAGATATGTCACCCTGTAAAACACCCTTCTGGCCATCGCGTTGATGTAGGGATTGTTGTTTTAGGAAGCTATGGCACTCACCATGTTTAAACCATATTCCGATATACAGATCAATCTCTGTGAATTTTTTTACGGTGATCAACAAATGAGCATTTCTTAAATACGTTCAATCGCAGATATGTCACCCTGTAAAACACCCTTCTGGCCATCGCGTTGATGTAGGGATTGTTGTTTTAGGAAGCTATGGCACTCACCATGTTTAAACCATATCCCGATATACAGATCAATCTCTGTGAATTTTTTTACGGTGATCAACAAATGAGCATTTCTTAAATTCGTTCAATCGCAGATATGTCACCCTGTAAAACACCCTTCTGGCCATCGCGTTGATATAGGGATTGTTGTTTTACGAAGTTATGGTACTCACCATGTTCAAACCATATTCCGATATACAGATCAATCTCTGTGAAATTTTTTACGGTGATCAACAAATGAGCATTTCTTAAACACGTTCAATTGCAGATATGCCACTCTGTAAAACACCCTTCTGGCCATCGCGCTGATGTAGGGATTGTTGTTTTAGGAAGCTATGGCACTCACCATGTTTAAACCATATTCCGATATACAGATCAATCTCTGTGAATTTGTTTACGGTGATCAACAAATGAGCATTTCTTAAATACGTTCAATCGCAGATATGTCACCCTGTAAAACACCCTTCTGGCCATCGCGTTGATGTAGGGATTGTTGTTTTAGGAAGCTATGGCACTCACCATGTTTAAACCATATTCCGATATACAGATCAATCTCTGTGAATTTGTTTACGGTGATCAACAAATGAGCATTTCTTAAATACGTTCAATCGCAGATATGTCACCCTGTAAAACACCCTTCTGGCCATCGCGTTGATGTAGGGATTGTTGTTTTAGGAAGCTATGGCACTCACCATGTTTAAACCATATTCCGATATACAGATCAATCTCTGTGAATTTTTTTACGGTGATCAACAAATGAGCATTTCTTAAATACGTTCAATCGCAGATATGTCACCCTGTAAAACACCCTTCTGGCCATCGCGTTGATGTAGGGATTGTTGTTTTAGGAAGCTATGGCACTCACCATGTTTAAACCATATCCCGATATACAGATCAATCTCTGTGAATTTTTTTACGGTAATCAACAAATGAGCATTTCTTAAATTCGTTCAATCGCAGATATGTCACCCTGTAAAACACCCTTCTGGCCATCGCGTTGATATAGGGATTGTTGTTTTACGAAGTTATGGTACTCACCATGTTCAAACCATATTCCGATATACAGATCAATCTCTGTGAAATTTTTTACGGTGATCAACAAATGAGCATTTCTTAAACACGTTCAATTGCAGATATGCCACTCTGTAAAACACCCTTCTGGCCATCGCGCTGATGTAGGGATTGTTGTTTTAGGAAGCTATGGCACTCACCATGTTTAAACCATATTCCGATATACAGATCAATCTCTGTGAATTTGTTTACGGTGATCAACAAATGAGCATTTCTTAAATACGTTCAATCGCAGATATGTCACCCTGTAAAACACCCTTCTGGCCATCGCGTTGATATAGGGATTGTTGTTTTACGAAGTTATGGTACTCACCATGTTCAAACCATATTCCGATATACAGATCAATCTCTGTGAAATTTTTTACGGTGATCAACAAATGAGCATTTCTTAAACACGTTCAATTGCAGATATGCCACTCTGTAAAACACCCTTCTGGCCATCGCGCTGATGTAGGGATTGTTGTTTTAGGAAGCTATGGCACTCACCATGTTTAAACCATATTCCGATATACAGATCAATCTCTGTGAATTTGTTTACGGTGATCAACAAATGAGCATTTCTTAAATACGTTCAATCGCAGATATGTCACCCTGTAAAACACCCTTCTGGCCATCGCGTTGATGTAGGGATTGTTGTTTTAGGAAGCTATGGCACTCACCATGTTTAAACCATATTCCGATATACAGATCAATCTCTGTGAATTTTTTTACGGTGACCAACAAATGAGCATTTCTTAAATACGTTCAATCGCAGATATGTCACCCTGTAAAACACCCTTCTGGCCATCGCGTTGATGTAGGGATTGTTGTTTTAGGAAGCTATGGCACTCACCATGTTTAAACTATATTCCGATATACAGATCAATATCTGTGAATTTTTTTACGGTGATCAACAAATGAGCATTTCTTAAATACGTTCAATTGCAGATATGTCACCCTGTAAAACACCCTTCTGGCCATCGCGTTGATGTAGGGATTGTTGTTTTAGGAAGCTATGGCACTCACCATGTTTAAACCATATCCTGAACTTACGTACCAATAAACAAAATAAATTTATTTTAGATTTTATTATTATTTTCTTTTTATTATTTTCCGGGATGGTTATTTGAGTTGTTGACATTCGTCGTATATTTGCATTTAGCAATCTTTACTCATTATTTATTTAACCCTATCCGACAAGAAGGATTTTGAATTTTTTTGTTTCCTTAATTTGTAAATAAACATATTAAGTATTCGAGTACATTATAGTTCTCGTAAGTACGGGTATGTACCAAAAAAAATTATTTACAACACGTCTAAATTTTATTATTCATATTTATTATAATTGTACAAATTTTTTCGGGATGTATTTCCGTGTTACACAGTTTTTTTATTTTTCTCGTGCTCAGAGTTGAGACACGTGTTATATTTATATATTTAGCAAGGAAACATTTTGAAAAGGCATTTCTCGGGATGGATTTTCGGGTTGATTTCATATCCGTAGGTAAATAGCCTTATTTGTTATGAGGCTTAAAAGACTCAGCTTCCACTTCCATCTATATCTGAACCTCCAGATTATTTTATTATATAAAATTATAGTTAATGAGTTAAATAATAGATGACACTTTTTAATTAGTGGAAATTTTTCATCAATTTACCGTAATTATCTTACTCTAAAATTCTAATTCCGCCCAGCTAAATTGACGATAAACTTTAACAAAAACATCCACAACATTTAGCAATAATTAACAACTATACCACATTCCCGCTGCCACTGTGTAAATTGATCAAACATATTGCATCACTCGTTAACCCCCCTCCCCCCTCAGTTCTCCACATTATAGAGAAGAAGTGTACCCTCTGCCAAATCGCTAAAAATGTAAATACAGGAAATAGAGATGCCCATCGCAATCTCATCATCACCCAAGCAAGATTCACATAACAAGCCGACGAAACTAAACAAATCCACATAAAACGTGCTACATGCTACATGCAAGGTTATGAATATCAGCAATACCATGCGAAACAAAATAAAACATTACCATCATGAACCGAAAAACAATTAACATTATACAGACAAGATATAATAGCGTTCGCAGTTGAAAAGCATGCGTTAATTTTCCATTCAGCCATGCTACACACGGTTTCGTAAGACCGGCTTCACTTTCCTTTCTTTCCCCTTTTACCCACAAAATCCGTTTTTACTGCGACATTAAATTTTAAAAATTAGAAACCAACAACAAAATCCATCACGACTTAATTTGAAACCAGAAGCTGAAATCGTGTGTAGCTTGGCTGATTAAAACAACAAAAAATCCAGCTCACGGAATTACACACGCGTATTGTAAAACATCTGCACACACAAGCACAAAACGTAAATATGTATACAACAAATATATAATTATGTAACAATGATGTTAAATAAATAATAATTATTATCTCATATGTTCCTTCGCACACCCATACATAGGACACAGCTAAACGCATATACGTATAACATGCTATATCAGAACCAAACACAATTACATTCTATAGAATATAATTGCGATCGGCTTCGAGTTATATATCGCAAAACCACATTTTCGGTGGTTATTGAAATGCATTTCCCGCGCGCCAAACACCTCCAATACTAATATCAAAATCTACTTATCTACTTATCTTAGTATCTCCAACTTATCTTAGTATCTCCAATACTAATATCAAAATCTACTTTGCTAATATCCATGTAAAATATAATATATGACTACGAGTAAATAAGTACACAAAACGAAAGATAGTATTTAAAATTACCAAAGCAGAAAACAAACGAAAAATTCTCGTCGATCACCAAACATGCATACTCTCTTCCAAAAACAACAACAAAAATTGTTAGCTAGTCTACCAAAAACAGCAGAATTGAAAAAAACCCTTTCTCGCGCAAACTATATTCGGTCGGATAACAACCCATAACATGAGAATAATTCAACTCTACACCTTCATGGGTTATAAATATGTATTTATATGTGTACTTAAAAGTAAAATTTATTTAGGGAAAAAGTTATGTGTTATGTAATTTAGTATGTAAAACAATGAAAAAATGAAAAACACTTATCTTTCCATCCTTTGCAATCAAAAAGTCCTACATACACATTGAAAATTTGCATACAATGCGTGATGCATTCAAACAACGGTATCAAAATACATACATATAAACGAAAATTGTTATGTACATATCCTACACCATTGCAAGCGCACAACACACAAATTAATACAAATATGCAATATGTAACATTTTTCACTTATTAACTACTTTTAAAACACACAAATTATTATTAATATTATTATTATTATTATTTATATATTCAGATATTATTAATTAATTATTTAATTTTGACATATTTAAATTAATTACTTATTTATATAGAGGAGAGACAAAAACACGTCTTTCCTCTACGACGTTCAATCGCCAACCGATACATTGATCCCTGAATTTAATTGATTATTTATTCCGGTCGTTTAGGACTAAGAGCGATAGATACATTTATAATGAAATTTAGATTCCTTTATCCGTGAAGTTACATCTTTCAGCTTCAGGTCCGATTTCTTTCACTGTTTTACAAACATTAGGTGACTTATTAAATGGATTATTGAGCGTAATAAACGGGCGGAGTTATTTTAAATGTTTTGTTTCACCGATTTTTAACTAACCTGATGAGATCGTAAAGTACTGAATTAATGAGACTAACTTTTAACCTGGCTTATTAAAAACATTCTCTGTATAGCTATGTCTGAACATGGTTACCAACTATCATTTAAGTAGTGTGGGTAGGATTAACTTCTATGACACCAACTCAATTTGGCTCTATTTTTATGTATCAAAAATTTCTCATGTTACTAGAAATATTCCGAAGTTTCAAAGATTATTACATTATTATTATTATTAGTCTGGTCGTTCATTATTCTTTCATTATGTGTTGTGCTCAATATATTGTTGTTGGTTGACGCTATTACACGTGGTATAACCTTCAAAGATGTTTTGCCTATTACTCGATTGCACACCCCGTTGAACTAACGCTTAGTGAACTATAGCCCATTATTGACTTCACCGTGTCTACCACTATTACATACATTTTCCCAGAATCGATTACATTCAAAGTTTAAGAGACAACTAAAATATGAAGTCCTACGATTAATTTTCGTACACTACAAAGCAAAACTCTTATATTTAGTTCAGTAAATTTTTATTTACTTAGTGAAATAAAAAAATCGTTGCATTTGAATTCCAAAATCCGCAGTAGCTGTAAGTGTTGCTCGAGGATTCATCTGATCCGGTTCAGTTCAGGTTTCATGGTTTTTATATTAAGAGGCACGACACTAGCCTTGCTTTAATATTCTAGCCATTGCTAATCGCTACCGTAATGATCATCGGTGATATGTTATTTTTTGACTAAATGAAGCTATTGTCAATATCCTTGCCTACACGGTAAATATAAAAGCTGGTAAATGACCACTAGATTGTCTGGTATTACTATTTGCAGTTAAAATCCAGTAAAATTCTAGTAAAAGAAATTTTGTTTTTTAGTTTAATTTTAACATGAATATACTAGATTTTCAGTCAAAATAAAATTAAAACCAGAATTTTAATAAGTTCTAGTTAATTTCTAGTTCTAGTGTTTATTATACTGCGACTCTAGTGGTTATCTAGTAAAAAAAATACTAGAAAATTACCAGATCATTTCTGTTTGGTTCTATAATGGAGTGCCTAGTTAATTTCACCAGAAATCAAGTGAATTTTGTTACTAGAATTCCATTAAAGGTTTAATTTACATGAATTCTTGCAAAATTCTAACAAAATCCAATTCCGCTATATTATTTTGGAATTAAATATGATTTCTAGTAAACTTTAAGGGAGTTCTATTAAATGTATCCCAATAAAAAATTAGCAAATAGCGATAATATTTTACATTACCAGAATTCCAGTAGAAATCTAGTAAAATTCGAATATTCTTTTATTTATATGCTCTGTAGTAAAGTTTATAACTCAAAATGTTCTCACTTTATAACTATGCATCTCATACTACCTCTCTTACAAGAATAATATTTACCTGAATTTTAGTACTATTCCAGTAAAATTTAATCGTTTACTAGAATTTTACGAGAATTCTAGTGAATGTAAACGGTTTTTATCTTTTTTTTACATCGATATTGCTAATTTTACCTGAAATCCAGTTAATTCTAGTAAAGTTACTGAAATATTGCTTGAATTTGGTAAAATTAACAGTTATTCGAGTGTTTTTCTGTTTTTTTGGTATATATTTTCAAATTACCATAGGAACTCTTCAGTATTAAGCAAAAGTTCAATAAGTGACATCAAAATAAAAAAGTGATCCTCGTAATTATTATTTGAGTTATTAAGAAATGTTATTTGTTGTTTGTATGTATTAAAATTAAAATGGATATAATAGAATTAAGCAATTTTCTAAAAGAAAATGAAATTCTAGAAGATGTGATTTCAATTTTATTAGGTAAGACTTTAGAATTTATATTACTTTAGTGATTATTATTATATAACATTCAAAATAATTCTCTTGGATACGTCTTAAATGCTGGAAATTTCTGTTCTATAGAAGATGGTAAATCAATTGTATTTCAAGTTTGAGTCTGTGTATTTTGGTTGTAACAGCACGATTAGCTATATTCTTCATTTTTGATTTTGAAACTGACAATTAACTATATTTTAAAATCAAAATCTGTTTTATGCTCATTGTCGATTTAGTAACTTCAACTTCAAAATTTGAGCCAGCTTTTTAACCTAAATCATCGACTTTTTTTTAAATATTGACTTAGATTATTCCTAAACATTTATATTACTAGCAAAATGAGGATCAAAATTTTAAATACTATCAAGCAGCATCAAAATCTAAAAATATACTCGTATAGTACGCCTCTATAGTATGCAAAGCGATTAAATTAATATTAGTAGAAGCATTCTTAGCAAATAGTTATAAAGAGGGTCAATAAGCCTCAATGTCATATGAAAAGAAATAGAAACCCACATCTCTTACCTTCTTTTTTTTCAGAATTAGTCATAAAATTATATGGATTTGTATCGAGTAAGTGAACGGAACAATTTATTTTTTTCATCAATCTCTATAGATTATTTGAGGGCTTTTATTACAATAAAATATAAAACAGCAGGTGCTAGCTCCAAATTAATTCCTGCGGACGCAGAGTCTCAAGAATTTATTTTAAATTGCATGTGCATATGCATTTGGGCTAAGGTAATAATAATTGTTATTAGTTTAGTAAAAATATCAGTATGTTTTGTATGTACGTTTTATGTATAGAACATTTTTAGGTCTATTTGTACCGGATATGTATTAGGTAAATTATTTTAACATTTTATTTGTGATTTTGACATAATAATTTTATTTATTCTTCCATTTTTATGTATGAGACAGTTTGAAGAAAGCACCTCCTAAATAACAAAAAAATACACGACAATCGCAGACATATCTAATATGTTTCGCCGATGAAGGATTACTGCACCTGGGAATATTTTGGATTATAATCGACGGACAAACTATTAATATTGGGCGGTAGACCATCTTTATTAATGCAATGGACTTACTGTTCAAGGTTTTTTATGTGTTCGGATTGAAATATCCGAAAAATGCTATTTATTTTTACAATTTCATCGAGGTGTATTTTTATAAAATAAAAGGAGCAACACCAACACTAAGGGTATCAAAATTTTATACTCAATTGTATAACAAAAGCATAGTTTAATAACTAGTTAGTACATTATATATCGTTAATAAGTATAAGATATTTGTTAGTTCTGGATACATTTTTTTAATATAATGAATTTTAATAAATATAATTTATTGTTCTTAAAATTACAATGTTTAAACCAAATTTTAGTTTTTTATTTTAATTTTCCATATAGTTTTCCATAAAAAATAGCTTAAAATCTAGTAATTTTACTAGAAAAACAGGCTATTTCATAATTATACAAGAATTCCGGTTGAGAAATGCAACAAAATATTATACTAGAATTCCGGTTTTACTACATTATTATACTAATAAAATGTACTTGAATTATAAACTACCACAAATCTAGTAACATACATTTTACTTGATTCAACTAGATCATCTAGTTTGCTCACATCTAGTGAATTTTTTTTTACCGTGTAGTTAAAAAAATCGCATTTGATATTCAAAATTGAGATGGAACTATTGATATTGTTGAAAGTAAAACTTTTGTTATGGCCATTCCTAATTTGTTTTAATCCGTATGAACCGGATCCGCTCGAAACGCTATATTTTAAAACGCGATATTTCGAAACGAGATATGACAAAACGAGATATGGTAAAAAAAACGCGATACCTATTTCAAAACGCGATATTTCAAAACGCGTGATGGTACAGAATGTTCATTGCGAAGCGACGGGAGCGTAGCGACCCGATTTATACCGATCCTATATACTCTCGCTCCTATTGATTTTTAAATTCGTATAAACTGAAATTAAATTTCCCCGTCACCCGACTGATATAACCCGATCCTAAATTCCCGTTTTGTACCATATCGCGTTTTGTACCATATCATGTTTTGAAATATCGCGTTTTGAAATATCGCGTTTTGTACTATATCGCGTTTTGTACCGTATCACGTTTTGAAATATCACGTTTTTTAAATATCGCGTTTTCTACCATATCGCGTTTTGTACTCTATCGTGTTTTGAAATATCGCGTTTTAAAATATCGCGTTTCAAATGGGACCCGTATGGTCACGGGTCTTGTAGTATTTTTTTTTCTATTACCCAGTATGCAATTATTCCACTGTGTGGAAAAAACTGCTCAAATGTCGTACAAAATTCCGTACTACAAAATATCAAAGACACAAAAATATTAATTTTGGAGAAAAATAATTGTTTTTCTCTTTCTATTTCGCGGTAATATTATTTTCGTTTTATAAGTTTCGATTGTATCTTTTATTTTCAGTTTCTTCTGACAAGTCGACGTGCACGGTTGCACTACATAATTAGTTTTTTTACTTTAAAGTGTTGTGTTTCATTATAATGTTTTTCGATTTGTTAAAGTAAATAATTTTAAATTTAAATATATAATAATAATTATTAACTTATTTAGTGATCGCGATGTGCAAATTTGGACTAAAAAGGTAATAGAGATCTGTCTCACAATGGTGTCGCCGCGAAATACATTTACGTAGTAAATTTTCAATGATTTTTTTTTTCAAGATCTCAACATGCTGGCGGATGCAATACAACGTGGCGGATGCAATACAAAACTCAATTTATGAAATTTAAATATGTAAATAAATTTTATATGTTTTTTTGTACACAAATAAAAAATAATGTGAATAAAAAATTAATATTTATTTTATTATAAATGGAAAATTTTGTTTTATTTCAAATAAGAATTATTATTTATTCAGATTGGAAAATATATACAAACACGTGCTCTTTGTTTCTGTGGTTTTTTTCTCTTTTTAGTTGGGATTCACACCGACACCGGAATTTTTGTGACACTTTTCTTTGGCGGGGAGTACGATTTTCCGCGTGATACACATGGTTCTTTCCATAGAAGCAGTGTGGTTTTAGAACGCGAATGTAAATGGAATTCCGTCGGCATTGCATATTGGGTAAATACGCTATTACGGAAAGGATATATCCGAATTTTGGGGAAAGAATATTGAGGATTTCATATTTACAATAGAGGTATTCATGGTTTATGTTTTGAAAAAGTCTTTACAATTTCTAAATGAACGATTCTATGGGTTAGAGAGAATTAACATTTTGATGGTAGAAACCCCCTCCACCCATTAGGAATAGCCAGAACAAAAAAATTAATTTTTAAATATGAAATCGTTCCAAAAATTAGGCCAGAATATAACCCATTTAATGTACAAGTTTCTTGAGACCGATGGTCTAACATTCTTTAAAATGCTCCGAATTTAGATTGAAATCGATATTCTTTAATAGAACGATGCAATATCTTAATGAGCATTTGACCCGCAAAATAATCAATCGCATAATAACTTAACCTTGTTAATAGCATTCCTGTGTCGTGCGTAAATGGTTAAGAGTGGACGACCTACTCTAACTTGAATTGTTTTATTGATGCCAATGTTATGTAATTCGTAGTGTTTATCACTTCCTGAAATATTTTATTGGCTACATAACAAAGAAATAATAAAAATTTAATTTTTCCGCCCCGGTTTCTGATTATAGAAAAAATTATTTTAAACTATAGTAAAAAAAAACAATTCGAGCCATTCGCACCCTCTGAAATTATTTATTTCCGCGCGTTAACTGCTGTTTTGATTATTATCGTTAACACGGAAAGCTTTAATTTATATATATTAGAACATAATATTCGTTCATCGTTTCCCACGTCTAATTGTTTTAGCAATATCCATTAAAATGCTTAACAAATTGTTAAGCAACAATTAGGTATTATCAAACTTATGATTGTTATTTACTTAAAATAATAAAAGCATTAATATTTAAGAATACTTAAGCCATTTTATAATACCAAATTTGACTCCAAGTATTCGATTATATTGCAAAACAACAACAAAATTCTTGCTTACGTAAAATTATTATACGAAATTAAAAATAAAAGCAAATTACACAATTTCCATGTAATTAGAACAAACCGTTAATTACATAATTTGCCTCTATACGAATACTTACGAGTATATAGAGGGAAATATAATTTTTCATTTTCTTTGCCAAATTGTGTGTTGAGCGTGCTTTCACACATATAAAAATAACCATAAAACATAAAAAAATATCGAACATAACTTTTGATTAAAAACTAACAAGAAATTAAATATTTTTTTACCAAAATGTTTTACTTGCCAAAAACGTTCACATTATGTTTGTACGATGAGTAGAACAAAAAACCAAATGTTGCAATTTGCAATTAATAAATATTAAAAATAAGAAAACAAAAAAAACATAATTAAAAGTTATCACACACACATACATATAGTACCCGTAACATGAAACTTTCAATATCTTTGTTATAGTTGTATTCTTTGCCATAAACACAAAAATAAAGTTTTTCCGAAAAAATAATAATAATTTTCCCATAACATAAAAAAGACAAAATAAAATGTTTTCCTTTGCTCGTTTTTCTATGGAAAAATTAAAAATAGAAAAATTATTAATTTTACTTTAAAAAGAAATGTAATATTTTCATCTGGTGCGGTGTGGTGTGGTAGAAAACAACTTCAGAAGAATTATGATAAAGTTTTTCCGTGTTAGATTTTGTTTGAGAGAAAATGTATTCATTATACAGTGCTGGAAGTTCGAACTGCATAATACTACTGGTATTTGTTAAAAATTGGTATTCGCAAGAAAATTGTTTATTCGTCGAGTGTACACGTATGCATATAGAATTAAATATATTATGTATAGGAGTTTTCCATATATTTTTCATTATATGGATTTATTGTTGGGAAATGTGCGATGCGGTTATACATTTATACAGCATATTGTGTAAATTACCAATATACCAGGAACAACAAAAGTACAAAGTTTCTTGTGTTTAGAGGTAGGCGGAAGAGTATGGTTCGGCCGTAAGAAGTGCACACACACACACAGCAAAAGAAGAAACACAAAAATTATAATTTTTAGAGAGCTTTTTGTTTTATTTGTTGCCGGTATATTTTTCTTAAGGGATTATGGGAAATGATTTATTAATTGGCATGATAAAGGTGAACATTAATAATATACAATTTTTTATTTCTTTTGTACTTAATTAATGTTACATTAATATTCAGTGAAACCACTTGGGTTTACCTTTATTGATTTTGATGAAAAATTATATTTATATTATTACGGGGAAAATAATTTCAAATTACTTGATTTTTAAGCTTAAATTTATACGTAATTTAAAAGGTAAGAAGTGAGAAAAATTTTTGAATTGGTATAATTTGTTACTATTACCAAATGTTTAATTTTGTATTTTATAAAACCGTTATAAATTTGCCTTCATTAATTTGAGCTTTATTAATTTTCACAAGTGAAAAAAATGTATTTGGGGTTTGAATTATAGTGAAATAATCTACACATAATGTTGTCAAAATTTAAAATTAAGTAGATTTTAAATATAGTCCTCTTGTGACTTTGCAAAATAGAAGGGCTAGATGTATTGAGCTTATTTATAACTCTAATTTAAACCTGTACAATACAAACTCTATAAAACGAGCGCATTAAGAAACTTAATCAAAGTGCAACCTGTTATGTATAAATTTTCATTCGAATTTGTAAAAATTTACTTCTTACAGGATCCATTTAAACCAGAAAATCCGAAAATGAAGATTAGTTATAAAAAAATTTAAAAATGTATACGTGAGTTAAACATTTCCATAAAAAATTAATCAAGCTTTTCTGATCTTTTTCCGAAAAAGAAATTTATTTCTAGATGAGCAAATTCATCTACGGCAAATATATTGCCTGCCCGGAAAATTCACGGAAAATGAAAATCAAGAATTTCTATTAAAAAAATTGTCACAAATCGGTACAGTAAAATACTCTGACTTTTCATAGATGTTATAAAAAATAATATTATGTTATATTACCTGCGCCAAAGTTGTAAATTTGTAAACTAAAGTGCTAATAACAACATTGTTGCTTAATACAAGACATTTCAAACTATATTCAACGTGATTATATCGGAATGACAACAAAAGTATCTGTCTCTAGCACAATACTGGTAGTTTTGATTAATAACGCGCTTCAGCTAAATGTATGACATTGAAATACTGAATCAAACGCAGCATTTAATATTTCATAATAATGGAATAATTAGGTACCAGCGCTAACATTTCGGTTTTATTAACTAAAGCGATGAAAACAAAAAAAAATCTAAAACATTTCGTACGATATGCCATATGATTCTAGCAGAATGACAAAAATGTATCGTTTTCCAACATTCGAAAAAACAAAATGTAACTGTTTCCAGCGTAATAACATCAGTTTCGAGTACTAAGGTGTTTCAACTAAGTTTATGACATTCTTGAAACCGTTTCAATGACATGCGACGCATATTTAGTATTTTCTATACTACAGGTATAATTTGCCACCTGTGCCAAAATTGTAGATTTTTGATATACATAGCTGGGTGATCAACAAAAGTTTGCTTTCTCCAAAACCTTTAAAATGATATGCCACATGATTATATCAGAATGAGAGAAATGGATCTGATATTATCACAACAATAGCAATTTGGATTTCTAGGGTGCTTATGCTAAATTTATGACTTACTTTTCAATGATATGTAACACATATAATCTATAATAAATCAAAAAAATTCTACCAGCGCCAAAACAGTGAATTTATGAACTAAAACTCAACAAAACTATTTCTTCTTTTAAAACCTTTCAAATGATAAACAAGATGATTTTTTGCAAACGGGGAAAACCCGAGAGATCCGAGCGCAACAACTATAGTTTTGAGCACTATGTTGCATCATATAAATTGGTGGCATTCTTTAAGACCTTTTCCAAGATATGCGACACGTATATATTCAATAATAATTGAATAATTAGCTATGCTGTAATGGTCGATTTGTGAACTAAAGCACTGATTACAAAATTGTGGCTTTAAGACCTTTTAAATGATACGTCACATAAGTCACAATTAGCTACCAGCGCCAGAACGGTGGATTTAATAACTAAAACGATATCGTCCAAAATTGTTATCAAAACCTTTCAATCGATGTATTACACGACTATATTGGAATAGTGTAAAGCAATATTGTGGTAATCGGTGGTTTTTTGAGGTGGCTTACTATGGCAGGTACTCAACCCCCTTGAAGTAGAGATCCCAAAAGTTTTCAATTATCTGAATTAAAAAGGAGATTGGCGGAAAAAATCCGGATCACACAATCCGGTCTTGATATCTTCGGTATAGACATCCAAATATCTGGACGAACGGATAAACTTTTTATTTGCATTTTTAGAATCATCACCTTCAACCTTCAAAACATCGAGAATTTTCGACCAAGGTAATTTTTCATAACTTTAATACAGCCTGAAAAGAAAAGAAAATTGCTACGCAGTTCTGAGGTTTCAAATAAAACTTATCAACCCAAAATAATTAATACGATAGATTAAAAATGAGTCGCAACTAAAAATGAGCATGCACCTCATTAAGCATTAAACATATTTTTTGAGAATCTACGAGTATTTTCTTAAAAACGAAAGTACTGTACGATACACATTGCACGCAAATTGCAAAGTATAAAGCACTTTTTAGTTTTACCAAAGAGAATAAAATGTATAGAGAGATATTTTGTATGGACAAACAATGAGTAAAACAAATGAAAAAATTGAGCGCAAATATACAAAATTTAGACGACTTTTACACTGTTAGCTAAATTGTTCGCCAGAAATAAAAATAAAAAATTTCTTTATTTTTCTATTTAGTTTCATTTTGAGCAAAAGAATCGAAAGGGTACCAACAGTAATAAATAAAATTAAAAAAAAAATTGTTTCATGTTATACTAAGGGTTTACGATTTTTGTTGCTGGTTTGTTTGACATTGACAGATATGCTGTTGTCTTCGTTTAAATTAACGTTAATGATAATAAATAGGAGAAAGGAAATAAAACCTGCAAGAATTAATAAAACGTTAAAAATATAAAGCCTATATAGTAGACGAAGGCAAAACAAGTTATAGTAAATATTTCTTATAATTTTCCCGTTTGCTCACACGTTTGCTCACACCAGTGGCTCAATTCTGCTAATTCCATGGGAATAGGGAACTGGGGAAAGATTTTACATAGCTATTATCTATAAATCAATTTTTTCTGGCCTACTGAGAAAAAAAGTTTGATGTAAATATTTGTAAATTGGGAATAATTTTTCCATAGCGAAATTATCAGTGCTGACATGTTCTACCATCACATTTTCGATACTTTATCGAAGATTATGTCTCGCTTCTTTAGAATAAAATACGACACTATTTCACATTTTATATCATTTACCAGGTTGCTAGATGGAAAAATTGTGATATTCTACTCCATTTCTATCACGAAATAATTTGTTTTCGATACTTGAACGAAATTAGAGAAAGACAATTTGTTCGCATTTGTACTAGTAGGTTGTGATAGCAATAGGAAAGAAATAATTCATAAATGAAACAGTTGTCCATTTTAGTTTAGGAAAGCGAGACATAATCTTCAATAAAGTATCGAAAATGTGATGGTAGAACATGTCAGCACAGGAAAAGTTATTCCCAATTTTATTTTGTTTTTAAACAAATTACCAAATTATATTAACTTTTTACCGTAGTATGCCAGAAAAAAATTATTAAATTAGAAGTTGTGGTAGCTACTCGTTCGAATAGCAAGCAAGCAATCGGGCCTATTTCGACGTGTATGCACTTCAAGATGTATTTTCCTCGTCTCTTACCTCTTCGCCTATAAACTTATTTTGGAGTGAGCATATTTGAATTGCATCGATTCCACCAGTTTACACGAGTTGTGATTCAACCAAAAATTCCCCCCCCCCCCCCCCCCCCGTCTGCCTATAAACTAAAATTTTGTTTTGCATAATTTTTCAACACGATTTTTTTGTGTTGAACAAATCAGAACTTAGTAACACACACATAGAAGCTATAAAAAATATTTGGGTTCAATCAGAACCAACAACAATATAAAGCCATGCTAATGCAACAAATACAGAAAAAACTACACTATAGATAGTTGTATTAGAATGTATGTGTACATCGTATGTGCGCACTAGTTTAATAAGTAGTGCTGCAAAAGAAAAAAAATTAGCATGGGATTGTTAGTGTAACCAACTCAATCTTCTGTAGTTTGTTGTATATTGGTATCTGCGTTTCAGACTTTGTTCAGGGCTTTTAATTGTTGTTGGTTTTGGCTCAATACGAAATGAAAATTATTTTACACACATACGTAAGTAACATCAATAATAACGTTTACTGGTGTAAACGTAGGTTGTTGTTGTTCAACTCGTATAAATAAGCTCATTTGAATTTTTTCTTCAAATTTTTTTATTGCGGAACGATTTTTGTTACTCACTAATACAATGAAAAAGCAATAAAAAAAAATTTTGTTCCGGATTTTTTGTTTTTGTTTTTCGCTATTATTTGAAATTTGACTGTTGAAGCCGAACCACGAAAATGTCAGAAAATTTAAAAATGTCGGATACTTGGAACAGGCAACAAAGTTGGCACTAATAAGTGCGTTCTGCGATTATTTTTGTCTGTTCAATCCATTAGACACGGATTTTACTAAAAAAGCAGTGGAACAAGTGCCGACGAAGTATCCAAAATTATGGTGTTACAACGAATTGTCATTTTTGCTCCAGTGCAATGACTCACAACCGAGCACATCAAATATAGAAGATGTAAGATTGCATTCCATAAATTTTTCCAAAATTTTTGTTAGAGGCATATTATTTTTATTTTCAGGTTGATTCAGATGAAATCGAAATCACCGAAGAAGCTAGTGAAGGACAAACACCAAAAGTAAGTTTTATAAATAAACAGTTTATATTTCAAAAATTTTATTTAAATTATTTTTGCAATTCCTTTAATTGCTGCGTTTGATTTTGTTGACAAACATTTTCTTCACCATACCATCTAGTGATCAAAAAATTGTGCTGCACACAACAACATTTTACTATTAATTTAACTTTATCTTAATGGAGATAATAGCAAAATATAATACAATAAAGCAAAGTAAAATACAAATTTTGGAACACCTCATTATGATGGACGATACATTTGACGATGAGAGATTTGCAGGCGAGTTCTTAGAATAAAATAAAATCTTAGACGTATAGACGAATAAATATTATTTTAGTACAAACTGTAATAATTGTTTCATTTACCTTTAAAAATTGATCATTTAAACGTTTAAATATGGCCTACACCTCTAGAATTGATATGGACAAGAACTATTTTGATAGTTTTGAGTTATAATCTAACTCCATATAACTTTCCCCAGTGGCTAAGAATCTAAGGGTAACTGATAACTGTTCCTCTGCAGTTACGGCATTTCTCATAACTGTATCCTGTTTTATGATATCTGGTTTAATTGCGGACAAAATAAAATTAAAAGAGTCCTCATCCATTCGGATACAATTTTTAAAATCTGCCTTATTTGGTGTAAGGCTCCTTCACGAGGCTTTGGGTGTTGTCAAACGCTTTTCGAATTTTCCTATACGGCTATACCCAACACCTTTTAATTTTAGAATCTTCTTCTTCAATGTCTATTGCATCCGCCAACAATAAACATGCAGCAGCTGATAATTGGCAAGTCATCATCCGACCATTGTCGTCATTCTCCCTCAAAAGTTCAGCATCATTATCATCCGACAGAAATGACACAACATTATCACGAAATGGCAAATAATTATCCTCATCAAAAAATGCCCCTAAAATTTTAACATCATTCATGGTATTGTGAATCTGCCAATAGAAATTGAACCATCAAAAGTTTTCCAATTGTGTAATTGAAATTTAATCCACTAACAAATTTATTTATCGTTGTTTGTCCTGTTAAATTTTATCCTGTTAAAAATGGCAATTTTAATAAAAATTTACGAATAAAATACAAAAATCGTTCAACGGTCAAGTTGTTATTTTGACGTAACAGAAAAATGGTCGATACGTTTCGTTCCAAAGCAACATATGAAATAAAAATAATTTTACGCATACAAAGACAAACACAAGTTGCAATTGGTGCCAAAAGTTTGAGATTTTACGTCTAAACGCAAATTGTGTGTAATGATGTGGTGTAATACATGCTCGTGTGGAAAAGCTAATTTGCTAGGCGAAATCCTGGCTACTTAATCATTTTTACTAAGAAAATTTGAATTTCCAATTATATATTTTTTATAAAACTTTTGTTTATTTTTACAATTACACAGTAAAACTGTTTGAAAAATACTACTACTAATTTCTTTTTAATTTTTTGAAAAAAAAATAAAAATTAGGAATACCGTTCCTGATAATATCGCTATGGAAAAATTATTCCCAATTCACAAATATTTCCATCAAACTTTTTTTCTCAGTAGGCGAGAAAAAACTGATTTATAGATAAAAGCTATGTTAAATCTTTTCCCAGTTCCCTATTACCAGAATAGGGCCACTGGTGGTCAAACTCGACCACCACTCCCTGATGGTGAGAATGCAACTTTAAAATTTAAAATGTGAACTCGGATTTTTTACTGCTGATTCGGAGTTTACGCCTCAACGTAAGTAAGTTTTAGTGCTCCTCGTAGTTGGCATATTTTTCAGTAGGATAGGATGTCTCTATTTCCGATTAAATTTTAGAAACCACTGACCGTTTTGGACCTGGTGGCAAATTACACTGTGCTTGAATTGCAAACTTTTTTTTCGTGACAAGCTGGGCACCCGGGGGTAAACCTAATTCGAGTATGCTGAATTCAACGGTACTAGTCCCATTTCAAAGTTAGTCCCCATTTTTGAGATATCGCATTCGACATGTTTTGGCTCTGAGTCAAAATATACCCTCATTTTCACGTTGATAGCTCTTAAACCATTAAGATTTTTGTTATACTTTCTTCAGCAAAGTTGTTGCGCAGGTCAAGACCAACAACTTTGCCGAACATATCAAGACCGAAAAACCACATCTAATTTTTTTTACTTTTCATTTCGACGAAAAACACTGTTTTTATCATTTTGTTGAATTTAAATCGAGTAGAATCGATGGAATAAACATTGCATCGACAAATATAGATACAATAGAAACTATTTAAAAGAAAGTTAAATCGATTCAATTGATTTTATTATGATTTTTCCTAAAAAAAAAAAAATCCTAAAAAATTAACATTTTTCTTCTCTTTGACAAAACAATGGCGTGCCGTTGCGATAGTGGATAAAAATCCTGGATTTTTCCATCCCATCGTTTTAACCAATTACATCACGTAAATTAAGAATATATTGATGCAGATCAATATATCAACCATCAAATGTCACTGCGCCATTCAATCACAGAAACATACGACGGATAAAAATCTCGGATTTTTCTATCCCAGATTATTTTTCAATTTTTTTCAACTTTTTTTTATGCAAAGTGGCGGGTCTGTTGTACGAGGTAAATGTTCGAGTGACGAAAGCCGAATTCAATTCTCAAAAATTCTGATATCAAATTTGTGCCGAAAAAAACAATTGCATTCGATTTGTCAACGATTTTTCGGAATGTTAGTGCATTCAGCGGGTTGTTGTTGAACATTCCGAAAAATCGTTGACAAATTGTTGTTTTTGACAGCTAGAAAGAAAAATGTAAACAAACGCGCCGAATGCACTAACATTCCGAAAAATCGTTGACAAATAGAATGCAATTGTTTTTTTTCGGCACAAATTTGATATCAGAAATTTTGTGAATTGAATTCGGCTTTCGTCACTCGAACATTTATCTCGTTAAGAGGTTTTTTTATTTGATATCAATGATTTTGGCACGGCAAATTGAAAATGAATTGAATTGCGATTCGTTTTATTGTTGTCAGTCAAAACAGTTCACACACACTCGATAGCAATTCATTTTTGATTCCTTAAACAATACAATAAAATATACATATTTTAGTGTGTTAGTTGGAAACAAAAATTAATGGTAGCTACTCTCTCGCTGATATTCCATCTTCAGGGAGGGGAGATAAGATCTATTTTTAAAGAAATCATCATAAAGATTAAAAAAATATTGATTTTATGCAAGGAGACTGTCAAATGTTCAATGTTTTTGATGCTTTTTTGATCACATCAACTTGTCAGTTTTTTCATATTTTTTATGTTATGAAAAAAGGGTCACTGGTAAAAATTCTCTTAGCAATGATAATAATATGATGTATTTATATTTGTTTCATTGTAGTACGTTGATTCACTATCATTATGAACCGCAACGGACCGATATTATACGAGTTTTCTGGGACAAACGGTTGATGTCACACTGTAGGTGAGGTTTGTGGCTAATAATCCTGAAAATATGAACCAAAAGTTTTGGGCTAATTTTTTAGCAATTTGGCGGAATTTGGCCGGCCGATTTGACATTTTTCAAATTTTTTGGCCAAAATGACCCTCAACCTTAATTTTTTGAAATTCTTTTATATATTATTTGATAGCTGTCAACAAAAGTTGCTTCGTTTTTCAAGTACTACAAACCCCGAAAATATGAGATAAAATGAAAGAAGAACGGACAAACAAACAAACATATACCAAAGCAAGATTATATGGTGACGTCATAGAAAAATTTCCAAATGTCATAACTTTGGTCAAAATCATCCGTTTTGGAAGTTTGATGTGTCGTTGAATTGGTATTGACGTCTACAATCATAATTTGCTAGTTCAAAAATAATTGGTACACTTTTTGGTGCAGTTATACCTGAAAAACTAATTTTTTGGAGCAACTTTCGGAAGGTCATATCTCCACTCAATGTTGGTAGAAATTCATGTTTTAATACATTATTTGGTTCTACTTTTGAAGACCTTTCCAATGGTACATAACATAATGATGGCGGTCTCAAAGAGAAAATGTTCGAAACTAGCTATATATATATACGAGTTCGACTTCCAGCACAGTAGGTGCTTTCGTCACTCGTTTGGACTGCCGTCCAAAGTGATAATATACGTGATGTAATTGGTTAAAACGATGGGATGGAAAAACCCAGGATTTTTATCTACTATCGCAACGGCACGCCATTGTTTTGTCAAAGAGAAGAAAAATGTTAATTATTTAGGATGTTTTTTTTATGAAAAATCACCATAAAATCAATTGAATCGATTTAACTTTCTTTTAAATAGTTTCTATTGTATCTATATTTGTCGATGCGATGTTTATTCGATCGATTCTAATCGATTTAAATTCAACAAAATGATTAAAAATGATAAAAACAGTGTTTTTCGTCGAAATGAAAAGTAAAAAAAAATTAGATGTGGTTTTTCGGTCTTGATATGTTCGGCAAAGTTGTTGGTCTTGACCTGCGCAGCAACTTGGCTGAAGAAAGCATAACAAAAATCTTAATGGTTCAAGAGCTATCAACGTGAAAATGAGGGTATATTTTGACTCAGAGCCAAAACATGTCGAATGCGATATCTCAAAAATGGAGACTAACTTTAAAATGGGACTAGCACCATTGAACTCAGCGTACTCGAATTAGGTTTACCTCCTAGGTGCCCAGCTTGTCACATTTTTCAACTAGCACAGTGTTATTAGTTCATTATAGAGTATAACGTGTCGCAGTTTAGATAAAGCGACTTAGTACTCATTCATTACGTAAGACACTTTCTATTACTAGTATATTTATTTCAAGATACATGTGGTAATTCATTACCTATGCCATATTAGTGTAACGCCAAATTTCTAGTCGTACATCAAACATCATATGCCGTAAGTACCTTTTGGGACGTCTAAGTGCGCAAAATAATTCTGTTGGTGGGAAATCGAAATTCAGTGTCTGTATAGTTGGAAATGAGCATTAGTTAAATAATATTAAAACGTCAAGTCCATTGACACAACATTAACACATACAAATCTTCGAAATTTTTTAATAATAAAAAATTTGTAGGATTTAGTCAAATACATTTCAAAGACGATGACATGATAAGTTTGTGCGTTATAAGTGTGTGTTGAATTTACATCGACAGTACATCCAGAAACGAAATACAACTATATGATGATTCTCTAGTATTCTGCAGAATAAATATTTTGAATTAGTCTGATCATCTTAAAACGCCTATTCTTAAAAATCTTAAATTTTAAAATCCATGAAATCGATAAGAGTTCATCGATTACCTTCCAGTAGGGTACTAAATCAAAAATCTATCTAATTCGTATAGTGGTGGGCTTCGCGATAATTTATTTGAGAACAGTGACACTATTCTGGCATTTCCTGGAATAGGCAATTGAGAAAAATATGTTCATAGAATTTTTGTCTAAATTCTATTTTTCTGGCCTACTGTTGGAATTCTCTCTCTCTCTCTCTAGCTTCACATCCCATGAAGGGATTTTGCCGCCCGCACTATGGTCCTCCAGCCGTCTCGGTCCATCGCTCTCGTCCTCCAGTTTCGACATCCTAGTGCATGTAGATCTTGTTCGACGTCGTCACGCCAGCGCAGTCGGGGTCCTCCTCTACGACGCCCACAGGCTGGTTGTTGATGGAACACTTTATTGGTCATCCGTTGTTGTAGGGACCTTGTAACGTGGCCGAGCCATCTAACTCGATTGGATTTGATGAATCCGATAATATCGCAACCTCCAAGAATTTGCTTTATCTCGTGGTTCATGCGAATCCGATATTCATTGTTCGCGACTTTAATTGGACCAAAGATTGAACGAATGACCTTGCTTTCGAAAGTTGATAACAATCTACAATCGTTAGTGGTCATGGTCCAGCTCTCGCTTCCGAAAGCCAGCACAGGTTTTATGAGTGCTTTATAAAGTGCGAGCTTGCACGACTGCGATAGATGTCTAGATCGCAATAATTTTGATTGAGCGTAGAAACCTCGATGTGCGGCAGCGATTCGGGCTTTTATATCTGCCTGCATGTCATTTGATGATGTTATAACTGACCCGAGGTATTTGAAGTTTTCGACGCTATCAAAGTTATGGTCGCCAATTCCGAGATTTATCATGGAGATGTTCCTGGGTGTTGATACAAATTTGGTTTTGCTACTGTTCACCTTCAAACCAAGTCTTCTTGCGCAGCGATCGAGCGGCACGAAACTGTCTTTGATATCGCTAGGTCTTCGGCCAAGAAGCACGATATCATCTGC
Source organism: Nephrotoma appendiculata (assembly GCA_947310385.1). Lineage (NCBI taxonomy): Eukaryota > Metazoa > Arthropoda > Insecta > Diptera > Tipulidae > Nephrotoma > Nephrotoma appendiculata. Next base: position 178,880,284 of record OX371223.1, on the reverse strand, counting down.
ATATCCAAGGATTTGGCCTGATTTATTAAATATACAGCGGGAAGTTTCAATGTTGCTTTTCCTCACTACGTACTCAAGCGCCAAATTGAACAGCACAGGCGCGAGTGCATCTCCCTGTCGAACACCAGATGTTATTTCGAAGGAGTCTGACACAGTTCCTTCGATTACAATTCTACATACAGACCCGGACGTTGTTAATTTGAACAGAGAAACGAGTTTCTCTGGAATTCCTAGGCATATGAGCGCGGCCCAAAGGTTATCGCGGTTTATACTGTCATATGCCTGACGGAAGTCTATATATAATTGATGTATGGTTATGTTGTACTCCCAACATTTTTCCAAGATCATCCTCATGGTGAAACATTGGTCAGTGGTCGATCGGTTGGGACGAAAACCACACTGATAGTCGCCAATGATGTTTTCGGCGAAAGGGATGAGTCTGGCAAGTACAACATTAGCCAACACTTTGTAAGCAGTGTTCAATAGAGCTATACCACGATAGTTTTCACACTTAAGACGGTCGCCTTTTTTATGCAACGGACATATGAGTGCGGTCTTCCAATTCTCCGGCAACTCTTCTTGGTCCCAAATACAAACGACGAGATCGTATAAACTTGTTGCAAGAGTAGCGCCTCCGAGTTTAATTAATTCTGCGGGGATTCCATCGAGACCGGGTGCCTTGCCGTTTTTCAATCGACTAATAGCTGCGTCTACTTCCTCTGATGTGGGATATTCGACGAAGACCTCATCACCTGGAGGAGCTATTGCTCTAATGGGGGTCACGTCGTCATTCCGATTTAGTAGATTTTGAAAGTAGGTTTGCCATAATGAGAGAATATCAGCCACGTTTGTTCTCAATACTCCATTCCCGTCTTTGATGGCTGTACTTCTTGGGTGGAAGTCTTTAGTGAGATTCCTGGCATTAGCAAAACAGTCCCTTGAATTTCCTACTTCCGCTTGGAAGCTGATATTTTCGATGCATAATCTCATATGATCGCGTTTTTTTTGACGAAGGTATTTAGTCGTGGCTTTCCTGGCGCGGAGATATTCTGCATGTGTGCTTCTAGTGTTGCGAGCCAACCATTTTTCACGAAGCTTTTGTTTATTTGCGACGATCAGGCGACATTGATCATCGAACCAATCATTGCGGGGTCTCGGAGGTCTTCTTCCGATAGTGTTTTGCGCCGCGGTGGTAATGGCCGACTGTATTGTGTGCCCCTGCTCCTGGATGTTAGAAGGAGCTTCTTCGCTATTGCTGGGCCGCTCTAGATAGTTAGTGACAGCTGATTGGTAACTCTGCAGTGACGTTTGGTCTTCTAGAGCATCAACATTCCATCGAACGGTTTTTTGTGCTTGTCTGTTGAACGTAGATGACAGTTTGCACTTATATTTAAATACGACAAGCATATGATCGCTGTCCATGTCTGCACCCCTGTAGGATCTAACGTCAGATATACTGGTCGAGTGTCTCTTAGACACCATGACGTGATCAATTTGGTTTTCCGTTCTTCCATCATTCGATCTCCACGTTACTTTGTGGATTCTCTTATGCGGGAAAAACGTACTTGATACAACTAAGTTGTACATTAATGCCAGGTCGGTGACGCGTTGGCCGTTGTTGTTACTAGTTAGATGCAGACTGTGAGAACCGATGTGCGATGTATTTTCTGCACTCCTACCGATTTTTGCATTAAAGTCGCCCACGAAGATTTTAAAGTCGTGGTGCGGTATGTTTTTGATGACTTCCTCCAGCTCGACAAAGAATAAATCTTTGATGTCATCCGATTTATCTTCGGTGAAGATAAATCGGATGACATCAAAGATTTATTCTTTGTTTCGCTCGAAACAAACTATTGTTCCCTAAAATATATACTATAAACGTCGATGTCACTGACTCACTCGAGAACGCACAGGGTGACAAAAAATTAATTTTTTTCGCTATATTATAATTCTAAATATGAAATGTCGAGACTACTGCAATCTGAAACTCACCATAAATTTCATATAATTCATACCGTTCTCTCAAAGGTAAGAACGATACAATAATCAAATCCTGCATTCAGATCCAAATTCAGAAACACATCCAAATACTACACATTATAGTTCGTTTTTAAACCCAGTGGTTAATCACAGCTGTGAATTGAATGCTCCAACGCTGAGCTGTCGATAAACTCCAACATTAATTCAATTGGCCGATCTAATGAGTATTAACCCGGTACAATTGATATGCTTTCAGAGCAGAAATATTTTTCCAACTAATACCTAATAGGCGAGAATCACTGGCGATACCAAGGCTTCAGCTCAACTTTGTCTTTGGACAATGCCACAAACAAAATATATTGTCGAACAAAGGGCATAGGTATAAAGTGCCTTCATAACATAAAATTCCAAAATTTCCATGAATCAGTGTTTAACAAAGTCGAATATATGTTTACGAATGACAGATTAAACAGAATTATTAAAATTATAACTTTATTAAGTTCATTATACGATTTAGTAAGTATGATTTCGCTCAAAGCATAAAATTCACTTGTTGATGTAATAAACAGCGCACATAATTGAGTGAAAGCGCACACAGTACATAAGCTGTTTATTTTTATTTTTAATTAGTTTCAATTATATAGTTTTCTTTTGAAAAAATAAAATTATTTAAAAAATTACACAACACAGACAAAATGAAAATTGTGCGGTTATAGTCTACGTTCTTTAAAGCCAGAGAAACTATTATAGAGTTGAGTATACAGACACAATATTTTTAATTGAATTTTCTTTAATATTATGTTTAAGATGTGGCAGATTTTAATTTTTTTTCTTTGTAAGTATGATAAAAACAGTGATTATAAAATTATGTTTTGAAAGATGAGCATAATAATTTTTAATATTACTCGGTATGTATACGTATATCTAACATTACGGTACTCGTATATATATGTTTGTAAATAATATGAATACAAACTGTATATTTTATGTATCTTCAAAATATTTTTTTTTGTTTTGTATAAATTCAATTATATTTTATAACCACATTATCATGTTTAATACGATTTTTGGAAATCTACATGGCACAAAACAGTAACTGGCAACAACAAAATTCATATGTATAGAGAAAACCAAATTATGAATTTTCCATATAAAATCAACAAAATATCATAAATAATCTAATTTTTAATATTTTATTATAAAAGTAAATAATAAAATTTTTAATTAATAATTCCATTAATTTATTTATATTGGGCGATTCAACATAGCGTAAATATTCATATAAAATTGTAAATATATAGATACACCAAGTGCTTGCGTATATAGCTAGGCTATGTCTAAAAATTCGAAATTTTTGCAAATGATGGTACGAATATGACACAAATATAGAGTGAGTCGCTAATTTTTGCCATACGTAATCAGTGTCTTACGAAATTATGTATATTATTATTATGTAACATCAACATAACTAAAAATAGATAAAGCTGGTTCATAATACATATTTCGGAAGAAGAATGAAAAACAATCAACGTAAATCTATCATCATAAACCAACATAAAATTATGTAGTCCTATTTTGTACACTCAAATACACACGACACAATAATGAATGAATGACAGAATTTTAACATTTTTGTCATGATGATATTTAAAGAAAATTTGTTGTTGCGTCTAATAATGAAACTTAATTTCCTTAATGCGATAACACAGGCACATAAACATAATATTATTATATACGTACTCACACACAATATGTATATGTATATATGTAATATAAAGGAAGAAAATATAATTTACCTAATGACTATAATTAAGTTTTCTTTTTATTTATATTTTATGATTATTATTTTTATATTATATTATCATAATACAAGAAACAAGGAAATAAAAATATGATAAGAAAAACTTCAAAATCAAGCTGCTCAGCTTCTTATCCATAACTATACGGTACGATATTTCTTCCATGTTTCGACGAAAGAAGCTTACGTTGAAATATGAAGTCGGTAGAAAAATATAAAATCAAGATGCAATAACTTTTCGTTACTGCTGTCTTGTTTAACTTAAAAGTTATAAGCAATCTAAGTTTTTCCATTAAAAAAATTATAATATTCATAAATTTTTCTGTTACTTTTCTATTACTTGTCTATAATTTCTTGTTTTTTTTTTTTATTTTCCAGCATGCTTTTATCTTAAGTTTATTCTTAACTCAATAAAATTAAAGATTAAACGAAAGATGCAATAATATTTTTTCATATTCCCAATTTTCCAATAATATTTTACTAAAGGATTCGGGCGCATTTGCGGTAAATATTTCGAAAACACTCAAATAAAATGGTTAAAAATATTTAAACAATGTTTTTTTTTTGCATCTAACATTTTTCTAAACGGAAATTTGAACTATGCATTGTGTTTAAAAAGTTTTAAAATACAGGGTTAAATGGTAATATTGCTGAAAAGTTTATGAAAATGTATATGAAAAAGTATTGAAAGTGTATATGTTACGGTTAAAGTGTAAAATTGGTTATTATATGTAATTACCGGTTATTATACATAATTACCAAATGCGTCGGTTAATATGTTAAATTATTCACTTTTACCGGTGATTATATATAATTACCAAACCCCTTTGGTTAAAGTGTTAAATATGAAAGTTTAAAACTATAATAATAATAATGGCGTAATTTTGCTTTACGTATACATCGAGAAAATCAGGTAAACAGTAAAAAAGAAATTTTTAAATGTAAGATTGTTTATCAACAGTTTTAGGAGGGAAAGAATAAATTGACGATTAATTCGAATTTGCCCCTCAGCCTAGGGGTATTCAGAGGGCTTCGGCTGTGTCTGTGTACACCTAGGTAACACCAAGGTAGCCGCGTCCTCGTCGGGGGGGGGGGGGGGGTACTGCTTCGGCAGTGGTAAGTGGTACCGGGGACCAAATACCAGTGGTATAAATTGGCTAAAACAAACAATGAGTACAACAAATACGGAAAGTAATACCTTAGGTGGTACAGCAGCAGATATGCTTACAAATCCACGCTCTTCGGAGGCAGGCCCAATAGATTCTGGGTTGGGTCAATCATTGTTTAACCCATTTGGTCGATGTTCCAGACTACCAAGATCACCAAGATATTCAACTGAAAATTGATTTCAATACGAGAAGAAAAATGCCGGACTCTATGAACAACTAAGAGAAATAAAGGAATTAACAACTAAATTGAAAGAATAATTCACAATTTTAAAGAAAGAGAATGAAGAACTCAAAAAAGCAGTTAAAACACGTGCAGAACTTGGAAGAGACCTAGCCCTACAATCGATGATGACATTAATCCATTCCATATGGATACAGAAGAATTAGAAAGAGAAACAAATTGGATGTTGAAACGGAGTAAAAGACCAAGTAAGAAAAGGAAAGCTCAACACTCACCAGAAACGGCAAAAACTTTACCATCAACTTCAAAAGAGTTTTCTAGAAAACAGTTAATTATCAAGAAACAACTACCTCTAGAACAACAACAAGCAGGTAAACCAAAAGAGATTTCACCTCCACCAATAAATGTCGCTGAGTCCTCACCAGAAGTAGAAAAGTCACTCGAAAGACAACCAGCTCAACAAAATGAAGCACAGTCAAAAGGTAAAAGCCCCACCACCGATTTTTATAGTAGGAGTAACCAACTACTCAGAAATCCAAAGTGTAATGAGTAATGTTACGGAACAAGAGTATAAAATTAGTGCTCTGAACAATAATGTATGGAAGATTAACACTTCAAATCCAAACGCATACAGAAACTTGTCAATGAAGCTGAATACGTCAGTGGTACACGTACGAAAATAAAAACGACCGTCTCATCAAGGTCATGGCAAGAGGGCTACATCCAACCTGTGAAATTAATTCAATAATGGAGGATCTAGAAAATAAAGGATTTAAAATCCTTGATGCCGTAAACATTATTAAAAAAGAGAGACGTAGCGGGGAGAACCGACTAGAACCCGTTTCAAAAAGAGGGCTTCCCCTGTTCATGCTAACGTTTGATAAATCCGAGCAAATAGAAACAATTAACAATATAACTGGTATACTCAAAATGTGAGTAAAGATCGAAGCTGTTAAAAGAAGCAGTACAAGAATAGTATAATGTAAAAAATGCTAAGGCTATAACCATACGCAACGATATTGCGCGCGCGAAACCAAGATGTGTGAAATGTGCTGAAAAGCACCCAACACAAACTTGCAAACTGCAAAGAAGAACCAGCAAAATGTATAAATTGTTATGGGCAGCATCCGAGGATGTGAGGTTGCCAAGCAGCTACAGAAAATGAGGGATCAGGGACACAAACCCCTCTAAGTCATCCAAACAAGGATCGAGCAAAAAATAAAATGCGTAGGAAGAATCACACATATGCTCAGGCCGCTTCAAATTCGAAAGAAAATAAGACGAACGGTACCGAAAATTACAAAAACACCGTCCAAGCAATTTTAAAGAGCCTCGAGGAACAGAATAAACTAAATAAGTTAATTCTGGATCGACTTAATCTGCTGGAAACAACCAAGTTCCAAAATAGTTTAACATAAATAATGTATGCAATACATAGTTCAACTCATAATTCCGGAGCAGAAACCAGACATAAAAATTACTCATTAAGAATAGCCATATGGAATGCAAACGGATTAACACAACACCTAGAAGAATTAGAACTATTTTTAAAAACCGAGAAAATTGATATATGCTTAATATCAGAAACACATTTTACCATAGCAGCTCCTATGTATCAATCGGGAGATATACTTGTTATCATAACACACATCCTCCAGAACGAGCAAGAGGAGGGTCAGCTATATTTATTAGGGATAATATCAAACATTATGAAGAATTAAAAATAGAAAAATAATCCATGCAAGTAACCACCGTGGCGGTTAAATTTGGTTATCACAACACCTGTAATATATCTGCGATATATTGCCCTTCACGGTATAGCCTAAAGAAAGAAGACTTTGTTCCAGAAAAAGAAGGAATTGTTAGAAGAAATTGTTTCAGAAATTAGGAAGTAACTTCCTTATTGGAGGTGACTTTAATGCAAAAAATACCTTCTGGGGTTCAACACTAACCTCTCCAAAAGGCAAAGAATTACTTGCAGCTGGCCAATACTCAAACTGTGAATTTTACTCAGAAGGGAAACCAACGTACTGGCCAACTGAACCTAACAAAATTCCAGATCTAATAGATTTCTACATCACTAAAGGCATATCGGAACGCTACATCTTCTTAGAAAATGATGAAAGTCTAACATCTGATCATTCTCCTGTTATTATGAATGTTAGTGAAAATGTAATAGAAAAACCCAATTCACCACAGCTCACAAACAACAAAACAAATTGGGAACTGTTTAGGCAGTTGGTAGAGGAAAAAATAGAACTTCAAGTGTCAATCAAAAGTGAAAATGAAAAAGAAGAAGAACTAGACAAGCTCCTTGATGTCATACAAGGTCGGCTTGGGAATGCACCTACAAATTATCATCCAGGAAAGAAAACTCCCTTATTTACCCAATAGAAGTAAGAGAACTAGTGCAGGAAAAACGAAATGTCTGAAAGAAATGGCAGACTACGCGTGCGTCACAAGATAAAACCACCTTAAACAACTTGTGCATCAAACTAAAGGCACTCATAAAAAAGTGAAAAATGAAACAATTGGAAAATACCTTTGTTCCCTAGCTCCAACTAAAGATACCGACTATTCACTCTGGAAAGCAACAAAAGGGTTAAAACGACCAAAAACGCAGATCCCCCAATCAAAACAAACGATGGGAAATGGACTAGAAGTGCGAAAGATAAAGCTGACCTGTTTGCTGAACATCTTGAAGAAACATTTCAACCTCTAGGTCAGCAGACCAATGACGAAAACACTGCTGATACGCCCAGAATATCTGATTTCGAAGAGATCAGGCCTGTAACATTAAAAGAAATAAAAGCTGAAATTAAGAACATAAAAGTAAAGAAAGCTCCTGGTTATGATCTGATAACAGGGCAAATAATAAAGCAGCTGCCTGAAAAAGGTACCCGTAAATTACTGCACATAATCAATGCGATTCTCAGGAAAAAGCATGTGCCAATGCAGTGGAAAGTAGCAGAAGTAATAATGATCCCGAAACCGGGCAAGCCACCGAATGATAGAAAATCCTACCGGCCAATTTCACTTATACCAACACTAGCGAAATTGTTTGAGAGACTGTTGCTCAAAAGATTGAAAAGAACCATAGAACAAAAGAAACCTTATCCCACAATATCAGTTTGGTTTCAGAGAGAAACACTCAACTATTGAGCAGGTTCATAGGCTTACAGATGTCATTGAGAATACATTAGAAAGGAAAGGTGTGTTCTAGTATCTTCTTAGATGTGGCGGGGGCCTTCGATAAGGTGTGGCACAGAGGTTTACTCTTCAAACTACATAGAGATTTACCAAAACAATATTATATGGTTTTAAAATCATACATAGAGAATCGCCACTTTATGGTGAAATATGAAGATGAATATTCCGAGTTAAAAAAGATTTCGGCAGGAGTCCCGCAGGGTAGTGTTTTGGGACCTATTCTTTACCTGCTCTACACCACACAGTAAAAAATTTTTACATGATTTATGGAAATTTACATACATTTAATGGTAAAATATTTACATCATTTATGTAAAAATTTTGTTTCCATAACAAGTGACGGAATAGTCAGTAAACCAGTATGTAAATTAAAGAACTCCATAGAATATACTGAACAAGTTTTTATTTTATGTATAGATTAACAACCTGTATATGTAATTTTAAGTATCATATAGAATTTTGCATCATTTTGAAAGAAAATTACATCCTTTCCTAAAATATTCCATAATTATTATGTAGAATATTGTCGGAGATAAATACGACAGATGAGATGAATGAGAATGTGACGCGTAATTATTTTGTTTAATATGATATAATTCGCCAAGTCGATATGTTCTTTTGCTATACTTAGTATAAAGCAAGATTTGAATTTTTGCAGATTAGTGGTTGCAACTTGCAAGGGCAACCTGATAAGTAGAACAAAACAACCTTTTATCAGTACGAGACCAAACTGACAAGAAAGAACTTGTGGTGGTTCTCATGTTTTGTAAGCAATGAAATTCTTCATAGTTTATGTAATTTTTAGGCAAATTTTATAAATATCAATATTTAAATATGGAATATTACCTTTTCCAACCCAGTATACAAAATTACATAATGGTTTATTGAAAATTATATATCTGCATTATTGAATTTTACATAAATCAGAAAATGAAAATTCCATGTCTTATATACGGTACATACCATACGTGAAATTTAAATACATTTACGAGGCATTTTGTTTACCCTTAAAAATATGTAATTTTTTTTACTGTGCAGAGGTTTACCTCAATTAAACGATGTTACCATTGCAACATTTGCTAATGACACTGCAGTTCTCTCAGTAGGAGACACTATCGAGGAATCGACAACGAAACTCCAAGAAGCATGTGACAAAATCATAAAATGGACAAAAATGTGGCGTATCGGGCTCAATGAATCGAAATCCACGCATATGAATTTCATCAATCTAAAAGTCAGTTATAAACCTGTAATCATTAACGGTCAGCAGATTCCGTATACAAATAATGCTAAATATCTAGGGATGACCTTAGATACCAGGCTCAGATGGAAAGAGCACGTTAAAAAGAAAAAAGATGAGCTTAATATCAAATATCGCAAAATGTATTGGCTGCTCGGGAAAAATTCGGAATTGTCAACCGAAAATAAATTGCTATTGTATCAACAGGTGCTAAAGCCTGTATGGACTTACGGAATACAGCTCTGGGGCTGTACAAAGGAAACCAACACCAAAATAATACAAACTTTTCAAAACAAAGTGCTACGTGGGATAGTTAACGCTCCGTGGTAAATTAGGAATGATTACCTTCATAGGGACCTAAATATCCCGACGGTTCAAGAAGAAATAAAAAAATTTGCAGTAATTCATGGACAACGTATCTATCAACACGTAAATGAAGAGCTTCGTGGTATGTTGGACACTTCACATGCAGTAAGACGATTGCAGAGAACGAAACCAATTGATTTAATGAATTAAGGACACCAGAGGAAAGACTACTTCAGTAAATAACCTATAAATGGAGCTGGCCAATGGGCCTCTTCTCATTCACAAGTGACTGAATTAAGAAAGAAAAATTACTAGATGAATTGTATTCATTTGTAATAATTTAAATAAAAATAAAAAAAAAACTTTTAAAATCAAGTAATACTTATCAGATTACATTATTCCAAGAACCGAATTACAAGATTCCTTGATAAATTTAACCTTTTAATATCATTTTTTTTTATTTTGCTGCCATCCCACAATGCTGCCATTTGTTTTATATTTTGTATCAGAAACAAAGACGAGTTTAGTTAGACACATCATTTATAAAAATTTCTTTCTAAAATTGAATATACAAAGTGAAGAGAAATTTACGAATAAATTAATTTCGAAATGTATATCTCGAGTTTAAATATTCCAGGCAATTTAAAATACAAATACGTAAAATGTTTACGTCTAAATAAAATAAAAATGCTTATAATGATGGACATATTTTTGGAAACAATACATATTTTAAGCCGAAGTTCTTTTATCTATTTAAAATCCAATAAAGTTAAAAGCTTCCAAAAAAGTATTACATTTTCAACAAATTATATAATCAATCATTCTATGCTAGGGCAACAAAAAAACACTAGTAATTGAACATACAACAAAAATCATTATTATCCCATTTGATTCTCTTCAAACTATTTTCAAACATACTTCAAATATTTATTAGTATTACTTTGTGATTGTATTGAACAATGAAGCTTTCCACATTTTTCAGTACAACAACGCACGTTTTCAAATTGTAAAACAAATTCCAACAATTTTCTATTTCTTTAAAGCAAGTAATTAAATAACAATAAGAACTTTAGTGTTTTGTTCGGATTATTGTTGATTCCCAGGCAACAAAAAATAATTATTGCCCCACTCCATACCAGACATATAATAATTATATTGACAATTAACGGAACGGTTGCGAAAGGGAAGTGAAAATATCTTTGCCGGAAAATTTATGTGATTTCTAAAGTTTTATACACAAAAATAATAAAGAAAACTTGAAAATTACGTAAAAAGAATTTCGCCCTGTTCTACCATAAACGCTGTGCAGTGTTACAGCAAAAGGTGGAAGCTATTACTTTTCTATATCAACGTATACCGTATATAATTCTTTATAGCTTAGCACCTTTATCTTAATTTTATTTTTTGTGTATGTTTTCCGTTCTGCTCCAGATTTCCGTTAACTGTGTACATTTATATATAAATGTAAATAAAGAAATATAAAAATGAAATTACATTTACTACTTGCATTTGAACGAGAGCTAGCTAAACCGGGTTCAATTCTATCCGAAAATGTAAAACATAAAAAAATATAAAAAAACAATTTTAGAGTTAGAAACTTTTAGCTATCACCATCAAATTAATCCTATCAAAAGCACAAAAACATAAAAAAGCTTTATTTTGATTTTATTTGTCGAACGTATGTGATTTTCGTTTTTATGTCGGTTTAGCTGACTTTGTTGTAAACCAGTTTTTAGTTGTTAAGAAAAAGGACAAAAACTGGCTACAACCAACGAAGCAATTTCAACCATATTTCTTAAAGCAAAAAAATCGTTAGTCCTAAATATCTTTCACTGTATTCCTGGCATCAAAATAATTCTTCTATTTGAACTATTTTAGAATTTTTTTTCTCCGTAAAACATATCCAATAAAATAAAAAATCTACAATGATAAAAAAAATATACAGCACAACAAAAATTTTTTTAAATAAAATAAAAACGAAAATACAAAGTAAAACATCAGTTTCTTTTGTTTTCTTTTTATAGATTTTCCTCCTTTCTGGGTAACATATTGAATCGTAAAAAAAACAAATCAAACACGAAATAAAGGATTTACCAATTGAAGCTGAAATGAAATAAAAATTGATCTGGTGCCGCATATTGTTCCACTCTGCTGCTTCATAATATTGTGTATATCCTTTATCCATACAGTCGTTTTATAATACCTCAACAACCTACGGTGGAATAGAACAACACGACACCCCGGAATACCATCAACAAAAAAGGTTGATGAAGTGAAATTTAGTTTTATTTTCATTTTTATTGTAATCGCGGGAAACAAAACATGGTAACAAAAATTTAATTTTATTATAATTTTTATTTGATAGCCTAGCTATACTTTATACAATTTTGTGAGATTGATAAGGGTTATATTCGTATTACATTACTATTCCATATTATGTATATTGTTATTATGATTATGGTTACTTACGATTTGTATTTGGAATCGATGTGATAAGGAATTCTATTGCTTCTATTTTATTTTTATTTTATTTGAGGTTGGGTTGATGACTTACCTGAAAATAGAGAAAAAAAAACATATATGAATAACGTAAACTGAATAAAATATATTCATAGTACAATATAAAAACGTTATTAGAATAAAAACGACCAATGGAAATGCGCAGATAACTTTAATCGATTTATTTGCAATATTCGTAGTCAGTAGGAGATTATAGCATTATTAAAATCATTACTTCGATAAAAGTTCAATAAAATTACGTTACCTAAGTTTTTTGTCTACGATCAACTATAAAAGACATACGTATTTCGTTAGCTGTATACTTCCAGTGAAAACATGTTTCTCTCTAGTAACGAAAAATTCCATAACGCTAACTTCGTTCTCTTCGAGTCCAAACGAGTAGGGCGTGTTGTAGTAGGGTCAATGTCTTGAAGAAAAGTTTACTATGCCCTGAAATTAGCTGATACCTTTAAATTGGAATTTCAATTTTTTAGCACGGCAGATTACCTTGAATCATGTAAATGGCAATAATTCTTCTTAAAGTTAAGATAACTCAACTCTCTCTCTCTCTCTCTCTCTCTGGCACTATATCCCATCAAGGGATTTGGCCGCCTCACATGAGGTTTCATAATCATATTTTCATTTCGGATAATGAGTGATTAATTCATTGATCCTAAACCAACCGTGAAATTTTTTCCTTGTCACCACCGGGAATCGAACCCAGGACCTCCGGTCGCTGGAGCAAGTATGCTAACCACTTTGCCACCGGGGCGGCAGATAACTCAACTGTTTTTATATAATTTAAAAGGTTGCAACGGTCAGTTCCTGCAAACTCAAGAACACCGCTATCTATATACCAGAATGAAAAGTGCAACTCAGCAAGCAACATATATATATAACCGCAAAACACAGAGCTAACAAAAAAAAACCAGCTAACGGCCAAGGATCCTGTATTATACTCAACAAATTAAAACGTGTGTGTTTAACAATTTAAAATTTAATAAACAAGTATATAAAATTAATTTAATTGTTGTGTTTTAAATTATACATAAAATTGGGGATTATAAGTGTTTATCATAATTCATTCCAAGCACGGCAATTGCTAATAAGCCCCATATTGGTGAGCCCGACGCTCCTTTTTAGGAATCAGGATTTTAAACCGTAAGTTTTTACCATTTTTATTAAATAAAAATAAATCAGTGTGTTTAAAGCCGAAATATAAAGAGGAAGCATTTCATTTAAGTTTTATATCCCGTAGCAATTAGTAGTACATATAAAATCCCTCCCAACAGCGGCCAGTCTGCACCAGTGAAAAACGCGTTGTGAATTATTATTTTTTTTTTGTTTTCGAACGTTTCGTATTTGCGTTTTGCATTTTTTTTTAAAGCGTTTCAGCATTTTTAAATACAGTAATATTTATGTCCGCGTATCTATAAGACACACAAGTAAACAACACACCCACAGTTTAGTGATTTTGGGGCGAAAATAAAAGCGAAATATGTCGGACAACGAGTTCGAACCCGGTTCCCGCTGCACCACGCAGCAACCTCAACATTTAAGCAAGACTACGGCGCAAGGACAAGTGGCAGCAATAACAGGCCACAGCATCAAACTACCAGCATTTTGGGAGGCGAGTCCTAAATGCTGGAAACGCAAGCGGACAAAATAAATTTTATTTTGCATGATCCGCCGTTAGAAAATAAGTATGAGGCGGTTATACGAGTTCTTATGGAGCGTTTCGCCATATCCGAGTAGCGTAAATTGGAGACTATCCTCAGCAAAGTGGAGATTGGTGATCAGCGTCCTTCCGATTTCCTGCATCAAACTCAATCGCTGGCAGACCGGGAATTTTCGCCCAAAATCATTAAACAGCGATGGATCAGGCAATTACCTGATTTCATACAAGCAGCACTAGTTCCACAGCAAGATAAGCAAGAGGAAGCTCTTGCTTGCATAGCAGATAAACTACGCGAATTAGTTTGCAGTAAACAAAATCGTGTAAATGCATTAGAGCAAAATGCGTTTCAGCAACTAACAGACAAACATTGTTACAATAACATAAATTTGAATTTTACTTTTTGGTTTTTTTATCAATTGTAATGGTGTATTGTGATTGTTCCGTATATAGACTGATTTTTTCAAATCATTAGTCTCATCTGTTCGAAAATGATTGTTGTGATTCTTACACATTAGCCATCTATAAGTCAAAAATTCAAATTTATCCGCGATCCAGCGTTAAAGGAAAGAAAAATGTATGGGGTGGTTGGGAAGTTGATTGTGTATAAGTAGGTGTCGATTATCATAGTCGTTGTCATACAAATTGACGCAAATGGAAGAATTTCCTACGGTTGTGTAATTAATTCGAGAGTGCTGAAACAGACCAATATACGGAACAATCACAATACACCATTACAATTGATAAAAAAACCAAAAAGTATAAATATAAAAAAACTTCGTGAATTCGAAAAGTTAATTGTTAAAATAGAATATAGATGGAAATGTGAAAGAATCAAAATTTCGTACGCTACGCAGTAATTCGCTAGTAGTACAACTACATGGTATTGCTCTATATATATAGACAATATTTCAATGTAATAAACAACATCAGTCGTCGCGACCTGATGACAAGACTGATTTTTTCAAATCATTAGTCTCATCTGTTCGAAACTGATTGTTGTGATTCTTACACATTAGCCATCTATAAGTCAAAAATTCAAATAAATTTGGAACAGACTCTTAGTAAGGTAATTGACAAGCTGGACAAACTGGAACATAGTACACAATTTCATAGCACGCAAAATACACACAGCAAGTCTCCTAGGAGAAAAACATTTTCTCCAGGTAGACAACAACATTATCGCCCGACAACAAACAATCAGAGTACTAATTACTACCAGCAGCAAGCAGCAACAACGCAACAAGCAAATATGTACATCATACCGACAACCACAAAACTGGTGTTGGTATCACATCAGCCTTGGCCCTAGAGCAACGAAATGCTCTAAACGATGTGGATTCAACGCTCCACATGGCGGAATTGCACATACTAATTCCTCAAACTACTAAATCTTAAGGTCTCAGCGGCGACCTTAAGAAAAGCAGCACCAAGCCGCTTATTCATCCGCGATCCAGTGAACCAGCTAGATTTTTTGATTGATACTGGCGCGGATGTTAGTGTCATTCCACACACAAAATATTTCTGCTACAATACAAATCGGAGTTCCGATTTAGTATTGTGAGCAGCAAACGGTACTACTATCAACACGTATGGTACCAAACTACTCGACGTAAACATTGGTCTATGTCGATCATTGAAGCATTCGTTTCTGCTAGCAAGTGTTAATCGGCCCATAATTGGCGCGAATTTCCTTACGAAATTCGGCATTTTAGTGGATCTACGCAATCGCAAACTTATCGATCCATCCACTAGTCTTACAATTCACGCCATAACAGCATACGTGGACACACCTACTCCACTTCATTTTATAATCAGCAACGGTTACGGAACTCTCTTAAAGAAGTATCCTTCTTTAACAGCTCCACCGAATTACAATTTACCGGTAAGACATAACATCGTTCATCACATTGTGACAAACGGACACTTACCTTTTTCTCGACCTCGTCGACTCGACTCAATTCGGCATAAATCAGCTTTCCTAGAATTCCAGCACATGTTGGACCTAGGAATCTGTAAGCCCTCTTCTTCTCCTGTATTATGTCCGCTACACATGGCAAAGAAGAAGAACAACGATTGGGGACCATGTGGGGATTAAGAGATGGCTCAACGCGGTCACAATTCCTGACCTTTACCCTATTCCCCACGTTCAAAACTTTTCCATGCAACTACATGGATGCAAAATTTTCTCCAAAATCGATTTCGTCAGGACATATCATCTCATTCCAATTGCTCCTGACGACATATACAAAACAGCAATTACTACTCCATTTGGTTTATTCGAATTCACTCGAATGCCATTTGGACTTCGCAACGCTGCACAAACATTCCAGCATTTTATCAACGAGATAGTAAAAGATCTCGACTTCATCTTTGTGTACATAGACGACATTCTCGTTGCGTCACAAGACGAAAAACAGCACTTTGAGCATTTGGAACAACTCTTTCAAAAGTTTTCAAATTTTGGTGTCAATTTTAACATCGCAAAATGTGTTTTCGGAACCAGTAGTCTGGACTTCCTCAGTCACAAGATTACCGCTAATGGCATTCTGCCGTCTCAAGAACGTATTAATGTCATTAGCGATTTCCCAGCACCGCAAACTATCAAGCAAATTCAACAATTTATCGGCATGATTAACTACTATCACCGATTTATTCCAAAACTAGCGGAGACTCTTGCCCCAATCCACAGGCATTTGGCAGAGCTCCTTAAAAAACCCCAAAACACCTCAACATTTTTCTTGAACTGAAGAATGTCAGGCGGAATTCCTTCAGCTCAAGAATAAGTTACAGAACATAACACTACTAGTGCATCCGTTAGCCAATGCAAAATATAGCATTACTACGGAAGCGTCTGGTACAGCAACAGATGCGGTTTTGCAGCAACTTAACGGCAAGACCTGGGAACCTCTTGGGTTTTTCTCCAAGAAACTCACAGATGCGGAAAGGAAATATTCTGCATTCGATCGTGAGTTACTTGCAATTTATCAAGCATATCCGTGACTTTGTGGAAGGTCGTGAATTTACCATTTACACCGACCACAAACCACTTACTAGAGCAATCTCATCTAAAACGGAACGTAATCCAAGGCAAACACGCCACTAAGATCACATCGCACAGTTCACAACTGCCAAACAGCACATTCACGGCAGAGATAACGTCATCGCTGATACCTTATCTAGGACAAGTGACGACGAACTTGCCTCAGGTGAAAAGTCTTATACAATCGTTACTATCGCGGAGCAACAAGCTCGTGATACAGAACTTACAGACTTACTCTCAAGTTCTTCCACTCATCATACAGCTAAGTGGAAATTAGAAGGATTGCCACTTAACGACTTAACAGTTTACTGTGGCAACATTATGTACAGGCCGCAATCGTCCGTATACATTCCGGAAACATTAGGTCGAACATCTTCGACACACTACACAATGTTTCACATCCAAGTGTTCGAGCTACACGCAAGCTTGTCTCAGCAAAATATTTTTGGCCCAAGATGAATCAAGATGTTACCCTTTGGGCAAAGTCTTGTTTATCTCGCCAAAAATCAAAAATACATCGTCACACCAAATCGCCTCACGAGAATTTCAAAATTCCGTCAAGTCGATTTGAGCATATCCATGTAGATATCGTGGGGCCACTCCCACCATCTAATGGATATGCATATTTACTCACCTGCTTAGATCGTTTTACACGGTGGCCTGAATCTTACTGTATAAAAGACATCTTCGCATCAACCATCGCAAAAACTACATATCTAAATATATAGTTTTTCATTTCTAAATTCGGCGTTCCCAGTATAATCACTAATGACCAATGCACTCAATTCGAATCCAAACTCTTTTCTGAGCTTATGCAACTTTTAGGCTCACACAGGATTCGCACAGGTGAGCGCTTTCACCGCCAACTTAAAGCTGCTCTTAAAGCAAGAGCAAATACCGTTAACTGGAGTTTGGAGGTACCAATAGTTTTATTGGGAATCCGAGCAACAGTCAAAGATGACCTGCAATGCTCACCAGCAGAACTGGTGTACGGTCAAACACTTAAACTTCCTGGGGATTTTTTGTGGAATATCCACTTACACTTCAAATTACCGCTGACACAGTGGTAAAGCAATTAAGGTCCACTATGAACAATCTCATACCAACGGACACTCGCAAAACTAAACAAAACGACATTCTCGTACGCAAATCACTGCAAACTTCTGATTTCGTTTTCGTTCGTACTGACAAAGTCCGAACAGGTTTCGCTACACCATACGAAGGTCCATTCAAAGTGGTACGAAGATTTCGTAAGCACTTTGTAATTAATAAACTCTTTAATATCTCAATTGACAGCCTCAAACCAATCTATGGGATAATGAATACACCTGATCATTCGTCAGGAATCAGGAAAATCGTTCAATTTGCCAACAACAGTCCATGCATTCCAATGATTACTTCTCAGCAAGCATAATTTTTAGTTTTCATTTCTTTCAAAAGATGGAAACTATCACTATCAGCGATCTCAACACCCGACACGAGGAGTTGATCAAGCAAATCGAAATGGAGCTAGATGCTACGGTTCTTGAATCGGAACTAGAATCTGCTCCATCAACGTCGAAGCAAAGAAAAAGGATTCAATCAAAATCGGTGGCAACACAAACAACACCGACGACGCTACCATCTAATAACTCGAAAGCAACACATCTTCTGGAGTTACGAATTCTCAGGTTGGAAAGACGTATGAGCAAACAAACAGTTCAGTCATAACCAACCATTCAAACAAAACAAAAATTTGTTGGTTCCACACGAGATTTGGGTTTGAAGCCCAAAAATGTACAATTCACCGCAGATAAAATGATTAATTCGGTATGCAAACTATCTTACAATAATCATTTCAAATTTTTTTTTTTTAGCATGCAAAATGAATACAGACATTCCTCTGGTATTTATAAATACTACTTCTTCCACCAGCAATGGAACCCTTACTCGGAGGGAGTAATTCAATGGTCAGTTCCTGCAAATTCAGGAACACCGCGCATAGCGTTGCAGAGTATTTTATATTTTTAGGAAAATACCTTACAATGCGTTCCACAAACGAATTGCCAGCGACACGCTGATCACAGTAATTCGTTTGAAACATTGTTTTCAAATAAATAATTCTTGTTTTTTTTTTCTATATACCAGAATTAAAAGTGCAATTCAGCAAGCAACATATATATAACCGCAAACCACAGACCTAACAAAAAAAACCAGCTAACGGACAAGGATCCTGTATTACTCAACAAATTAAAACGTGTGTGTTTAACAATTTAAAATTTAATAAACAAGTATATATAATTAATTTAATTGTTGTGTTTTAAATTATACACAAAATTGGAGATTATAACTGTTTATCATAATTCATTCCAAGCACGGTAATTGCTAATAAGCCCCATAAGGTACAGAGTTCTTCTTTATTCTCGGAAATGGAAATTTCCATCCAGAGTATTTTCACAACACAACACATTAGTGGAATCAAAAAAATTGTGTCAAAAATACTAAAAATCATTTAATTCATTTTCTCAAACAAACCAGTTAATGTTTTTCGTTTTTTAAATATTTGAAATTTAAATTTATTAGACGATTTACTAAAAAATTGTTACTCCGTTTTTTATCTAATCACGCATAGTTTTTGAGATATTAACAATTCAATGATGTACTTGCTGAATAATTAAAAATTTAATTTAATTTATCAAAATGTCTCACTTTATTTATTTTATAAATAAATGTACTTGTTGAAAATTATGAGAAACCAAAGCAATTGTTTTTCAACGTATAGTATTTAAAAAAACGATTTAGTAACTGACAGTTGCATTTATTAATACTTTTAGCCGTTAGTAAATATATTGCAAAAATGGTTTTAAAATATGTTAGATATTTTATTTATGGTTTGTGTGTCGAAAATGGACGAGCTGCAGAGTGTGATGCGCAAACCGTTAACCAAATAGGCGAGTACCAGATCATAGAATGTTTGAAACAGGAGCCTTACCACCGACTCCGCCGGCGTTCGTTACTGGTTCGCTTTTACATTTTTTGTACCACAAAAACCGCAAAGTGAAAATTTGATCGCTTCAGGCGTAAATTTGAACAATTTGGTTACTATTAGAAACGAACGACGTCATTTTCGATGACAAGCGATGTTTTCAACGCGTCGTATTTTATGGCGAACAAAAGAGCGAAATTTTTTTTTGTGATGTAAAGATGTAAGTATTTTAAATCGTTTAATATCGTGTAATTTCATATTTTATTAAATAAATAAATTGAATTGTAAATTAGAGAAAAAATAGTTTGTAGAAGGAAATAGAATTTTAAAATATTGGATTTTAGTTAATTACATATGAAATACCTAGATGTAAGTTATGTTCATAATTTAATACACAAATGTTTGGCCTAATAATGAATTGTATGTGGTAATTTATTAATATTTTGATTATTTTCTAACATTTTAGGGCAGCGAAGAAACAAAAAAATTCAAACACGAATCAAAACCAATATCGGGAACTAGTTGAGTTCCTGGAACAAAATATTGATTTGGCTAGAGAGATACTAAATTCACCAGATGCAAAAAAGCAAATGGAAGTGCTTTGGAGTGAAGCAATTAAAAAGTTCAACCTATTTGGGCCGCCATTATATGACGTGAAGGGTTGGCAACGAGTAAGATGTTTACAGTTTTATTATATAAATACGAAATGTAAAAATATAGTTCAAATTTCAGGTCTGGAAAGATTGGAAGTATAAGATTCGTCAAAATTATTCTAAAAACAAGACTGAGCGGACTGCCACGGGTGGTGGACTGTGTAAATTATTTCATTTTAGCGAATTAGAGGAAAGGGTGATTGATATATAAGAACTATCAAAATGTGTAAACGGATCGGGCCACGAATATGGACCACCAATTAATAGTCCAGAGACAAATAATGCGACAAACCAAGTTAAACAAGCTGAAATTATTTGCCAGTCTAATAGATATTTCACCGTACAAGAAGATACCGAGCGGAACACATCTAGAAAACCACGAGCGAAAGCCATGAAAACTAAAAATCATAAATAATTATAAGTAAATAAATAAATTATAAGTTCAGTGCAAGATAGCGTTGCGTTTTTCGTAGTATGATTTCACTAGGCAAAGCGAAAATAAAAAAGCGAAAACCAACGAACGCTAGCGGAGTCAGTGGTAAGGCTCCTGTTTATAGAATATTACGAGAACGAAAAACATTTTTCCTTCACGAATGTGAAAATGTTAGCCAGATTCAACACGATATCAATGTCGACGAACAAATTTTGAATTATGTACGAAGAGATCCCACTATTAGCACGAGACGTCTCTCAATACAAATTGGAATTAGCAAAAATAAAGTCTGGAGTGTACATCGAAGCAACTATCTACATCCATTCCATTACACTCCAGTGCAAGAATTATTACCGCTATGAAAGAGCAAATTTCTGTCGTTTACACTTAACGAGGAACATAATCTTTCATATTTGTCATCCATCTTATGGACAGAAGAATCGACATTTACGAAGAATTTTCACAATTTTCGTGAGTGGCATCATTTCAAAATTTAGTGTTAGTGTATGGTGTGGTATAATCGGAAATAATTTTATCGAGCTATTTTACTACCAGAAGATTGAACTCACAAAGCTATTGTCAAATTTTGAATGAAATTGGTCCCATTGTGCTAGCTGTCCATGAGAAATACTTTCGTATACCAAGAAACTGGTACTCATACAGACTGAGGAACACAAGTTCGTGATTGGTTTGGAATAAATTATCAAAGGCGATGGGTTGGTAGCAACGGACCTATAGCCTGGCCGCCTAGATTTCCAGATTTAACACCACTAGATTTTTATTATGAGATTATTCAAGAGGAGAGATCTACGAAACAAACATTCAGACTAGGGAGCAATTGCTCGAATCAATATTGCCGACAACATAATAGAAGAAAATTAAGGAAATTTCAACATAATTGCTGCTATCAGAAGACGGCTCCAACTATGCTCATTACAAAATGGAAATCATTTAGAATGTTTTAATTCCACTAATGTTTTTTTATGGAAAACACTATGAATGAACATTTTCATTTCAGAGAAGAAAGGAGAACTCTGTGCCTTTAAAATTATAGAAAAACAATTGAGTTGTTTAATTAAATTGATTCTTTTTCTTTCAGTACGAGGTAAGGGTTTTCGAGGGCGGCCGCCAACATTCAAGTTTTCAATCATTCCACTTCTCTTATATTTCTTAATTAATCGCAAAATTATAGTATTTTTGATTTTATAATTTTTTGCGATGAAAGTGAAATCGCACCACTAATCACTAATTATTTTAGATCCAAACATATCGAAATAGAGTACATGACGTCTTTATTTCAGGATTAAATGGAGATCTGATGAGAATACTTGTAATACAAAGACCACAAACGTTGCCAGAAGCATCTGCCTCCTGCTTGGAGATTCAAAATTTTAACTATCGGAATCTCACGGTTCGCACAATATAAATTCGAAGTATCTCCAATAAACCAGATTTTCTCACTGACAAATGGCAACCGATACGAACAATGGGAGAATCACAATCAAATGGCATTACCTCAGAAAAGCCCGGCATATAATATCCAACATCAGAATATTACACCACCACCCAGACCAACATATCCCAAGCCACATGAACGAATGGAGACTGATCCGTCATTAAGCAGACAGGTTAACTACGTAAACTACCCAGTACAACAAGCTCAGAATAACCCACCAGCTCATAAACTAGACGGAGACACGCTCAAATTCCTGATCGATACTGAGGCGAACAAGGATTCGTCTGTAAACAATTAGCCAAAAATTCGACACTTACTAACAACAAATTCAAAATTAGAACGGCAGGAGGGCAAATAACTATAGAAAAACAGGAAGATCTGCGGACAATTCTTTAAAAATATCGGTATCAACGCAAATATGGAATTTTTCCTTCCACCAGGATTAAGTTCATTTGAAGGCATAATCTGAGCGCAATTCTCGACCGGAAGAATAACATTCTTACTCTCAACTCAAACATTAGAATACCAGTTTACGAGAAACATCCACCCCAAGTGAATATTGTGGAAATCCGTGATAACCATTTCTCCCCCGAATTAAAAGACAGAATCCAAATTATGCTCCCAAAGTACAAAACGCTGTTTGTACCTGTAAATAATATGACACTAACAGAGACCAATGTAAGGGCGGAAATTAGACTAACTACAGATGACTGAGGCCGTATATACAAAATCCTATCCTTAGACAGTTAGTATGAGAAACGAGGTCGAAGAACAAATCGACACACTGCTAAAAGATGGAACTATACGACCATCGAAGAGTCGGATAAACACAAGACCACCTTTCCACCATGAATGGTAAATATGAATTTTTGAAACTTCGCTTTGGTATCAATTCGCTTTAACCAGGGTATCAAAGCCGGCCCAAAAAAGGTAGCCGCCATCTGTAATCTTAAAAGGCCAGAAAATCTAAACGACTTAAAGTCATTCCTCGGGCTGGCATCGTATTACAGACGTTTCGTGAAAGACTTGCATAGATAATTGAACCTCTGACAAATCTTACCAGAGGCGAGCACGCCTAAATTGGAGCGAATCAGTCAAAAAAAGTAAAAATTAGCATGCACCAAAATCAAATTCAAGCTTTCTACAAATCCGAGGCCGTATATACCAAATCAAAGAATTACTGTCATTGTGGGAAATATTAATATCCCCAGATTTCAACAAACCCTTCAATCTAACAACCAACACTTCAGACACTGCATAAGGAGCCGTGCGCTCACGCCCGCTCTTAGTAATATAAATAATAACGCCAAATAAAAGAAATGGAAGGCGCGTTTAGAGGAATATAACTACTAACTCGTATACAAACCGAGCTGTACTAACAAAGTTGCTGATGCCCTATCCAGATTGGAGTTCGATGTGAACACGTTGTCTACCGATGGAACGATCCATAGTGCTGAGGAGTACTCAACGTACCTAATAAAATATTGCAATGCTCCAATAAACGCGTTCAAGAACCAAATAATATTTCAAAAAGGTCAAGACATTTACGTTTACCCACATCCATCATATCATATCCAGTCAGTGTTAAAGAAGGAAATTTTAAGTAAAATCCTACAAGAGAAATTAAACCCGAATATAAAGAATGGGATAAAGATAAATGAAGAAAATAAATTTGAGATTATAAAAGAGGAACATAAGAGGGCACATCGTAATCATACGAAGAATAGGAAACAGTTTTTAGAAAGGTATTAGTTTTCTCAAATGGCTAGTCTAGTCAAGAAGTATACACAAACCTGTGATATCTGTAACCTCAACAATTATGATAGACATCCAAATCATGTACAAATTCAATAAACACCCATTCCAATGTATAGAGCAGAAATACGCCACATTGACATAATGGAAATCAAGAATAAAAGATTAATTTCGTGTGTGGACAAATTTTCAAAATTTGCGAAATTTTTCCGCCTAAAATCTAAATCACACACTCCACACGTAAGAGACAAGTTAATTAAAGCTTTACATTATTTTACCGTTAGATGCTGGTAATGGACAATGAGAGGAGTTTCATAAGCCCCATAACAACAGATTACTTGAAAACTTTGGGAGTCAAAGTTTACCTAACACCAACACAAAGAAGTGAACTCAACGGGACTGTTGAGAGAGTATACTCAACGGTAATGGAAATTTTTAAATACCTACAGAATGAATACAAAGATTTGAAACCAAAAAAATCAACATCGCCGGTGGACCGGTATTACAATTCTATACACTCGGTCATCCAACAAAAGCCCGCAGCGATTTATTTTTCGGAAGGGTTCAAAGGGTAAACTACCAAATTTAAACAACTTTAAAGCCAAACTAAACGAGAACATAATCGAAAGAGTCAGAAGAGCATAGGAAATCAAAATGGCAAGGGGAAATCAAAAAGATTAAAAGCTAAAAGGCTGTGTTATTACAATAGTATGTGTTTATAGCAATCGGTAGCAATATCGTAGTTGTTTTTAGTTACTACACTTCGCATATACTATCAAACTGTGGATTGGTGAAACAAGCTCTCATGTATAAATAATGTTGTAAAAATAGCACTACTATTATTATGAACACAGCTGTACTCGTATGTATATAATTATTCCTCGTACAGGGTGTTTTATTTCGAGGTTATTTGAAAGATAATTTGATGCTATTAATTTTTGAACATGATTCCAGACATGTGGCCACCGAGGCTGACGTGCAGATGGCGTCATTTGGAAGTCGAATTTTCGAATACTCTTCGCAGGATTTCTAGCCGTATTTCGGTTCCAAGTGTTTAAACGTATTTGGCTTATCAGCGTAGATAATTGACTTCACATACCCCCAAATAAAATAGTCAAGCTGATTCCTTCGGCCCATGTAGCACATCAAACGGTAACTTTTTGTAGATTTAATGGTTCTTGAACAATGGCTCGTGGATTAATCTTCACTAAAAATGCAAAAATTGATACAGCCGTTCACGAATTGAACCATTCATTTCAAAATAAATGTGAACAATTTGCAAACATTGCTCTGGCGTGAGTCTATTCATTATGAAATGGCAAACCAAAAATCAAATGACAGCAGTCAAATCGGGTCCCTTAAAACGTGTTGACAACTCAAAGTTCTATGCCTCGAAATGAAACACCCTTTATTAATACATTACATTAGATAAATCAATCAAATCTTCTGATATACATTTACATGTAAGATTAGTAAAAAGCCGAATACGCCAAAAATCAGTTTTAATATTTAAAAAGTGGTGCGAACATTGAACAAATAATTTTAATAAAGTAGTAGTGGAAGTAGATTAAGATTTTAAATAAATTCTCTACACTACTCAATTATTAAGTCTTATTCCCTTAATAATATTTAAAATTAAAGATTTAAAAAACCAAAAATGTCAGAGACACAAACCTTTAAATGCTTGATAAAGGTTAACAAAAATAAAACTATTTTCATGTTTTCCGAATAGCTAATCAGATCTATGAGAAAATCCTGTATACTATTTCCGAAAAATAAACTTTTATTTATTTAAGTTAGAATAAAACTTTTATACGAAAATTGTACATTTCACTAATAGCTTTTAGATCCTAAAAATAATTCTATCAACTGTAATTCCTGTTTTTGTTCTATTTGATGAAATTTTAAAACTACGAGTAAACTCTACGTTCAATTTTCAAATCCTATTACAACTATACACATCACATAGATTATAGGATTTACTACACATCTAACTATTATCCTAATAAATTATTGAAACGATTAAAAATTGATGAGATTACCATTATTTAAATCCTCGATATGTATATCAACAAAAAAAAAAGTTATACCAACGAGCAAAAGTTTATGTAATAAAAATAAATTAGTTGGGGAAATCTCTATACCCAATTAATTTTCCATTTTCCTGCTAAACCTATATAATTATTTTTTATTTGTATGTGTGTGCCAGAAATGCTATTATGCTAAATGCATTTTCTCTATTTTTCATCTTCCTATAATTACGTACGTAGCTACCTATTTTCCTTTCTATTTTTTTTTTTGTTCTAACATCACAGAGAAGACAGGAATTTAAAGTATATAAAAAAATGATTTTCCGATTTGATTTTCCAATTGAATAGAATATTATGTATAATACATATTATATTTTATACAGAATTTGAAAATAACAAATAAAAAATTTGCAAAATTTCATGCCTCAATAAGTACATTTTGATGTTATTTTAAATGAAAATATGAGTTATATTGGTAATTTTCTATTTTGAATTGAAATTTATAAATCAGATTCTTTATGTTGGTGTTGTTATTTTGGCTTTATGTACACATACACATACACATATTTTCGATTATATTATTATGTATGGATGATGATGATTAGATAGAATATTTTAAATTATTGGCAAATGATAATGTAATCATTCAATTTGGTGTCTGCGTGACAAGAATATTACTGTTTTGTGAAATCAATTTGATCTGGTTCGAATACAGTACACCACATACAGATATTTTTATATATAACCTTATAACATTATACTTGAAAAGGCCATAACTACGTGTTAATTTATGTTCTCGTTGATTAATACAATCTAATTGCAATATGCTGTAGCAGTATGGTATGTGCTTGAATTAGTTTAGGAGTACGTATTTTTATTGGCTGAGGCGGGAGTGTTACATTTAATGTATCGTTAAGCAAATAAAATAAACACAAAAAACATTAAAATTGTCACGAATTGTAGTGATTTACATATATGTACTCGTAAATATAAAACCATTACGAGAGGAATATATTAATATATTTAAATTTAATTTGATTTTTATTGCAAAAAGCTGCATTAAAATACAAAAGAACAAACACACCAGAACATTATATGGATATTCATTAATGTAATTTGAGTTAAAGAACTGTAACTTTAAGCATGTAAATAATTCTCGTACAAATTGTAATGTAACAGGTATACGTTGATTTAAACAATGTGTTGGGTATGAATTAATCAGTTTTATTTAAAACCTCGCACGTATGAACCTTAAGAATTTACAAATAGAACAATTCATTGTTGTGTGACATGTAAATTATAACCTTACTTCTATTCGTAGGCCTACGTCTAGGTGGTCACGGTCACCACAACGGAGGATTATTATACGAAACCATTTTTCTTTTATCAGTTTAAAAGCATACCGTACGAAACAATTGTTGCATCATATTGAATTTAAATGATTCAGGTATCTTAGCAATTTCGCGTACCAAGCCACTAAACTCTGAGTAATCCCACTTCGACATAAGAACCAATATGTCATCAACAAATATCATGCTTTTTTATACCGGGAATCGGGATTTAAGTAGGTAAACTGTTTAAAAATTATTAGCGGTGTTATGCTAGTGAAATTTATCCAAACTAAAACAATAAACGAAGCAACAAACTTATTGTAATAGTATTGGTGTAAGTAAACATTCGGGCGAATTTATATCGTGTAATTTTGAGGAGTGTGATTTTTTAATTTAACTTAGGTAAGTTCCAAAGTCATTCTAAGCACTTAACATGAACTATAATGATATTGTTGGACTACCGAGAAAGTGTTCCTAGTGATGGTGATTTTTTAATGAGCCGTAGGTACAATGTGGTCATTCTATGTCATTTCTTAACTCTAATTAGACCAAAAAGAAAGACCCAAGCGAGTTATATGAATTTTTAATGGGTCTGACAGCGTTCCATGAGATTTAAAAATGTGTATTTTTTCTAACATAAACTTTAGTGATAGTTGTGGACTATTTAGACCAACAGGAGTAGAAAGTATTCAGAATAACTTTGGAATGTACCTGTGGCTCATTAAAAAAGGGAATTTTTATATTTCATGAACCACCCTGTCAGACCTTTTATAAAATCATGCTATTTACTATGGACACGTTTTTTGATCACAGTAGTCAACCAACATCACAAAACTTTATGTTAAATGCTTAGGAAATATGTACTTAAAATGACTTTGTAGTGTACCTAAGATCTATGAAAATTTACATTTAAAATTACATGGAAAACCATGTTAGGTCAGTTAGAAAATCAAATAACTTACTAGGGACACTCGTTTTAGTCTAATTAGTCATAAAATGTTCTGAAATTCATGCTAAATACTTGGAAAATACTTAAAATGACTTTGGGATGTACCTAAGTCCGATTAAAAAAGCACACTCCTAGAAATTACACAGTATAAATTCGCCTGAATGTTTACTTACACCAATGCTTTTACAATAAGTTTGTTGATGTTGTATTTTTAGGATCAGTTTCATTCACGAATCGAAATAAGCCATTTTGTAGAGAATTAAGAAACCTTGAGAATGAGACCATTGAAATTGATATAGATACGATAAATCGTTGTTGAGTTATTGCAGTTTTAGCGAAAATATGACAAAAATCGTAATCTTATCTTAAGTTTTATTTTAGGAACACCAAATTTTCTATGTCAAAACATATAATTATCGCGCTATTTTTCCATATAATTAATTTATTTAAAAATTTAATTTAGTCAAATAATGTCTAAAATAGACATAAAATTTTTCTGCTCTAGCTATTTATCGGGAGCCGCTATCGGGAGCGCTATCCATTTCAATCGGAAATTTGAAGACTTTTATTTTGTAAACCCTTGACACCATTAGTAACATAATCTTGTAAAAAAATTTAAAACGCAGCAAGATGAATTCTTGTTTATAACGTCATATCAAAAAAAATGTCAATTGGAATATTTCAGTGGCACTACTTTGGCTTTCCCTGGGAATAGGCAAATGGAAAAAATATTTTCATAGCATTTTTGTCTTAATTACATTTGTCTGGCCTACTGTTGGAATTTGTTTGGTGTAAATATTTTGGAAACAAAGTTGATTGGGAAACTTTTGTACCACAAAATTTTTATAGTAGGCCAGAAAATTATAATTTAGATAAAAATATTATGAAAATATTTTTCCCAATTTCCTATTCCTAGGGAATTATTCTGGTAATTCCCCGGGAATAGGGAGTTGGGGAAAGATTTATATGTAATTTCAGTTCAAATATTTTATTTTCCGGCCTACTGAGGAGAAAAGTTTGATGCAAATATTTATAAATTGGAAATAATTTTTCCAAATCTAAATTGGCAGGGAAAATTATGCCCAATTTTGTTTTGTTTGCAAAAAAATTACCAATAGTTTTTTACCTCAGTATTCCAGAAAAAAAACTTAAATATAAATTACATATAAAATCTTTTCCCCATTCTCTATTCCCAGGGAATTACCAGAATAGTGCCAAAGGTCGTTAAATGTTTGTTTTATGGATGAATTTATTTTTAATTTTTATAGTACAGCGACACCAGTGAATTATAGGTGCACTTTCAGTAGAAGTTTCCCATTCGGCACCGAATAGTGCATGAATAATAAAACACGGCTCTTGTAAACTGAGCAGCCCACGAAAATTTGTTATATTAAACTTATTAACCCTTTCAACACCATTTAAAATTTTCATCGGTAAATATTTTTCTATTTAGTTTTCATCTTATTTGGTCTATTTGCAGACATAAAATAATACATAATTTAATAAAAAAAAAAGTAGTGTTAGGTTCCTTTTCCAAGCCCGCCTAAAATGTACAATGTATTGTACACGACCGTGCCTTAAAAATCATTTTACAAATAGTATATTTTCAGTCTTTTAGTTTTTTTAAGTACATTTTTCATTTGTTGACTTAAAAATAAATTCCAATTCATTTGATCACATATTTATCACAATTAGTTTTTAGTATGAAAGTCTTCAAAACAATTTTTAGTTTCATTTACACTTCTTGCATACAAAAAATCTGAGACTTGCAATTTATTTGCATCTAGTTCGCAGTGATTTTAGGTTGTGGGCAGGAGTATGGTTAATCTCATCATACCTAATGTCTTCATAAGGCCGTCTTTCTAATTTCGATTTTCTTTTTTTAAACAACTTCAGGTGACTCATTATGGGACACTGTGGGACATGGACGGACACGTTTTTTTTGGATTCGCAGTATTTCCTACAAGTGCTAAACAATTTCCAATTTATATACGGAATTCGAGAAGTTGCTTAATCTAAAAAAGAGAAGTTGCTTAAACCGCAAAATCAATGAAATGCATAACGATGCGCGACGGCCACTTTTTGGATTGAATAAACACTCTGTAATAACTTATTAATTGACCGATTTGTTTACTCCCCCCATATTTGAGTTGTAAAGACGAACAATTTCTGGCCGTTGTACTTTAACCATTTGTTTTCTGTCTTATCCCACCACCGCGATGTCCTTCCTTTTAATAAGTGATACTTTGCCATCACGACAGGCCACCGTATCACAAAAACCCCTGTGTTTTTGAGATGTCCCTATCCGACATAATTGGTGAAGTTGCAAATCGGTTGACACGTATAGTACCTGCGACAATAATTTCTTTGTTTTTCAGAATTTCAAATAAATTGTAGGAGCTGAAGAAACTATCGAAGTACAGAAAATGGCTTTGTTGCTGCAACCTTTTCACAAGCTTTAAAACAATGCTGGCTCCAAATCCGAACCGTGTTGCATTCATTAGTGGTATTCCAACAGAAGCACTTTGCTAAAAAAGAAGTAATATCTACTTTTATCGCATAAAATATAAACTGTAATGCTCCATGGGTTGGGCTTTACTTTCATGTATTGTTTTATGGACAATCTCCTCTTAAATGGAATCATTGATTGCCAGGTTTTCTTCTACTTGTAATTCTAGACAACGATTATGAATTGTATCAATCAAAGGCCTCGTTTTGTAAAATTTATTAGTGCAGTTCTGCAAATGCTATTTTTAAAAATTTCTAAATTAAATATTGCTGACCAAAACATCCGTAGACGTGGAGATTTCAGAGATCCTATTAGTATATAATTTGTTTCTTTAAATGCATGATTGAGAATAAGTATTTTTCATATAAATCATTTGGAACGAACCCTATATATTGTGTTGCATAGCCGCACGGATAGGTGTTATATTGGGTTGAAACTACCGCTGTCTCCATTCAATATTATTTTTAAGTGTATATTTCTAGTATGATGTTATCTGAAATTGGAACATCAGATATACCATCGACTGTAGCAACAATACATGCTTCGTGTGACAAAACGGCGTTTTCCTTATTAACTTCTTCCTCTTGTATGTCATCTACATTATTTTTTTTTTTACAAGAACTTGTATTTCTATCACATCAACTCGATTTTCTTGTTGATCTATTTCATTGTTACACTTTATTTCGTCATCCGATTCATTACCAAAGTCGGACTCATATACAATTCCAATAGTCTTTCGTAAGCTACAATTTTTCGCGCCATTTCTAATAAAAACAGTTACACAATATTATTGAAAAACTAATAATACATACATATTTATTATTTGCAACACTTGAAACGCCGTGTACAATATATTGTACATGTTTTTCGAAACATCAAAATAATTAGTTTTCGACGTTAAAATGCAATATATGGTTTAAAATTACATTAATTCACTATTTTTTAATATAAAATGTACAACAAAAAACACCCAAAAAGTAAAAATACATAATTTTTAAATAAACTCGTCACCCTCACTGAAATAATAATAAAATAACATTTTTCGACCAAAATCTCGTCTTCTTGGCATTTCCTCTAAATGTCTTCTTCCTATTAGACATTTAATACTCAATTCTCATAGATGTATACCTTCATGCGACATGATTATGGATCTTCCTGTTTACTAGATTTTAAAATCAAAATTATTAAATAATTTTGTGCAAAACTCTCAATAAAATTTTTTTAAATCTTAGTTGGCTGCATTAGTTTGAATTTTTTTTATTTATTTGTCACGTCAAAATTACAAGTGCTTTACATTGTCGTACGAAGTGACAGAAGTCGCAAGGAAATATTTATAAAGCAGCATACTAAGATTTAAAAAACAGCCACAACAACTTTATTGAACAATTATTTTGTAAGGTACGTCTTAATGATCTACCCAGCAAACGTGACTTCACTAGTTTTAGCTACATACAAAACATTGTCAATACAGTTACAACTATTTTTCATATAAAATTACAAAACGAATGAAACAAAACTAGTAGCGAAGTTACATCTCTTTCTATCACCTTTTTAGTAATGATGTCTGTACTAAACATCGTGTTTCTATTACAATTGTTTTAGTGTGATCAAGTTTAGTCGCCATTTTTCATTAATTTGAAAATTTAAATTTTAAATTATATTTTAAATTTGTGTTGTTGTGAATTTGATTTTAATATAAATAAAAATAGTTGTGTATAATTTAATATTATTATTTTAGTGGTGTATAATATTAATAAAAAATAGTAAGACCGTAAGACATTGCAATTGAGTGATTAATAGATAATAATTGAACGGTAAAGTCGTAAACATTTATTATATTGTTGAATTATTTAATATTTTATTATTTTAGTTATTTACGTACATTAATTCTTAATTAGTAGAAATGTCGAAGAAAACGTTCTTGAATCGCTTAGCTATTCAAAAGCAAATATACAAAAATGATATGTTAAGGTATCAAAATTTGGATTCGTTCGCCCGACCTGCCAAATCGGGATCTTTAGTAAACTCGAACTATTCAAACAGCGATACAGTGAATTCTATTTCTTCTGGTCAAGTTGATGATGTGCCTAGAAATCCATTTTCTGATAATACCAGCGACTGCTCTCATTCAGAATCTGACAATCATTCTAGTTGTTGCAACAGCATTTCTGACCCTAATGTTAGTGAAGATCTTAATGCTGAACCAATAATTAGAAGGAACCTAAAATCATGGGCCATAAGAAACAAAATTCCACATAATCATTTAGACGATTTACTAAAAGTTCTAAATGATTCTGGTATAAGAAACTTACCATTAACAGCAAGACAACTGCTCAATACTAGAACTAATGTTATTAATGTTATTGGCATTGCGCCAGGAGAGTATTTTCATTTTGGAATACAGCATCATGTAAAATCCAATAAATTTAACTTCCTACTAAAGAAAGACCTAATTTTAATTGACGTTGGTATTGATGGGCTAGAAGTGTTCAAAAGTTCCCGACGTGTATTGTGGCCAATAATTGGAAGTTTTTCTGAATTTCCGAATGAATCGTCATTTCTAATTGGATGCTATTCAGGCTTCGAAAAACCTCACTCAGTTAATGACTTTTTAAAGTCTTTCGTACAGGAAACGGAATTTCTCATTCAAAATGGTATCAAAATTGCGCAGTCGGGAACAGTTCAGAAATTCAACATAAGACTATTTGTTTTTGATAGCCCAGCTAGGGCATTTATTACTACTACCCAATACCACACAGGCAAAAATAGCTGCCCAAAATGTTGCCAAATAGGAAGATATGCTAAGAGAAGAATAGTTTTTGAAACTGAAATTAGAGATGAACGAACAGATGTATCTTACAGCGTTAGAAGAGACCAGCATTACCATCATAGAAATTTTTTGCTTGCCCCAAATTGATCCCATGCATATAATTGATTTGGGTGTTGTAAAAAAAATTTTGGGGCTTATTTCCAAAAACAAAATTGCAGCTGTTAAAATAAATATTGATGCAATCAACACAAGACTGAAAATGTGTTCTGCGCTTATGCCATCAGAATTTGATCGAAATTGTAGAACTTTCGAGGATTTAGCTTTATGGAAAGCCACCGAATTTAGACAGTTTCTACTTTATACCGGCATTATAGTTTTGAAAGGTACAGTCAATGATAAAATATATCAACATTTTTTATTATTGCATTGTGCTGTGAGATTATTATCGGATCCCAAAAGTTGCAGAGAAAATGTCAATGCAGCCTTAGCCATGATTCAACAGTTTGTCAAAATATTTCCAACAACATACGGGGAAGAAAAAGTAAGCTTTAATGTCCATGCTCTCCTACATTTGCCGCGGTGTGTGAAACAATTTGGGTCATTAGATTCGTTTTCCGCCTACAAATTTGAAAACTTCATGCAGTTTTTGAAACGAATTATTAGAAAACCAAATAAAATACTACAACAACTTAAAGGGCATTTATTAGGGCATTTATTACTACTACCCAATACCACACAGGCAAAAATAGCTGCCCCAAATGTTGCCAAATAGGAAGATATGCTAAGAGAAGAATAGTTTTGAAACTGAAATTAGAGATGAACGAACAGATGTATCTTACAGCGTTAGAAGAGACCAGCATTACCATCATAGAAATTTTTTGCTTGCCCCAAATTGATCCCATGCATATAATTGATTTGGGTGTTGTAAAAAAAATTTTGGGGCTTATTTCCAAAAACAAAATTGCAGCTGTTAAAATAAATATTGATGCAATCAACACAAGACTGAAAATGTGTTCTGCGCTTATGCCATCTGAATTTGGTCGAAATTGTAGAACTTTCGAGGATTTAGCTTTATGGAAAGCCACCGAATTTAGACAGTTTCTACTTTATACCGGCATTATAGTTTTGAAAGGTACAGTCAATGATAAAATATATCAACATTTTTTATTATTGCATTGTGCTGTGAGATTATTATCGGATCCCAAAAGTTGCAGAGAAAATGTCAATGCAGCCTTAGCCATGATTCAACAGTTTGTCAAAATATTTCCAACAACATACGGGGAAGAAAAAGTAAGCTTTAATGTCCATGCTCTCCTACATTTGCCGCGGTGTGTGAAACAATTTGGGTCATTAGATTCGTTTTCCGCCTACAAATTTGAAAACTTCATGCAGTTTTTGAAACGAATTATTAGAAAACCAAATAAAATACTACAACAACTATACAGACGAATAGAAGAAATCAAAGGGTCTAACACAAGTTCCAAGCTAACAAAATTTAATAAATTTCATATTTCAAATGAAATTGGAAATGATTCTTATTATCTGACAACCAATAGAAAAATAGTTAAGGTTATTGGATTTGGCTCGCTTGCAGGAGAAAAAACTGTTATTAGGCTTGCTTTCAATGAAAGTTCAAACTATTTTAATGAACCGGTTAATTCATCAATTCTTGGAGTATTACTAGGCCGCAGTATTCAACCAGACCTACAAGCGTTTTATATGAAAGAAATATTATATAAATATTTTTGTGTACCAGTAGATGAGGGATATATTCTAATACCAATTTTGCACCATTCGTTTATCAAATTTTCGCATTAATAATCAATGTGAATATTATATTTCCAGATAACCTGAGCCAGCAATTAAGTAAAAATGGTCAGTAAAAATAATAAATTTACTTTTATTTTAACAGATATTCCTTTATCTCCAGTCATCGACAACTACCAAAACACACTGAATAGCCAAAATATTTCACTAGGATTCATTACGTCGACAGAAAACCCACAAAAAATTAATGAAGATTCAATTTCCAGTGCAGACAGTGTTGAACATAGCGAAATACTATTTCCACCAAGAAAAGGGTTTAAGTACTATAGCACAAAAAAATTAGACACTGAAAGAGATAATCCATTTGCTACAGATAAGCTTATTGGATTAGAAATAACTCCGTTTTTAACACAGACATCAAGTTTCTCAAATACTGACAACTTAACTGAAACTACACATGGAAATGGAATTCCCCAAGAAACTATAGAAAACGAAAATTTAACAGGTAAATATTATATTGTTAGTTTAATAAAATGTAAATACAAGAAATAACACTGACAATTGGTTTACTTTAAATAGTTCAGAAAATGAATCGGCAAGTTGAGAGACATTTCAAATCAAATTTATTTATTAAACGATAAATTTGATAAATACGAAAAGGAAAACCAGATTCATCGAAACGCTCAAAACAACATGCTTATGGTACTCTCGTGTATGTTAAAAAAATTAGCAAATAAGTGGAAAAAGCGATTGATGAAGACGAGCAAAATTCAATTGAATTTGAGACCATCTTCCCTATTAAAACCATACCAGAATTAAGTGAGGTGGAACTTCGGTTAGCAGATGATAAATATGCCACAAAATTAGTAAGTTTATGTTGTTATAATCATGTTAACAATAAGTATGTAAAATAACAAGCTTACTGTTTTTATTAGGTTACGTTTCTTAGAAAATTAAAGGGCTCATCTTCATTGGAAAGTGTGTTTCGTTTATTAGCATCAGATGACCTTTACCATGAATTCAATTTAAAGGGAAAGGCCGGAAAAAGGTCGTTGAATTCGTTAAAACTTTTTAGCACTGTTCTATTCGGTTAGAAAAATCAATAATTAAATTAAATTATAATTAGCTAACAATAAATTTCTATTTATTTCCTTAGATGCCTGCGGCGGCGCACTGGGCAAACAAAATTTCGAAAAAGAAATTAGGGTATGCATTCAACATGCACACAACCGATTTTTTAAAAATAAAAAATAGTTAGAATGAATTGTTGTTAATATAAAATATATTTCGTATATAAAATGGATTACCTATCTAAATCCACTATAGTACCTTGAATTTACTGATAATAATTAAGAGAAATTATTTTTAATTAAAATATAATTGATTTAATAAATTTGTTTTGTTTTATTTAATGAAACAATAAACCTAGTTTTTAAACATACTCTAAAAATGCTTACGCATTAGTACTTTTAAACAACTATAAAAAGCTATTTTTAAAGTAGTGCCTTAAGAAGTAGTTTTAAAGTACTTTTTATATATGGAATAGGCGAATAGTGTAAAAGAGGCAGCATGATTTCTTAGGTAATAAGAGTAAAAGAGAAACCACTATATTTTTTTTTTATAAAACTGATGAATTTTTTCCCGACGTCCTATCTTTTTTCACAAGAAAAGAAGTACTTTTTTTCACTACTTTTGCACTAGTTCTGGAAGTACTTCTACGTTTGCTGGGTAGTAACTAAGAAGATGACTAGTCACATCACTTAAAGTGATGCGACTAACGGAATAAGTGTTATTTGAACTTCTGGGTTTGAAGGTGAATTTGGGATTTATGAAAGTAAAGAAATTAGGAAATTTTAAGTAAAATTTTTTTTTTAAT
The DNA here is from genome assembly GCA_947310385.1 of Nephrotoma appendiculata. NCBI lineage: Eukaryota > Metazoa > Arthropoda > Insecta > Diptera > Tipulidae > Nephrotoma > Nephrotoma appendiculata. The sequence goes on along the minus strand of OX371223.1, from coordinate 178,842,689 downwards.
AATATACTAGGTTTTGTCTCTTACTGTACCTCAATAAAATTTCAATTATTTGTAATCATATTTTAAAGTAGCAGTCGGACTGAAATAATATTACGGTAACTTTAAAGAAATGTTAACAACATATTACTCTGTTGAAAAATTATGAATGCGGACAAAATTTTAAAATTTAAAATTAATTTTAAAATCGTGCCCGCATTAATAGTTTTTTATTCTACTTTATCGTGATTTATTTATTCTTAAAAGCTTATAATAATGATAGAGGCAATTTGAAACACTGGTAGTGTAATTCACAGGATTCCACCATTAATTCTATAATGAACGGCATTTTCTATTGCACCTGAATCCATTTTGCAATTTAAAGAAAAATAAATCAAATAAAAAACTGCATGCAATGCACATCCTTTTTTATATACGTACCTACGTGTTACACCAAAATTTTCAAAATTAATTAATTTTTTATTTAAATTAAAATTTAATCCTTCTACATTTTAATTACAGACACACACACACATATAGAATAAAGCCCGACAAAAATACGGTAAGTAAAAAAAAATTAAATTTATACGGAACGAATAAAAAAATATTTCCAAGTAATTAAATTTTTCTTGTTGGTAGGAAAAATATAAAAAATTATTTCCAACAAATTTAAATAATAAATTATTTCCTACATTGTTAATGATAGTTTTATGATATTTTTTATACATCTACAAATAGAAATATGTTAGTATGCAGCAATCTTAAACGAAGGAAATCTTGGAGATCGTCTTATTGTAGCTACGTATCTGCATATTAGAACAATTCCATATCTCGTCTTATTTTATAATAAAAGTTCAAATATTAAAATTAAATCATTCATTTGTTACACAAGGATAAAATCAAATGGAAGTTATTAAGTTTTTCCATATTCATACATATATAGCTTAGAGCTTTTTCGTTTCTCAATTACTTCAAATACTCATAGTTTACTTACATTACACAGATACATATATAAAATTAAAAAGTAAAGAAATTAATCAAAACTTAATTTCTTGTATTTTATTTTACATTTTAAAGTTTTCACTTGTGGTAATTAAGAAAATAATAAGAATTATTTATTTTACTTCATCTTCTGTTTTATTGCCATAAGTTTACCTATTTGTGTTCCACTTTTTTATCTTCATGCAAGAACTATACAACCTAACTGTTGTTGCAGTTGCTATTAAGAAATTAATGTAAGACAAAAAAACTTAGTTTTACTGTACTTTTAATTGAAAGCTTAGTTTTGTTTTATTGTTTTATTACCATACCTTTTGTTTGAAACGTATACGAATACAACGAACAACACACATATAAATATTCCAATTACTCTTAAGACCAAATGCGAACTATATGTGGCATTTAAGACAATTAAAACTAAAACATATGCATTAAATAGTTTAATTTTACTAAAAAAATGTAATCGAGTTTATATGTAAGAAATCTTTCATCACCTGTAGAGCCTTATATTGGTGTAGCGTCGACAATAATATTTTATACAACATACGTGCGAATTCAATATTTACTTTCAGGGGCGAGATGTTGTATCATAAGAATATCATTAAACATATAAGATAATTTGCCTTTCAACTATAGAAAACAACTAAGTAGCATTATTTAAAATACACAAATGTGACAGTTGCAGCCGGATCAAATTTATTATATTGGTTTCTGACAACCCTCATCATTTGGTTGGTTTTACTCAACCTCTAATGCTTGGTTCACGTATGCGATCAAAAAATGATTCGCGAATCAAGTCAATCTTTGAGCGTAATTATTTCGCATTATTCCTCATAATTTGTTATTTTTTTTTATTATGTTGGATGCTCCCGATCAAAATTTTCCCAAAGTTAAAATTATTTCATCTCGGGCGGGGAAATTTGTTTATGTTTTCAATGATTTAATTTTCCTATGATTCGCGAATCATTTTTTGATCGCATACGTGAACCAAGCATAAGGAAGAATAGAAATCCTTGCGATTGATAATTCCAAAGTCATGAGGTAAAGTTTTAAGCTCCATCTGCCGATTATACTCGAAAGTTGTATTTTGTAATTAGCCAACACAGTGCGTATAATACAACAACATCAGAAGTTGTACACACTAAATAAAGACAGTCGCTAAGTACTCCATTTGAGTAATGTATGTATAATTGTTCTAAGTGGGTTTTATTTTTTGTAAAACAAAAGCTATTCGACGTTTTGTAACGTCTTCTAACACGGCATCATCATAATGCAAAGATAAATGAAGATAAACCAACTTAAGTCTAGGTTCCGTGTGCCGAAGTGAGTAAAATTAATAGGGCAATTAATTTTGCAGCTACAAACATATATACCGACCGAAAGTATTGTACGACAGTTTATGTGGTAAAATGTTTTTTATATAAAAATCTTTATATTTTTTGCGGTGCCATCAACATACAATTTTGATTTACTATTTCACTTTTTGTTCTTAAAAAAAATTTAAAACATTAGTACACCAGTGGCACTATTCCGGTAATACCCCGGGAAAAGGGAACTGGGGAAAGGATTTATATGTAATTTCTGTTCAAATATTTTGTTTTCCGGCCTACTGAGGAGAAAAGTCTGATGTGAATATTCCTAAATTGGGAATAATTTTTCCATATCTAAATTGGCAGGGAAAATTTTTCCCAGTCTAATTTTGTTTTCTAAAAATTTAACACTAGCTTTTTACCTCAGTGTGCCGGAAACAGAAATTACATGTAAATTCTTTTCTCAGTTAGCTATCCCCGGGGAATTACCAGAATAGTGCCACAGGTGATCCACATAAAATGTTATAGACAAATATCTCGAAACACGTGTTTTACGAAAAATGGTTGTGGTTCTTATGTCCCATGAAAAATTAGAGTTCCTTAACTAAAAAAGTTAACTCTTATTACCGAGTGTTTCTCGGTTAATTACAGTAGCGCTATATTATGTATCCTTTCTATTGCTCAACTTTGTTCTTAACCATTTATTCCAATTGGACCATTTGTCCTTAAGCACGCCCTATATATTGGGTGGCCACTTAAAAAAGGAATAAATAAATAACAGAAAAAAAATAATGTAAGCTAATTTAAATTATTTTAATTTAAAATTTCTGGAAGCGGGAGTTCCATAATGTTAGCTAAGTTTCTTAGCAGTGTCTACACGGACGTTTTTGTGCTACCTTAAACATGTACGACTGAATACCGCAATACTCTACTATTATTTAACCAACCAGAACATGCTGGACGTCGTATAGTCTACGTAACACTTTATGAGGTACCAGCATCATGGAGATATTGTACTCGTAAAGCGCTATTTAAACAATTGGTCTATTTAGTAGAATGCAGGCGTTGCCATGATAATTCTATTTCTTACTTGTTGTTTCTATATGGTTCCTATTTGGTTGTAATGGTAGTCTATAAGGTACGAACATCTGTCATGTTACTTGTTAATTGAGACAGAAACTTCAAAAATATAAACATCGCGTGTTTCACGTCACTTCACTTTCCTTATTATTAATATTAGTTTTTGCTTCGTACACATTAACTTTCATTCCAAATAGGGTTCTTAAAGGACACAGAAACTGTTAGCTCAATTCCTTTATGAGCTTTTATTTTACTCGATAATAGAAATAGTTTCTAAGACCTAAGTAACAAGATACCGGACAAGTGGTGCAGTGGTTAGAGCTTCGGCACTTGGACCGGGAGGTACTGGGTTCGAATCCCATCAGAGGCTAGATGCAAATCGAATTTTCATCATCGATTACAATCAGTGATGTTAATATACACAACTAAGACCCTCTGATGGAGTGCAGAATTCAGCGCCGACCCACCGTCCATGTCAATGTACAGGTTGACATGGAGCTTGCAATGTGCAGGTGGTATACTGTAGTTGTGTGAGTAGGTGAATAGATGAATGGGTTAATGATGTGGCGTGAATGCGTGGTATCACAATGGGCCAAAAATGGCCTAAGTGTCAACCACTGGAACCTAACCTAAAACCCTAAGTAATAAGATGAGAATTTTAAAATTGGCTCAAATAAAATGTGTGCTTCACACAATGCCGCCAAAGGATTTCAACGATTTTTTTTTTGTTGGCGCTACATCTCGATACTTCTAGACTATTTTTATTCTAGATCAATGGGTGGCAATCTACATTAAATTCGCCCAACCTTATCTAAAATAATCAAGTTTAGGTTAGAAATACACTACTGAAGATCAACAAAGCAACCGGCAGAATCTTTACCCAAGCTAACTATTAGTAAAATGTTTCAAATGTTCTTTGCTCAGTCTATGTTTCGAAACTTCACTATAGGATTTAATACCACTCAATAAAATGATGAATAATAATCTTTTTATCATCTTCTAAAAGATGAAAGTAACATTCCACTAGTATCATTGGATTGCTACAAGGTACTTCCGAAAATAAACGCCAAACATTTTGAAAGTACATCGTTTGTATGCTTGTTTTTAATCATTGCAATCTGAGCCGAAGCACTATATACCTTACTTTACGCAGTAGCCAAATCGAGGACGTGCAGCTATAGGTCTAATTTTTTCGGAGTTATAAGTCTATCTTTTAAATCGTTGTTCAATCTCGTGGAGGAATTTCACATTCCATCACATTTGCACCATCGGCTCAACAATTTAATTTTAGAAAATAGGAAGCGAGTACGTTTAGATCCAGATTGTTGTGGAGACCGAAACAATCAATAATAATAGAAACGTACTCTTATTGACTCCTAATAGAGCAAAAGATGAGTGGTGATAGAAAAATTACGATGTTATCTTTATTTGGTATCATTGGTCCAAAAGTTCTGCGTATAACACATTCACTGGTTTAGTTAATTTCTACGAATGCTTCGTTTAAATGTAGTCATTTATTCAATATTGTACGAATAAACATTATTACATTATTTACGAATTAACAAGCCTTTATTTAGCTCTGCGCCATAAAATGTTACAATGCTTTAAAATTTAAGGCAAACTATTTATTCATTTGTTTATAAAAGGAAAGATCCCTTTTCAAATAGTTTTTCTTTGAAAGCTTTCTAAGCTTTTTTAATAAACTAAGACAACAGCCATCATAAGCTAGGAATTCAATTACGCTAAACTTCCACGACAAGTAAGAGAAACTCAACAATGTTACACAAAATACCACTAAAAAACTTCTGGTGCTCAATTTTTATTATAGTGCTTAATAATTAAATTCAAATAAAAACACATTATTATTGCATGCGGAAGTAAAAATAAAAATCCATTTTCTTCAACATTCTTAACTGAAAACTTTTCATTTCCAGAAGAAATCACAAAGTAGAAATTTTTCTCCTTGCATCGTATACGAAATGTACGTATACACATACACATAAAATGAACGAATTTTGTAATTCAATTTTGAATACAAAGTTTATAATTTGATTAAAAATAATCTTATGGGGATAGAACATTTTGGAATTTAGAAAAAAAAAGAAACGAAACACAAAAAAATTAATATTGTCTATTTAGTATTCTGGTTTGGTACAAATACATTTCCTCTCGTCTTATGCTAATTTACCACACATCTTATCATAATTCAAGTGACAACACATGAAAATGCCTATCCCTCCACAATATTTAAAATTCTTGTATTTTTTTAAAAATATGTACATATGAAACTATTACAATATTATTATTAAAGTATATGTTTAAAAAAAAATGATAATAATAATAGTAGAAAATTGAAAATAAAATGACCCTAATTTGGCCAATTCCCTCTTATACATACATAGACATTACAAGAAACATGAAAAACTGTATTACATATGTAAAATCTAAATTTATGTTTGGATTGTGATCCTTTTTTTTGTAGCCCCTCGTTCTGGAAATCAACATAAATTTACACATTTATTTAGTTTTTCTACTTTTTTTGTTGTTGTTTTGGACAATAAAATTTCAAATAATAATGAAATAGATAAAAAAACAAACATAAATATAATAATAGTAGATATTTTCTTCTCGATATATAATTTTCCATAATAATATATTATAGTTATAAGTATATATAGTTTTTCCTCAATCCTATCTAATATATCATTGCGGAAACAGAATAGAAAGAATGGAGAAGAAAAGCCTCTCTGTAATCTTATTTAATAAATTTGTTCTAAAATTTTTTTTTCCTGATACACATTTTGATTTGATTAATGACTGTCATTTGAACATAAATTATAGATAAAAAATTATAGTTCTACATTTATATTTATTTGTATTGGGGTTTTTCTTATGTGGTTATATTGGAAAATATAATTATACGGACGGGCAGATGTTTTACATTCTACTATGAGTCGAGAAATTTTCGTCGTTCTTTTAGCTGAGATTAATGAAATGCAGTTTATTTTGCGCAATGCTATTACTTTAAAGAAGAACCGACGTATACGAAAAGGAGCATATAAGAAAATGGAAAATGGGAGAGAACTGCAATACCACTTATTTTTTTCCTTACCTTCCTTATTCTACCGGTTCAAAAATTATCACAACTCAGTAGTGCATGAAGGGAATATGTATGAGATTTAAATGTATCTATACATTTAATCGATATGAGTGCCTATATAGGTTACTGTGAAAACAATATCAGTTAAAACTAGAATATTATAGTAGGCATTAGATGGAAAAAAGGATTTGAAACAATTTTGAATAACAATAAACGAATTTCTGGTTGGCTTAGTTAATAAAAATGAGCGAGAAAAGTAAAATATTGAAGCAAGTTACGTATAGGCGGAAAATTCTTGAGCTCTTCGACCAGTTTTTCGTGTTGCTGCACATGGTGGCGCTAATAAAACGAGTGAGCAAACTATCAACACTTTGCTTTTTTATGGGTATTGATAAGCTGTGGATTTTTCTAGTAGTTGGCAATTTTTTAATTCTTCAATGAGTTTTCTGGCATTTGAGAATTGTTTTTATTGGAACAACTAATATTTCATTTTACAATTTTGGGAACGGAAAAAAAAATAAACGGAAATTATTGCGAATAACGGAAAAATATTTATTCAGTTTCCTGTGGCACTATTCTGGTGATTCCCTGGGAATTGGGGAAAGATTTTATATGTAATTTCTACAAGGTAAAAAACTAGTGGTAAATTTTTTGAAAACAAAATTAGATTGGGTATAATTTTCCCTGCCAATCTAAATATGGAGAAATTATTGTCATTTTATTAATATTTACATCAAACTTTTCTCCTCAGTAGGCCGGAAAAAAATATTTGAACTGAACTTACATATAAATTCTTTCTCAAATTCCCTATTACCGGGGAAGTACCAGAATAGTGCCACTATGGCCCTATTCTGGTAATTTCCTGGGAATAGGGAACTGGGAAAAGATTTTACATAATAAATCAGTTTTCAAGAAAAAAAGTTTGATGTAAATATTTGTAAAGCCAAATTATCAGGGTAAGTTATTACCAATTTTATTTTGTTTTCAAAAAAAATTGCTACTAATTTTTTACCTTAGTATGCCAGAAAAAAATTATTTAAATTTAATGCCACTGGTGGGACTAAAATAGGGCCACGAGAAAAGAAAATGTTCAGTTGATCGCAGCACTTTACTTTGTTTAAAGACTGGTCCGAATTGTGTGATAAAAATGTTTTACTACTAAATTTTGGAAAATACCGAACCCACTCGAATTATCACAGTCTTTGTTCGGTGTAATAATTTTTGACCTCTCTGGTAAAATGTTTTGGTTATGTACCTTCATATTTTTCATTGAGTGAAGTTATTTATTTCAAACAGATTTCCACTTGTATGATAATGGCAATGGCCACCACATCAAACAAATATAAAAGAAGTAGGTGATTATTTTATTTAATTAATTTGTTTGTTACAACATATACATGGTTTATTTTTCTTTTGTTTATTTTATATATGTGTAACAACATTTGCCCACAAATGAAGTAATTTTATATTTTAATTTTCTAATTTTATTTTCAGTGGATGATGAACAAATCGAAAATTTAATAAAGCAAGAATTCACCACGCCAATTTGTTTAAACAAAAGCTCTATAAAAGAAATTAAGTTTGGCTGTAAGTATATTTTTACATGTGTATTAAGTTTTGTAACATGTTGGGGTAGATACTGGATATTTTTGCGATTGCACATATTAATACAACTCGGACATTTGCTATACAAATTTTCTCGCCCTAAAAATTACTGTGCAATGCAAAATCGAACAAAAATTTTATGAATAACATATAATTTGTAATTTCATTTGTAAAATTGATTTCCTCCTCGGCTAGCAAATTGCTTTCTTGCTTGCCGATCGAGTAGGTATCTACCCCAACATTGTATTCTAATTTATCTTGGTTAATTATGGTTAAGGCTTGTTATGTTTTGTAATTTTTTTTTATAGTTGTGTTTGTTTATATAAAAGACAATATAAAAATGGAGATTATATTTTTATTATTAATACAATAAATATTCTATCGTCGTTTGTTTTGTATTCTAACCTTACACGGAGAAAAAAAACACTGATTTTTTTCCTATATATGTATGGAAAACCTGTTATAATATGGGTTCCCATACATTGTTGTCAAACATACTATTTACATGGTTCGCACTCCGATTTGCATATTAGCCAGTGCTATATAGGAATCGTTCCTATATAATCATTTGGATTTTCTTCAATTTCATATTCTTTGCTCTCTTCCCTAAGCACTAAGTAGTAACATTTTAAATATTGCCATGTGCGGTCGTCAAAATAAGTGTCGTTAAAAGTATAAAAAAGTGTATACAAAAAATTAAATATGTATATCGGTGTTTTGTATTATTTGTGTGATATCAAGTTATTTATAATAAAGGTAATAATTTGTATGTTTTAATAATTTTTATTTTTTAATTCAGTGTGTTAATTTGGAATAAGCTTAATCTTTTGTCAATCTTGTTTTATTTTATTAATTAAAAATTGACCGTTCGACAGATTTCTTCATTTTCAAGAAAATATTATACGTGCACTGAAGAAACATTTTATTTTATTAAAAAAATTAGTAAATTTCTAAGCTTATCCCAAATAAAGAAATTGATGTATTATACGCAAAAATATGATTTCTCTGTATGTATACAATGTGTATCCAGCAAAATGGTGGTTAAATTATATTCTAATTGAGGAGGACAGTTTCCAATATACCATAGCACTTAACACTATGCAAATCGGAGAGCCTGTCATACTCATAGCAAGTTTCAATACGAATTCCCATTTATTATTGTAAAACTAATCATGGACATTGCACATTGTCCCATTTGTGTAGTATTAAGTGCTATGATACATAGAACTCATAATTTTTGTTTTGGCAAAATATACTCTATGAATCTAAACCACTTAATTTAATTTTTTTATATTCTCATTAGATGGTATACTGGATAAGGAATGTGAAGGATAAGGAATAAATTCGGTCGACGATCCGGACATTACCAGTATTTTATTCAGCAGAGAGATGAAAATGAAGTCTTATTACTCAAATTGTAATTTTATTTTTAGTACTAATAACTATTATTTAGCTAAGTTAAGCATTAACAAAAATTTTAAAAATTATTTATTTGTAATATTTGAGAAAACGAAAGAATTTTCAATAGTTTCAAATCTTTTAAACAATATACAATTACTCATTCCGAGATAATGAAATGTATATGTCAGTTCCTATTGCTGTTCCCTGCATTATTAAAGGATTGCATAATACCGAATCGGAAAATATTAAAGGAGTAAAAAATAATATCGTTTCTAATATCATCGTCATTATCGTTTTTGATCAATACAACAGACAAATGTTTTAGCATATTGAAAAATAAGGTAGAGTTCATTTAAATAAGATGAAGCTTTCAAAGTAAAAATCAAAGTAAAAGCAAAAATTTTAGTTTTAACATTTAATAGGAGAATTTATTTCCGAAAATGATGAAGAGTGGCACATATTAAGACAAATTTTAGAAATTGTACTTCAAAATGATTCGGATATCAAAACTGCCTACTGTTTGGAAAAATGGGTCCTTTGAAACAGTTTCGGTGTAGGTATGCGATTTGAAGGTAAACATAAGATTTAAAAAATATCGCTAAGAGTACTACTACAAGAATAAATATATGCAAAACCATTTTGCATATATTTCTTCTTGAAGTAGTCCACCACGGCTTTTCTTATATTCCAAAAACAATTGAAAATATAAATCAGTGTGAATTTGGAAAATATATTGAAATGGGCTCATTTAAATATTTTGAATCTATTGTTATCGTATCGTAAAGGCACCAAAAATTATGATAATTAATTTAAATGATAATAATAAAGATGAACCAAAATTTTTAAAATAAAAGGATTTTTAAGAAATAAAAATAACGTAATTAATTTAGGTAGTAAATGAAATGTTTTGTTTTTCATAAATATGCTTTTCTTGTAATGTAACCGAAAACAAGAATTCAGAATAAGCGAATTTAGCTTTTTATGTTTTTGATTTAAGTCTAACATTAAACGTTAAAAGAGTTAAACGGGAGATCAAACTTTGTAAAATTAATTAATGCGTCATGTTTAATATTTTAAACTTAAAACAATGTACAATATTATAAAAATTATATGTTTTAATAATTGTATATTCAAATAAAATAAAATAAAATGTCAGTAACTAATTACACTGTGCTAGTTGAAAAATGCAACAAGCTGGGCACCCGGGGGGTAAACCTAATTCGACTATGCTGAATTCATTGGTGCTAGTCCCATTTCAAAGTTAGTCCCCATTTTTGAGATATCGCTTTCGACATATTTTGCCTCTGAGACAAATATTTGACAAAATATACACTCATATTCACGTTGATAGCTCCTGAACCATTAAGAGTTTCGTTATGCTTTCTTCAGCAAAGTTGTTGCGCAAGCCAAGACCAACAACTTTGCTGAACATATCATGGCCGAAAAACGACATCTACAATCACATTTTTGTGTTATTTTATTTTTTGAAACGCAAAAAAATAAAATAACACAAAAATGTGATTGTAGATGTCGTTTTTCGGTCTTGATATGTTCAGCAAAGTTGTTGGTCTTGGTTTGCGCAACAACTTTGCTGAAGAAAGCATAACGAAAATCTTAATGGTTCAGGAGCTATCAACGTGAATATGAGTGTATATTTTGACAAATATTTGTCTCGACGAAAAACATGTTTTTTATCATTTTTGTCCATTTATTGAATTTAAATTGATCGAATAAACACCTCATCGACAAATATAGATACAATAGAAACTATTTAACAGAAAATTAGATTGATTCAGTTGATTTTATTGTGATTTTTCTCAATTTTTTCCTAAATAATTTACATTTTTCTTAACTTTTAATTTTAATTTTCTGTTTTGTTCGTGTCGTCTTCGGGTTCTTCTTCCTCTTGCAAATTCCAACAAATGTCACCCAAGAGTGCATCTAGCTTTTTGCCGCTGTACCAATGTTCGAGCCTTGCCGTCACTTGGTGAAAACGCTCGCCGTGCTCATCGGATTCGGCTGGTGATTGTTCGGCGAACTTTTCCACATGACAATGCAAAAAATGTATTTTCAGTGACATCCTAACGTTTATATTATGAAAAGCTGTCAGCATATTTTCAATATATCTGCGCCAATCATCGGCTCGGTTAATTCCTAGAACATTCTTAATAACTTCTTTTACACATTTCCATGCCACAACCTCTCGTTCACTAAGAGCATTTTCAAATGCATCATCTTTCATCAGACGACGAATATCTGGTCCATTAAGTATTCCTGTAATAAAAAACAAGATGTGAGATGAAGTTTCATTTGATCAAAACTTAGATTCGGGTAGATTTAAACACCAACCTTCTTTTATTTTCATTCCACTTAACCGTGGAAAAATGCGACGCAATTCGACGAACGCATTTCCGTCTGGATTCAGCGCTTTTATAAAATTTTTAACTACTCCAAGCTTGATATGAAGTGGTGGTAGCAATATTTTTTTAATTGGCACAAGTGGAGCCTCAACGATGCTGTCGTATCGCAATCTAATGTTCTCACGTAAAGCCCAGTTCCGTTCGTTGTATTGGTCGCCTTTAAAACGAGTATCCCATAAGCACATAAAACACATGTTTTTAGTGTAACCCAATTGCATGCCACTTAAAAGAGCTATCACTTTTAAATCTGCACAAACTTTCCATTGATGGTCATTGTATTTAATCAAATCGATGATTTTTTTCATTGATGCATAGGTTTCCTTTGTGTTTGTGCTGAGTGCAATTGGAATGGAATTCTTTGAGTTGGTAACGTGAAGGAGAACTGCCTTCAAGCTGCTTTTAGAGGAATCGATGAACAATCGCCAATCTTCAGGATTATATGCATTGTGCATTGTGGATACCAAACCTCGGATATCAGTGCAAAACGCGAGTGAATTATTCTCAATTGATTTGAAAAAATTCGTAAAATGATGATGACGATTTATTGCTCCATATATCCGAACATTTGGAGCCAAAATGTTCACTAGTTTTAAATCCTTTGACAAAAGAATGGCTTGCCGCTGAGATAGTTTCAGGCGTCGTACCATAATATCCAAACGACTTTGCGAGATTTCAATGTGATTGCATGGCGCAGTGACATTTGATGGTTGATATATTGATGCAGATGTTTCTCCGGTTTCACCTGATTCAAATGTTGTTGGTAAATAATCCTCGGTTGGGTTTGATCTTTCCGGAACAGGAATTTCATCTGAATGCGGCAGCGGTAGATGTGTATTTCTCGTTGCAGTGTATGTCAAAGAACCACTTTTGTTTCTGTTTGTACCGAGAATATAATTCATGCACCCATAACATTGAACTGCATCATGTCCTTGTGGATCGATCCATATCATCGGGACACCAAATGGCATTACGGCTCCAGTGTTTTGCCATCTATGCAGATGGAAAATGCATGTTGTACAAACAAAAGACGGCGTCCAATTTACACCACTAATAACAGTTTGTGAAAAGTATAGTCGATATAAATCAGCGGTTTCATCACTTATTTTGCGGCGATTGCTCATAATTGTAAATTTTCCACACACATAACAAAAGCACTTGAGTTTATAACACCTATCCATATTATTTATTTCACCAGATTCACAAGACGATTTTCACTTTATTTTTTGTATTCTTTTGTCACTTTATATATTTAGATGAATAACTTTTTATTTTTAATTTTATATTACAGTTTTTAGTTCTTACTTCTTGTGCCAATTTTTTAACTTTTTAGAAATATCATTTTCGAGAATAATCTCTTCTTCGGTTTATTTTCTGCTATTGTTACATAATCTTTTTTGAAGCTCTTTATATACTGTAGCTAGGCGCTGCTGTTTGGTACCTGCTTTGTTTTTAAGTTATGGAGGTCGTAAATTTTATTGGGGTTTTGTGTTGATTTTGTCGCGAAGTAAATTGTGGGTGTTTTTGTTTTTGTATTGTATATTTTCAGGGTGTGAATTTTGGCCGTAATTCGTATACGTGCAGAATACAAATGTCTCATGACTCATGAGTCAAATTGGGACACCTGTCTAATTTCAGTCCTTTTTTGATTCTGTGGAAAATGGTTACATTTTTATTGAATTTAGTGTATGGTTTTCAGTTTTTATGTGTTGTACGAAACTTGATTTTATGTACTTGTGATGTGTTCTTTGTATCTTATCTGAGATGAGTGTCTTGTTTGGCCTAAGTATGCCGAATTCCAGTTGTATTTAGCCTTACCTGTGCACTTATGTTTCTCGAAACGGCAAGGTGGAGCCGGAGTCTTCTGTGAGAAGCTTTTGCCAAAACTGACAAGACCCTGCCTTTTTGGGGAACATGCGAGAAGGCTGGGTCTACAGACGAATGATTTTGTAGAAGTTGCATGGACGAAAGGAAGAAGAGACTTTAGATAACTTCCTATGCTTGTGTCCGGCACTATCATACAGAAGGCATAAGTATTTGGGCGTGTCCAGTGTGACCAGCCTTTCAGATCTCGCTGAATGTGGAGTGCGAGATATTTTGCGGTACGTACGTAGCTCCGAATGGTTTTGAACAGGGGTAAAGGGGAAATAGGTTCCTGTGGTATCACAACGGGGCACTCCTGGTCTAATTGTGCGGAAGTGCCACTCCAAGCTCACCTTGGCCTAAGTAAAACACACATATATGGAAAAATAACACGAAAATGTGAATGTAGATGTCGTTTTTCGGTCTTGATATGTTCAGCAAAGTTGTTGGTCTTGGCTTGCGCAACAACTTTGCTGAACATATCAAGGCCGAAAAACGACATCTACAATCACATTTTTGTGTTATTTTATTTTTTTGCGTTTCAAAAAATAAAATAACACAAAAATGTGATTGTAGATGTCGTTTTTCGGCCTTGATATGTTCCGCAAAGTTGTTGGTCTTGGCTTGCGCAACAACTTTGCTGAAGAAAGCATAACAAAAATCTTAATGGTTCAGGAGCTATCAACGTGAATATGAGTGTATATTTTGACAAATATTTGTCTCAGAGGCAAAATATGTCGAAAGCGATATTTCAAAAATGGGGACTAACTTTGAAATGGGACTAGCACCAATGAATTCAGCATAGTCGAATTAGGTTTACCCCTCGGGTGCCCAGCTTGTCACGCAAAAAAAGTTTGAAATTCAAGCACAGTGTTATCAAATCAAAATTGAATTTTATGTAACACTGTCATAGCAAAATTTACTATTTCAAATTACAGATTAGTAAAATAATCTTGGAAATCATACTATACTAAATAAGGAGTATAGCTGTACAACATAGTAGACACCACCATAATTGTGAAAAATATTCCTAGATGTTATGGGAAGTATATCATGCTTAAATATACGTAGTGCTATATGAAGCAGTGACCGCTACCACAATTATAAAAATTATCACTATATGTCGTGGAAAATGTACCATGCTGAATTATACATATAGCTATACAACTCAGCAGACTTTACCATAATTATTAAATGTAGCGCTATATCTCATATAACTCAAGACATTTCAAATTACAAACGCAACAATATTATATTGAAACAGTTAACATTAGTATAGCTAAAATTACTATCAGGATTAACAATAGTTTCTAAAATGAATAGGACGCTCTACCTCGTGTGATGGTAAATATTACCATTTATTAAAAATATTCTACTATTTTTATGATAACCAGTACCAAGTTTGTAATAAATATTATTATACTTCATAGAATAAACCTAGAGTATTATATAGTACGCTCTCCGATAATAGGCCACAAAGGCATGGGCTCCGATATTTTATTGAAATAAATACTATTTTTTCCGTGTAGCCTGTACTGTAAACGCCTGATCTACGAATCGATAATTAAACCTATTTGGACGTATGGTATCCAACTCTGGGGCTGTACTAAACAATCAAATCGTTTAGTTGTTCAACGTTGTCAAAACAAATTTCTACGTACAATAACGAATGTTTACCACTACGTAACCAACGACGAATTACACAAAGACCTAAATGTTAAATGGATTGATGAAGTGATCCAGGAATTTGCCATCAAACATGAAAGAAGGTTGCTGCAACATACCAACAGTGAGTTCAGTACAACAGTACAACTTCTTGACATAACACAAGAACTGAGACGCCTTAAAATAATTAAGCCGCATGATCTAGTCATCTAATATATAAAGATTCATTATTGGGAGCAGAATATTGATTTCTTGTAAACCCACACTCGCTCCACTTATTAGTTTCAACTTAGTGGGTTATCATCATCTATCTGTACCCCGAAGGCATACAACACTATGTCCAATTTTTTTCACAAAATGAACTGTCCACATGGTGGGTTTATTATGTTTAATTCTCTTTCTAAAAGAATATGAAACCATGTGATCCTTAAAGTCCTTACGGTTCACATGTTTGAAATAGCAACATGTGCGGTTTCCGTTAGAGGTAGAAGGCAATATCTGAACCTAAATTCATATACCTCTGAAAAAAAAATTTGGACATGGTGTCGTATGCCTCCGAGGTACAAATATATAAAACAAAGTCGCGTTAGTTACACCATTTATAACTCAAGAACGGCTGGACCGATTTTTATGATCTTTGTTTTGTTGGATTTGTCTTCGCTCCGAATAGCATAATAACTATCGGATAAAAGATCGGAAAAATTCACCAAAAAAAAATTTATCAAGAAAATTCATTTTTTCATAAATTTTGTACATTTTATTTTTTTTATTTTGTTCGTCTCAATACAGTGGTGGTTTAGGAAAAAAGAAAAATCGGAAAAACTCAAAAGGAAAACCCCAAAAATCTAATAAAAAACCTTTTTTTTATATGAATTTTGTATGTGTAGTTTGTATGTGACGAGTGGTGCAGTGGTTAAAGCTTAGGCGCGTGGGCCGCAAGGTACTGGATTCAAATCCGACTGGAGGCTGCATGCAAATTTCTATTTTATTTTTTATCCAATTTTTTTATTTTATGTACTTAGCTATATAATTCATGATGGAAATGGAGGATTATTTCTCTTCGATGCGCTCGGTGGAACTGGGAAGGCATTCCTCATGTCAGTGATTTTGGGCCACTGTTCGTGCGAGATACGATATTCTGTAGCAGTTGCTTAACGTTGAAATTGTCGTTAAACCTTCAATCGGCTGAAAACCCGACTTGCAACATTGCGAAACACTCAGCAATTGCGAAAGTTTTGGTAGCAAGTAAAATCATCATCGATTATGAATGTACAATGGCGCACAAATGCGCATTGGAAGCACTCAATCGAACTATGAAAGATCTACGCAATGACTCAAGATGTTTTGGAGGCGCGATAATTCAACTGTCCGGCGATTTCCGTCAAAAATACCAGTGATCACAAGATCAACCGCTGTCGATGAAATAAACGCTTGCCTCAAATCATCGACGCTGCGTGGCGCTATGTGATGAAACTTCAGCCGACGACAAACATGCAAGTTTCATTGTTAAACCAGAGACAACCTAACAGAGATATTTCATCCTATATAAACGTAAACATTTAAACTGCAAGTTCATTTTCTGTAAATAGCCGCAAACAACCAAAAACATTTTGTTTTTTTGCATATACGGATACGCAGTTTAACGAAAAATGACAGATACAACGATGACATTGGAATTATCAGAAATATATTTTCTTGTCATTTTTTAGCTCGAACGAAAAATTTAATTTGATTGTCTGTGGATAAACGATCCATCTGCCGAAGATTTCTCCAAGCAGTTGCTGACCATCGGTAATGGCCGTGTTCCGGTCGACGAATCGAACGGATTGATTTCGTTTCCTCAGAACTTTTGCAATTTTGTCTCAACGAAGGACGAGCTCATGAACAAAGTGTTCCCGAACATCATTACTAACCACATCACAATTGGGTGAGTGAACGAGTAATTCTTGCGGCAAAGAACAAAGATGCGGATCACTTAAATTTCACAATTCAAAATCTAATCGTCGGTCCACTTCATTCCTTCAAATCTGTCGACTGTGTGACAAACAAAGACGAAGCAACCAACTATCCAACTGAATTTTTAAACTCATTGGATCTGGTTTCACAATTCAAAATCTAATCGTAGGTCCACTTCATTCCTTCAAATCTATCGACTGTGTGACAAACAAAGACGAAGCAACCAACTATCCAACAGAATTTTTAAACTCATTGGATCTGGTTGGCTTGCCACCGCACAATTTACAACTGAAAATTGGTGCGGTAATCATCATGCTACGAAACATGAATCAACCAAAACTATGTAACGCGTTTGGTTTTGAGAAAACTCAAGGAAAGTTCAAAGGTGAGGAAGTTCTTCCCGAGAATTCTGATGATCCCAACCGATATGCGATTCGAGTTTAAACGAATTCAATTTCCGATTCGTCTTGCATTCACCATGACGATCAACAAACCACAAGCCCATCCTTGAGTGTTTCTGGCCTGAATCTAGAAAATGAATGTTTCTCTCACGGCCAATTGTACGTAGCATGTTCACGTGTCGGCAAACCATCCGCTTTGTTCGTTCTCGCACCTGACAATAAAACAAAAAATGTCGTATATCACAAGATGCTTTACTGAAGGGAATCGACTCTATTGCAACCCACCCAGTAAATAGTTTAAAAGAAAATAGTGCAACAATGCTACGCGAATCATTTCGAATCAATTCAATAAAACGAAAGCCTTGCTGCCACGTGAATTACATTCATTTCAATGTTACTAAAATATATTTCATTTTGATTAAATTTAATTAATTTGGAGTATTCATTATATCCGCCCCGGAGGTCTCGGGTTCGATTCCCGGTAGTGACAAGTAAAAAATTGCACGGCTGGTTTAGGATCAATGAATTAATCACACATTATCCGAAATGAAAATATGATTATGAAAATTTTTTTGAGGCGGCCAAATCCCTTGATAGGATATAGTGCCAGAGAGAGAGAGAGAGAGAGAGAGAGAGAGAGAGAGAAATTCATTTTATCTTAATAAAAAACTCAATTTAATTAAGCATAATAACTTTAAACAACATTTATTGATTTTGAGGCGGTACGAAGTTCGTCGGTTCAGCTAGTTAGTAATAAATTATCATGTGATAAGATTGTACTATTTAAATAAAATAAAAAAAAATTGTTTTGTAGGCTAGTGTAAATAATAAATTAATATTTATTTATGTATTTTTAGTGTATTTTTAGTGTAGTGCAAATCCACGGGTGGATTTGGAGATTTCAACATAGAGTAGCTTCGATTAAAATGGAATATCTATTTTAAAAAAATAAAGTTAGAAATATTTAATATTTATATATTTCAATAATAGTTTTTATAATTTTTTAAAACCAACCGGTGTGTCTGCCGAAGATGGGGCTGAGACACCAACTTTGAAATGATTTTCACTGCATCAGTTTGAGGAACTCCAACATTCCAATAATCCGACGATTTTAATTAGCAACATATCCGGTTGCTCCGGAAAAGATAACCATTCCAAAGAGGAAAGAGTACGAAAATGGCCAGATACAGCAGACAGATATGAATCGTTCAACAAATCAAACGTCATATGGACAAAAAATCGCTGCTCAAAAAGGTATTGTTTGATTTTTATTTTATTTTTTTAAAGAATTTTCAAAAAAACAAAATATTCCTTTTAATTATTTCTAATTTTTTTTTATTCCTTTTTCTAATAAAGGGTTATCCAATTCAAGCTTGATAAAGTAAACTTAAAAAAAACACACAAAATATTCGGAATGTATTGTAATTTTTATTTCATTTTACAGATTGATCCTTGCCATTTTTAGTTAAACAAGATATCATTCAAATGTCCTCCACGGGACTTCTTACAGGCCTTGATTCTTTTGAGGTAATTTTCAATGACTTTTCGGCACATTTCGGGCGGTATCTCGGCCATTACCTTACGAATATTAGTTTTCAATTCGTCAAGAGTTTGAGGATTGTTTGCGTAAACACGATCTTTCGCGTAGCCCCACAAAAAGAAATCCAAAGGCGTTAAATCACAGGATCTTGGAGGCCAATTGACATCAGCCAATCGCGAAATCAAACGTCCAGGAAATTTCTCTTGCAAAAGATCTCGATTTGCTCGTGTTACGTGACTGGTTGCTCCATCCTGCTGGAACCACATATCGTCAAGATCATAATCTTCGATTTTCGTAAAAAAATAATCGGTTAACATGCGGCCATAGCGCTCAGAATTGACGGTAACGGTTCGTCCATGGTTGTTCTCAAAAAAATACGGCCCAATCACACCACCAGACCACAATGCGCACCAAACAGTGACTTTTTCCGGGTGTAATGGCTTCTCTACAATCAATTGTGGATTTTATGAGCCCCAAATTCTACAGTTTTGCTTATTAACGTATCCACTAAGCGAAAAATGAGCTTCATCACTGAAGAAAATTTTGTTCGAAAAATCAGCATCAGCAGATTTAATAATTTTAACACGTTGGTCGATTGTTAAATGCTCTATATTCTTAAATGGCAGAATGTCAACTAAATAAATGACAGCGTACTTGACGTTTATCTTTGACAGATGTCGGTATACAGATTTCTACTTTATCAACCTCGAATTGGATAACCCTGTATGATTGGGTGATATTTTTTTTGAGATTAGAATATTTACTAAAAATTGAAATCATGTTTATCATTTTTTTTTGATAAAAAACATTTCGTTTAGATTATTTTTTATAGAATATAGAAAGTGTAAATATAGATCTACATACATACATAATCGACAATGTACATTATTGTAAAATGTAAATAAACCTATAAACCTATAGAAATAGCAGAAGATTGACGTATTGTAATAACAAAGTTTTATAGATATACATATAGAATTTACAGAACTTTGTATTATAAAGCTAAAGAAATAAAATAAAAGTTTATGATAAAATTTATGTTTTATTGGAAAAATTCATTAATAAATTTTTATAAATTTGATTAAAGAATAAAATAAATAACGAAGTTAATTAAACATTTAAATTTTCCGCTATTCTTCGTCTACAAGAGATGTATCTTCATCAACTACTTGATTTAAATAATTCGGTGTGATATCATCCATTGTTACCTAATCTATTGTAACTTTGTCTTTCGACGCTATAAATATATTATGGAAAACGCAACAAGCTCCCTTCGAATTTTGAGCTCCAACTGCTTATTGAAAATAAATCTCTATTTGGTTTGCATGTGCTCAAATGCACAAACTATGGCACTTCTAGCTTTTGAATGTTTCCCGTTAAATCTCTTTTCGGAATCAAATAAAGGGCTTGTATCCTTAAATGGTGTAATAATATCGGTGAGATACGACATGGGTATACGCAATCACCTAATAATATACAATATTTTGGAGGATATAGTTTCTTTTTGAAAACGGGGCTATTAGAAAGCACGCGAGTATCATGCACCGAACCTGGATATCCTATAAAAACATCCAAAAACTTAAAATTTGCATTGCAAATTGCTTGACATTGAATCGAATAATCCAACTTACGATTAATGGACTGGTCGTGCAGCTGTGTATGGCAAACAATTTTAATGTGTGTTCCGTCGATCGACACGATTAAAACCTCGTGATGCAGCACTTCTCACAAATGTAAGGCTTATGTCTTCCAAATCATTTAATGATGGCAACCGAACCACCAGAGGTATTATTTTTCATTTGTAAAATCCAAGAATTTGCGAATAATGTCATTAATGGTTTTTCTAGGTATATCCATTACAGCGCCAACCACCCGCCATTCGCTAGCCATAGTAAAACTGCCATTGATTCTATTCCTCGAGACCATCCACTTCGTTTACGGTTTAAAAACTTTCCAATTTCTTTAAAGGTGCGAGCAGAAATTCTCAAATGTTTTTGTTGTATATTAATCGTACGACAATATTTTTTAACTACAGTACATGGCCAAATTAATATGAACTAAATGTGACCTGGTCTATGAAAAGGGGCTTAGGTCATAGGTGTTAAAAAATCATTTTCCAAATACCCATAATAATAATATTTCAAATAGCAATCTAAATAAATTTGTAGCTAATAATAGATGCATAAGGATGCGGGTAAACACGATGTTTAAAAATTTTAATACAATATAATTGTTTTTTATCTAGGAGATGCACCACCTATCATCTCTGTATTTTGAGATTTCTTTGATTACAGGTAAACGAATTTCAATTTTTTCCAAAGTTATTTGAGAAATTATTGTGCTCCGGATATTGGAACCGATTTTGCTTAGCCTACATTACTTTATTTATTTACCTTTCAACTGGAGAAGAACGATCTGGCTTCAAAGATTTAATTTTGAATGACAACATCTACAAAATTGTGTTTTTACTTTTTAGCTTATATTGTGAATTTAATCAATTGTATATAATTGATCAGAGATTTCAGGCCCAATCTCCTAGAATGTATCTTCTCTTGTCTGCCATAGAATTTTATCTGAAAATAAGATTAATTAATTTTCTTAAACTAGAACTTTAGGTTCGTATTCAGATATTAAATTTTAGGTGAGGACCTGTAATGTGAATTATATTCACGTTGCTGTATGAAACTTGACTTTTTATTATCGGTAAAATAAAATTAATTTTGCGTTTGTCAAATTTGGCCGTGGCAAAATGAATTTGCCTTTTTCTTAATCAATTGTAGAAATATCCGTTTTGCGATGAAATTGAGAATCTAAATCAAATTCGAATTTGGACTTCAAAAAGAAAACTTCTAGACTTAGCATCAGAGAGTAGTACTCTCAACTCAACTTCAAAATAATAAAGCAAAACATTTTAAAATTAAAAACAAATAATTTTAAAATTAAAACGCAAACTTTATAAAAACTAAATTCAAACCCGCTAATTCTAAAATTTGTCTTTTTCTATTCTAATACCGACGTTAGCACAATTTACTGTAATATTCAAATGTTCTTAGATTTTTTGGTTACCTATCACATTTCATAGATATAAATAAGACTCGTCACATTGTTTAGAAGCTCGTTTAAAAAAGATTTCAACTCCCACAGTACCTCTAGCAACATTAAGTGGAGGAGATCAGCTTATGCAGCTTCATGCTTAAATACAATGAAATAATGAAAAAATTAGCGCTGCCAAATCGTTGTTTGTGATGAAAGCAGATTCTCAAGTTTCTACGTTTGAGATACTCTTCGAAAAAAATTCAATTTCTTTTTGTCAAAACTATAGAAATAACGTGTATGTAAATTGGAATGGAATTCTCCATCTTTTTCTAGCTATCACATAAAGGGTTTTAGCCACATGAGTGGTTCCAAAACTCACATTTAGAATTGTGTTTCTCAACAAAGCCCAGTTTAACCATTCATTTATCCAACAATCCAGATATTTACAAACAGTAGTCGTTTAGGGATTGGAAGGGAAATATAATGGGATTGCAACTTCAACATGCCCGGCATGCCAGTAGTATGCGCGGATCTCTAAATGATAAGGTGACCAGACCCCTAAATGGGATGTAGCACAATTAAAATAAAATTAAATTAAAATAAATCACACTGGGATTCCTAAATTTTATGAAACGCAAGTTCTTTTATTAGATTTCGTAAATTTCTTATTACAGAATACGAATTAAAATCATTATTTCTCGGATGCTAAAATTATTTTGCGCACCGAATTTGTCCATCATTTGATGAAGGATGGCTTAGTTCCTGTTATAACAACAACACTTATATCAAATTATGACATTGAATATATCAATTTTTCCATATACATATACATCCGTTAAATACTGATGACACGGAATATGTATATCGGTTTTCATATTGACTAGGGCATTTACATTTAATTTTACATTTTTTGCATAATCAATAGTTTTATAAATGATCTTTTTTGTATATAAATGAAATGAATTATGGAATAAATATTAGTTC
This sequence comes from Nephrotoma appendiculata, assembly GCA_947310385.1. Taxonomy (NCBI): domain Eukaryota; kingdom Metazoa; phylum Arthropoda; class Insecta; order Diptera; family Tipulidae; genus Nephrotoma; species Nephrotoma appendiculata. The sequence continues at coordinate 178,819,356 of OX371223.1, read as the reverse complement.
TTACACAACAGTCAACGTGTTTCTGTCCAGCCCTGACCAGCAGCAAGCGAAAAACATATTAAGTAATTGTCAACTATCAAATTTGTGATTTGACCAAAATACGGTCAAACATTGGTCCTTCGAGGAAAAAGAATCACGCTAGGTGAAACGCTCCACAACAACAACAATAACAAAAATTTAGTATGGAGAAATTATTAAAACAACAAAGTGATCTGGGCGAACAGATACAAAGACTAATCTCAAATATAAGGAAGGATCCAGCGGCCCGGAAAACAAAGGCCCACCTGGAAAAAAGAAGAGAAGAAGTCGCGGATATCTACACAAGATATAAAGACAACGACAAGTTATTAATTAACTACGAAGGCATAGACAACTTGCCTTACATAGAAGAACGCAAACATATAAAACGTGCTCGTGATACTATAACAGCTGAGATCAACTATAAGCTGGAAACTGCTGCAACAACTCCAACTACAAAAGTAGCAGATGTCAACGCAATTGAAAAACTGCCGATAGCAACAACAACTTAGCTAGCAGAACTGAATGAGTTGGATATCGAAAGCACTCATACAGCCAACATACAGCCAACACTTTTTGTTGTGCCGTAGAACAAAAAGTTGCATCCAAGTTGGTAATCCCGACGATTCAAGCTAACAGCGATGATCCCAAGGAAAGGCTGCTCAGAAAGCAGTTAATAAAAATAAATCACTTGGAGAACATCATCATTCAAGCATACGGCCTCATAAACACCAGAAAAGAAGCTGAATACCTGAGACAAAAAAGTAAACAACTAAATACGACGATGGAAAAAATAGATGAGCTGCACGAAGAAATACTGCTAGAGACAACTGAAGAAGACTTAGAACAACAAGACTATTTTAAAAACAACATTTACTTCGAGATTAGCAGCCGTGCAGAAGAATGTACTGCTAAGCTACAACAAGCGGTACATAAGACGCTTGAAACAAGTGAAACACACACCAACAATCAGCAATCAAAAAATTACAGGTTAAAGGAAATTGAGATACCAAAGTTCAATGGGAACTATCAAGATTGGGTTGGGTTCCATGAACTGTTCTCAAAATTGGTAGATCAAAACGTCAGTCTAACAGATACACACAAAATCATGTATCTCAAAACACATTTGGAGGGAGCAGCGAGCAAAATCATCCAACATTTGCAGCCAATAGGAGACAATTATAAAAGCGCTATGGAAATACTAGGCAACAAATATCAAAACAAAAGGTTGCTAGTAAACAACCATATTAACGCTATTTTTGCCCTACACAATATTCAACAAGAAGCAGCATCTACAATTAGAATATTGCATGACACCGTCAGGGAAAATTTACATGCAATAAAGAATTTAGGAGTCGACATTGCGACCTGGGGTGCCTGGCTAGTTCCATTTCTAACAAAAAAACTTGACAACGAGACTCTTAAATCATATGAGATGTCATTAGAAAATCCAAAGGAGATTCAATCTACCAACGGACTTCTCAAGTTTCTGGAACAGCGATATCAACTGCTAGAAACCTTACGACTACCAAAATTAACGCCGGCAAACGATAGCATTCGCCATAAACAACAAGCACTCAGTGCAACAATAGTAAAAAATCAATCGTGCATCTTGTGCTCAGGAAATCATAATTTAGAATGCTGTCACAAGTTTAACAAAATGAGTCACATAGAACGAATACAGCTTGTCAACTTACATGATCTATGCAGAAGGTGCCTAGCCACTGGACACAATTTTCAACAATGTTATATTCAATCAAGATGTAAAGAATGCAATGGCAAGCACCACAGTCTACTTCATACAAAGCAGTCTACAACTACAACTTCAAGAAGCATTTCAACCAACAGTGCGATGAAAACGCATGAGACAACACTTTTAGCAACCGCCCTTGTCAAAACCACAAGGTTTGGTGGAAGGGAGGAGCTTTTAAGATTGCTGATCGACACCGGCTCACAAACATCATTTATAACAACAGAAGCCAAACAACGTTTAAATCTATTAGGTCGTAAAATCAGTGCAGAGGTCCATGGTGTAGGCGGACAAGTTGCTGGCAGAGTCAATAGTATTGTAAATATCAACCTACAACCAAGATATCCGTCAACATTTTCAATAGAAATTGAAGCTCTAGTACTAACCAAAATAAGCAAAAATCTGCCAGAAAAACCGTTTATGTCTGAAAAATAGGAACATTTGAATGAGCTGCTATTGGCCGATCCGAACTACAACATTCCCGCACCGATTGATATACTACTGGGTGCAGATTATTACACGCAGATCTTGAAGCCACAGTGCATCAAAGGAAATAAAAACGAACCAGCAGCACAGCTCACGGAATTCGGATGGGTAATTTTAGGAAGAATATCTACACCCAACAAGACAACAGAGCTAAAATACAACTCACACGTCTCATCGGCTGAGATAGATGAACAACTAAAAAAATTTTGGGAGTTAGAAGAAATGCATCCCCCACGCATTCACACAAAGCCAGAGAAGGAGTGTGAAGAATTCTTTCGTGACACGCACAGGCGACTGAACAATAAGCGCTACGAATTACGTATGCCATTTCAAAAGGATCCAGCTATACATTTGGGAGATTCTAAACGCATGGCAATAGCAAGGTTCCTTCAAGTCGAAAGAAGGTAGTCAAGAGAACCAAATCTCAGAAAGAGCTATACAGACTTTATGCGTGAATATGAACAACTTGGTCAAATGGAGATGCTAAAAGATGAGGAAGACTCAACTGTAGCATATTATCTACCACATCACGCAGTGATGAAATCAGACAGCACGACTACAAAACTTAGAGTCGTGTTCGATGGTTCGGCAAAAACAACATCCGGTGCATCATTGAATGACTTAATGCTAAACGGTCCAACGTTACAACAGGATCTAATATCAATTCTAATGCGATGGAGAAAACATAAATTCGTCATCAAAGCCGACATAAAGAAGATGTTCCGCCAGATCATAATCAATGAAGAAGATCAAAACTATCAACGGCTCCTGTGGAGAGAATCACCAAAAGAAGAAATCAAAACGTTTAAGCTTAAAACAGTAACATATGGGACCACAAAGACCAAGGTCGCTCATATAAAAAACAGAATATCGTTACCAAGGTTGGAATTATGCGGTGCCGTACTATTGGCAAAGTTATTAAAAACAGTTCAAGATGCTATGGATTTGGAACACGCTACTACCTATGCGTGGACGAATTCGATGATAACGCTTGGATGGAAAGGCGATCCCAGTAAATACAAAACTTTTGTGGGTAACAGAATAACGGAAATTCAGTCGCTTATCCAACCAAGTCAGTCGTATTATGTAAAATCCAGTTATAACCCCGCAGATGTAGCTTCACGTGGCATGAACGCACAAAACTTGCGCAACTATAAACTTTGGTGGGAAGGACCAAGCTGGTTAAAAAACTCAAATTATCCATTAGCGCTTGAACCAACTGAAGAAGCAGCCAATGAGGAACTAAAAACAAATTGCTTATTTATCAACGCACCTCCTCAACCAGAGTTCATAGACTTTTCACGATTTTCATCGGCTCTTAAAATCAAAAGAACTATAGCGTACTGCTACAGATTTATTACTATCATTAAAAATCGAATACGTCAAGTTCCTGGAGAGATACCCAGTTTTCTAACAGTAGATGAACTAACCAGATCACACAATGTAATCATAAAAACAATACAAAATTCGGAATTCGCCGCAGATATTAAACTCCTCAAATCAACGAGTAAAGCCAGAAAAAACAACAAACTATCATCACTAAATCCATTCATGGACGAAAATGGTTTGCTAAGGGTCGGCGGTAGATTACAAAAATCTCAACTTAAGTATGATCAAAAGCATCAGCTAATTCTACCAAAAAATCATATTTACTCAAACCATTGTATAATCATTATATAGTAATGTAATGGTAGGTTCGTGAGTGAAATGTTAGATACCACTACTGGTATCGTTTTAAACTTTTTAAAGAATTTCTGCAATTGCCTATCCACCTAAATAGCATAACCTTCTCCTAAATGTAGCTAGAATATTTTATAATGCAACATGCAGAAAACAAAAAAAAATTCTATACATATATGTACTTACAATGCGATTCATTACTATTTATGATACGAAAAAAATTTAGTTCCCATTTCTGTTTCTTTTCATATCAAATTGACAAATAAAATAACATATATAATAATAATTAACAAATACATAATTAACAAATAAAATAGTAATAAAAATAATAATTTTATATGAAAACAAACCGAAATGGGAACTAAATTTTTTTCTTATCATAAATAGTAATGAATCGCATTGTATTACTCATATAATGACGCTCTCATTATAAGTCAAAACAGTTTTTACGCTCAAAAGTAAATAGAAAATGTAACAAAGATGATGGAGAGAAAATACCGATCGCAACTAAGTTGGATTTGTTTTGAATTGCAACAATGTTTTCTAAATTATAGACAAATAATTTTGAACGTTAAAATATTCGCTGAAAATTATAAAAAGCTAAAATAATTGAAGATTGTCCATAAAAACGATCTACATTTAAATCCAATTAAAGATTATTTTAAATGATTTTGTAGGTACAACACATACACATTATTTGGTTTTCGTTTCGATAACTATATAGATAGACCACCGGGTTGTGTTCACGATGTTTACATTGTTACCTTATCGTAACAACTGTCATTGTAGAAATGACGTAATAGTTAACTATGAGATTGTCCCAAGTGTCAAAACATTGTTAAAAACATAACCACAGAATTAAGATAATGAAATTTATTGTTAAAACTAGGATTGCAGTAAAATTTGTTAGATTTGCGTAGACAAAATAAATTATGAATTTTAAGAGACTGAAATGTTTAATTGTGATACGAAGGAGTTTGTTGTGAATTTTCAATATAAATTTCTAACGGAGAAGCAATTGTGTGGCAGATTATTTTGAATTGTAATATTGGTTAAAAATTAATAATTTTTAATTAGATTAATCTCGAGGGAATCGGAATTGGAGACTAACTTTAAAATATTGTTTTTCAGACATTACCCGCCAGTCGTTTAGCTCATTTACCACCTGCCTTATAATCTGACAAATCATATGCACCGGAATATGTTCTTGCATTAGCCGTACTCCCGCCCGATGCAGACGACAAGACTGAGGCATGTCGTTCTTTTGCCCAAGTTGTTCTAAACAAGATTTTAAACTTAAATGTTGAGTATAAAATTGTTGCTTTGACCTACGCTACGCTATCCGATCCTGCCACTAATGTCGATGTCGGCAAAGCACATATTACAGATGGTATAATCCGTGTTGAGAGACGACGTGACCGCAAACTCGCCAAACCGGTAAGACAGAGCGGCCTTTATAAAATACAAGACTAGAATAAAAATTTTATTTATAGATTGAAGATTTGAAGAATATCAAGCAGTTGAGGCAGCTGCTAAAAAAACTCGTGTCTCAATTTAAACATCACAGATGCGGCATTCGTTCACGATACTATTAGACCTGTTAAGATTCCTAACGATCTATTATGAACGTTTTATGATTTTGTAAAGTTCGATTTGCCTAGAGGACAATTTTTTCCATAAAGTACGGATCGTAACTAAAAAATATACGAATAGTAGGATCTAAGCGTAGTATTATGGAGCATCAAAATAATCAGTGTATCCATAAAACACAAACTTATTTAAAATAAATATATCAAAAATTGAATGTTGTTCTTTATTTTCTTTTGCAAACATACACAATCATCATGTTGCTTCTGATACCTACACAATTAAAAATGACATTTGTAGAGGCAGTCTCGAGTTGGGTTGAGAATGACGTTTGTAACAATGTAGAGTTCGTGAACGAAAAATGCACGTGTTCATTGTTACAATGTAGTTTCATGAACGGTGTTGAGCTGTCATTGTTAACAATATTGTAACAATGTAAATATCGTGAACAGGCTCCCGATGATATACATACTTATTTACACGCACACACTCAGCAATTCAATATATGTAAAAGGAAATCATACATCTACACACTACAAAGATTTAAAAATTGATTGCAAGTTAATTTCGTAAATTTGTTCGTTTAAAATTTTATTGCTTGTCGTCTAATCGTAACGCATGTAGCTTTGTGTTTTCTTATTTTTAAACGTTATAAAAAGTCCATTTTGAAAATTTGTGTATTAAAACTTTTGTGAATTTGCGTGATAAAATGGTGTGTGCTTACAAAAACTGCTTAAATAAAAATGACTGTAAATCCACCAGAACATTTTTTACGGTGCTGCATGACCATCGTCGGGTGTTCGACAAGAATAAAGTTACTTCCAAACGCATAACTATTATGAAGAACTTTAATTTTAATGATTTCAAAATAAGTAGTTTTAGAACAAAAAATATTTAAAAAACTGTCTTTCCCCAGCCAATTAATAATCTTGTTTGTAAGTGTAAGGTCAATGACATAGATGCACAATGCAAGCGTTTATTAAAATTCGAATTTTTTTTAAATAAAAAAAAATTGATTCCAAAAGTTTCGCGTACGATTTCCAACCAGACACACAACACTGAGAGTCAAACAACAAGAATATTGAAAACACCTGATTTCCCACCTATAACATTGAAATATGAAAAAGGGCCTCCAAGAACTTATTAAAAGAATTATCAAGTTCCACAAATTCCTCATGAATGTCCCATCTCACCATCTCAATTTCCTAGTCCGCAACATCAAATTGAAGACGAAAATAAAGAACCCGTGCAACCTTTAAACAAAATTCTCAGGTTTATATTAAATACCCCTCAGAAAAGTAAAATGCAAACAGAAGAAAACACAATAAAAATATTAATTGATAATACACTTGACGATCGACCACAAGTAAACACATTTTGTACTTGCACAAATATTTCATAAATTAAAATTATCTTGGACCCAAGTTGAACAAAAAATGTATTTGGAATTTGATTTTAAATCACCTTCATGTTACAAGCATTTATTAAAGAAAGGTTTTAATTTGCCAGATAAGGATAAAAAATTGTATTATTCAGTATAAAAAAACTAGTACATGTTTTAAAATTTTTGTATGGGTTAAATTTTAATTTTATTTTTATGTGACTTAGAAGGGTCTTAGAAGGGTATTATGAAAATTGTAAAGAGATTAAAACTCTAATAAGCTAGTTAAAAACTACCATTGGCGATTGCTTTCCTATTTAAAATACAATTTAGATAAAAATATTATTGTTTTATCTTATGAGAGATTAATTTGTTTTTTAAGATAAAATAAATTACAACAATTTAAGCTATTGTAGCAACAAGAACTTTCAAGAGCCCAACTGAAATCCCATTTAATTAACCTAATTAAGGTTAATTAAATGGGAGCTTTTATGAAAATAATGCTCCCATTTAATTAACCTTAATTTTTATTTAGCTCTTTGGTTCTGTTCAAAACGGCTACTTATTTCATTCTAACGCCCGTTGCACATTTCAGCTAAGCTAAGCAAGAAACGTAGTTTCTATTAGCATAGTTTAGCTCGCACAGCACATTCCGCTGCACATTTGAGCTAATTATATCTCTCACGCATACATTTCAATACAAGTAAAATCCTATGTCTGTCAAAAATTAATTAACTCATTTTATTATATTATTTAAGAATTCAACCACTTTTTTGAATTTGATCCACAATACCAAACACAACAATACTCAAATGTCATCCAAATTTCAATATTTTATAAGTACACATAATAATAGCAATGTGAGCAATATAGCTGACTTTTGCAATCCAAAGACAACCCGAGCTAAGTTAGTTTGTATCGCTCAAAACAGAAAAACATAGCTCGCATAGTTTAGCTCAAATGTGCATCGTTCCATTAGGCCCGTTGCACATTTGAGCTAAGCTAAGCTAAGCTAAGCTAAGCGATGTCGGCTAAGTTCATCGCTCTTGGTTGAAAATAAAGAGTTTTAATGAAACGTAGCACGCTTGAGCTAAGCTATGCGAGCTATGTTTTTCTGTTTTGAGTGATACAAACTAACTTAGCTCGGGTTGTCTTTGGATTGCAAAAGTCAGCTATATCGTTCACACATACATTGCTGTTATTGTGTACATATTCGCCTATGTGACTACTTATGTGATTCTAATAATATTTTGGCAGACATATAGCATTTTACTTGAATTGAAATGTATGTGAGAGCGATGTAATTAACTCAAATGTGCAGTGGAATGAGCTGTGGATGCCAAACTATGCTAATAGCTGCGTTTCTCGCTAAGGCCCCTTGCACACTTAAGCTATGTTCTTTTAGCAAAGTGAGCATGTTTTGAGATCACAGCTTTCGATTTACTTTGCAAAGCCTAAATAAGTGAAACCGAATTAGCGAAGCTTAACTCAACACACTCGTACGTCCCGATTTATTTAATTTCTTTATTTAAAGCTGTGGGATAGAAACATAGCTGATTGTGAGCTGATGAATTACGAGGGCAAATCAAAAAGTCTTGCAATTTTATATGAAAAAAAAGAGTGAGTGAGACAGCAATATTTTTATTTTTCGATATAATCTCCTTTAAGGTTTATACATTTGTCACATCGATCAATTAACTTGCCTAAACCCTCTAAAAAAAAGATTTCTTTTGCTCCATAAAATATTCATTTACAACAGACTGTACTTCATAGTCACTGGAAAATTTCGGGCCCCTTAGTGTTTTTTTTTTAAATTGGGAAACAGAAAGTAGTCACTGGGTGCCAAGTCTGGACTGTACGGTGGATGCGGAATTTCCACGAAGCCGCAGCCCTTTAATGCAGCTTGAGCAATATTAGCCTTGTGCACTGGTGCATTGTCGTGAAGAAGCAAGATTTTTTTAATAACTTTCCTTGGCCGTTTTTCCCGGATCGCTTTTTTCAATTTTCGCAAAACTTCTGCGTAATATATGCCTGTGATTGTGGTTTTCGGTGCAATATAATCGATTATCAAAATTCCTTCAGCATCCCAAAAAACCGTTGCCACAACCTTACCAGCAGACGGTTGAGTTTTGAATTTCTTTGGTGGTGGTTCACTACGTTTAATCCATTGCATTGATTCTTGTTTGGATTCCGGATCCCAATGATAAAGCCATGTTTCATCGCTTGTTATTATGTTATCCAAGAAATTTTCTGGATATTCTTTGTACATATCTAAAATCGCCTTTGAAGATTGAACACGCATTTTTTTTTTGTTCTGCATTCAACAAACGGGGAACCCATCGCGCACTTACTTTCGACATGTGAAGGTGGTCATGTAATATAGTATATGTGGTACCGTATGAAAGAGAAAGTCTCCACGCTAACCGCGGAACAGAAACACGCCGGTCCTCCAATACAATAGATTCGGCCAAAATTACGTTTTCATGGCTAATAGCATCTGCTGGCTGATCCGAGCGGTTGTCGTCTTCAAATGACTCCCGACCACTTTTGAATAATTTTACCCACCTTGTTACTGTGGCATATGATGGTGCAGATTCGCCGTAAACTTTTGATATATAGTTGAATATATAAATTGCATTTCGTCCATCTTTATAGAAAAACTTAATAAGGGCGCGATATTCAATTTCATTCATTTTAAGAAAAATTCAAAACACGTGTTACTAAATTGACAAAAACAAACGAAATGTAAAATTTACATCGAAATGTTCTTCTAGAAGTTTCATCGCGACAAAAATGGTTTTGAAAAATATATTGTTGTCTCAAGAACGATGAACATAGGTCAGTTCGCTTGTCTTAGTTCAGCTGAAACAGGCCTTATTGTCTTATTAGTAGCCATCGTTCATGAGTATGCAAAATCATCCGAATTGATTCAAAGCGATTCAAGATGGCTGACTTTTAACCAACAAGCGCGCATAATTTTTATGCTTTAAAGGGAAAATCTGTACATATATCATCACCTTAACAGAGCTCTCATAATAGACAATTTTTTCTCAAAAGTAAATTTTTTTCTAAAGTTTGATTTTCAAACAAACTTCTAAGGCAAAATAAAAATTGTTTTATTGTGAAAGCTGTTTAAAGTCTCCACAAATAAATATTCGTTTCGGAAAGGTAATTAAGTATTAAAACGGTGTAAGACTAAATACAAATTAAGGTTAATTAATTAAATTAAGACATAAAAATAAAATTTTACAATTTAGAGGAAAATAAAAACTGATTTTTTTTATTCAAAATAAAATACACAACGCATTTTTTATTTAAAAAAAATAATTTGTATGGTACATCAAACTAAACAATTTAAAATTAGCGTTCGAATAAAGACGGAACTTAAAAGTAAGCCATTATTTATCCTGCCATAAAGAACTGAAACGTTTTTTTTCGGACAATGCTGACCAATCTCTAGCTTAACTACTATTTAAAAATAGTTTTAATTACAAAATAGTGAGCGGCAACCTAAACTCGTAAGCTATTCACTTGTATATTGAATTTATAAAAAATATCTTATATACTTTCTTATACCCGTTTTCAACTAAGAAAAATAAAAAATCTTCTCAATTTTAGTCCAACCCACACAAATGTGTGAGTAAAAAATTAACGTATGTAACGGCGTTGTTCATTAAAAATTTCGCTTGATTTGAAGTAAAACCAACACAACTGTGTGTATAGTGTTTTTTCAGACGGAAAATAACACTGCATCCCCAATAGAATTCCTTATGACTTTTTACTTACAGAAAAGTATGAAAAAAAAAACTTGACAAAAAAATATTTTTTTTGTCAAGTTTTTTTTTCATACTTTTCTGTAAGTAAAAAGTCATAAGAAATTCTATTGGGGATGCAGTGTAAGTTAAAAAGGAATTCACAAATGTGTAAATTTGTTCAAAAAACATACAAAACTACATATACATGGTACTTTAGCCCTACCCGCACAATTGTGTTAGTAAAACACAAAAGGGATATGTAATTCATTTGAGATGGATTAATTCAGCCCCCAATTTAAACAATAAAATTTATTAGAGATTAACAGATTAGATTGACAGAAAAATGAATTTTAGTTTTGTTAGCGAACCTTAAATGCTCATAATTAGATTATAATTATACGCTCTAGATTTGCACACTGTAAACACCACATGACTCTCATTGGATTCTGTGACAAAACAGATCAAGTCAGACATGCTTTGGTTGAAATTATAATCTTTATAATGACATTCTCGTTTTTTCTATTCCAATGAGGAACAATCCCTTAATAAATAGTTGATTGAAAGACAATAATGAAAAACGACATACTATTGTAGTATGTCCAAGTGACAATTTTCCTATTTTTACGTACTTCTCTTACGTAATATTTTTTATGATAAAATCGAATTAATAAATTTTATTTTAATTTTGAAACAAATATTGGGTTCAATGTCCCTGAACTTTCACACAGATTTGGATAAATAGAAAATCTGCCTTTCTATAACAATACATTGTTCTTAATGTATGCATATATAAGAAAATTACTCGTTCATATTTTCAATTATAAATTACCATACTGTAACAGTGCAATCAACGGCATCCTTTTAAAAAATTGTATTTAGTTGTTCTATATAGATTTCTACATCGTTTTCATTTTTAATCTTTATTCGTTTGTGTTTGTGAGAACAGATGTATTTAAAATAAACAATAATAATACACAGCTAAGTATGTACTCAATATATTAATATACATATGTATATATCCTATCGTTCATATCTCCTTTCCAATAATGGATTTATTTGATTGAACAATTCATATTCTTTTGCATTTCTATCATAGAAAAAAAATTATTTATGGTATTTTTTATAAAAAGAAAATTGAAGTAAGGTATTCATGATTATTGTTTTATTGTTTATCACAAAAAATATTAAAAACATTTTCTACATGACCTTGACAAATGTAAAACAATACGAGTTGAAATAAATATATTCTGTGTTAATATGTAGTATAATAAGTTAGAGTGAAGCAATACTATACTGGTTAATGGTATAGTGGTATACAAAAATACGCCGTGTGTACTGTAAGTGTATTTAATCTTGCAAACATTTAGGCGAACTAGTAAAATTATTGCATAACTTAATTTCGATTAACGCGCTACCTGGATTTTCACCCTCTAAAGATTTTTTTAGAATGATGGTACTACTATATATGTATTGCTATGCTCAAACCTAATCACAATTGAAGCACACCATCTTGTATTACACGGAGGCGTACAAGCAACTCTAGCACAAATACGTTCAAAATATTGGATTTTGGATGGTAAACGTCTAGTACGCACAACAATCCACAATTGTGTAAAATGCTTTCGATTCAGAAGAGCAGCATCAGAACAGTTAATGGGTATGTTACCGGAAGCTAGAGTCACTCCTTCTGCCCCATTTTCTAATACCGGCATTGACTACGCGGGTCCATTTGCAATTCGTGTATCCAAAGGAAGAGGAAACAAGTCCTACAAGGGATATGTCGCATTGTTCATTTGTTTCTCTACGAAAGCAATTCACTTGGAACTGGTGAGTGAGCTAACAACAGCAGCATTCCTGGCAGCATTTAGAAGATTTACTTCAAGAAGGAGAACGCCTTTAAACATATACAGTGATAACGGTACCAACTTCGTTGGAGCTCGGAACGCACTAAGTAAGGAGCTACAGGTGGCTATACAACAAGCAAACAACAACGCAGCTCAGGAAGCAGCTAACTATGGAACAAACTGGCATTTCATCCCGCCCGGTAGTCCCCACTTCGGAGGCATTTGGGAATCTGGAGTCAAATCAACGAAAGGCCACTTAACGAAAGTGATCGGTGAAACAACACTGACCTACGAGGAGTTCAGCACCGTATTATCACAAATTGAAGCATGTTTAAATTCCAGACCGATTCTTTCACTGTCAAGCGATTTAGATGATTTTGATGCTTTGACACCTGGACATTTTTTAATCGGGAGACCACTGATTTCACCCCCTGAGTCAGATAAAACCAACATAAGCCCAAAACAGAGGTGGACTCTACTTTCAAAGATGACTCAAGGATTTTGGAAAATATGGTCTAAGGATTACCTGAACAGTCTACAACAAAGGTACAAATGTAAAGAACCAAAAGCAAACTACAGGATTGGTCAGCTAGTTCTAATAAAGAATGAACAACTTCCACCTACAAAATGGGCAATGGGAAGGATAACAGATACTCATCCAGGGTCAGATGGTCTAACCAGAGTGGTATCAATAAAGGGTGCAAAAAGCACCATCTTCAAGAGACCGATTACAAAGATAGGTCTCCTTCCAACTGAGGATAATCAAGATCCAACAAGCAAATCAGATGAAGATGTAACAGTAGACGACAACAAGGTAGGACAACACAAGGTTGGCAGGTCTCGAGTTGCCAGGGTTACCAAGAAGATCTATGCACCACTACTCATATTACTAATTACGTTTAGTTTTTGCAATTCGAGCGCACTACCATACAATATCACAACGTTCGAAAATCAACCAGGTATCTATTTTGAATCCATTGGAGAGCTCAAACTTACAAACAACGATTGGAACATAATAGTGTATTATAATCTAACCAGCTATTATGCAGAACTGGCTGCCTATAAGCGTTCCATAGACAGACTAGCTAAATATTGTTCATATCCTGACGACAACTTCACAAACTCGAGTATCGCTAAAAGATCAAGAGAAAATACATGTGGACTAATAGAACCATCGTTCGAGCAGTCTTTACAAGAAATGGAGCACAAGGATGAATTGCTTCACCACCATAAGGTGAGTTTTGGAAGAAGCAAACGTGGACTTTTTAACTTAGGAGGAAATATAGCCAATGAGTTATTTGGGGTGCCAGATAACAGGGCCGCGGTACGTTATGAGGAAGGAATAGAAAAACTCAAGATGAACAACAACCATTTCACGGCATTATTAAAGAATCAAACGTCAATCATAGATGCGACTATAAACGTCTTCAAAAATAGACAAGAAGATGTCAACAAGCATTGGCTTGTGTTCAAGAATAAGTTAGAAGAGGCGTTGGAGAGCAACGATGAAAAAAGCAACTTTCTAACTCTATCAATACATACAATGTTACGCATGATTGCATTCAAGGAGATTCAAGATACACTGATAGAAGCAGTATTGGATACGCACAATAGAGTCATTACTACGAGGCTTTTAACGACACAACAACTGAAAAAAGAGTTAGATTTTATGACGAGAAATCTACCACCTGAACTAATGCTTCAAATTTGTGATTTGACCAAAATACGATCAAACAGTTCCTTTGAGTTTAATGAAAAAGTGCCAATCCAATTCTGCATACCATATTTGACAGTAATTGGTTGAGGAATGGTAAAGCTCCATTGAGCATGGCATAATATGTCATGTACAGTATAATTTACTTGGTAATTAAACGAATATTCTTTGGTGACCAAAATTAATAAAACATTTGATATTTTTGCGAAATAAACTAAATTTATTTGAAATATCCAATCTGGTAGTTAATCTGACATTGAATAACATTGATAGTTTTCCGGGAACAATTACCTTTGGGATGCCTCATATAATTTTTGCAATTTTTTTTTTTTTGCTATCTCGTGGTTGCCCAATTCAAGAGTTAAATACTAATGGATTTTAGAGTAATTTTTAATATAATTGAAATAATCATGGTTTTAGGAAATTCTATTGTAAGTTGTGGAATTGCAGGAGAATTAAATTAATAAATGTTTATATTATTTAGGAAGCCGGAAAATATTAATTTAGAATTAAATTTCAGGAAATCTACAGATATATGTGAAATAATATTTCTTTGAAATATTAATTGTTGATTGTGTAGATTAGAATTGTGTTGTCATTGTATTAATAACTATCGACCTTATCTAGGGGTCTGTAAGTGGACCGATTCAATCAATAAATTTTGTTTAGGAAGCCGGAAAGCATTAATTTGCAAAGTTCCAGACGTACATGAAATAATAAAAAAATTTTCTCAGGTTGCTGATTTAGAGAAGCAATTCTTGAAGACCAATACCATCGTTATCCATTAAATCTATTAAGCCTTTATCCTTCCTCTAGTAGATTAGAATTATGTCGTGCCGTACGATCACTAGGTGTTTGCAACCGGGTCGTGCTATTTAAAAAAATATACCTTCCTATTCTTGCTATTGTTATGTGTAAACAGGCTGTAGGAATAAGCCCGGCGTTATCCGGGATACTTCTCAAGTACTTGGTCTTATAGTTCAATCAATCAATCAGTAGAATAAACAGGATACCTTTTGACAGTGTCGATTTGTTTTTGTTCTGGCAGGATTTGCTTATATTATACTGTTTTATTGTATTAAAAATACATATATATTATTTTCATCACAGCTTGACATTTTAAAGAGTATTAAAAACAAGCTTCGTCCTTATTACGTATCACTTCTCCAAGAGGTTTCACAAAGAGATTTGATTAAAAAACCAAGTTTTCCATTTATATGATGGATAAGTGAAATTAAGTTTTCAAGCACTACATTCCAGATTACGAGTAAGGACAATTCACGTTATATTAAAACTGACCATTCGAAACGTAATGTTAATAATACATATAAAAACAAATTAAGAACCCAGTATTTATTACTAGCAAAAAAACGCAAATCTCAGTTTAAAGGCTCAACCAGGCAAGTAGGTTGAACTATATTTGGCCTTTTCCGGCCTTTAACTAAGTAATGCAAACGTTTTAAATTGAGCACAACTTAAGCTCTTAGGCTCGTTCAGCCTTTACTTTGTGTATCTAATTACATTTTGTTCGTATATTAAACAAACTTACCTACATTTTTGATTTGTGTTTACCAGTTTATTGTACATGAAAGTTTTTTTTATATATTTGTTAGTTTTTTTATACCACAAAAATGTTATAAATCAAACTCAAATATTCCGGGTTATATGAAGATAATTTCCCTGACTTAAACTTTCTACCAAAATTCTTGAAAATTATTATAAAAAAAAATTAATTTATAACAACGGTTCTTCAGAAAAGTTATATAATTTTACAAATTGAAATTGATTTACATACCGTCGAGAAAATCAGTTTTTTATTACATATGTATATAAGAATACATTGTATACGTCTCTCCAAATAAAGAAAAATCGAATTAAATTTCATCTGCAGCTATGTATAGTTTAGCTATAAAATAAAGCATCTCAAAATTAACTAGTTTTTTTTATATTTGCTGCAAAATGTATGTACATATATTTGTTACTTTCAAATAAATTTGATTTTTTTTTATCGTTTCTGGAAATGAGATTTCATGTTTGAGATTTAATTAGCGAGTTTAACTTTATCATTAATACGAATACGTTCCGTAAAATTAGAAAAGCAATCAAATGTTTAAATTATTTATTTGTCTTAATTTGGATTAACTTGATTTGCTTCTTCAATAGCACCCATTTGTCATTAAGATTTTGAGATCCTGCAAAAGCTTATGAGGACAATGTATTTATTGTTGTACATTTTTGCTCTACCATAAAGTCAAATCCGAAAGTACATTTTTCCAAAAAAACACGGAAAAATCCCCTTTCAAAGACCGTTATTTTGTGGTAAAATGTTTTCAGAAGGAATATATAAGAACGTGAACATGTTTTGTTCCAAAACCTTTGTTTGTTTTATCGTAACACACGTTTTATAAATTTCGGTACTTTGCTAATTTAAATTATTTGTGTACGAGTAATTTATTTATTATAAAAAAATTTTAATCAAGTAGGCCCATGAAAAAACAAAATTAATTTTTCTTTCTTGTTTTTTTAATGAAGTTTACTTGTCTTCTATTAGAATTTGTCAGTTGTTTTGCTTAAAATAAAATTAACTAAATAACAGTGAAGTGGTTTACTGGTGTTTGGTAGATATATTTTCATTACATTTTTAACTGTGTCAAATCACAAATGATTCTGCAGCATACAAAAACATACTTCTCATGCAAAAAAAATTATTCTATCCTTTTGCACCGCGACGGTTTTTTTGCTAACAAATAATAATAACAGAGTTTAGTTAAAGCAATGGGTAAGCATAACTGTTTTAAGTCCAACAACGAAAATTGAAATTAACACTTTGACCCTAAATCACTAACAAAAAATACAATAAACTTAAGAAAACTGATTTCGGATGTAACATAACACGAAATGATTTACGAGACTTTAGGGAATATTACATGCAACCTTTTCAAGTTGTTGATATAATGTATATCGAAAGTTCATGTCTCAGCCAAACAACATGAATCTATGTGGCACTGTGGAATCTGAAACAGCACAAAGTAACGTTTGGTATGGATATGTATGTCTGTACCTCAACGTTATTGAATCAAATAAGTTCGTCTCATCGTATTTCATGTAATCAGGCATAATTTACATATGGTACTGTGATTCGGTTGCTATAATTCTGACTACAGTTATTGATTAAAATGGTTTTAATTAACAGCACTTAAATTTTTATCGAAATACCGTGACACGTTCTTTCCAAGTAAAAAAATTGATTTTTTTATCGCAATCAATTTTGAAAAATCTCAACATTTCGGGAATTTTTTTTTTGACGTTTACAAACACATAAATATGTTAACGTCAAAAGTATAAACATAAATATTTCAAAAAGTATAAACATAAGATTATAATTTTTTTGACTAGTTGACCGTGATATTTTAACATACGAAATACATATAATTTTATTTTTCACATTATAAAAATTTTCTCGCATTGTCTCGCATTATTATTTGTCGCATTGTTGCCTATTGTTAATTATAATTGTTATGGGCCTATTCCACTACACAGCGTTTCATTTTGCAGAAAACTAGAACGAGATAAAAATGTAGATTTTCTCTGTGCACATCAATATTTTTTTTTTTTTGAAATTTTTGTTTTGTTGCCATAATTATAAATAAAAAATATAAAGCAAACTATTTTTTATGGCAACAAAACAGAAAAAATTCCCCCACTCCCAGCAAACATTTATTTTTTTGATATTTTTATGGTGTGTAGTAACATTTTGCGCTTGGTGCGTTGACACAACACGCTCTTTTTACTTTTTTTCGCCTGCTGAATGATTTTTTATGTTTTCCCCTCACATAATTTATAGCAAAACAACTTTTAGATAGTTTCGTAAATTATCCAATTTAATCAAACATCATATTATTTTTTCATCGCAACAATAATCTTTATTTTTTTTAGTAATTTTTAGGATATAAAATTATTGTCAAACATTAATAATAAAGATTTTTCATATTCTTTAAATAATTTATAGGTTAGTTTTTGTTGATATCAAAATTTTTCCAACTTTTTGTCCCATAAAATAAAAATGTTGTATCTCAGTTGCTCTAATGTAAATTTCAGTACTTGTCTTTGTCACATTTTCTGCAAAAGTTTTGTAAAAATTTTCTGTTTTCAGGTGGAATCGTACCATTATCCGTGCCTATTGTTATCAATGCCTATTGACCATGAATGTAGACAACGAAATTATGGAGTTCATGATTGATGAAATTATATCTTCATCATCATCATTATCGTCATTCAGATCATGATCGTCATCATCATCATCATCGTCATCCTCTTCATCTTATTCAAGTATAAATTTATTATGGGGGGATGATAATGACGCGAAAACCAAATAACGGGTCAGTAATTTTGTCAATGATGTTGTGATGAAGTATTCAAATGAGGAAGTAAGTATGAGTTAATATTTGAACTATTTCCAAAGAATATATATAACAAGAAAGAGATTTTGTTCGACAGAAATATACCAACAAAAAATCGTTCATGATTTTCTGTGGTTTTTGTTTGTAATTTTCGAAGAACGAGATGGTCCTATAATCATACATTTCTCGTTCTAACATTCGTTTGATAAACACAACTTCGGCGATTTCAAAATCAAACGAATCAAATAATCATAAAAATCGAAAATATTTGAAAAGGGGAAAAATATTGCGAAGCAAAGCATTTTTAATTATCTCGTACGTAATTTAGTAACGCTTTATTCTTCAAAGGATGCGTTCCGTTCGAATTTATTGGAAATGCAAAATATTACGTATTATTTTTCAGCTTGGGTTTGTTTATGTACGTAGCTATACATTTTTAATCAAAATAGCTCATGAAACTAACCATTTTTTTTTTTTTTTTTGGAATATATATATGCATACCGGAATAATTTATTTGAAAATGTTTGTAGATTTCTATGTATGTATTTTGGAAAAAATTTGATTTTAGAAAAAAATAAATTATGTGATACAGATAGCTACTCACGTAGTGATGGAAGTTTATGAATGGAAATATTATAAAATGGAAAACAAAATATCAACTCAAATAAAAATGTACGAAATGGATAAGTATTGGTTCTACAAAAATAAATATATACATGTAAACGATTATTTTTGATTTCGATCGTTTCATTGTTCATTTTGGACTATTTTTCTTCTGCATTCAAAATTTTTTTATGTAAAGAAAATTTACAATTCCGTGAAAGTGGAATAGCTATCTACGGGTCCACGTTTTATGCCTAGCCCAAGCCCCCAAGCCAATAAACGCAATAAACTGAATCTTTTTCATTTATGTATAAGCTAAATATTTCGAATCTAACTATTTAATGGATTTGATGACATGTTGTATAGAAGGATTAGTTTAGAGTATTTAATAATTTTGTGCGTTTTAATTAAAATTTTGAAATTGCTATTTGATATTTCATTTTTGTATAAATTATAAATATATAAATTTGAAATTACTTAAACGTAATAATTTTTATTATGTGGCTTTGTGTAGATTAATTGGTTATGACTTCTTATATGTACCAACATTTATTGAATTATTCGATAGAAAGATATCTCGACATATAAAAATCCTATAGATAACGTTGTTTATAAATTAGGAAAACAATTTTTGATAACATTGTATATAGTACAAGTTACGAAAAACTACTTTAATATTCTATGTGAAACGGTGGCATTAAATATTCACTTTCATGAATTTCGTAGACTTCCTCAAATGAGCAAATAAGGCATCTTGTTTGAGAGCTATCTAATTTTTGATCTATCCAAGAATTATCTCGGACAAATTATGTCAACATAGTTATTATTGATCTTAGAAAGGCTTTTACAAAACAGCCTTAACCTATTTAAACCTTACTAAATTTAATCAGAGTTTCTAAAAAATCTAAATAATCTCATCAGATTTATATTTTATGATTTTTAAGGATTTAACGTCGCCAGTTTATATAATTAGAATACAAGATTTGGTTATCATGAACCTAATTCTTAGATAACTAGCTAGATAACACTGCCAGATCAGGTGATAATATGATTTTATGATATGATAAACGTGTACACCTTAACCTTGATGTCAGTCCTGGAGTAAACGTAATTCAATCAAAGAAAATATACAACAAAAAAATGACTTTGTTCGACAAAAATATACAAACAAAAAATCGCTTTTGATTTCCTGAGTTTTTGGCTGTAGTTTTCGAAGAAAGGGATGGTCCTATAATCATCCATTTCTCTTTCTAACCTTCATTTTATAAACAAAACTTCGGCGGTTTAGAAATCAAACGATTGATTCGTAAGTAAACAAATTGAAAAAGAATAATCATGTGCTTACTTTATTCTATCATCCGCTTCATTGATTTTAAAAATTATAAGCAAACTAAAAATTAATGGCACCATAGTCTAAATTGGTAATTTAACTATAATTAGTTTAAGTTAATAATTATTGTTGACATATCCAAGAATTCCGACATTTTATAGATCTTAAAAGGCGTTTACAAAAAATTAACTACACAACACGAGTTTTTAGAATACAATATTTTGTTATCATTAATCTAATGCTTAAACAACTAGAGAACGCTGTCATATAGACGTACAGCTTATCCATGATGAAGGTTTTGGTAGTTATGTAAAGCGCATTTGGAGTAAGCGCAATCCAATATGAAGACCACATTTAAGAAACGAATTGTACTTAAGAATTATGCGAGCTCAGGGACTGATTGAGCCCTCACATCAAAAGTAGTAAAAGGATAGGATTAGTTAACGACAGGAATGACTAGAAAAATCTATACAACTACCTAAAGTAAGGTAGCTATTACTCATTTCTAATCAACAAAAACACTTGGATAATTATAACACATACTGCATGCCTCGCCTCTTAAATAACAGAAATAAACACATTTGAATCCAATTACAAAGAACATCGGAAAAACTTATCTTCCACCAAAGGCATTGAGAATGAGTTCTTTTTTATTGATAAAATTGCAAATATAGACCTCTTGATCAAAAATGTTGTATTTATTTAAAACTTTCTTTAAAATTCTGGTTATAATACTTTTAGTATGGTTTTAGGGCTTTGTCAGTAATTCCTGCCATTACCTCCTGGTCAGTTAGCCGTCGGTACATTATATTCGGCAAGTTGTCCCTGCGCCTCTCCATCTTTACTAATCGGCCATTTACCGATCCAGTCATTACCCCGGCCTTTTTTCCTTAGTCATTGTATGTGCGCAATAACCTCCGGTGTATTACTCATCCATCGTAAGCCCCTGATCAGTACTCTCTGAACATTACTCGCCGGTCATTACCCACCGATGACTCTTACTCCTTACAAGAAATAGATATTTTTAATCTATTTTCAATATATCGATATTGCACGATTTAATTGTTATTTCTGAGTTAAATATAGTACTCTGTTAACTAATCTACTTGTCATTTCTTAACCGATAATGTTTAGTTATGTTGGGAATGTAGCATGGAACGTGGCTCTTGTTAAACTGATCATTAAGGTATTTAGTATGTTGACTGGATTAGAACTCTAACTTGGTTAGAAATAGGTGATTACTGTTCCGGATATAATAAAGTTTGTTATGCCAGATGGAAATTATCTCTTGGAGTCTCGAAAATAAATGAAATGGGTAAAATCTGATTTTTTTTACATAGTTTATGATAATTCTCTAACATTGGCTAACTGTAACAGAACTAAACAATTTCTATTTATATTTATTAATTCCATATAAAGATTTTGGCAATTTAACTGAAAAAAAGAGAATGAGTAAATTCATACTAGCATGTTGTGTTTTACACAACTTGTGTATTGATGACGGCGACTTTTTTTTTTTAAGAAGATAATGATTAGTCCACGGAAGGAACAACCTCAACTGCAGCAAATCATGAGCAAGTTAATAGAGAAACACTATCCGAAGCAGTTAAAAAAATATTCGGTGAAAAAAAAAAGAAATAAAATCATAGAAACATTTTAAATTTGTTAATAATTTATTTAAAACCATTTAATTAGATTTTGTAAAACACCATTTTATTAATTAAAAAAAAACTATGTTAATTTTTTATAAATATCAACATTTTATGTAAATAAATATAAAAATTTAACAGTAAATATAACAATTTAAAAAATTAATAAATAAAAATTAAATATAAATAAAAATTATTTCAAATTTTTTAAAAAAAAATTTTTATAAAATAATTTACTTATTTTATTCTTTAATAAACATTGTTATCACAATATTTTACAAATCCGCTGTTAGTAAATATAACATCAAAATCGTTTAGATTACACTGCATTTTTAGATTTTAATAAAACACTAAAGGAACTACTGTATGTAGCGAAAGATTGAAATACTATATAAAATTTTTTGACACAACTCAATAAATTAACAATATAAAATTTTCGACACAACTCAATAATCTGTCAATCAAAATTTTTTGACAGTAAACTCAAAAACAAACTATCAAACCGTGATATGTCAATTTTTCGCAGATACACTAACAAAAAAAAATCAATCATGTATCGAGTTCTTTGACATACAAAAAATCAATTTATTTTTGATTTTTGGAAAGAACTTGCCATAAGTTTTTTTTTCTCTTAAATGTTGCGGTATGCATTCTGTATTTTCCATATTTAAAGAAAAATGATATACTCGGTCGACCTAAAATATTTCGCTTTTACTTTCCAAAATTTCCATTTTTTTCGTCGACATACCATACTTATTCATATCCAGAGAAGCTACAAGTTCGTTAACCAGTCCAAATAGCCTCTCAGGCTTCAATTACCTAACCAGTAATAGATTATTTAAAATTTTGATGCCAATTTATTAATGTTAGCAAATAAGATGGCAGAGTTTTTGTAAACGATGTCCAACCTGTCTTTAACTGGTGTAGGCGTACCTTTCTAATGTTATAAATTTTTATGAGGAAACGCCTACAACTATGGCTTGACATATTTGGAAAACGAATATAACACAAGACATAAAAACACCCAGTCATAACTTTTTGTCTGACCATCACCGGAAATCGAACCCGAGACCTTCGAGTAACAGAGCAAGCACTCTAATTACCCTGCTATACGAGGGAAACTAAACTACAGAACATAATTAAATCACAGTTCTTTTTTTTGTTTCAATTATACATGTGATGAAATCTAATGATCCGTGAGAAAAACAACAAATGAGCATCTAAAATGGAGAAATTTTATTTTATTATATTTTACATGCAATTTTCAAGGTAACATCATCATTATGAACCGAACAAGAAAATTAAAAATTCAAATAAAAGAAACAATTTTAATTTTATTTTAGTAAAACGAAAAATTTTCATCGGCCAGAGTTGATTTAAATCCAATCGTAATAAATAATTATTTGTAATATTAGCCTTAATAAGCTTATAACAATAATTCCCAAAGACCACTCACTCCTTCATAACCAATCTCGGCGAGCCACCATTAAATGATTATTATTTTTTGAATATCGTACTACTATATTAAAATTAGAAAATAAAATGTAAACCTAATTTAAGAATGACCGAAAGAAAATTAATTTAGAAACTAACACAGTTAGGAGTACGAAGTCTTCATTGACATGATTTCAGATTCCTCACTACTGCTCATATTTGAAACAGTATCTTTGACAGAATTTTGTTGCACTTTAAGAGAAGAACATGCAGATTTATCAATGAATGCTGTTAAAATACTCCTCCCTTTCGCTACGACTTAGATGTGCGAGTCCGGATTTTCTTCGTACGCTGCAACAAAAACAACAGATTTGATGCAGAAGGTAACATGAGGATTCAACTTACAAGTATAAAGCCAGACATACAAGAATTATGTAAAAATGAGAAACAAGTCCACTCGTCCCACTAATAATGTTTGTTTTTTTATAATTTATTATTTTCAAATAATTTCATTTTTCCTTTTTATTTATAAATTTGTAAATACAATGTATACAAAAAAAAAGTACTCTTCGGTGTTAGACATCATCGATTGGCACATACACACAATTAGTCATTACTGAACCACTGGGGTTCCGTGTAAACTATTATGCCTTTGCAGGGCCCCGTAGCTCAAAAAGTTTAAGAACCCTGCACTATAGAGTTTATAGTTTTGCTTATTCATCATTACTACTTAGCTTGTTTTATTAGATAAATGTAAACCGTTTTTTATAAATTGCTTTATTTAGGAACCTGACTACAATAATCTATAGTTTTGGTAAATTGGTTGTTTATTTAAATTAAGTGAAATTCTTACATAATTTTCGGTAAAAATCTCTAATCATTTTAAAAATACATGAAAATAATCAGCTTTAAATTTGATCCATAATAAAATTATGCATTCGACTTTTTATTTTATTTTTCAAAACTACGGTAAGAAGCATCGTCAGAATAAAATTATTTTTCCATATCAATTTATTTCTACTCTGAACGTACATACAACTAAGTAGATAGGTAAATTCATATATTCACATAACGTTAGTAACAAATTGAAATGAATTTAAATATTTTCCCGTGTTAGATGATTTTTCGAAATAAAAAAAAAACAAAAACAAAGTTTTCCTCCAAAGTTTTCCCATGAATTTATCTGCTAATATTCAACTAGCGAGAAAAAAAAATTATATTGTTTTTTTTATTATACATTTCCCTAAGAATGGGTTTTCCGCAAAATAAAAACTCGAGCAGCACAAAAAAAGAGAATTGGTGAAAGAAAATTATCATAAGGAAAATTTTTTATGATAACTGTATTTTCATATATTGTAATACCTGCTATTCAATAGAAAAGTTATTATTATTATTTTATTAAAATTTATATATTTTCCTTTATGTATTTTTTCAGGCTTCTAATTGAGGTGTATATATTTTTATGTACGCAGGACACAAAATTACGCCACAGTCTCCCTTTTCACTCCATATTTGGAATAATAATCTTAGGAACATTAAAGTGATATATAGTCTGGCCGAATTGTACGGTATATTGAAATTGGATGGTGGACCATAATTTTGTCAACAGTTTAGTTCAAATTTATATTTACACATTTTGTACAAATATATATTCAAATTTATACATTTTTTACGAAGCCCGATGGCACACTGTATAGTGATTTAGTACTATGTAGTGGATTCAATGGTTTCAGAATAAAAATTGATTGCAAAACTATGGAAAATTGTAACCTTTGAACCCACTTCAGAATTAAATATTTGGATCATTTATTTCATACTCATGTCCAATGTTCAGCAAATACACCCTTGTTTACGTATTAACTGAAATCGAATGCAGAAAATGCCCTAGAAAATTAATTATTATCAGAATAAATTGTTTGATGAATTCTGATTTTTACAACCAATTTACACAAAATCTTTGTTATCTTTAAGTTTTATCTGGTTTTCTCAATTAAAATGGCAAAACGTGTCGATTAGATGACCATTTTTCAAAAACCTTAATAAGCTGCACATTCTAATTCATACGTTTATGTTTAAGGCTCATTAAGATCTAAATTTTTTCGTATAGGTTATGTGAAACTTTAATACTATTGAACACAATTGTATTTACACTTCTTTTCAAATTAAAAACTATTGCAAACAATTTTGATTCCATTTTTTTTTCTGGTTAAAAGAGATGCCCATTTGCAGTGGTTGGCAGGGTAATTACATACTGGCGGTGGTAACAGGGTTCAATTATCCAAATTAATAATCTCAAGATATTCATTGTGATTTTATCTAACGGCGCAGCAGACATTCCCTGTTAAAATAGTTATTATAGCCCAGAGAAAAAGATTATTAGAGACCTAAAAATTATGTGCAATCAGATTTTCGAAATCATTACAAAGTTATTTTTACTTTCTATTACATAATAAAATAAAGTATAGTACTCATGAAAATTTTCGACTTCGACATTTTTTACAGATTAGCCTTTGACAGAAATCGGTTTACCGAAACTCGAACTAGTATTGTGTATTTCCTAAACATTATAGCAGCCACTTTTTTCAGATTCATTTCAAAATTGACATTTGTGTTCAGTATTCGTCCGAAAATCATCATGCAAACATACACAAAGACACATGTTTCGCACATTTCGAGATAGTTATAGTCAACATAATCTACATACAGAGCTTACTACAGTGCGATCCATAACTATATTACCACTCGTTTTTCCGGTTTTTTTAAATAAAAAATAAAATAAAATTCAAAATGGAGGACGCAGGACGGTCATGAAATACACTTAAATAATAATAAAAATATTCACTTTGATTCGTCCTCGAACAAAAAATTCATAAATTAAAAATCTACTATGTGCCGTAAGAGTATAACTACTTTTTATTAGAGGCTCAAACTTCAATAAAATAAATAAAAATTAAAAAAATTAATATGCCGTCGACCCGTCTTTGTTCTCGGCCACCATCCTGTTAGAATCCTGTTAGATATACTTCCAAGCAATGAATCAATGATTTCGGGCGATAATTCGTTCCAGGCATTTTCTATGGGAGTAAAGGGATTTAGGTCTAGAAAACAAGCGGGCCAATCTAAAATTGGTATGTAATGCTCCACAAACAAAGATTTGGAATTTTGACTCATATGGCTACGAGCGTTATCTTGCTGGAAAATCCAGTTTCCCTCTTGATGAATGTATAGAAAAGTTAAGAGGTGGTCTTTCAAGGCACCAATGAACTTCGCTCTATTCATGATAGTTGATCGAAACAATAAAGTGAGCGTACCTACAGAAGAGATAGCCCCATAGCATTAGACTTCCACCACCAAAATTTCGCTTTGAGAAATACATTGGCTCCTTTTTTTCTAGTTCAGCCTTTAACCAGTCCTGTCTCACATTTGCCTTAACAAACTCAAGTGGTGCAGCTTTGTGCCGTGGGAATAATTTTGTTACCTGTTTCATTTTTGTATAATTCAAGTGACAAACACCTTTGAAATTCTGACGGATCGTGTTTTGGGACATATTTAACTGAAAATCGTTTTTCAGGCGCTTAATAGTTTTCGTAAAATTACTGGTGGCTTTCACCAGTCCTCGTAGTTGTTGACAAGTCATCTTTTTTGGGTCGTCCGGCTCTTCTTGTCCCTTAAATAGTAGGATTTTTCTAATCTTCTGCCTATTTTCCGAAAAAACCCTTCTCGTATTTTCCACGTGTAATTATTTTTATTCATTACTTAGCTATTCCACAGGCCGAATAAAACTAAAATATGTATTCATTTATTAGGCTTAGCGAGAAAAATATAATATATTGTAGTTATATAGTTATTGAACTAAGCAGTTTTGGAAAAAACAGCAGCTCTCAAATTAACTTTTTAAATTTTTGCAATGATGAAAAATATCGCAATTACAAAAAACGACAAAGAATTAAAACATTCAAATAAATTTAAAGATTAAACATTTTCATGCAGGGTTGACCTTGTTGGTTTTCTGATATTTAAGCGTGAAAAATGATTTTTGATTATAAATACAAGCCATTTTTTACAAAAAATTTAAGTTAAATCTTTCAATTTGGAAATCAAGTTTGGTGAATTTCGAGATATATTTACATTCTTGACAAAAGAAAGTCGGATGTTAGCCACAACATATTCACCACACATTTTTTTTACTACGTAAAAGAGAGTAATAAACTACAGTTATCATGAAAACTATCGACCTCAAATTTTTTGCAGATTTTCCAATCGCTATAATATCTATAATCGCTATAATAGCTTTTACATCCCATGAAGAGATTTTGTCGCATGGCCTGTCCTTTTTGATCCATCGCTTTCGTCCTCCAGTTTCAACCTAATATGGGTAGGTCTTCTTGGACGTCGTCACGCCAGTTTAGTCGGGGTCTTGCTCTACAATGCATACCGGCTGAATGTTGATGGAACATTTTATTAATCATCTGTTGTTGTGGAGACCTTGTAACTTGACCGAGCCATCCAGCTCGATTAGATTTGATGGATCCGATGATATCGCTACCTCCGAGAATTTGATTTATTTCGTAGTTCATATGAATACTATATTCGTTTTTCGAAAGTACATAAGGTAGATTCATTATATCAACAAAGTAAACAAAACTCGATTCTGAAAAATCTCTGTGGGTACGAGTATATGATCTGTCCGGTCTATAAGCTTGTTGTCTCTCTACAGCCCAAACGAAGCGATTGATCGGCGTAAAACTTTACTTATAAGCCTTATCAAATTATTACGTCGAGGTAGAAGATATATGCCGTTGTAGAATTTTCGATCCTCCCCAGATAACGAGTATATAAATTATAAATTAACAATACACATTTTATTATTTAGCTTCCAGAAATGAAGTACAGAATGTTCTAATAAATGAAATAATTTACAAAGGACATGTACGGCAACAAAGAACAATAAAAGTCAAGGAAGAGCATTAAAAAATTAAAAAATATAATTTAGGAAAAAAGAATCCGAGCCAAAAAAAATTTAAAGTTCAAAAAGAAAAATTGGATTTAATTAAAAATGTGGCCAACAGGCTTTAATTGTACAAATGTAAACTGTTACGAATTATATTATAAATTATAAGTTATAATGAGTTGTTTTTAGAATGTAACCAATTTAATAAAGAACGATTGTCCTAAGGAGAGTTTAAAAGAAAGAACTATGATTGCAAAAAATATTTATTAAAACATAAAAAATAATTTATAATAAACCAAAATTAGCATAGAAATAAACAAAGCATTTCAGTAAAACGAAATATGTTCCTACTCGAAATATTGGGACTACATTAATACTTGCTTAATTAATTTGGACTAGGTATTCATATTGTTCTGATCGTACTTAAGAGAAATACGACACTAGGAGTTGGTGTATCTTTAATGTTTCTTGTTTATTGCCGTATTTCAATATGAGTAGTGAACATTTTGTATTATCGAACATTCTACAAAAACACTATCGCAGACATTCGAGGACCATCTACAATGTTCACCTCCCAGTCTATAAATGGATAAGGCTCACGAAAAATTACACTGATGTACACTGTAATTACATCATGCAAACATTTATTTAATTAAAACTTTTAGCTTGGACAAAAATTTGCGTGGTATCTATTTTGGATTTAAATTTTTTTACTATTTTTAGAAAATCCTTTATAATAAATTTAAATATCGGCAATAATTTGGCTTAATTTCTGAAAGATTTCCCAATTGGGAATTTACCATATATTAATAGATAAACCTCAAATACGATTTATTTTATCGCATTTTTGGAATTTGTGCTTAGTCAACTACTGTACCATTTTTAACTTAATAAATAAAATTTGTTTGTTTATTGGAGTTGGGGTTCTGAAATGATTTTTTGGTAAAATTCACAAGAATTTAAAATTGTTGATTGATAATTTGCTTCATACAAAAATTCAACACGTTCAAATGATAAATTATTACGAAATGTCAAAAAGCAAATATTTCGTTGCACATCAATCAGCAGACAGTTATTTTTTGAAATTTATAACTCCAGGAAAAACTAAATATTTTAAGGGCAGATGATAGATTTTTAAATAATATTTTACTTTGAACTACTTTCCCCTGTATCTCAGCAACATCATTTCAAATTTTTTATCAATATTTTGAACTTGCAACTCTTTCAGTATATTGGTCTGTAAACGGTAATTTATAGAGTGTAAATTTTCACCATAATCACCTCAAAAACTAAAGTTTACAAACAAAATTTTTTTTGTACAATTATTTTTACTACTTTCCTACATACCTAAATTTATTTCTCTGTAAGAAGATTAATGTGTCGAAAATACCCATATATTTTATATACATATCTAAGAAATAGTACCGAACGTTTTGTAGAAATAATAATAAAACTACATATACGAGCTCTGTATGTATGGAAAGTAAATTTATTGCACTAAAAACCTAATAATATATAAATATTTTACGTTTTGCTATAATATGCTGCCATACATAAAGTTTACAATAAAGCACAAAACACTTAGTCTAAAGTCCATATCGTATAATAATAAGAACGAAAAGAATAAAATAATTTATCAAAAAAAGCTTCAAAAAGCTTTTGGATATTATAGTTTTGTTTTAAGTGTTTATTTGACTTATGGATTTTATCGATAGTTGGAACCAAATAAAAAACTTATATATATATTCCTTATACATTTATATAGTACTACAAGACCAAAGTAAAATTTATTGCAGTTTTCTTGTTGCCTTTAAAATCAATAAGACGAAATAACTTTCTTTTGATATACTTTATGTGGCCTTTTCTTCTTTTTCTTATGGGATGCCTTTTTCTGATTACACAAACTATTTGGTACGTATTAGGTTGTTGTTACTGTATTATAATCTGTAACAATCAATTCTACTACTTTGTTTCATCTAAGTACTTTCTACTCTTGGCTCTTTTACCAAAATAAGATATTTCATATTATATTGGTGCTCGATGCGATGAGATTGTAAATAATTTTTTTTTGTTTATTTTTGTTAAGTATTTTCGTTTTCAGTTCTTGACCGAGATGGGATCATAAGATATTTTATTTCAAGAAACTATTTTTGATATATAAAATACTATAGTATTGTATACATACAGTGTATGTACATATGTGTATATAAAAAAAGGTCAACATGAGTCGGATGGTGATGATAGTGATTGATGTGGGCTTTCTTATTGAAATGGTTTTATTAATTTTATGAAAGACATAAATTCTATACGAATCTCCTTTATCTCCTCATCTTGGTCGCGTTAAAATGATTAGCTTTCTGGGGGATCAAATAACTTTAAAATCTGTGAAACAACAAAATGTAAGTCGTCAAATATATAAGATCATGCGAAATAAGAATAATGCAGCGAATCATAACTAAACCATTGTTCCTTAATATATTGATATACTGTGCTGTTTTATCATAACTGCAAAATATTGTTTGGAGTTGTTTACCAAGGTTAAGAACACTGGACTGCGAGTAAAACAACCGGTAGAACTTTTTTACTACAACGATTTATTTATTCTATAAAGATCTAGAACAATCTCTAAATTACGCATGAGAGTATCCTTGTAGTTTCTAATGATTTTGGTCACCGCGAGGCACCTTACGAATATTGAATCACCATAAAAATCATCAGGTATAAATCTCTACACCAACCTAATGACTGGAAAACAATTTGTCTGCGAGTTCTCACATTGATAGTTAAAGAAACTAGCACCCAACAATTTTAAAACTAAAGTGCGAATGAAAGTAATGTATTTTCAAATTAAAACTAAATTTCGGTTTTTAATAAAGCATTTTATATTAACATCTATTGTTGATTCGACAAAATTTTACATCCAATAAACAAATACAAAAATGAAACGTTATAACTTCATCCTCTCGATGAAAATAATTGGAAACTTTTGGTGCCATCTATTGATTGACATAAAAACTTACATTTTCACAACTTTTCATTGATAACAGCTATCATGTCCGTTAAGTGATCAAATCAGCAGTGAAATTTTTGAATTCAAATTTTACGATGTTCAATTTTACGATGTGTACGAGAGTTTCATCTCACCCGAAATGTTTACTAATGGCCTGTTTTTTAATTGTATCCGAGGTATCAGATAAATCAGAAAGATAATTTATCTGACAAATCTGATAATATTTTATCTGCAAAGGATTTTTACCGACACTTAAAAGGGTAGATCCTCGATCACCTAGCAAGCAAGAAATTTGCTAACCAAAATTCTGGCTACGCAATCAATTTTACCAAGGAAATTTGAATTTCAAATTATGTTTTTCAAAAAAATTTTGTTTTTTTTTTGCGATTGCACAGTAACTTATGCGGTTTTCCAAAAATGAACAGCAAATTTTTGTGTTGTTTTACTGCGCAATTGCAAAAATAAACAAAAAATGTATAAAAAATATAATTTGAAATCCAAATTTTCTTGGTAAAATTGATTGAGTAGCCAGGATTTCGGCTAGCAAATTGCTTGCTTGCTAGTCGATCGAGTATCTAGCCCAATATACACATTTTACTAAACAATTGTTTTTTATTTTGCAGTAAAATGTAAAATATGTTTATTAAGTGTTAGTGTGTTTTGCCAAGTGCCTACTGCAAATAGTGTTAAAAGCTTTTTACCGATTTTTATACACTGTACTGAAAATATGTAAAGACCACTGAACATTAGACAACCAATTGACATTTCAGCCGAAATGATGACTTGTGATTGTGAAACGTCAAAATAATAAAACAAAATAATAAAAGCAAATTATACGAGTATGTAATATATGAAAGTACAAATTAAGATCAAAATGGAGCAAAATGTGTTAGGATTGAGTGAAATAGTTAAAAGCACATATAATTTAATATATAACATTGATGATTCCGACGAAAACAGCAGTGAAGAAGAAAATACTTTAAAAATATACGTTTTTGCTGAAAAAAATTGTACCGTCCTACACGAACCCAATATTTGAAAGCCATTTTCGATTAAAAATTGATACTTTTAATAGACTCTGCAAACCGATCAATGACAGCAAAAGCCTATAGAAATCCATCCAGGTAGGCCGGAAGTATTAATTGAAAAGAAAATCCTTATTATTTTATGTTTTTTTTTTTTGGAAACCGAGAACCCCTCCGGTAAATAAAAGTAATAATTGATATAAAACCAAAAAAGACAATAACTGTTTTTAGGACGATTGGCGATAGATTTAATGTCTAGAATATCATAAATGATATTTCTAATATATTACTGGCTTTAAATATTTAAAAAGGAATCGTAAAATGGCTTTCAGCGAGGGAACAGCTTGCTACCAAATCATACCACACACTAAAATATCGTTTTAGTTGAGACATAGAAATAATTGTAAATCTGTGTAAGGAATCATTGGTTTTATAGATGGTACTCATATTCCCATTATTGCTCCCAGCAGATCGATTCTGGCTTTCCTATACGAAAAGGAATTAGGATAAATATTTAAATATAGCGTTTTTGTCAAAAATATCATTTTCTGGTCTACTGAGAAATCATGTTTGATCTAAATTTTTATAATTTAGGAAATATTTTTTCCGTATCGAAATTGGATAGAAAAAATATTCCCAATTTAATTTTGTTTTTTAAAAAATTTACCATTGTAAGCCAGAAACAAAAATTTTGTGACAAAAATACTATGGAAATATATTTCCTAATTCTTTTTTTCTATATGAAAGCAGCGATCGACGTCCAGAAATCATCCAAATTCTTACGTCAACAGAAAAGATGTCCACTCACTTTTATTGCAAGCCGTATGTGACCATCGGTTAAAATTCAATCGTTTTTATACAGGCGAAGCTAGCTCTCTTCATCATGCCAGGGTAAATACCAGATCAAAATTTAAAAACTAGTTAGAATAAGGTAAATAACTGAAAGATTGTTGCATTAAAAATTTTACTTTTTTCACTCCCGCTCAGCCAAAAAACTTCCTGATTCAAGCTTGTAACGGCGCCCGCGGCTGGCGTCGTTACGAATACTGGAAAATAAATAAATTTCCCAGTATTTTATTTGTGAGACTAAATAAAAAAAAATAAAAAAAAACAACAAAAAAACTTTGGATAGATTGGGCAATCCCAAAACAGAAAAATCAATAAATAGTCGACCGATCACGGACTCGACCTCTTGTTTTTTTTTAGTTTTCGGCAAACAATTTAATCCATGACAGTCTAAATCTGTGGACTAAGATTAGTTGATAAATCAAAATTTAAAATTAAGAATCCCTGTATAATTCAAATAATACGTGTGGGGATCATGTAGTTGTAAATTATTAATTTTGTTTAATTAATATACAGTAAATAACAAGATAAAAGTGAGTTAGAACACTTATCGATACGTCATTAGATCTGTGGATTAAACGGTCGTCCGACGACTAATATAGTGTTATTCTAGACAGAAAAAAAACGACAAAGTCGTTTGTGTACATGTGGTTTTATTAAAAAAAAAAAATCCAAAAAATCCAAAAAATTATTCGGCAATTCATAAAAAAAAAATATTCATCAATTTGTTGGTGATAAAACTTTTCTTAAAAAAAAGCAATTCGGTTGCCATTACAAAATCCACCAAGTGGTAAACTATCGTATATATTCCGACACATCGAATATAATATATATATCAGTGTACAAAATCCAAATTGGAGCAACCGTGGATTTTATTTTGGATAACCAAAACTGAGTTTTTTTTTATTATTTTATCTTTATATATTGTATAGCTATAACAATTTCTTTTACATTTAGTTTCATTTGATAAATCTATAACCTAATCAGAATTTATAATTAAATTGAATATCGAATTTAATACTAATATACCCTTATATAGAAATTTTGGTCGGGTAATATTAATTAATTCCGAAATTCAATTGAATTAAATAAAAGATTTATTAAAACATTATGATAGTAATTTAGTAATTTAAGTAAACCTTTTCAAATAATATAAAAAAATTCCGGACAATTAGTGCTTAAATTTAATTAATTAATGTTTCTTGTTAGTGTTAGTTTTAGTATTAGTGCCTTTCATATTGGTTACCGCATGTTTAAGGTAACCAATGATTTTTAGTTTTTGTGAATTGCTAAGAATTTTCGAAATACAGCATAAACATTTGTCAAATTTTCTTAAACAAATTACTTTCATAATTTTATTTTTTCGCGCTGTTAATGCTTCGGTTGTTCTATATTTTTTTTGTGTATTGGGATATTTTTGGTTTTCAAATGAATTAGAAAAACCTAAATATAGGGATGATGTCTCAGGGTAAGTAAACTCCCGCGTTGTATATTCGCCACCCTCTAATTTAATTTCCTTTCAAGCGGTATGTATATTAAAAGATCTGGTAACTCTCTACAAACCCCCACGACCATCCGCGAGCTATAGCCGGCTAGAACCGCCGCGTAGAGGTCGTTACCAGGTTAAATCTGTTTACGGTGTTTGAAAACGAGCTCCAGTGATGATGAACAAGATTCAAATTTATTTGAAGGACAACGAAAAAAATTGTTCATTATGAATTTTAAATAAACATTTTTATTAAATTTCAAAATAAATTCGTACTTTTGAATATCACATTTTAAATTTTGTGTAATTTATAATTATGTAGTACCTATATTATGCACATTATTATAATATACGATATATGAATATATACAAATAAGCAGTACACAATTATGTATGGAAATTATTATTATTGTTTATGAAATAATCCACAAATCTTATAAAATCCTTATTATATTCTGTCATCAGCTCTAATTTCTTCCTGCGTTATTCATCTTAATAATTTTCCAGACCTCTTCGCTTTCTATCATTTACTGAAATTGATGTTTCGTAAGGATGACCAGCCGTCTCTGTTTCAGTACGTTTACTAACACTAAAATTAGGCCTCGGGCTGGTGCTGGATATTATTGAAAGAGGTGATATAACGGGATATCTGGCCATAATTTCATCAAGAGCATCAAAATACTGCCGGCATTTTCTATTTTGACCGATAGTGTTGTTATGGTCTTTTATAGCTTTGTTCTGTATTTGTAAAACC
The DNA here is from genome assembly GCA_947310385.1 of Nephrotoma appendiculata. NCBI lineage: Eukaryota > Metazoa > Arthropoda > Insecta > Diptera > Tipulidae > Nephrotoma > Nephrotoma appendiculata. The sequence goes on along the minus strand of OX371223.1, from coordinate 178,783,653 downwards.
TTCCATTTTAATTCGATTTCAGTCCCACTTACCCTAATTTCATTTTTATTGCATTTTTCAATATTTTTTTTTATACTTTTTTGAAGATTATTGCATTCCGTTTTTATTTCATTCAATAAAAATAGAGTATTGGTTGTTGTCCATTTGATTTGGGTGTCTAACAAGAACAAATAATAAATTAGCGTATTACTATTTTACAATTAAGTAATTACCATTTTCCATTGCATCTCTCTTCGCGTAATCTCATGTTGCTGAACCCTCCCATGAAGGGATTTGGCCACCCCAATAACATTCCATGATTTCTGTTTTCACATTAGTATGATATCACATTAGTACGATCTTTATAGAATATCTGTTGGATGGCGCAAACTGTTTATTAGTCTACACTATGCAAATTCACTGAAATTTTCTATCAGGGTAGCAATGTATGTGTGAGTATTTTATATAAATTTTGACAATATCGGCAAATTATCAGGAAGCTATTCCACGATAAATTATCATGAAACTATTACGAAATGTCATCCTTTTCAGGTTATGTTTCATCATTATAGAATTAAAATAAAAGGTGAAGACATCAGTCTGTATTACATTCGTGTGTCGATTCGTGAAAAAAATAATGGACAGACGTACAAAACTATTGAAAAAATTAAATATATTAAAGAAAATTAACACAAATTACGAAAATCACGAATTTCGATATACTAACACAGAATACAAAGTTGAATAAATATACTCTAACAAAAATGTATGTCTTCACTATGAAAATTAAATTTATAATGTTAAAACATAACCTCAAATGGATAACATTTTGAAATAATTTCATGATAATTTATCGTGAAATAGCCTCCTGATTATTTGCTGATAGTGTCAAAATTTATATAAAATACTCACATATACATTGCTACCCTGATAGAAAATATCAGTGGGTTTGCATAGTGTAGACTCTAAGTTACATATTGTCGACTATAGAATTCACGGTACCGAATCGATTGCGGATTGAAAACTGCATATAAAAAACATAAATCAAGATTTTAAATCATAGTATCATTGAAATTCCTAAGGATTTTGAAACAATTAAGCCGCAGCCACACGAATGTAAATACATACAAATATTGGCGTATTTGTCCAAATAACAAATCGTGTAGCAACAACACAAATGGCAAATTTAAATCAAGGTTACATTTGGCCAACATTGGCACACATTCGCTCAATAGGCGGTTTTTCAAAAAAGATCAAAGGAACAAACCAATACTACAAATCATGTAGATAGTAGAGCTGGTCAATTGCCATATTTTACCAATATTTGCCAAACATAAAATACACCAACGTTGGTCGATATTTGCATTTGTGTGGCTGCGGCTTTAGTAAAGTAAAATTTGGTTTAGATCCGCAACTGTTTTATTGTGTTTGTACGCGGAATCATAAAAAACGATTTGTATGGAAATCAACAAAAATTTCCTTGGGTACTTTGATTAATAGCAATTGTTTTCCATTTTATTTATATGCATTTTCTGATTCGCTCACGCGGAATTTATAATCGACGTGATTGAGGTGGTAAGATTTATCCAGTTCGTTTCATTTTTGTACATTCTTCATAGAATTTACTTACAATTGGTTGACATTGACAGTTTACCCAAAGCTGATGAATTATTTTGTATGCAGTATATTATACAACGAGCATATAATTATCCGAGTGAATAACAGTCATTATATGCAAGTAGAATATTATATTGGGAGTATAACATAGTATTTTGAACTGTTTTGCAGAAAAAACACGTTTTTTTTAAGAAATTGTAAATTTTATTTTAATCAAAATATTTTCTATCGTTATGTATGACTGTTGACCATCTTTCTGGCAATTTATGGATCCCATCGAAAAAAAACTGTTTGGCTTTTGATGCGATCCATTCGTCAAGTTTAGCATTCGAAGTGAGTACGAAAGTAACCGAGATTCAGTTCAATCGGTAGTAGTTAGAAATAATCGAATTTCATTCATTCTAATCTTCCAGAACAAAATTGTACCCAAAACTATTTTCAGAAATACACTTTTTCAGACAAACAAATTAATTAGAATCATTTTATTATTTTCAAATTTCCATGTACTAACGTTACAAACCCCAAGGTTATTTCACTTATCACGCAATAATTAACCCATTCCCGCAAATGACGGCTATAGCCGTCAAATTTTTGTTAATATATATGCAAACGACGGCTATAGCCGTCCTGCATATTTTAATTAATAAAAAAAGGAACATAATTCTTACAAAGTGTACTAATGCATTATTTTGTTAATTATTCAGTAATACATCTTAGAAAAAAGATGTAACATTCCAGATAATATATCAATTGTTTTTTTCTGTGATTTTTCATGATTAGCAATTCGAAATATTTCCGACATATTTCCGGCTATAGCCGTCATTTGTCTATATATCACCAAAAAATCGGACAGCTATAGCCGTCATTTGTTTCTGTAGGTGGAAATAAATGATCTGATGAGCAAATGACGACTATAGCCGTCGAGAGTTTTCATGGGAAAACTGTGAGAAAATGTGATAATTTTCACTTCCAAACATATAAATGACGCTCATTTTCATATGGCAGTCATAAACAATTGAAAAACAAAAAGTGTGTTTCTGAGCACGGTCGTCAATTAAAAAGTGTGCGACAATGGGTTAAAAAAATCTCCATTTGTTTTAAACAATGAAGCTATTCACGATGTCTCGAAAGTGGCTGACACGAATAGTACCGTTGGATTCATTGATCTAAACGAATATGAGGTGACTAGTATCACTTCGCAAGTTAAACCTCCCCTATAAAGTTATAGACGTTTAAAGAGAGCCTTCCAACATAGCACCTTGTATTAAAGAAACTTCAATATCTTAAGAAATAATCATTTTTATTTTCAAGTACTAATTTCATTTCATGATTAAAAATTTTCATTATTTGATTAAAAAAAATTTATTCCGTGGAAATATTTAGCTTGCGAATAAATATTTAAACGGGTAATTTTGATTCAATAACTTTTTAACTAAGCGTTAAATATTTCCATGGAATAAAATATATTTAATCAAGTTTGCGTTGATTTTTTTGATTTCGAAAACAGATTTTATATAAAACATTTAACTGGCGCAAACAGCTAACCGGCCGCCGTTAGTCATTTTTCTGTTTTCAACCGAGCATAAGTAGTTCAAATTTAAACAAAACTTTTAGAATTAAATTATTTACGAAAAAGTTTGGTTTTTGTTCCATTTAACTCTAAGCAATAACTGTACGTCAGTACATATTTTTTGACGGAAACATAGCTCAGACTCTTAGCTTTCAGAAAAGCGAACTATTTGTCATATTTGCTATATTATGTTATCTAAAAAAATTAAAAGTCCACAACAAAAATTTTGTATTTCCTTGTATTTTGTAAATAATATATTTTAATGCTAATACATGTCAGCCGCAACCTTTATGTCTATCAAAGAAAATACAAAAGTTTTATTTATTTACTAGAAAATAAACATATTTCAATATAATTCAAATCCATATGTTTTATTATATATCTAACGAAGATTGTAAATGGTTTCTTGCGAAATCTTTGATTACACACTTTTGTTGAGATTCTTAGTTTTAAACTGGTTTGGTGAAATATTCTGGTATAGTCGTTTCGACTCAAAAATAAAATGACAAAGGCAAGCCTGATTATTAATTTATTTACTTCTCCAGCTCCTTTTCTCTCATTTTTTAAATTAAATTCACCATAAGTGCCAGTTTTTGCCCTTTAGCTTCATAATGTATTCGATAAACTCATTCATTAATCTTTGTTTGTTTCGATAAACTGGCCTGTAACTTATCTTCCAAGAACGCAATCTGAGGGTTTATTACCAAACTTCTTAGCCTTTCATTCGCTGGAATTTCCTGGGACCATTTTAAAACAATTATCCTTTTTTTTCATGAAGTAAAACAAGGTTATAACTGCCAAAAATTGTTAAGCGTTTCTTATAAACTTTTTCCAGTCCTTGTTAAAACTTTGCAAGGTCTTCAACTGCTCAACAATATCCAAATAAAAATCTTCCATTCTCATCAATTCGGTTGAATGGTAATCTTTAATATTCAACTTCGTTAGACCCAAATATTGTCATCCGTTTAAAATTTATCATCACATAACGATTTTTGTCATGGCACAGAAAATTTACACTTGAGAACGTGAGAACTATTAGCATTTTGGCTTGGACATCAGAGTGGCATCATGAAGATGTGTGCAAATAATTGCAGAAGCTTAGTTTATATCAAGAGAATGAGTAATAATGGTAAGCAAAAAAATTAATTCTAAATAAAGTCTTACTAAAATAAAAATAACAAATCGATTATTAAAAATTACCTAGGAAGTCAATTATGTTAATAACCGTCAGATGTTTAACTCTTCTATGTCACCGTCACGAAGTAGTTACCAAACAGACGCATATCCGTCGTTAGACATACTACCCTCAAACTCTATTTATGTACATGGAAAACTTTATTATTCAACATTACAAAAAAAAACTGAATGTCACCAAGAGAAATAAAAAGACATCTGATTTCCATCACAATCTTCACACTACTCAGATTTTTTAAAATTTGTTTTTTGTACCAACAAACTCCCCATAAAACTTTAAGTTTTATTCTACAGAATTTTTAATGTAATTTTCAAAAACAATAAAAAAATAGAAACTTTAGTTGTTCTACAAAAAAAAAAAATCTTAAACATTGTCGAATAAATTAAAACTGGTTTTTTGTGTCTGTTTTGGAACTTTTCATTTTCTCTCTAAAGTGAAAAATATAAAAAAGCTCTTATTTAAAAAAGTAGTTTTTTGCACAAAAAAAATATTTTGTTTTTGCTTTTTTTTAAATATTAAAATTAATAGAATTACTTTTTTATATTAATTTTTGTCTTTCCATTGTTTTCCACATCACTTTCATTTTGTTTGTGTGTGTGATACAAGGAAAAGCTATTTTTTCTACAACAACGTCTTACTTTTTCCTACTGTTTCAACATAAATTTTCTTTGTCATTTCTGATTTTATTTCCATTTCATAATTAAATTAAAACCAATTTCAATTTTTATTTTGTATGCTTCTGTTTCTTTTTATTACACCAACTAAATTTCAAATAAGCAGAAATATTTTTATACAATAAAATTTATATGTGGGACTTATGACTTATACATTTGGGATAAAATACACATCATCACACCCAGTAAATATTATCGTTTCGTATTCATTTTTTTTTTGTTTACAATAAATAAATAATTTTTTTTGGTTTAGAGTAAAGAGGTAATAATTTTACATAAATTCATAAAAATATGGAAATAAACACGAGTTTGCCTAAAATATTTTCTGAACATAATATGTATTTATTTACATACCCATAAAAAGATGAACAACTAACGAGAGATAGACAAAATAACATAAAACACAAAGCAGATTGTTGTTTGGGATACCAAACAACTTTGTATAATATTTTCGTTTCAATTTTACATTTTTCTGGGCTGTTTGAGTTTCGGAAAAGATATTCGGTTAAAAAATAAATATCAAAAATGTATATCTAGGTTTTATTTTTAATGAAAGGATAAAGGGATATAAACGAAATTTATAAAGAATCTGTAAACAAAATTACAGGATTAGCTCAGTGTTGTCCAAGGTATATGAGCGATGGAATGATCGTCCGATAAAATACCAAATATGTAGTTGAAAGAAGATGAGTTATAAAGTATTCCATGTACTTTGATCACTATTGTTTTTGTGATATTGAACAAGTAGTGATGCAAAAACGAGTAATTGAGAAGAATTAACCAAAGGAATTTACTGCTTAATTATTTTAAATATAGAAAAGCAGTGATTTTATCTATGCGGACTATATTTGCGTTTTAAGATATACTTTAAGAACACAAAATTGAGAGGTCAAACAAGTCAGAATGTGGAACCCATCACGTGTCTGCTATTCAAATTTGATGTTCAATTGATTTCTTAAAGAATTTTAAATGACTATGACAGAGAAACGGGTAAAATAACCAACGGCAAGCCCAGGTCTTCTACAGATCTTCACGAATATGGATACCAAAAGTAAATATGTACATTAGATCTGCTGTGATATGTTACTCAACGGAAGCGTATTGTCGGGCAGTATACCACTAATTTTTTTTTTAATTTTAATTTTGGAAATAATTCGTAAAAAAATGGTTCCTAGTAAAAAAGACATTTCTCTCCTAACAGCAATTATGAACATTACGATTTTGTAATAAATATGGCCATTATTAAAAATTATAATTGACAATTTCCTCAAAAATTAACTTGATTTTATATTTTTCAAACTTTACTAGTTCGAATTTTTCATCTGTTGTTTAGAAACTATGACATGAAAGAAAAATTAAAATAAGTTTTACTCCTAACAGTTACCGAGCACTACTCGTACCACCTGCTACACAGTTTTTATACATTTAACCCAGGGCTGAGATGTTTCTTTCTAGATGACTTTCCACTTAGTTTATGTCTTATTTTTTACAAAAATATTTGAAATCGCAGTCCATTTCACTTGTAAAATTACGTATTTTTTATTGTATTCTCAGCTTGCTCGGTTAAACAACATTGTTTCAGTTCAACGATTTATAAGACTACAGGTATAAACAGAACCAGAGATACAGCGACAAGATACATCGACAAAATACATTTGTCTGCCGGCGATGTCGCTCTGGTAAACACAACAAGCGCGTCAGCATTGAAGCGACAAAACAAGAAAAATAATTTGTTTTAAGGTTTTTTTTTCGGCTTTTCGGACAAAATATCATTTTAATAGAGACCCATACAATGTTTACGACAATTTTTGTCGCAGAAAACAAAGAGGCCATTTATTAACAATATTTCTACCACACAAGTAGAAAAAATGCACTCCCCTCCCCCACGTTTTAACCCCAGGGCACTTGTGTACACAAAGATACACAAACCCTTACAAAAATGAGAACTCCCTTAGGTAGCTTCTTGGCAGCTTGGTTTCGTACTGATAAAAAGTTGGTCTACTCATCAGGTTGCAACGACCAAACTGCAAACTGTTTTGTTTTATCGGTACAAAGCAAGAGTTGGATTTTTGCAGTTTGGTCGTTGCAACCTGATGAGTAGACCAACTTTTTATCAGTACGAAACCAAGCTGCCAAGAAGCTACCTAAGGGAATTCTCATTTTTGTAAGGGTTTGTGTATCTTTGTGTACACAAGTGCTCTGGGGTTAAAACGTGGGGGAGGGGAGTGCATTTTTTCTACTTTTGTGGTAGAAATATTGTTAATAAATGGCCTCTTTGTTTTCTGCGACAAAAATTGTCGTAAACATTGTATGAGTGTCCATTAAAATGATATTTTGTCCGAAAAGCCGAAAAAAAATCTTAAAACAAATTAAATTCACGGACGACTTTAATAATTCTTCTTAAGAAAAATAATAATTAATAAAAATATTTCCTAAAACATGTCATTTATCTTTTTATCGACTCTATTTAATTTTTGTACATAAAACATTGTGTACAACATTCAAATTTGATTGAAATTCATTTAAAAACAGTTGCAAAAAATGTTTACCAACATAATAATCTGAAACTTATATTGCTAGTACTGCAGCGCCAGCGCCACAACTAGAATAGATTCTAAAAACAATTCGGCGACAATGTCGTCGTCACCAGCGACATTGGTTGTGCTAGCATCCTATGGTTTATGTGTATTTTAATTTGACAGGCGTTGTATCTTATCGCTGTATCTCTGGTTCTGTTTATAGTTTATACCATACTGAATAATTTTATTTATCATGAAATTAGTTTTCATGATACGATTATCGGATCGAAGAAAAGAGATAGAACTCACAATTATATGAACAGGTTGAAATCGTGATATAAAACACGTAATTGTCTCCGCGAAAAGAATGTTAATTTATTCCTGAAAAATGAGACACAATCAAATTCGAACTTCGAAAATCGTGATGATGCTACATTCCAGCCGAGGCTGTTTTGCAACCATGTTTATGTGACTCTTTATTTGATATCGTTAGACCATTCATACTTTGCACGAATGCATTTCGTGCTAATTAATGATTTTATTTCAATTGTATGCGGAATGTGATTTTAGGCCGTACTGTAGTCGTTAAGACAGTTGTTACTGTTGGTAAAGACCCATAAGATCGTTTCGAACCGCAGGGCGCGGTCAGCAAATTTAAAATTTTAATGTTGAAAATAATAAAATTATAACAATTATAAATATCAAATAACGATAATGAAACAAAAAATCTCAAATTTAAATGAAAAACCTTTGGTAACAATACCGTACATCAATATAAGTTTAAATGGAAGAAATGATCATCTCCCTAAGCATCATTGCGCCGTTTTCCTATCTATTTTTATTTCATTAAAAGTGGTTTTCAATGATAAGTTGTTTTTCTCTGCGAGTAATGAATTCATCATTAGGTTTTATCTTTCACATCAGGATAATGTATTCATAATTCTGAAGAAGAATTCTATGCCAAACCCAAAGTAAACCAATGATAAGCCGATTTGCGGAGTTTACTGTTGTAGTACTCGCATAAGGATTAGAAATAAAAGTTTTAAAAGGATAAATCAATAATCAATTTTAATTAAAATATTAAACAACACTTTATTAAATATTATTAAAAACTCAGGAATTTTCTGTGCAGCAGCAACCAATCTCAAATAATCTGATGTTTACAAAGCATTAAATTAGCAATATATGGTTGAATTTCTACTAAGGTGTAATATTTTACAATTGGGCGCCAGATCTTAGTTGGAATTCGATTAAAAGTTCGACGAGAAAAATTGATGATTTGTTTCTCGATTATTTTTAGAAATTTTTTTATTAGACTGCTTTGTCGATTCCATTTTTGTTCGACAGTTAATTATTTGTTATTTTCGTTGCGATGTTTTCTCACACGGCAATTAAACCCAAACCCCAAAAGTTCATATAATGACGTGGTTTATGATTAACTATCTATATAATTAATAAGGCCAGTATAAATATTCATTAGATACCGGTCTTACGACAAAGTGTTTCTACGTTAGTCATATAAACGGTTAGATACCCTTACGATCAATTGACCTTCAGATTAACTGGTTTAACCATTAACTGGTGTTACGATCATTCGAAAGATCACTTATTACGATTTATTGGTCTCACGATTAATTGGTTTAATATTATGTGGTTCAATATTTACGAATATGTGGCCTACGATTAAATATCTACAGTGTTTTTTCATGATAACCAAATTGTATAATTTTCAACAAATAATGTTGAATCTGACATATTTTTCACATCCACCAAAAAAAAGCAGTATTCGAAGCACAACGATCTAATAAACCCGTGTATGATTCTCCATTAATAGTTGTTAATAGTTACAACAGCTTAGAGTCGATTGTACTATGTAACAGTTATAGGTGGTCTTAATACAGCAATCTGAGTTCTCAAATTATCGTTTCCCTCCGAACCACGCTCTGAGAAATTAAGTTTATAAAAATTTTATTTCCCATCCGTGGCTTTTCAACACCATTAAGGGTTTCAGACATTTTACAAAAATATATCATGTAGCATAACACTCCTGACAATTCCAACAAATGAAATAATTTGGTTGATTAAACCATAGAAAAATAAGTTTAACATAGATTTCTCATTTGTATAAAACGAATTAAATTCCAATGTTTTGATTGTATTTGTGACTTAACATTGCGCATAAGGTAAAATCACAAATACAATCACAACATTGGAATTTCATTTTTATCTCTCGTTTTATACAAATGAGAAATCTATGGTAAACTTATTTTTCTATGATTACACTGTGCTTGAATTTCAAACTTTTTTTGCGTAACAAGCTGGGCACCCGGGGGGTAAACCTAATTCGACTATGCTGAATTCATTGGTGCTAGTCCCATTTCAAAGTTAGTCCCCATTTTTGAAATATCGCTTTCGACATATTTTGCCTCTGAGACAAATATTTGTCAAAATATACACTCATATTCACGTTGATAGCTCCTGAACCATTAAGATTTTCGTTATGCTTTCTTCAACAAAGTTGTTGCGCAAGCCTAGACCAACAACTAGGAACGAAACGCAAAAAAATAAAATAACACAAAAATGTGATTGTAGATGTCGTTTTTCGGCCTTGATATGTTCAGCAAAGTTGTTGGTCTTGGCTTGCGCAACAACTTTACTGAACATATCAAGGCCGAAAAATGACATCTACAATCACATTTTTGTGTTATTTTATTTTTTCATACGAAAAAAAATAAAATAACACAAAAATATGATTGTAGATGTCGTTTTTCGGCCTTGATATGTTCAGCAAAGTTGTTGCGCAAGCCAAGACCAACAACTTTGCTGAACATATCAAGACCGAAAAACGACATCTACATTCACATTTTTGTGTTATTGTTCCATATATGTGTGTTTTACTTAGGACTTGTGATACCACTGGAACCTATTTCCCCTTTACCCCTGTTCAAAACCATTCGGAGCTACGTACGTACCGCAAAATATCTCGCACTCCACATTCAGCGAGATCTGAAAGGCTGGTCACACTGGACACGCCCAAATACTTATGCCTTCTGTATGATAGTGCCGGACACGAGCATAGGAAGTTATCTAAAGTCTCTTCTTCCTTTTCGTCCATGCAACTTCTACAAAACCATTCGTCTGTAGACCCAGCCTTCTCGCATGTTCCCCAAAAAGGCAGGGTCTTGTCAGTTTTGGCAAAAGCTTCTCACAGAAGACTCCGGCTCCACCTTGCCGTTTCGAGAAACATAAGTGCACAGGTAAGGCTAAATACAACTGGAATTCGGCATACTTAGGCCAAACAAGACACTCATCTCAGATAAGATACAAAGAACACATCACAAGTACATAAAATCAAGTTTCGTACAACACATAAAAACTGAAAACCATACACTAAATTCAATAAAAATGTAACCATTTTGCACAGAATCAAAAAAGGACCGAAATTAGACAGGTGTCCCAATTTGACTCATGAGTCATGAGACATTTGTATTCTGCCCGTATACGAATTACGGCCAAAATTCACACCCTGAAAATATACAAAAACAAAAACACCCACAATTTACTTCGCGCCAAAATCAACACAAAACCCCAATAAAATTTACGACCTCCATAACTTAAAAACAAAGCAGGTACCAAACAGCAGCGCCTAGCTACAGTATATAAAGAGCTTCAAAATAGATTATGTAACAGTAGCAGAAAATAAACCGAAGAAGAGATTATTCTCGAAATTGATATTTCTAAAAAAGTTAAAAAATTGGCACAAGAAGTAAGAACTAAAAACTGTAATATAAAATTTAAAATAAAAAGTTAGTCATCTAAATATATAAAGTGACAAAAGAATACGAAAAATAAAGTGAAAATCGTCTTGTGAATCTGGTGAAATAAATAATATGGATAGGTGTTATAAACTCAAGTGCTTTTGTTATGTGTGTGGAAAATTTACAATTATGAGCAATCGCCGCAAAATAAGTGATGAAACCGCTGATTTATATCGACTATACTTTTCACAAACTGTTATTAGTGGTGTAAATTGGACGCCGTCTTTTGTTTGTACAACATGCATTTTCCATCTGCATAGATGGCAAAACACTGGAGCCGCAATGCCATTTGGTGTCCCGATGATATGGGTCGATCCACAAGGACATGATGCAGTTCAATGTTATGGGTGCATGAATTATATTCTCGGTACAAACAGAAACAAAAGTGGTTCTTTGACATACATGGCAACGAGAAATACACATCTACCGCTGCCGCATTCAGATGAAATGCCTGTTCCGGAAAGAACCGAGGATTATTTACCAACAACATTTGAATCAGGTGAAACCGGAGAAACATCTGCATCAATATATCAACCATCAAATGTCACTGCGCCATGCAATCACATTGAAATCTCGCAAAGTCGTTTGGATATTATGGTACGACGCCTGAAACTATCTCAGCGGCAAGCCATTCTTTTGTCAAAGGATTTAAAACAAGTGAACATTTTGGCTCCAAATGTTCGGATATATGGAGCAATAAATCGTCATCGTCATTTTATGAATTTTTTCAAATCATTTGAGAATAATTCACTCGCTTTTTGCACTGATATCCGAGGTTTGGTATCCACAATGCACAATGCATATAATCCTGAAGATTGACGATTGTTCATCGATTCGTCTAAAAGCAGCTTAAAGGCAGTTCTCCTTCACGTTACCAACTCAAAGAATTCCATTCCAATTGCACTCAGCACAAACACAAAGGAAACATATGCATCAATGAAAAAAATCATCGATTTGATTAAATATAATGACCGTCAATGGAAAGTTTGTGCAGATTTAAAAGTGATAGCTCTTTTAAGTGGCATGCAATTGGGTTACACTAAAAACATGTGTTTTATGTGCTTATGGGATACTCGTTTTAAAGGCGACCAATACAACGAACGGAACTGGGCTTTGCGTGAGAATATTAGATTGCGATACGACAGCATCGTTGAGGCTCCACTTGAGCTAATTAAAAAAATATTGCTACCACCATTTCATATCAAGCTTGGAGTAGTTAAAAATTGTATACAAGCGCTGAATCCAGATGGAAATGCGTTCGTCGAATTGCGTCGCATTTTTCCACGGTTAAGTGGAATGAAAATAAAAGAAGGTTGGTGTTTAAATCTACCCGAATCTAAGTTTTGATCAAATGAAATTTCATCTCCAGTCGTTTATTTTTCTTCATAATATATTTTTTAAAAGCTTTTGTGTATTTCAATACCCAAAATGGAACAAACAAACAATTTGTACAGGTCTTTTAGCAGCTCTCCCCAAAATCATTCCGAAAAATTGGAAATTGTATTTTTTTTTTTTTTTGCGGGAGTGAAGCAGTGCAGTAGAATGTTGAAGTACCCTAACTGGTGTGGATTATTAGGAGGATTTATTTTGAAGCAGCTTCCTGAAACACACTACACAAGTATTAAACGAAATGTCGTTAAAATGAAGATATCTCTATATAAATACTTGAAAAATGTTGTTGCTGCGTGAAGTTGAAGAAAGCTGGTTATCATACAATGGCTATATGCATGCATGTCGATCGTGCATGTTGCTGGTGCAATTTAGAGCAACTGCAAACTTTTGAGGACGATAGTAAATCTAACTATGAGTTACAACCATTTTATAACTGGCCCTGTAAATTGAACACACAACTTTTGGAGAAAACTATGAACTGCACCCTCGTTATGAATGAGCTTTGATGCTCAAAATGGGGTGTGCGGTTTTGCAAAATTGTAAATTGCATAAAAATAAACAAATAAATAAACAAATAAATCTCACATCTTGTTTTTTTATTACAGGAATACTTAATGGACCAGATATTCGTCGTCTGATGAAAGATGATGCATTTGAAAATGCTCTTAGTGAACGAGAGGTTGTGGCATGGAAATGTGTAAAAGAAGTTATTAAGAATGTTCTCGGAATTAACCGAGCCGATGATTGGCGCAGATATATTGAAAATATGCTGACAGCTTTTCATAATATAAACGTTAGAATGTCACTGAAAATACATTTTTTGCATTGTCATGTGGAAAAGTTCGCCGAACAATCACCAGCCGAATCCGATGAGCACGGCAAGCGTTTTCACCAAGTGACGGCAAGGCTCGAACATTGGTACAGCGGCAAAAAGCTAGATGCACTCTTGGGTGACATTTGTTGGAATTTGCAAGAGGAAGAAGAACCCGAAGACGACACGAACAAATCAGAGAATTAAAATTAAAAGTTAAGAAAAATGTAAATTATTTAGGAAAAAATTGAGAAAAATCACAATAAAATCAACTGAATCAATCTAATTTTCTGTTAAATAGTTTCTATTGTATCTATATTTGTCGATGAGGTGTTTATTCGATCAATTAAAATTCATTAAATGGACAAAAAATGATAAAAAACATGTTTTTCGTCGAGACAAATATTTCTCAAAATATACACTCATATTCACGTTGATAGCTCCTGAACCATTAAGATTTTCGTTATGCTTTCTTCAGCAAAGTTGTTGCGCAAGCCAAGACCAACAACTTTGCTGAACATATCAAGACCGAAAAACGACATCCACAATCACATTTTTGTGTTATTTTATGTTTTTGCGTTTCAAAAAATAAAATAACACAAAAATGTGAATGTAGATGTCGTTTTTCGGCCTTGATATGTTCAGCAAAGTTGTTGGTCTTGGCTTGCGCAACAACTTTGCTGAAGAAAGCATAACGAAAATCTTAATGGTTCAGGAGCTATCAACGTGAATATGAGTGTATATTTTGACAAATATTTGTCTCAGAGGCAAAATATGTCGAAAGCGATATCTCAAAAATGGGGACTAACTTTGAAATGGGACTAGCACCAATGAATTCAGCATAGTCGAATTAGGTTTACCCCCGGGTGCCCAGCTTGTCACATTTTTCAACTAGCACAGTGTTATACTTCAAGTTTGCATTTTGATCGGATTCTTCAATTTGGACGTAAAAATTTCGATTAAGACTGAAATTGGTAGGCAGGAATTAAAATTTTGTCGAAAAATCGAATCATAATTTTGAGTTGCATGAATCTCACTTGAGGTGGACAGTGGTAGTATGTATTGTGATTTACTAAATTGATCGGGAACATAATTTGTACGATTCTTTCGAAGCGCTAAATGAACCAACTGGTTGAGAGCACCACTCTCACCACGGTTTCCAAAAAGACGGAACCAATTAATCGTGTTCTTGGAGGGTTACCAGTAATTGCTGAAGGAAAGATTGGTATTGTGCATTAAAATTTGGAAAATTTTAATAGATAGTGATAATGAAAAACTTTAGTTGAATTGTAAACTAGGAATATATTGCGAAATTTTGTTTGATTAAAACTTTGAAAACTTTCCATGTTAAAATATAGATTGACTATAGAAAACGGGCTGGTAACATAATAAGAAGTCCGGAATTTGAGTTATTTTCGTTCAAGTTGTTACATTTTAAATATTACTGTTGTCGTCCGTTTTAGTGCAATATTTTGGTGAAGATGCAATGTATTGCTTTGACCAGAAAGATTCAACATTAGGAAATGCCTCTTCTGACGATGAGACATAGGCGATATTAAATTTTTTTCGATTTCTCCTACTGAGAACATTATGCATATGATTCTGCAATATGTTTGCATTAAAATTAACATGTTTTCAATGTAAATACTTGAAATTAGTTTTAAACAAATTGTATTTTTTAAATTAAAAAAAAAACACTTTTAGCGTTACGTAACTCAGGAACAACGACGGCGATGATTTTGCATAGGAACATGCGACTAAATTTGTTTTTAAATAAATGATATTTTTTGTTTTAAAAATATCGATTCAGTTCAAAGATTATTTCGAAAACAATAAGACCTGTTTGCGTAAGACTATTACAATTCAAAATGGAGTATTTAACTGTACAAGAAAACATTTAATATCACCCAATCGAAAAAAATGTTTCAAAGAAATCCTACGTACTTTTAGCCGTAGAATCCGAATCTGCAATAAAAAATAGGGGTTCCTATCTTAGTTTCCAAGTTGCCCCCCACCCCTCTTACAAATAGGGGCGGGGTCCTAATTTTAGCACTAATATATTTCCCCTCCAGAATGATTTAATTTTGATAATGGTCATTTTTATCGTAGAGGATTTTCCGAGATATTTGAAAGTTTCAGCTTAAAAAACTCACCCGGTATATAGACAATATTTCAATGTAATAATACAACATCAGTCGTCGCGACCTGAAGAGAAGACTGATTTTTTCAAATCATTAATCTCATCTGTTCGAAACTGATTGTTGTGATTCTTACACATTAGCCATCTATAAGTGAAAAATTCAAAAAACCCTTTTTTTAGTTTTTCTATAAATTCATATATTATCCTTACACAACATCTTTAGTATTTGATTTTTTTTTTATTTATTAACTAATAATATCACATTTAAAATATAAAAAAAATATAGAAATTAATTCATTTACATAACAAACCTATAACAAAAGTTATATAATTAATAATTTGTTAATAATTTGTGTGCCTTAAGCATGACTAGGTTTAGGAGTTTCTGCATTGAATGCACCAGTTTTCCTGTTCTTCCGACGTAATTTGGTGCCACTCGTCGATTCATTTAAATTTTAAATCATCTTTTGTTCTAATATAATATAAGCTAATATGTCCAGATATTTCCATTTTTGTCGCACTGCTCTTAAATGGTTCTTTAAAAATATTGTTCTTTATTTATTGGGTTCTCAAAAAATACCAGACCTCTGACCCCATCGGTACCCATTGCACATTATACCATGACGTTTCCTCCACTGTGTTTAATGGTAGGGGTGACATTCTTACTATTTAGTGCAGTGCTTTTTTGACGCCATATAGTTCTACGGCCATCTGACACGAAAATTTTGAATCAAGTCGGCTGTTGCCACACTTTCATTTTTTTCGATACAACTGCTGAAATATACTTTGACTTTAGCAATAACATTAATAAATGACGTTAATAACAAATATTTAGCCAAGTTCCATTTTCGGTATTAAAAAGAAAAAGAAATCGTGTATCGAAAATATTATTTATGTTTCTATGGTAATGAATTTTGGTTTAAAATAGCTCTCTAGTATATGAAAATTATCTTTATGATGAAGAGAAAAAATGGTGCATGTAACCAGTACTGAGGATTCAATTTTTGGCTTCCAACGTTTTGCTTGGCTTGTGTTTTGTGCAATACATAAAAATTATAAAATTATGAAATGCTAAGACTAACGAATAGAAATAAATTGAAATTTGTTAACAAATAGAATTTTGGTTGTTAAAAAGAATATTTTAAATTTAGATGAAATATAATTTTTTTTAATTTAATTTAATGACCATTATATAGGTGACCAAAACCGTGGTAATTTTTTTATTATTTCTAACGGCGAGAAAACACCACCAACATATACAGTTGTCCTTTTATCGATGTAACATACACGGTGATTTATTTATATCGGGTGACCAAGAACGCAAGGACGCCGTAACTTATACGAGTGACCCAAAACGAAACGAAGCCAAAACGTTAAGCCACCTTAACGACAAGGGTGCCACAACCCCTACGGGTGGCCAATAACGTCGCCATTCAATATATTAACGCCACGGCAAGGACGCCGCAATCCATGCCAAAAATACGGTCATTCATTATATATTAAACGCAATGACATCGCAACCCATTTTAATAAAGGCTGCCTGGCCTGTTAACAAGTTTATCAACGGGAAGACTCAGCACATTTACGAAAAAAAGAGATACATTTTCAGGGATACAATTCGTAAGATGCAGCTAATATATGGATGAACGAAGTATACTTTTTATATGTGTTGAAACGAGACGAGATGCGGAGCAAAAGGTAATTTTTTTTTTAATTTCTTGGTCTTAAATTTAATTTTAGTTTAAAGTAGAATCCAAAATTTGCTCTCTTTCAAACGTAACTTTAAATGAAAAGTCAAAAATTTTAAGAGTCATAGCTGTTGGTGCATCACATTTGTTTTTTTAATCTCATTCTTGTTATGGCGTAATTTTTTGAAGCTTGTTTATTGCGGTTGTCTAGGTTGTTTACTGAGAAGTGACCCCACTACAGGCTGTTAGAATCGAGTATGTCTAGTGATGGTCGTATGTAGTTACGCTTGATGACCTTGCGGGTAGAAGGTGCCTAAATAATTTTACAAAACAAATTTTATTTATTCGTTTATTTAAGATTGATAAATTTGGACATATTCCTTTTGGGTTTATTTTCATTTTGTTTGTTTTTCTTCTTATGGTTTTGAATTTGGTTTACAAATTCAGAAGGTTGTGTTGACTCTCTTTGTATTTCATTATATTCTTTTTATTAATTTTATGTACCTTTAATAAACAAAATGAAGTATTAAACAACACGGTTCGGTATGATGGGAGTCGTTGCAGGCTGGATTATTACTTCCCTACATCCTCTTGTGTTGCCGTTTTAAGAGTGTAGTAATGGATTCAGTATACGAGGGTATATCAAAAAGTCTTGCAATATCATATGAAAAAAAAGAGTGAGTGAGACAACAATATATTTTTCAAAACCATTTTTTGTCGCGATGAAACTTCTAGAAGAACATTTCGATGTAAATTTTACAGTTCGTTTGTTTTTGTCAATTTAGTAACAAGTGTTTTGAATTTTTCTTAAAATGAATGAAATTGAATATCGCGCCGTTATTAAATTTTTCTGTAAAGATGGACAAAATGCAATTTATATATTCAACTATATATCAAAAGTTTACGGCGAATCTGCACCATCATATGCCACAGTAACAAGGTGGGTAAAATTATTCAAAAGTGGTCGGGAGTCATTAGAAGACGACAATCGCTCGGGTCGCCCAGCAGATGCTATTAGCCATGAAAACGTAATTTTGGCCGAATCTATTGTATTGGAGGACCGGCGTATTTCTGTTCCACGGTTAGCGTGGAGACTTTCTCTTTCATACGGTACCACATATACTATATTACATGACAACCTTCACATGTCGAAAGTAAGTGCGCGATGGGTTCCCCGTTTGTTGAATGCAGAACAAAAAAAAATGCGTGTTCAAATTTCAAAGGCGATTTTAGATATGTACAAAGAAGATCCAGAAAATTTCTTGGATAACATAATAACAGGCGATGAAACATGGCTTCATCACTGGGATCCGGAATCCAAACAAGAATCGTTGCAATGGATTAAACGTAGTGAACCACCACCAAAGAAATTTAAAACTCAACCGTCTGCTCTTAAGGTTTTGGCAACAATTTTTTGGGATGCTGAAGGAAATTTGATAATCGTTTATATGCCACCGAAAACCACAACCACAGGCATATATTTCGCTGAGGTTTTGCGAAAATTGAAAAAAGCGATCCGGGAAAAACGGCCAAGGAAAGTTAGGAAAAAAATCTTGCTTCTTCACGACAATGCACCGGTGCACAAGGCTAATATTGCTCAAGCTGCATTAAAGGACTGCGGCTTCGTGGGAATTCCGCATCCACCGTACAGTCCAGACTTGGCACCCAGTGACTACTTCCTGTTTCCCAATTTGAAAAAAACACTAAGGGGCCGAAAATTTTCCAGTGATTATGAAGTGCAGTCTGTTGTAAATGAATATTTTATGGAGCAAAAGAAATCTTTTTTTTTAGAGGGTTTAGGCAAGTTAATTGATCGATGTTACAAATGTATAAACCTTAAAGGAGATTCTGTCGAAAAATAAAAATATTGCTGTCTCACTCACTCTTTTTTTTCATATGATATTGCAAGACTTTTTGATTTGCCCTCGTATGTGTTGTTCTTCCAGGGACGATCGTAAAAACTACAGTCTCCCCGCGGCACTCCGGCCGTTTCTTAAGTTGTCGAAGTGTGTAGTTATGAAGAGAGGCTTTGTTTGTTGTGG
The DNA here is from genome assembly GCA_947310385.1 of Nephrotoma appendiculata. Taxonomy (NCBI): domain Eukaryota; kingdom Metazoa; phylum Arthropoda; class Insecta; order Diptera; family Tipulidae; genus Nephrotoma; species Nephrotoma appendiculata. The sequence continues at coordinate 178,764,208 of OX371223.1, read as the reverse complement.
AAACGAGCTTATGCTCGATGTAAGATGTAAGAGGTCATTGGGGCTCTTCAGCAGACATTGTACTTGTCATTCGGACAGATCCGGTCCGGATAGGCACACCCGGTTATGATTATTTTACTTTCTCTTTTTACTCATAAGCATTACGTTAAATTCGTACACAGTAAAAAAAATGCATGAATTTTCATGTGGGCAAAAGTTGCCGAACCTTTTCACGTAAAATTACATGAAACTTGAAAAATAAGTTTTTATTGAAAATTAAATGGTTTATACCGAAAATTTGCTAGTAAAGTTATGTAATAACTTATGTTTTCGGTGCGCGTTAGATATTATTTCTCTCAAATTTAAAGAAGAACATTACATTTCATGTAATTTAAAATTCCAGTTGCAAAATACAGAAATATTCAAAAGAGAGAGAAAATACACGTAATAATCATAGTATTGTGCATTATTACAGTCAAAATTTAAATTTGTGAGACAAAGTTGGTAAAAGTTGCGTTGAAAATTCATTTTTTTTTTTACTGTGTACCCCTAATTGATTAAATTTTTGATCAGCAATTCAAAAATTATAATCAAATTATTCCGTGACACTAATTTCGTATATCAACATTAACTCATAAAACAACATAACTCTTATAAAGAGGGGGAGTTTCAGAAAAAGCAGTTGCAATAATTCTAATAAATCGCAAACTAAACTAACTTCAGTGGAATACGTGGAAATATAGTACCAGTATTTACTAACCAAACCAATTAAAATGTGATTCATGAACTACTCGTACAGCTGAGATACAAAAACATGAAGATAGGCAACCTATAAAAATAGATGAAGAAATATAATTGAATTTATTTTGTTGAGCTTTTAAGAAGCTTTTGAAATAAAGTTGCATAAATCGTAGCTAGATAAATAGAAATATTTTCAGTTACAGTTGTTGCATTATGTATATTGTAAATCACGTAGAAATGTTATATATATTTGTACATAAATGTCGTTGGTTATATCGCAACATTTGCAGACGTACAACATTCGAAATAAAAAGCAAAATACAGTATACGATTTCGACATGCAGCAAAAATGGAGAAATATGATTTCGTATGTGATCAGACCAAAATATATTTTGATGCTTAAGATTAATTAATACAGATATAAAGTGTTTTTATAATTAGTAATTTTCGGTTAGGAACAATTTAAAGAATTTTACGGTTATAAAACTGAAACGATCAGTTTGCACGGAGCAAAAGCAAAATATTCCTCTAAATTGAATTTCTTATAGACATAATTCCTCTGTAGATAAAATAACTTTGTGTTCTTTCTAATGGATTTTAAGATTAAAAATGAAATTTCATTTCGTTTACATAAAGAAAGCAATCCACAATGCTTTTTATAATATTTTGTTGCTGTATTTATGTATATATACTTATATAGTATATATATATATATATATATATATATATATATATATATATATATATATATATATATATATATATATATATATATATATATATATATATATATATATATATATATATATATATATATATATATATATATATATATATATATATATATATATATATATATATATATATATATATATATATATATATATATATATATATATACGTTGCTTATCATTCATTTTCCGTTCATTTTTAAATGAATTTTTTATGCTAATTTCTCTTCGCTCTTGAATAGTAAAATGAATTTTCAGAAATGTTATGCAGTAAAAAACGAATAGTGTCTAATGAGCGAAAAATGAGAAACTAAAAAGGTTGATCTTATTTTTTGTGTTAGCGAACGGGATCTACTGCTCTTTTGGTTTTACTTTTCTATTCTAATAAGAAAGCGAAAATTCATTGTAGTACTGATTGGATAAAATGTATTGTTGCCTGTATTGAATACATATCATTTCATTCTACTTTATTCTTGATAAGTGAATAGTAAAACAAAATATTTTTTGTTCCTTTACATATTTCTTGTTGATCAGTTTTACAAATAATGCATTAATTCCGTGCAAAGATTTGCTGACAGCAATTTTTTTACTGATAATACGCAAAAAAAAAAACTTTAAAATTTCATAAGAGTGATAAAGAACAGAAATATTTTTTATTTCATTTTACAGTAAAATTTTATATTTATATGTATGTATATGTGTATGTGTGTAGATATGTATATATGTGTGTATATATAAATATTCATGACTTTTTTGTAGATTGATTTAAAGGGATGAGACCTCATATGTGTTACGGCATGGCAAAGGGAAAATGGTTTTTAATTTTTTATTTCCATTTGTAATGACAATTAAATCTTTGATGTGATATCCTTCGGCCTTTTAATGTTGACTGTTTTTTTTTAAATTGCTTACTGCTGGCACTATTTTATCTAAAAGAATTTCTGGCTCAATAATATTTCTCGAAACAGGTTCGTCTTTGCATGGGAATGATATATACGAATATCGATTGATTTGAATTCTAAATCCTAATCAACGACCTGCTCATGCACCAATTGCGTAAAAAGCCTTCCGCGTGGTTCTATCTTCCGTTCGTGTCATCACCTTACATAAATCATGATCGTTTTGTTTGATTGAGACAATATACTGCGGAAGATGCATAAAATCATTTTTGGGCTTAATTGGGATTCTAGCAAATCGCAATTCTCGCAATTAGCATTAATTTGGGAGAGGCTTAGTTCGGCTGGGTCATCTGTCAACTGGTTATTTTGACGTGTAAATGGAGGAATAGGAAAATTCCTTGGCCGATTATTTTCGGATTTATTTTGTTGAAAATTGAAATTATTTTCGGATTTATTTTTGTTGAGTACTTCACCCGGGATTTATATTGAAATCCCGGTTCAGCTCAACATATCAGATTCGAACTTGATTAGTTAAGACATTGCTTAGCACGGCCGAACTCCAGAACTTCTCTAAAATCCATTTTTACATTCACATTTAATTCTGCTTACCTAATTTGACAATAATTGGTCGGGGTATGGCCAAGTTCCATTCAGAATTATCGAATTTTAGAACTTTATCAAAAGACACATTAAAATCCCAATACAAGTTGATCCTAATTTATTAGAATCCTAGCCCAGCTCTACAATCTGAACTGGAAAATTTTGGTTGAAAACGGCATGTTTCATTCATTATAGCTGAATCCGAAAATTTTGTCAAATTCGGCTTTGCACCCGAATTTGATCATCATTTGTTTTGAGTTTGCTTAGTTCCATTGAACATGCTAGAGTGCCAATCCAATTCTGCGTACCATATTTAACAGTTATTGGTTGAGGAATAGTAAAGTTCCATTGAGCATGATATAAATATCCTGTGCACTATAATTATACTTGGCAATTAATCGAATATTCTCTTCTTTGGTGAACAAAACTAATAAAATATTTGAAATTTTTGAATTAAATTAAAATTGTTTGAAATATCCTATCAGGTAGTTAATCTGGTATTGAATAACATTGAAATTTTTCCGGGAACCATTACCTTTGGGATGCCTTACATATGAAATTTTTTTTTTTTTTTATTTTTTTTTATTTTTTTATTTTTTTTATATTTTTTAATTTTTATTTAATTTTATTTTTTCGATTTAAGGGTTAAATACTAATGAATTTTAGACTAAGTTTGATATAATTTAAATAATTATGGTTTCAGGAAATCCTATTGTAAGTCGTGGAATTGCAGGAGGATTAAATTAATAAATGTTTATATTATTTAGGAAGCCGAAAAATATTAATTTAGAATTAAATTTCAGGAAATCTACAGACGTGAAATAATATTTCTTTGAAATATTAATTGTTGATTGTGTAGATTAGAATGGTGTTGGCATTGCATTAATAACTATCGACTTTATTTAAGGGTCTGCAACTGGGTCGATTTAATCAATTAAATTTTGCATTAATTTACAATTACATTTCAGGAAATTTCCAGATGTATGTGAAATAATACAAATTTTTTCTCAGGTTGCTGATTTAGAGAAGCAATTGTTGAAGACCAATACCATCGTTATCCATTAAACCTATTAAACCTTTATCCTTCCTTAGTAGATTAGTATTGTGCTGTCTTTGTGTTACTAACTATCGGCTATACCTAGGTGTCTGTAACCGGGCCGATTCTGTCCCACTTAACTAACCTATCCAATCCTTCGGTTTTGTTATATGTAAAAAAGAGTGTACGGTGGGCCCGGCGTCACCCGGGAGCTCCTGTGTAAGAACTTGGTCGTGCATTCAGAATCAATCAATCAATCAAATCAATATATATATATATATATATATATATATATATATATATATATATATATATATATATATATATATATATATATGTATATATATATATATGTATATATATATATATATATATATATATATACTATATATATACAATATATATATATATATATATATATATATATATATATATATACATATATATATATATATATATATATATATATATATATATATACTATATATATATAGTAAAATTGTTGTGTATCGTAGTGTTTTATTAAAATCCATTATAATAGACTCGGCGCAAATAAAATTAAAAGGAGGCAATTTATATTTCGCGTTTCTCTCATAATTTATTAATATGAACCCAAAACTCTGTGAAAAAAGTTATTTTAATGGTTTCCGACTAACAGAAAAAGAACAAAAATCGTAAAACAGGCTTGAATTTCATAGAGATAATATTTCAAAATAGCAGTTCGATCATCGTATACACAACATAGATTCGCACAAAATAGAGCCGTATGTAGTACATCACAAAATAAACTCGCACTAGCTGTTTGTATGTACTGGAACAAATAATTGAAACACTTAATTCAATTACATTTTTTAACTGGAATTCTCAAAATTGTTTGCTGGTGGTGAGGTGTGTTGTGTTTTGGGTATAACCAACATGTCGGTTAAAATTAAAATAAACTGGGAAAATTTAATTTTCAAACTATTTTTTGTTCTGGGTTGTGTTTTGGCAAATTCTATTTCAATAACGAGTTCAAACTATTCCAGCAAACTACTACATGTACATCACCTAAAGCAACAAACACAAACAACAACAACAAAATCAATCATTCACATGCAAAATGAAATTGAAATTAAAAATAGAAAAAAAATAAAATCGGGCAAAATTTTCCTTTATTATTTATTTGTTTTGTTATTAATTTTTATAAAATAACGTTTTTTTTTATTATTGTGGAGTTTCCTCCTTCATTTTAGATGAAACCCATGCTTTCCGTGGCTTTCGTTTTGATGTTCTCTGCAATCCAATTAAACATTTTATTTCCGAATGAATAATTTTGTTATTATTTGCATTGTGCACATTGGTTCTGTGATAATTTCGACATACCGATTGCATATGCCAATAACTCAAATATGTTTGTATGTATTTGGAATATAAGGAATAAACCCGAGTTCGTACTTGCATAAAAACCATAACTGGAATGTTTAATTTTGTGGTTTATCTAAACTTGATACTTACAAAAAACTCTCATTGATACCAAATAAGATAAAACTAATTTCTTAAATCAACAATAACCACACAATTAAGAATGTATGCGCGTCTGTAAATGTAAATGGTGGTTTTATAATACAATATACAACTAATACTACATATAGGACTAATTGTAATATGTCTTTTAATTTTGGACAAATTTTGTAAATTTTTGATGTATGAAGTATACTAAACAATTTATTTAATTTAAATCAAATTGAAAAATAGCACTTTATTTCAAAAACAAGTACATATCTATATTTGGACGTGGTAAAGTAAAAGGTTATTTTTATCGGTTTCGTTTATGAGGCGCCAAGATGTAGGTATGTTCAAATCAATGAGTTTTAGAAATTCTTTTCAATTGTTCTCGCAGTTCCAAATTATCTGTTCTGTGTCAATTGTCGTCAAAAATCAAAATCACAAAATCATTTGTTTCTTTGCCTGAAAATTAAATAATAAATTTAAAAAAAGAAATTTTAGGTTGAGTATGTTAAAATTTTTAATTATACTACACACATTACGTTGCTGGATACCTGGAATTGGTCATCCTAATTCACTCTAATTGAAGATCACTAAAATCTTTTCAAACATTTTTTCAAAGAATCGACAAAATTTTTTCAAAGTAAAGCATGAACTATGGAATGGGTAAATAATGAATGAATAAAATATAGAAATATTCAACTGATGTCCAACACCGAGCATATTGCTTGAGAAAAAAGTCATCATCGAAAAGGACTGAGCAAACGTATGAAGGCGTAGTGCTTGGGTGTTTATAAGATCTTTTACCACAAAATAAAGAAATTAAAATCCTAAATCAATGACATCTTGAATACATTTTACATTTCCTTGTTTTTAATGGAGTTGTTTTCTGTATACACAACGGAAGAAAGATTATTAAAAAATGGTTGTTGAAACAATAAACAATCTCAAAAAAGGAAGCAACAATTTGGGAATACAACAACTGTTTTTAGCAATAACTGTCAAATAAATCTTTCTTGTTATCGTCAGGAGCTTTATTCAATAATTCGTGTGTGGAAACGAACAATACCGTGTGTTCGACGCTTACGCGTTGTAATCAAGTGTGTGGCGTGGCCCACAACATATTTTCGCCGACATTTTTAATTAAATAAAAGAACATAATTTAACCAAAGAGCTGTTAATTACAAAACAAAACCGAAGAATTTGTAATTTTTGAGAACCCTAAAAAGATTTTAATGTGCTTAATAGTTTTGGACTTTTATTTTAAAGCAACAAAAAATCGACAAATAAAAATCCCACAACACAATTTTTAATACGATTTCATTGGAATACACACAAGTGCCACCGCAGAACAAAACCTCAAAATTTAAAAAGATTTTTAAAATATTGTTTGTACAGTATGTACTCTTATGCTATTGGAGCAGAAATTGCGGTATATATATGATAAAGTATAAATGACATAAACTATGTATGTAATGTGTAGGTGGAGTGGGGAACAAAAAATGTATTCTCGTTTTGGCTCCATTTTATTTAACCTTCTCTGTAAAATCAAATAGAAATGTTTAGAATTTTTAGATGTCTTTAAAAAAAAAATCATTTTTTGTACTCTGTTATTATTGATGCTTAAATAGCTTTGAGGGAAATTTATTTTATGTACATATTTTTCTATTTACTGTTACACAAATAAAATAAAAACTTTATTTTGATATATTGTTTACATATACACAGATATTTATACATACGTACAAACATGGTACATGAGACAACACAATGTGGAAAATCATTAAAATAAAAATTTTGTTTTGTTATCGTTTTTTTTATCTACTATTTTTCTAGAAATAAATTTTTTTATGTTTCTAATACAATTCCTATGGGATTATAATCAAGAAAATCATCTAAAAATAAAACGTGTGTGAGTATGTGTACAAAGTTTATAATACATACATATGTCTATATGATTAGAATACAAATTCTAATGGACCTTTTGCGAAAGCTCTGAAATGTAAATAAAATGTAACAAGAGAAACAAATGTTTCGATTAATAGCCCTAGTGGATGGTTGATGGTAAATACTTGAGTTTTATGATTCATATAAATTTTTTTTTTGTGCCTTTGTTGTTACTTGTATAGGAACCTTTTGCCATGAGATGAAAATAATGTTTTAGTATTCTAAAAATGTCAAATAATATTATTGTTGGTCACATACTAACGAATCGTTTGTTTCTAGTGTAATGGAATTTATATGACTTATACATATATGACAGCTATTACTGATTCTTAAATTTGCTAATTAAGCATACACATAGTTTAAATTGTTTGTACAACATACAACAATTAAACGATGATATCCATCCCACTATTATTTCTAAGGCACTTCGATTTATAATATAAAAAAAATTCTATTGAGGACTGTTAAAGTAGGGAATGTGACATTTGCGCATTAAAAATAAGCTGGTTGAGTCTTTTTTTACATGAAATTTTAGCACGGCATACTTTATGAAAATAAAAATTAACATACAAAAATAGATCCAATAAGCTTAACTTTTTTGCCGTCAGATCTACAAACAGTTCTCTATAGACAACTATTAGTGGATCTGACGGCAAAAAAAATAAGCTTGTTCCGGATATGTTTGTATATTAATTTTTATTTTCATAAAGTATGCCATGCTAAAATTTGATAGAAAAAACCCGCAATGAGCTTATTTTTAATGCGCTAGATGTCACATTCCCAAATTTAACAGTCGTCAATAGGAAATGTTTCAAAATTCTATTTTACGAAAAACAACTGAATTGAGACGTGTACCCCTGTGCTCTCGCGGAAAAATTTATTACTATGAAAAGGAGTTTACGCGGTTTTTTCTATGAATTATTTATGAAAAGTGATCTTGGAAAGTTTAATATTATTTTATATTACAAAATATAAAAACTATAAATGTATCTACAATTAATATTAAAATTATGAATTTAAAAATGGAAAAAGTGCCTCGGGTGCATCTGAAGCAAGCTTCATTTTTTTCACTTTTTCCTTAGTCTCAATAGAAGAAACAAAAATAAAAGATTTGATATTGGCACTTCAATTTTTTTTTCATGGATAAAACAAAATAGAAATATTTACTAATCTTAAACATAATTTCAATAATTGCGGGTAGATGCCGTAACATCTACAGTTCATACTTACAAATATAACTATAACTGTCGATTTGTTATTTATTCTGGAACTTACCTGGAAATAGAATTAAAAAATCAAAATTATTTAATGTTTAAATTTGATACATCTCGTATGCGTAATTAGTTTAAATTAATTGAAAAGGCGGTCACAACGAAACTGGTTGAAGAAACTGAAATTGACGTGTATTATTTTAACGAAGGATTTTATTTTATTTCTCACTGTAATATGGAACATCACTACAATTCTTATCATAAGAGCAAATTTAGCAAAATTAACAGGAATTTATTGGACGACGAAATTATTATGAAGTTTTTACGAAATGTGAAATATTTAACATTATCCTTATGTAGTATTTTTTTTCTAAAAACATACATAAAATATGATAAGAAAATTTTAGCGATTCGAGTCCCCGTCTATGGCTATGAATTCTGGTAGAAATTGTGTCTTGTTCTATAAATATTGGTATCATGTTAGAAACGAGGAGTGTGAAAATTAGGTTCAACAATTTTTTTGGGCGAAATATGTTGTACATAAAGTAAAATGAAATTTTAACGCACTCTTCAAAAAATTATACATTTTTCGTGAAATAGAATCTTAACTTTATTTAGAGATAATTTATATAAATTTATAGTTGTGAGATGTAGTAGTTTATTTGTGATGCTGGTGGCATTTAATACAAACTTTATGTTTTAAACAAATTTGACTTAAGTTTTGACATTAAATCGGTACCCAATAAACCAAAATTTGTAAATTAACCCTTTAATATAAAACCTGTAACGGTTCGATTGTCTTGTATTTTTGGTTAATTTTGTCTAAGCGATAAAATGTTTATATTTATTGCAAAGTAATTGCAAAGGGAGGTAGAGACGTCTAATAATAAATTTATTAAGAAACTTATATAAAAGATTTGGAGATATTGTCTTGGTAATAGGTGAAACCTGTGAATGTTGATGTTTTACTTTCATAAAAACAATTTTAGTTACGATTGGTTTCATTTTTCGGGTTTCTTCGTTTTATTTTAAATTAAAACATAAATAATAACACGATTCTAATGGGAGGTGAGAGCTAACTTCGAATTTAATTAAAACAGCTATAAATCTATTTCAGAGGAATTGGACTCGTTTAAGAGTAGTTTTTTCGATTTATTGTAATCTAAACATTTTCAGTAATTGGTTCAATAATTGAATTCCATAATTTCTCTTTAAAGAATCTCAATTGGAATTTCTCCGAAAATTGAGCTGATGTATGCTCATTAGTGATTGTACTTACAAAACTCAAGATTTAGGAAAACCGGTTTAGAACTGGTTTAAACCAGTTTTCCGGGTTTTTTGATAATTTTGCCATAAACTTCTAATATTTTTTTTTATTATAAAAAGAAATCAATCCGAAAACTGACGATCGGAAAAGTTTAACAGTATAAACTCAAACAAAAAATTTCCGTAACTGATTTCTTTTAAATCTTCAGTGTTTTTCAATTTAGTGGTACGCGCATTTGGAATTCTCATTTGTAGTTCTCATTTTTTATTATTCTCGGGTTTCTTTAAATCAACGCGAGCAACATAATGTCAAGATCGTGAAAGAATCGTAGAAATCACACGATACTATTTTACATACACAATTAAATTAAATACCAACACTGAATATGAGTCCGAAACACCACGGCGTCGTCGCTGATTGATTTTTTGAAAGGAAAAAACTGATCTTGAAATCAATACTTGATCTATTTAGTTTTGAGATGCATTAAAACGGTGCGAGCTTCCTCCGTCTCAAACTCCACTTTCTGTCACCACAAAATTTCTGTTTTTTGTAACAAATTTGTGTCAATTTAAAATGCGTCCAAGTGTGCATTTAATTATTGACAATGTAATGAAACTAAAAACTTACGGCCGGTCCAGTGTTGCGTTCTCTCGTTCGTTCTGAAATTTTTTTAAGTCAATTTCATTGTATAAAAATGAAGTATTTTTCTTCGGAATTTGTTTCAACTTGGTTCAACTTCAACTTTTTCACTGAACAAACATAGCGTGAAAGATAGCATGACAATTAAATGAAATAGACGAAAAGAAAAGCCACACTCAAATCGAATGTCAAATAGCCATATTGTCACGTACATTATTGTTTTAATATAAGTTGGTGAATTTTAAATTAAATAAATAAATATTTAAAAAATATTCGACGATTATTTATCGTGTAAAGACTGAATAGCAATTTCTTATTAATTAAAATTCATTAATGAATTTTAAAAAATCAAATTTTATTCAATATCTCAGGAACACTGAAACATTATCAATGTACAATTTAATAAGATAAAATTTTTATTTTATTTGTAACAAAATTTTAAATTTTATTTTTAGGAATCTTTACAAAAAAATTGTAGAAAAATTGTTATACTACAAAATTGTGTATTGATAAATGTTAATTTAGTTCATACTATTTAACTCTTGATAATGAGGTTGAGATATTGAATAAAATTTAATTGTTAAAAATTCATGAATGAATTTTAATTAATAAGAAATCGCTATAAGGCTGAATACTCGTTAAATAATCGTTAAATATTTATTGTATTTAAATCAGCTGTTTTTATAACAAGAATAGTTCTGTATAAATAATTTAAAAAAAAATAAAATTAACTAATTGAAGTTTTATTTTAATGTCGTAAAATAAGGGTAAATAGAATTTTATTTGGTGTACATTTTTATATATCATGGTCAAATTTTATCCAACCTAAAAATTTTGTATTTGATTTTTATTATAGAATTTCTTTAGAAGATGTACAAAACAACACAGTAGAAAGATGGTGTGGGACAGTTTGGCCCAACAAATATATTTGTGAAGTATGTATGTATTTAGAATCAAGTACCCGAAATCTGTTAACCTGAATTCTGATTTTATTTTTGTTCAAGTAAGGAGGCTCGAGGGAGATGATGAAATTTAAAAGCCCAATTTAATTCAGAAATCCAGGAAGGACATAGTGGAGGCTCTCCTTAAATGTTTAGCAAAAAATTATTCTTTTGTTATGGAGGTGGATTATTTTTTCGAAAATATGCTATCTTTAAAATTCCTACATATATATATTTATAGGTGTTTCAATACGGCATTTATTACTCACTGCCCAACAGTGTGAAGCATTGAATCGGATTTTAGTCCAATTAAAAATAACTATTGAACGCAACGAGAGCCTCAATGAGAGCGATTTGGAGGAAACCATATTTATCACATTTTATACGCTCAAATCCACTTGGCTGACTGGAAAAGAAAAAGATCCAGCCAGCCAGATTCAGTGTTCAAGTAATCTATTGGATATAATGAAAGTCCATATTCAGCTCATTTCGCAAAGGCCACAAAAACCATCGTGCAATTGCCAAAATAATGATACGTTTTTTATAAGCTGGTGGAAAATTCAAAAATGTTAATAGCAAATCACTGGAAGCGAAAATTGCAATAATGAACACGATTAAATTTTTCGTCGATAAATCAAAAATGGTAGAATAAATAATACGATTAAATATTTTTGAACTATTTTTATTGAAATAGAAATTTCTTTATTTTACATTCGTTCATTTTGGCATGATTTTACTTGTTCGTACGATACATTTTTGTCTTCTTCGAAGCTTTGTGATTCGTGAAATAACGGGCAAATGTATATCTAATGAGAACCGAAATAATTTCTACATTCTATTATGTTGTTCACCTGATGCGAAATCGCCATTCTATGTGTAATGATGCACAAAATCATTACTGAAATACTGGTGTGGATCACCCGACTTCATTCTTAACCAATTAAGGAAGCATATACTGTTGGTTTTATTATGTTGACCACAGTAGGTCTGCAAGTAATAATTGGATTCCAGAAAATTCGCCATTTTGACCTATGAATACCGAAAGCGTTTTTGACGACTCTTTTAAGTATGGCTATTCTGTGATAAAACACACTGGAGTGAATGGATTCCACTGGAGTGGAAGCATCAAGGAATTGGAGCGTCATGCAGTGACAATTTTTAAATCCCTACAATTAGTGTGATGCCCGATTCTACTTATATTTTAACAAGTAATTCTCTGATATTACAGCATCGTTTAGCGCGAGATCTGTTCTTAAGATATGGTATATGATGACGGCGCTCGCGTTCATTATATCTGACTAAGGTAATGCCAAATCTTCTTCATCCATATTTTTACAAAATAAATAAAACTATCTAACTGAATTAATGTATATTGTTTTAATTGTTTGTTGACAACAACTAATAACCAATCTATTATAACTTTAAAAACACACAGAAATCAGTTACAATTTCTACCGATAGAAGGAAGCAAAACCATCCGGCGTCAAAAAAGAATTAATGAACGAACGAAAGACCCCAACAATGAATCCGCCTTAAATGCTAAAACACCAATTTTTTTCTTGATTTTGCAATCATTACTTCATCATATTAACCTGACATTTTGATGGCTTGTAAAATAGACCATACTGCCAATTAACAAAAATCTGAGAGATGCGTAAAAATAACCACTAAGAAGTAATGGATTGGAGATAATCCGAAACACACCAAGAAAGAACGTAAAGCTATTCTGACAAATGTTTAGATATCGTAAAATATTCATATGATATTTTAGCCCATTAAGATATATAAAAGCGGGAATGCTTAGAAATTAAGAAAAATTTTAGACCCAAACTCTATTTATATAAATAGCATATAATAATTTAGAAAGGCCTGAGTGTCTCCTGTCCATAAACAATAGTAGTTCTCTAGCTAATTCGTTAGGGTGTCATTCCAGTTTCAGTTGGTATTTTAGACTGCATGATTTAATTATACCATGGGGCATTTAATGCTACGAAGTATCTTTGCTTGCGTTCTTTACACGATATCTACACTTGATGCACTAGTTGAGCCCCATAATTGGATACCATATGTCCATATGGGAATTAGGATCACTTTGTATATTAGAACCTTGCAGTCTAGAGAGAGTTACGATTTTCTTCCGATCATGCTGCTCAATGTGCTTTTTCCATGTCAATCTTCTGTCGAGATGACGACCGAGATATTTGACGTTTCTTTGTTGAAGAATTGTGATATTGTTTAATTTTACTGCCGGACATGTACGTTTATTCAGTGTGAATGTTACATCTGTTTATTTACATTCATTCGTCCTTATCCGTCAAGTTTTTAACCAATCTTATATTAGATTAGAACGTACATGTTCTTGTAATTTTCTCGATGTTGTTTGAGCAATGCTAAAGCTGTGTCATCAACAAAAGTTGAAGTGATTATTTTTTGAGTTATTAGTAAGTCAGCTCTGAATAACAATTATAGCACAGGTCCTAATACACTACCTTGCGGTACTCCTGGCTTTATCTCGATTAAATCAGTAGTGGCCGTATTTTGTTTAACCTAGAATATCCTTTGGGCTAAGTAGTTTTCAAGAATTGCATGAAATTGTCTAGGCCGAAGAGTTTTAATTTTGTATTTTAATCCTTCATACCATACTTTGTCGAAAACAAAGTCGACAATATTTCTTTTCTTCTACGGAAACCTTAATTGTATTTACAATTTGGTGCACCCACCGTTCTATTGTGCTGTGCTTCTCTCTAAATCCAAATTGGTGATCTGGTATAATGCGACCTTCAGATAATATAGGTATTAGTTCTTGTAGTAGCATTTTTCAAAAAGCTTTGAAATTATCGGAAGTAGACTTATTGGTCTGTAAGATGAGACGTGGGTTTCGTCTTTACCTGGCTTAGGAATCGTGACAATTTGAAATATTTTCCATTTTTGGGGACAGTATCCACATCTCATAATCGCGTTAAAAATATATGTTATATATTTTATGCATCTATCTGGTAATTCTTTGATCATTTTTCCAGTTATTAGATAATGGTCTGGCGCTTTCTTAGGATTTATACTATTTTTCATAACCGTTTTTTCGCATTTCCATTTAAATTTTACTGGATTTGGTTTCGACTCATCCCTGGTAAACTGCGGTAGTACGCAATCGTTATTTTGTTCATTCGGCGTGAACACTTTCTGTAGATGATTAGAGAAAGCGATGGCCTTTTCTATGTCACTTCTGGCCCAGTGACCATCTGGTTTCCTTATCGGTGGGTTCGAGAGCTCAGGCCTTTTAAAATTCTTGCTGCATTCCACAGTGAGTAATCTGTTTTTTCTGTTGCTGTGAGCTCACTTAAGTAATTCTGTATTCCTAAATTTTGTTCTTCCCGTATTGCTCTCTTTAATAGCTCTATTTAATTTCCATTTATGCAAAGGAGATTGGTGAAGCTGCCATAGTCGCCGAATTGTCCGATTCTCTGCTAAAAAATTTTGAATGTTACTTGAAAACTTAGTATTTTTTTCTGAATTTTTGTTCTCCGAAGTAGCTTTTTTGCATCCATTTCTATTATGTGTCTTAAGTTTTCTATCGCGGCATGAATGTCTTCTGGTGTGCGTTACCTGGTGAGACATGCAGATGACAATTTGCATCTACTATGTTTCTATGGAGAACACATTTCGTTAGTTTGTTCAGTTTTTAATGCTTGGGTACATAGTGTTACTATTATTGGTGAGTGATCTGATGATAAATCATAACAGTCAACGACTTGAGCATTGGTGTGTGCTATTATAATTAATTGCGTGTAGGATGTTTGGTGTCATAAACGGAATAGCCGGTAATATTAAAAAAAATTTGTTTTGTGAAGTGTGTTTTAGATATTAACATGATGTCTATATTTTGTTCGATAAGAAAGGTTTGTACCTCAGCTTTAAGTTGCGATAGCCCGTTCGCATTCAAAATAGGTATTTTTAGAACTGTTGTTCTTGTTTTTTGACTATAATTTGCATAAGCATATTCATATTTTGCATCATCATTCTCATTTGTCTTTCCATCATCATCATGAAACTTTGGATGGTCTCAGTTAATTTATTTACCGTGGTATGAATGTTTAGGTCCCCCTTATTAAAATGGACTTTGGGTTTCGGTTTGTTACCTTTTAGGATATTTGGCTGTGCAAAACTGCTGACAAACGTCTCCAAGCTATCATTTTGTGTGTTTGCACTCGTTGGTTTGGTGACTATTGAATTTTTTGGTAATATGGCCCTGATTAAATTGCATATTGAGCATTCGTTGCTCATCTCTCATTTTAGGGTTTATTTTTCGTTTTAAGTCCAGATACACTGCGCAACCCCTGTGATTTGCACTATGATTTTCACCGCAGTTACTACAACGTTTCACAGATGGGTCATTACGAGACTTGTCACACTGTTTGAAGTCGTGAAGTTCACCGCAAATAACACAAACTTCATTTAAGGTGCGGTATGCTTTTGTGTGTCCGTATTCTTAGCACTTTGTGCATTGAACTGGTCCCGACTTCTTCTTAGGTTCTTCAATTACTCTTGTTGCGATGTAGCAAATAATTTAGTTTGTAAATCTTGTGAGCTCCTTTCGACTTTTCTTCCTCTGGCCCTAATTCCAAACGGAACATTGGTTGGGGTACCTTCTCACGGTTTACTATATTACCAATAGATTTATCATCGAAACTTTCCGCAGCAAGAGCAGTTTGTGTGTCACTAACATCAGCTATGCAGCTTTCAATTCCTTTTAGCACAACTGTCAGCCATTTTAAACTTTTCAGCTGGTATGTGTAATATTTTTACCAACTTCGTCAACATGTTTAGCTAGGGCTCTGAAGTTATCGATTCGGAAGGTTTGAATCTATGTTTCTTTACATTACCTCTTTTGAACGAGGCAATATAAAATTTAGGATCTGTTAGTTTGGCGATTTTATTAACAAGGTCATTGTTAGATGCATCCCTTATATAAATTGGAGGCGATTTCTTAGTTTCCAAATTCGGCGCTGTATTGAGGTCAACAACCTCTAAACTAGAGAATCGGTTATCAAGAGGTATTTGGGTAACACCAAACTGAACTGAACGTCGTGTCACTTTGCTCTTGCCAGCAAACTGGGCAGATTTCGGACTACGCTTTATTTTAGATTGAACCTTTAGATTGATATACCTTTTGAATCGCGTTTGCGCTAGTTTATTTTCAGACTGACTACGGTCACTAGAGTTCGTCGCACTGAGATCATTACTTTTGTTTTCGTTTAGCATTGTAAAATTTGCTGATGAATTAATTTTTTTCGCTGTTTTGATTTTTATTTTTAAACCGCGGTATAATTAGTTCTGTCGAAGTAGTACTTTTAATCATTGGCATAGGTGTTTTCTTTGGGCTGTGATGAACTTTACCCACTTGGTTAACACTTGCACTTGTAATATTTATATTTTCTACATGAAACTGATTCGATGTTCGAAGTAGTCTTGTTTGGGGAAAAAGACCCACTATGTTTACATTATCACTTATTAAATAACAATTTTATATAAGTTTTTTGCACCGTGTATATTTAATTGTAAAACCATTCACACATTTGAAAAAAAAAATAAATAAATAAACAAAATAAAAGCACTAACACTGCACTTTTCGTTTGTTTTATTTTACGTCCGAACCTCACGACAGTAAAATTATAAAGTTAATATTAAACTAAAAAAAACTTGTTCGAAAAATCAATAAATTTATGAAGAATTTCGCACTCTTAATCTCTTACAAATTAGAATTTTTTAAATAAAAGACAACTACTAACGCTTTTCACAATAATTGGGATTTGACAAACCCTAGGTAGTAAGGATACAAATTTCTCTGCTTGAAAAAATTAATTTTAATGTACCTTACGGACGATACCCTTCTCGATATCCCAACAGGCTTAATAATTTATATGAAAAATTGTTTATTTTAAGTTTAAATCATCCTTATATATTTTGATTACGCAAACTTTAACGGCTTAGAACCATATACGAAAAAACAAAGCTAGGTTCTATATTTTTTTATTAGTAGAGGTTTGTATTTCAAAAGCGAAACTGCAGTAGAGTCTTTATGAATTCAACTTTCAATAATCATAAAGAACCAAGACTTCACTTTATTCATGATGGTAATAATAATTCCTTATAAGAACATCTTAAATACACTTCACATCACTAAAAACCAAGATTAAACCAACTTATCCTTATATACCACAATTTTGTTTGTATAATAAAAAGCGACATTATCTCAATTTCTATCTGCCTCATCTCGGAATTACTTTTATGTTTATGAAACAAAACCAAAAAAACTTTATAATTGGCCAAAACATAACAACTAAAGCACACAACTTTTTGACATACAAAAAAAAAGGATTTTCCTTTTTAACACAAGGCGAAATATTATTATTATTATTATTATTACTATTACCAGTACTACTAGTAGTGTTATTATTATTATCAAAAATTATATTATGGATTAAAATGAATGAAAATTAGATGCAAAATTTTATTTTTTTAGATCTAGCAACAGCAACATATACTCATACATATTTAACTTAGTAGGAGTACAATACCCACTAAATGAAAAGAAAATTGCTTGGATAATAATCATAATCCATGTCTATTACGGAGTTAATAAAATAACACAAAAAATAACTTAAATATTTACTCAAACTTTTCAAGAGCTTTCATATTCCGTTCTCTGTCTTTATTTGCTGGCAATTAAATGGATACCAGGCAATTTTTTTTTTTTTTGTAAATGTAAAAATTGTATGATATCAATTAATACTAAAAAAAATACTGAAACACATTAGTACTATGTACATACTTTGCGAAAAACCCAACACAAAATGGTGTCGTAACGGTTTACTTTAGAAAGCATTTCACTTTGTTTGTTTGGTAACAAAAAAAATTTACTTCTCCACTTTAGTTTTTGACCAGTCTGATTGTAAAACGTAAAAATTCCGTATTTGCCGTATTTCCTTGTTTCGAGGAAATCAAATAAAGCACAAAAAATCATAAAACCAGATAAGAAAAGTTTAATAAAAAAAAAATTCTGTGCTTTTGTTAAAAATCTAGATAAATAAGTTTTTTACTCAAATAAAGTTCTTGTTTTATGAGGTTTTATTAGACTTTCATGCTGTTGGTGTAATAATGGATGAAAAAAATAATGTGGCTGAGTACAAAAAAAAGTCAATAAATTATTTGTAATATTATCATTGGAGAATTAGTTTCACTACAATTGATTGTAACACTTTTTGATAGTTTTTTTACTGCTACGTTTTGCACAATTTTATATAGAAAATTCATAAAACTTTATCTAAAACTAAGAGCATTATATTCTATTATGATTTCTACATCTTTTTATCTCTCGAATATTAGTTTTGAATTGAAAAAATAAAAACATCTCTATTGGTACAAACTCGTATGTGCATATCTGTAACTATCGAACAGAAATAACACCTTGAGAACGATTATCTTATATTGCATTAGAGATTCGATTATCAAATTTTATTGGAACATAATTTTTTTATTTTTGGTGAACTCTAAATGTTGGCTATAATACGCGATGTAACGGAAAACGATGATGTGATTTGCTTTGATGGCAGGGTAGAGTTGGTGCAAAAACTTGCGATTGTGATCAGTGAACTACGAGTAAAACAGGCTGATCAGTACTGAAAAGTTAAAACAGGAGTGAAGAAGAGGCATTTGCAATTAGCCAGGGATCGTTGGTTGAGAAAGTGTGTGCCTAAATTATAAAACAACACAGAGAATCATTTACATTTAAACACATTAACAACGGCCAAAAATTATCTGATTCAATTCAACATCTAGAATCTATATCTATAAAAATGGTGCAAAAAATGTATGTATCAGTTGAGAACGGCTGAACCGATTTGGCTCAATCTTTTCTGTTGTGTTTGCAATTACCAGGAGATGGTTTTTATGAAAGAAATTTTTTAAAAAAATCTACCGGAAAAGTCGGAAAACCCGAAAAATCGAATAAAAAACCATTTTCATATGAATTATGTGTGTATATTTTTTATATGAGACAAGTGGTGTAGTGGTTAAAGCTTCGGCGGTTGGATTGGGAGGTACTGAATTCGATTCCCACCGAAGGCTACATCCAAACTGCTACTTTGTTTTTTATCCAATCTATTTATTTTATCTATTTATTTTCTTTATCTGTTTATCTAAATAAAAATCAATTGCCATGCGTTAGTCTCGCAAAAACTCGAGAACGACACGATCAATTTGAATGATTCTTTTTGTGCATTATCCATCTCAATACAGTAAGCACGAAAAAAATCGAAACCAAATGGAAAACCGAAAAATCAAAAAAAAAATCGGAAAATCGAGAATTGTGTTTTGTAGAGGAATTTTGTATGGAAATACACTTAACACCATGGATGCAAATTGTATTTCGACATTGATCATTCATTTAAATAGCCACTTCGGATTCTTTTCAATAGGTGGCGTTGGTTGCGGACTACTATAAATATAAGTTGTGCAGAATTTTGGCAATCTTATCTTCTATATATATAAAAACAAGTTCATTCAGTTCCCCGTTCTTTTGGCGTCCGCTATGACGATTAACAAATTACAAAGTCAATTTGCAAAAAACAAATAAATTTTCGATAGATGCCTAAGTTTGAATCGACCTTTTATTCACTTTTCAATACATTATGCCGCCTTTATGGTTGGTTGCGTTCGTTCGCTCATTCTGACAATTTTTTCCACCAATCATATTGCTCAAAATTGACGATTCTGGATTTTTGTACAAAAGATGATTGGTCGAACAAATGACCGAACGAACGAACGCAACCATAAACCTACCTTTAGAGTTGAATTCGATGAAAAAGAGAATGGAATGGCCACTCAACCGTCTAACTCAAACGTCTATTGAGAATTGAATTGAGTTGTTTGATTTTTCTCTCATCAAAATCAATTTTCGTGAAGGTCAAAAGTGTTTGCTCGGACAAAGTAATTTGAGGCGAGACAAAGCTCGCTAGTTTAATATAATACTATTATTGTTTACTTACATACATTTACCCTTGTACTTGAATTTACAATTAACTGATACTATCACCCAATTTATCACTAATCCTAATTAGCTCAGATTCTAAAACTTTTAATTAATAGATGGCACTAATTATAATTATAGTACCTACACATACTTAATTGTAGAAATTATTTTTATAAGAGAAGAAATTCTGTCTAAATAAAGCAACATAAATAAAGTATTAATGGTCAGTTGCACAGAAAAATGACTAACGGCTAGTTAGTTGTGCGCCAGTTAAACATTTTATATGAAATCTGTTTTCGCAATCAGCAAAAAATCAGTCCAAACTTGATTAAATAGATTTTATTCTATGGAAATATTTAACGATTAGTTAAAAAGTTATCCAATCAAAATTGGACATTTAAATAATTGTGGTCTTACTTTAAGAAATATTATTCCTATTCGAATAGGAATGAAATATATGTGCGCAAAGTAACACATGATGCCAAGTGATTTTTTTATACTTTTATCGGTTGGTATAAAAATTTAGGAAAATCAAACTAATCATGCGATTTACTGTTATGTCATATGAACTATACTTATGAAAATATGAAATGCGTTTTCGACGTAAATACATATGTCTTATTTTTCAGATTAATGCCTCTATTACACCAAGAAAAATGTACTGTCAGTAAAAAATACTGAAAAACCAAAAAGAGAAAAAATGATATAAAATTGCATTGAAGTGAAGAAGACAAATGATTTTGTTTTGTTGTTATAGCAAGATTTTATAGCTAAATTTTGAATTAAAAGAAATGTTATTTTAATTAAAACAAACTAAATTGTTAATTAAGTTTAATTTTTTAATCGATTTAAAATTGTTTTCCACTGTTTTTGCTCACTTTGAAAAATAATATAACCAAAAATGACAGAAAAGAGCGTTATACCATAATTAACTACATATAAAAAATTTGATGATACATGTGTGAGAAAAATATCTTCCATCGCTGCACAATATTTCTTCATATGTATTGAAATGTTGCCATAAAAAGTACTCTCGATACATATTTTTTAAAATTATTATGGCAACATCAGAAACACATACACAAATATTTTGTCAGTAAATTTTACTGATTTTGTTTCATTCTAGTATAAAGAATATCTATATTTTTATCTCGTTTCGTTTTTACTGACAGTAAAACTTTTTTGGTGTAATAGAGGCATAATGTAGCATCGGAGTCATTTTTTGTATCGTTGATTTATGTCATTTGGTTCTTTATCCTTTATGTAATAAAAATACTACATTACTCCCACAGTGACAACTCATAAAAATAAAATTAGTTTATTAATTAACCGGGCGGTGAACATTTGAACTACACGAAAAAATGAAATAATTATAATCCTACTTTTAGGTGGAATGAAATTTATCATTCCGGATTGAAATTTATATGGAATTGTTGTTGTAAACTTCCCAAAGTAAGACGCTTATTATATACAGTGGGTCTCAGCCAAAATGATGCAAACAAATTATTATTTTTTTTAAGTAAATATATAAAAACAATTATAAATTTCTATTTTTAATTTACATTTATTAGAAATTTCAGTATTAATTGTTAATTTACTAAAACAAAACAAATATAAAATTTAAATTTATAACAAAATAGTAACAAAAAACAAAATTTCTACGTGCAAACATGTCACAGCTAAAATGATGCACTCTCTTTGTTTTGAAAATAGCGGTACTTTTCCTACACAAAACAAAATTTCCAATGAAAATAATTTTGAGTATCAGTTTTAAGCAACCTTTTGTGCGATTATAATCAATATAGTGCTTCAATATAGGCAAAAAAGTGTAATTTCGTAATAATTGAAAAAAATGGGTCGCCTCACAAGTATTGAAACATGTGAATTAGTTATTAAACACTTTATAGATGGCAAAACTCACAGAAAAATTGCAGAAATGGTGAAAACAGGTTCTTCTACTGTTCAGCATATTATCTGACGCTTCATTTATCAACACCGTGTTGAAAATAGGCCTATAAAAGCGCACAATAAGCGATGGATTGTCCGAAAAATTAAAGAAAACCCCAAATAAGGTGCTCCAAACTGGGCCGAGCAGGCTGAAAATATTTACATAAAAAATGCCATTCATAAACAATACGCAGAATATTAAGAGAATCAAATTATCATGGTAGAAGGTAGTACAATGCTTGAAAAGTCATACATCAGTGAAGTTAATCGTAAAGCTAGAATTAAATTTGACCAAGACCATAAAAACAAAGATGAAACATTCTGGAACACGGAATGAAAGCTTTTTGCTGATGAAAGCAAATTTAACCTTTTTGGTTCAGACGGAAGAAACAACGTATGGAGAAAGACTAATACGGAGCTATCATCTAAAAATTTACGAAGCACTGTTAAATACGGTGGAGGTCATGTTATGTTATGGGCTTATATAGCGTCTTCTGAAGTTGGAATTTTAGAGTTTATCGAAGGCAATTTGAACAAAAATGTATATTTAGTAGAGTTTAAAAATTCGCTCGTTAAAATGCATTATTCGCTCTTTACTGATCGAACAGTGTTATATTTCTAATACTGATCAGTGAATAATGAAAAGTAACAAAAAATATTCTGTTTTACTATTCACTTATGAAGAATAGTGTAGAAAGAATAGTTATATTCTCTATTCGATCGATTAATGAAGAGAATAATATATTTTATCTATTCACTACTAAAATAAATGTTCGCTTTGTTATTCAAATAGAATAGAAAAATAAAACAAGAGAGTAGAAGATCTCGTTCGCTCACACAACCAAAAAATCATCGATCCTTTTAGTTTTTTTATTATTCTCTCACTATTCGTTTATTACTGAATGGCCCATGCCACACGTAAAAAAAATGCCGCAGTTTTCTTCGTTTCTTTCCCCGTTTACCTATGATACAAGTTTTAATTGCGACTTAAACAAATTTTCTGTTCAACCACACAACTCAAACATAAATGAAATAAAAAATATTTCAAGGATATTTTTGACTCATTTTAGTTAAAATTTTATTTAAGAGAGAGCAGAACAAAACATTGGTATAAAAAAAATGCCAGAATACAAAAAATGCTCGTGTGGCATGGGTAAATAATATTTTTTAAATTTCGTTTTACTATTCAAGAGCGAAGAGAAATTAGCGTAAAACACAATTCATTTAAAAATGAACGGAAAATGAATAATAACCAATTGAAGAGTAGTGTAAAACGCTGATATTTAGACATACTAAAGAGAAATATGAAGGAAAGTGCTGAAAAGTTGAATATTAAGGATTATTTTCGGTTCTACCAGGACAATGATCCGAAACACAAATCTCGAATTGTTCAAAGTTGGCTCATTTGGAATACTACGCATGTCATGAAAACGCCTGCCCAATCACCAGACATCAATATTATTGAAAACTTATGGTCTAAACTTGAAAGCAAAATAAGAAAATATGAGATTAATAATGTAGCGGACTTAAAAAAGGCATTGTTAGAAGAGTGGAGTAAAATAACTCCAGAATACACGAAAAAAAACTCGTAGATTCGATGCCAAAAAGATTCAAAGCAGTTCTAAAACAAAATGGATATCCTACCGAATATTAATAAATTAATTATACAATGTGATAATATTAGTTACAAACATATGTATTAATTTTTTAAAGAATTTTTTAAACTGCATCATTTTGGCTGTGACATGTTTTCACGTAGAAATTTTGTTTTTTGTTACTATTTTGTTATAAATTGAAATTTTATATTTGTTTGGTTTTAGGAAATTAACAATTAATACTGAAGCTTCTAATAAATGTAAATTAAAAATAAAAATTTATAATTGTTTTTTGGATATTTACTTTAAAAAAAATAAAAGTGGTTTGCATCATTTTGGCTGTGGCCCACTGTATATGCAAGCCAAATGTTTCCACTTAATAAAAAGATTTAATCAAGTTTTCGTTGATTTTTTCTGATTGTGAAAACAGATTTCATATAAAACATTTAGCTGGCGCACAACTAATCGGCCGTTAGCTATTTTTCTGTGCAATCTGCCATAAGAAACTTAAACGTTGTTGAAAATAAGCGCAGTTTGTTTTGCTTAACCCCTTGCCTTATGAATCGAGCGACGATGAACACAACTCTTATATTGCAACTGTAACAAACAATAACGCAAAAACAAAAATATTATCGCGTAAAAACAATCACGTGTCTGATACGAGCTTTTCACTTTTGGCCAGAAAGAATCATCACGTGTGTGATACGAGGTTCTCATTTTAGGCACAGCAGTACGATCACGTCTCCCATACGTTGTTTTAAGGCAAAAGGGTTAATAATAAAGACCGCAAATCATAATCAAGTCGCGAATGAATGAATCGAGCAGCTTAATTGAAGCTTATCCGCAATCACTTACCCTTAATACTTTGAGTGCCACCATATAGATACAAAATATATTCATAGGAAGCAAACTATAAATACCACCACAAATTATTTTATAAATTGATAAATAAGGTCCTGTATTAGCGTTTAAAAACTCGTAACAGCCGGCGATGCATGTGGCACTCATTGTGTTAAGCATTGACGCCCAAGCAGGGACCTATTGTATTAGTCCCAGAAGCGAACTCATTGCGAATAATACGCCCGATCAGGTGTTCCGGTAGCAGCACACAATTTTAAACGCGCGTTGATTGCACAACTTAAAGAAGCTTAGGATTCGCGCCAGTAAATTTATCGATAAATATAACGGTTTAATTGCCTTAAAATTACGGGCCTTCCTTGTTTTATAATTAAATGTGGCTTTAATCCTAAAATAAAATAATTAATATTGTATTTTTAATCGGGGATTAAGATATTTTTGTGGGTTTTTTGGTGAACTGTACAATGTATATAGAATTCTACAATTACTTTGAGTTATTCTTTCAAAAATTCCATGCTGCGTTATTGACTGTTTGGCCTGTATTGATAATTCCGCAACCTTTGCCAAATTTTTCGGTGTAAACAATTAAGCATAATCGTGATAGTGATCTGTGAAATGAAAAAGTGCGATTTATACAAGTGACGAACGCCAAAGAGAGAAAGAGAGAATTTAATGTGTTCAAAATGCGCAAACCAAAAAGGTTAATGATTTTCATGGTGATGGCATAGTGATATGAGCGCTCTTGGATTCGTTCACTCCCAACAATCATTTATAACCGAGGACTGTGCGCAAAATTTAGCCCTACGAAACAATGGTCGCAAACTAAAGTTACCCATTCAACCATGTTCCAAAGTGACAGAACAAGAACGGAAAGTTGTAGGCCATATACATAAATAGCTTATGACAATTTGCACTTTATTTTAAACACTAAGCTGCTTGAATTTCAGCAGTTAACTTACGGAACGGATTCGAGTTACAATACTACCACTCTTTTAAGCTCGATTTATATTATCCGTTCCTTTCAGTTCCTTCATTTTTCGTATCAGACAAAAAAAAAAACATTGTTACATGTATTTTCATAGGAGTATTTATATTATCCGTTCCGTTCAGTTCCTGCAAGTACGGAACGGATAATATAAATACTCCAATGAAAAAAACATGTAACAATTTTTTTTTTTTTGTCTGATACGAAAAATGAAGGAACTGAAAGGAACGGATAATATAAATCGATCTTTATTGACATACTTTTTGGTACCGAAATATATTATCGTGTCACATTTGGAAATAAAATTAAAATTAACACTTGTTTAGTCGCAGAGGATACTATGTTTGGTTTGGTTTCGCCAGCCCATGTTTGGATGCGGGAAAATCCGGTGCTTTATCATATTTTATTATACTGAAGGACGTTTTTAAAAGTCTTAAGCGATTTTAGTAAAGCGAGGAACTACCAGCATGTGCAACGCTAATGTCTTATCAGCCGCGATTCGGTAAAACTACTATTTAACGAGATTCAAAACTTTACGAGATTTATAAAAATTTCATCGGGAAATATGAAAAGCTAAAGCATTTAAATGAAATCAGTTTCATTACAAAATTCGACGCTGCGGTACTTCGAAAATTCGAAATGTTCTTTGTACATTTAAAATTACTTCATTACATTCAAATGGAATTAGATTATTCCATTTTATTAACGTGGTCACAAACTGAATGATAAAAAATGGCTGCGGACCAAATCTAACGTAAATCTTGTGCTGGTGTTACTTATATAAATCTGTAGATCGCGCAGATTTTGAAATCTAAAATCAGATTGATCTATCCGATCTAGAATAAGTAACAGATTTCAGATTAGTTAGATCAAATAAGGTCAACTATCATCTTTCATCAAAATTGTCAAACAATTGTTTCAATTATTTCCACACGGTGATTACTTATCAATTTTATTTGTACAAAAATGACCGACCTCAAGAAACAGCGTGTTTTCGCATTATTGCAAGGAGCAGCAATGATAATGTTTGACGTTTTAGAGGAAAATGAAGAGAGTGAAGTAACTGTTTGAGTTTGAGTTACACTTGAAGTTACCAAAATCAATCTGACAAATCGGAATATTTTTGCAAATCAAAAAAATCGATCTAATCAATCTGTAAAAAAAATAAGAAACAGCAAAAAATGTATCAGATCGATCTGACCGGAAATAAGAAAAAGCTTTTTAGTACTCAGATCAATCAGATCGATTAGAGCAGAAATAAGTAACACAGCATTGGGTAAATTCAATTTTTAAGATAAGAAAATGATAATTTGTGACTTTGCTAACAGAATAACTCATAAATATGGCGGTTGCCTTTCTATATGATGTTTTTTATATGAATAATGCCATATCCAATTTTGTTTTGAAATAGAAATGTCTTTGTAACGGAATTATCCCATTACAATAAGTTTTATTTTAATTCTTTTCATTAATAAAAAACATACAATATAATGGCAAGCAATAAATTGTTTTGAGAATATTAAATTTCATAAGCAAAATATTTTTCGCGAAACTTTATAAAATGGTAAAACAGTCACTGCGTTTTAAAACAAAAATAACGTCATATATGTATATTTAATTCTATTGGGTATCGTCTCCATTTAGTGAACATTTTCACTACATTTCATTAAATGATTTTTGTTTACATCAAATGTTGACATTAGTTGGATGGACGATTATGAACCTTGAACCCGCAATTACTTAATTTTATTTATTAGTGTATTGGTACGCTTTGTTAAGAAAACTGTACTATCATTTTAATTTACCGTATTAAGTTCGATTTATATTATCCGTTCCTTTCAGTTCCTTCATTTTTCGTATCAGACAAAAAAAAACATTGTTACATGTTTTTTTCATTGGAGTATTTATATTATCCGTTCCGTACTTGCAGGGACTAAACGGAACGGATAATATAAATACTCCTATGAAAATACATGTAACAATGTTTTTTTTTGTCTGATACGAAAAATGAAGGAACTGAAAGGAACGGATAATATAAATCGAGCTTTAAACGATTTAACCGAGAATTATTCCGCAGCCAATGTACAAAAAATTTGACTTTTACTTATATTTAGGATATGGAGAGTTCTAAAAAATGGTACCAGCCATAAATAGTACTAAATTATTGGTAAATCATGTTTGACCGGACGATGTTGAGAGTTGGTTTATATTTTTTTTAAAGGAGTTTGAAAACAGCTCCAATAAAAATTAATATTGAGAGTGAAAAACCACAAACATTTGTTTGGTATGCGCGGAAATGGTGTTGTGAAATTTTAATGTAATGAGAGATCGTTTTTCATGCCAGCTCAAAATTATTTTATTTATTTTTTGTGATTTTGTTGGTTTAAAGATTTAATCATAAAAGATTCATATAAATTGTTTATAAAATATAATCATAACCGTCGTAAACAGTTTGACATAACCTCACAAAATGGTAATGATTGATTATCTTCCACGATTTATGTGTTTATTAATTTGTCATTAACTTTAAAATTAATTGATTAATTAAAATTTGTTAAAAGCTGCTTTAAATTCAACATAAAAGAAATATAAACAAATTAAATTTTCAATTTAGACTAGCGACTCGGTATTAACAAGAATAATTAATATCGCGATCCGCGAATGTATAATGCAATGAGCGAGGGCTATATAGGGTGCGTAAGGCTATACATAAGTAAGTACAATAAATTCGGGAGGTGTTGGAAGACTCTAATCTGAACAAAAAATATTATATCTGTGGCAATTCACCAAATTTAAGTTTTAAATCAATTTGTGAACAAATTATGGGACATAATTAAGCCATTTTTGAATCCATGGTAAGAAGGTTTTAAAACTGTGTCTGTCGACACCATCAAGCACTTGTTACATGCTCTGGGTTCACCGGAAAGTCCCTAAATTTTTAATTTAAGTAAATACCAAACGCAAAATTAAATTCAAAACAAAAACTTACTTCAAGATAAGTGTTTATTCTAAATTTATTTCTGATTTTATACATAAAAATATTGTTTTAAATATCACTTATTAGACTACAATATCAAAAATTAAGAATTAAGTGGTTTTCAATAAATACCAAACACCTATACCAAACACCTATATAATATAACACCTATTTGTTTTTTGCTTATATCTCGGCCAAAAATAGACGGGTTTTGATGAAAAATTGAAGGAAGAAATAAAGGTAAATACTATCGATCAGAATATAGTCCAACATAACCACTTAACTCGACTTAAGTGATTATATTGAACTGCCACAGATATAGTATATAAAGTTTTCTTTTCGTAAATTAATTAGTTTATCAAATACAGGGCCAATATAAGGTAAATTGATAATAAGAACATTTCATAGTAAAAAACGTGTGAAAACCTTAATGTTTTCAATATTCTTTAAAAAATGCATTACTAACATATCAATCGATGAACGATCGATGATCTATTACATATTTTCCGAACAAATGCAATAATAGCATCAAGCTTCAAAAGTTGTATACGTAAAATATAAATAAAAATGAAGTGAAAAATGAGAATAACTTTATTTTTCCAGTATAATTGATTCGTACTTATCGATTCGTGTACTTCTTATCGATTTACCTCATTACATTATCCTCACTACGATGCTTTAGTCTATGAAGCTAGTGAGAAAGAGAGTGCGGTATTGAAATAATACCTCACGTATTTTGGATTCCGGATTTGCGATAAAATTTTATTATGGTATTTTGCGATAAAATTCTATTTCCAAACTTGATAATTTGTAATTTGCTAGCCGAAATCCTGGCTACTCAATCAATTTTAACAAGGAAATTTGAATTTCAAATTATATTTTTCAAAACATTGTAGTTTTTTTTGCGATCGCACAGTAAAATTTGTAGGTTCAAAAAATGAAAAGCAAATTTTTGTGTTGTTTTACTGTGCAAAAAACAAATAAAGAAAAATTGTTTGAAAAATATAATTTGATATTCAAATTTCCTTAGTAAAATTGATTGAGTAGCCAGGATTTCGGCTAGCAAATTGCTTGCTTGCTAGCCAATCGAGTATCTACCCCAGGGAGTCAATTCGCGTTTCATGAAATAATGAAAATGAAAAAAAAATTTCATTTGCAATCGAGTAGGTTTGAATTGCCCGTAAGAAATTATGATTTCACACAGTGGGATTTAAAATTACGTGCAAATAATTCAAACTACTAGATTGCAAATGAAAAAAACTTGTCATTTTCATTATTTCATGGAACGCGAATTGACCCCCAGTATGTGTTTCATCGAAATGAGATTGACATAAGTGGATTTTTGGCCTGTGTTTGAGGTGCAAAATTATACCCTTTTTGTATAATGGAGAATTGGGTCAGTTAATCAGGAGGTAACTATAGTTTGTGTTCCCTATGTGCCATGGATTTCTAAAAAATATATCCTCCCAATTGCAATCAATCGTAGAAAATAAGAATCAAACCAGCTTTAAATTTCGGCAATTTTTCAGGTGAATATCCATAAAAAAGTAATATGTCTAAATTTTATTTCGTATAACAACAGAAAACGTAAAACACTAAAAGCTATCTCTGTACAAAACAACTTTTAACATAACACAATTTCCATTTTACCTATATATACGAGACTCAGGTACATCATTTGCAGTTTTTCTTAAACTTTTATTTTTTATATAATTCAACTCTACATATACATACTCTATTGTACCAGCAATTTTATTGTTCTGCTGCTGTTTTATGTTAAGTTTTTTTTTTCTTTGGTTGACTAACATCTCTGTCTGTAATATTGGATTTTTGTGTATTGGGATGCTTACTAGATCGCGCTTGCTTAAGCTTGATAGAAAGCTTTCAACAAGAAAAATTATATTACGTGTGTAAGTTTGAATGGAACGTGTTATCATCGCCATTTATGTTTTATATGAAACTTTTAGAGCTTTTCTTTGTAATGTTTGGCTATTTTTTATGGTTATTCTTATTATACACAAAACTTAGGTTTGTTCTTTGTTAAAAATACTCGTATACATCATACATATATTCTTAAATGCTGCACACCGCGTACAATATATCGTACCTAACGGTTGTGGCAGTATACAGTAGTTGTATACTCACTGTAAAAACTTATTTTGTCTACCTGATGCCAAACCATCGCACGATGATAAAATATCGCTTATTATTTTAAATAAAGATATAAAAAAAGCATTAAATTCCGTATACGTAAAAACAACACAATAAGAAAAGGTAAAATGGCAATTTAAATAAAAGGAAAATATTTATATTTTGTCGTATAACGAAGAAACAATGAGATGGAAAAGTTTTCTTATTTTTTTGTGAGCTGTGTGTTTCTGTTTTGTGTGACAGACAAATGGATTTTTCGTTTTTGGGTTTACGATTGTTTTTTGTGTTGAATTTTATTGCTGATTTATTATGATACGTTTATGATAGAGACAAAACTTTGATTACTCGTATAATATATAAAAAAAAAACTTGGTTAAGACGCGAGTTGCGAAATGTTCCGTGTAAAGATTTAGTAAAGGAAATGAGGGAGATGTGTGACTTGAAATTGTTTTGATTGATGAGATACGAATTGAATTGAAGTAAAAAACTGTAATGGGAGGTAAGGTTTCAGGCGAAGAAAAAATAGAGCTTTAATAACAGTAAATTTTCAGCAGTCTACTATCAATTATTCTCATTCCTAATTTATAGGTACTATAATGTCATATTTCGATTTCCAGTTGGAAAAAATAAAAATATCGCCATCAGCTTTGATTTTCTTTTAACATTCGATTATTTCAAAGTTTGCAAAGCCACCGAATCCACCATTCTGTCAATCAAGGAAGCATGAACAACAAGTCTCCAGCGTCACAAACAAATCTCCAGCGTCAACAAACCACTGAGCAGAAGCAGGCATCTTTCATTGATGGAATGAAAGGAATGTGGTAGTGCCACCCGAAATTCGGATAAGATGCAAGAAAGTGATATTTATCTGACAAACAGAAGGAAAATTTTGGGAATTCTCGGTTTTACAGATCATTTTTTTCAAATCAAGTTCTCTTTAAAAAAAAAAGTTATTTATGCTAAGCCCATCATAAAGCTTGTTGGGCATAAGAATTTTTTTGATATATTTTATTACAAAGTATTTTATTCTCATTTAGAAGCTCACACGAAAAAATACAATTTAACAATGACCTCTATTATTATATTTTCTAAAATTATATTTGCTACTAAGGAACCAAAAAATTTGCGTAGAAATATAAAAACATAACTTTTAACTATATACCTATTACAATTGGTTGATTCCCGTCAAAAACCTCAGGGAATTTCAATATAACGCAAAAAAAACATAAATAAATTTTTCCAGGTAAAAGCTCGAAAGCAAACTTCATACGAGTATACGTAAACACACAACCTTTCGAAAACAAATTCGAATTTCTCAGAAGCCTTCTAACCTAGGCAAAATTTAATTTATGGATTTCTGGAAACTTGCGATAAACACAATTATTATCAAAAATTTAAGGTTCCTAAGTTATGAAAAAATAAGTTTAACCTATATTTTATTGTAAATTTATAATTATAAATTTTATTTGCTTAATTGTATTATCATAAATGGTTAACTTTTAAAAATATATTCAAAGAGCTATTATTTTATTGTAGACAGTTAAGTCTGGTTGAGTTCACCAGGCATAGACACAAACAGATTTATTTTGGAAAATGCATTTTTTGACTGCGGCGATATAGTGATTGGTACATCTACAAAAATCTCGAGGTTTTAAAATGATAGTGATTCTATAAATCTATAGGTACTGTAATTTACCAAATACAACATTACTTAGTAACATAATTATGCAAACATATTGCTGTTTGTTAACTCATTCCTTAGGTATGAGTAGGATTATTCATTAATTGTACAAAAATACTTTAAAATTAACTAAACGAAATTTTATAACCTGCAAAAAATTGTTAGTATCATGTAAAGAAATCTAAACCAAATCCATCATATCCCCACCACTCCTATATTTAGAACATGATAAACATAAAACACAAAATACTACAATACTGAATGGTGATGCTTTTAAAATAATAATATCCCCAATTTTTTAATTATCACCCTTTACCCATACCTCTTTTATAAAAACGTTTGTACCTATTCGAACGAACATCACAAGCTTACCATATACCCCATCGCGTTCATTACTATTTTTAATTTTCGTTTGAACAAAAAAAAATTCATTACATTTTGGCTTTTCTTTTTTATTGTTTTGACGATAAAGTGACAACATCGACAACAAAAGCGAATAAAAAATGAAAGAGAACACCAACATAAATGCTTTACAACAGAATGTAAATATAAAGAAAGAGCTACACGACACGCGGTAAAACTTGACTAAAATTAAAGTAATAATACGCATTTATTTGTACGCCACTCCAGTTTTGCTGGCAAAATCAGTGAAAATTCATTTTATCGACATAAATAATGTTTCATATATTTTTAATTAAATGACATGAAAAAATATTATGAAATGAACGTGAATCCTAATTGCTAATTAACTGATCCAAACAGGTTACTTCAGCTTTTGCTGGATCCGAATTAGGGCGACTACGCCTGAAGAAGTCCTGAAATAATTAAAACCAAAAATTCATTAACAATTTTTTATTTATAAATGTTGTTATACATTAAGTTCTATAATTTTCCATTGATCACAGCAGTTCGAAATTATTTTTCGAAACAAAGTATTAATTGTAAAATATCTCGAACTGTAAAAATCGTTTATAATTCGTATTCGCTGGTAACAAATTTACTAATTCTACTGAAATAACTTTCATTTCGGAATATTATGTAGTTTTCGGTGGCAAAAAAAATATTGATCCCACTTTTGGACCAATTTTTTTTTTGCCAAAGAACACAAAAAGAAAATCTCACTTTAAACACAACTTGCGGTTTAAATAATCACAAATATAAAATAAAAATGGCACGACGTCTTTTTTGATAATTTCACATGACGTTTAGTTTTTTATATGTGTGAACAAACGTCAACAAAAACCCAACACATTTTTTGGATCTTATAATTGATCCAGGATCCAAAAATAAAAAGTCAAAAAATGTAAACAAGGCATGTTAAATCAAAAAATTACCTCAAATTATTGATCCGGGATCAAGATTTTTGTGCCACAGAAAACGCTATTATATTATTACACTTTTCCCTCACTTCTGAACAGCAAGATTAATTTTTTGTTTTCGTTAGGTACCTATTTCATAGCTTTTAGCTATACGGAAATAAATTCGGTACTGGATTTCATAATAAAGATTTGTATTTGGTAATAATTAGTATTACAGTAGGTTGTGATCACGACCATCTAAAACGGTATTATTCGCAGAAAATTCAAAAATTACAGTAACAGGGTCTGACTGGGACATAGTCGGATAGTTCTCGTCTCAAAAACGTGTAAAATGTGACAATTACGGATTTTACCTTAACTTTTAACAGAATAAAAATCTTAAAAATATATTACCGAGGAACTTGATCTTAAGTAGGTACTAATAACCAATGTAAGAATGCAAAACGATCATGGTGTAAATTTTTATCGGCTTCCAAATCGATACAACACTAGGTGAAGCTTTGGATACATCGAAAGTGATCAAGAAATGTAAACATAAAACTTGAAAGGTAGAATCTAAACATTTTGGTCGGAAGCGTGGACAAAAAAAATCATAAAAACGCTAAACTATATTTTGGCATTTTACTTATAGGACAGAAAAGTACTTTGTTTTAGAAAATTGTAAAAGCTAGTCCTATAATCCGCTGGAACTAGTTGTCTTCTAACTGCCTATCCATTTAATAAATATTAAGTGTCTCGAAGGATATTTAATCCAGGGGAATTTGCCTCGTTCTTACAACTGTTCGGATTCGCAAAAGTCGAATTTAGTTAATTTAAAATTATAAACTGATCTTTATTAATCAAATACATATATTACACCAACAGTCTTCTATAAAAAGAACAATCAAGCAATCTAGTTTTCATCAACTTCTTGACTTGCCAGAGTGCTCAAATTTAGAGAACAGTATAGTGCTCGATGATAATGTAATTTATAGCATGATGTGAGAAGTATTAGACGCCATTTTGAATGAACTACTTTTCATAAATTACATAAAATCAGGCTCGTCAATATTCCATTTTATGTGTAGGGGTTGATGTCTTTCGTTTTTCAAATCGTAAAAATTCTTAAAATTATATGATTTCTTGTGTCTGTCTTATCTCTTGGCTTATTTGTATGTCCAGCTCGAGGCTCAAACTTTCAGGATAGCTCGGTTTCCGATGAAAATGCAATATTCAAACATTTATAGCACGCTGTGAGCAGTATTTGACGCTATTTTGATAAAATTCTTAATACTACTTACTTATAAATTCTCATAAATTTAATGGTTACTCGATAATAAAAGGAAATCAATAATAGGCTTCACTCTATAAAAAACTTTTGTAAAATGTGATGCTTAAAGCCTTTGTGAAATACTTAATAATGTATACGACTATTTTGTTTGCCTTCTACATTTATAACGGTTGTCCATATTTCAGATCATGTAAAATTCGATAAAAACTATCACGAAATTAAATTTAAAAAACGCATCTGGATCTAATCGTAAGTATTGCACAGCAAATACAAGAGAAGGCGTAGCAGGGCTAATTACTCAAATTATTTTAAAACCAGGCTTTATCTACAAGATGAAAAATATTAAATACATGTAACACGTCGTAACAGCAGTCCGATTGCAAACCGGAAATGTTTTCCCAATTAGATGTCTCAAGAACAATTTACGGAATACGATTTTCGAGAAACGACTCAACGTATTACAGCTATTACATTCTCAGAAATTTAGAGTTACTAAAAATCGACATAATTAATTAATTGCCGTAAGTATCGTGAAATAAATATGATACGACTACTAATATAATTTTGTCATAGACCATCCTTGAAAAATATCTGACTACGCCACTGAATATACGATGCATACTCGTGTAATACAACTTTATATTTGTATTGCGTATTCTTTCTAACTATTATGTCTACACATACATACGTCAGTTTTACGAAGGTAGGAATGGAACCAGTTGAATTTTTATATTACTGAGGCAATGCCAATGACCTATATCAAATCATTAATTAGCTTTTCAGCAGTGAAATGATATTATGATTTTTAATTTAAATGTTGAGGTTTTGTTTTTCTACAAATTGATACAACAAACATTTTAACAAATTGATTGGAATAAATTAAATACTAAATTAAATTTAACTTTTATATTAAGAAAATGACAGTGAAAGCAATCCAAAATAACCAAAATAAATAAGTGTTAGTAAATACACTGTTATAAGAATTTTGAGTCAAAACTGAAAAATACTCAAAAAAATTATTTTACATTCTTCAAAATAGTCCGAAAAATACTAGAAGATAAATACTAGCGGTTTCACGATTTCTAATGCCGAGTAAAGACAAATTATGCTAAATCCCTATACGGAAATGGTTATTACATGAAAATGAGGTAATCCTGAATTTTGTTCTTGTAAATTAAGTAAATTCGATGTGTATGAGAAGTTTCAGATTAAACAAATTACGGAAATCAAATGCAATTTTCAAATTGAGAGTATACTCTACAGGGGTATTATATACCCTATAGGGGTATTCTTTTTTGTTTTGCTAAATCTAGCCGATGTTTATTTCAAAAATTTATTTCGCAAACGATACGTTTTATTTATAAAATATAAACTACAAATATATTGGTTCATTGTTTTATTTTATATGAATTGCGGTCGTTTGGGTGAATTGGTTGTCCAAATTTGGTGGGAAACGTTTATTTCGATTTGTGCAATACGGTAAGAAGTTCAGTGAAAAGTCGTTACACATTTTCTTCAATATTTTTGGGAATATAGTGGGTTAATTGTGAATTGTAAGTATTAAATCAATTATATAGATGTGTAAGGCAATTTATTTATAGTTTTTTCAAATTTAAATCAAGCTCATTTTATATAAATTAGTGATTTAGAAATCCATATCGTATATGATATTTCATGTAGATAACAAATAAATATTCTGTATGTCAAATATGATACGGTAGCAAATATGGTGGAGGAGATCGTGAATAATAATAATAATAATTCCCAACGACCTATTACCCCTCCCAACCGCGCGCCGGGAGTCTCCATCTGTATTATTATTATTTTTTGAGTATAATTCCAGTGATTATAAACATGGATATCGAACTGCTTAACCTGTGAAATTAAAGAAAATTAGCAAGCGGGAAAATCTGTATTAGTATTAAAATCAAATCTGATTATTAAGAGGCAAACTAGGTGAACAGCTAAGCAAAACGATACCCGTCGCGGACGGAAGGAGAACAGAGGTTGAGTCTGCTTAGTACAAGCAGATTAAAATTGAAAAATATAGCAGTCAACTGATAAAATTTCATAAAATTTGATAAATAAAACAAAATAAAATGTAACAAAACAAAATGTTACAAAAGTTATAAAATATTAAAGGCCAAACCAGTCAAGTTAAATAAAAAAGTTGTTTTAAAGTGCGTTTCGTCATATTAAAATCAATGAAGTGGGAGTATTGGTTAGCCTCATGAAGCATTCTAGATACAGGTTCATTTTTACCATAGTCAGTCCTATGATGGTCGATTCGAAACATAGGTACCGATCTCAAGGCTCGTGAATTAAAATTTAGATTGATTTTTCCTAAGAGGAAAGGAGAGTCGGTACTGCCGGTTAGCAATTGATGAATAAAAACCACGTCTGCAACAACCCTGCGCCTACGAAGTGGTTGTAAATCAATTAGCTTGAGGCGATCTAGGTATGGAGGTAGGTGAAACATGTCCACCCACGGTAGCCCGCGTAAAGCAAAGCGAAGAAATCTACGCTGAACTGCTTCAATCCTTTTTATGTGAACCACATGATAAGGCGACCACACCTGGCAAGCATACTCGAGCAGGGGACGAACGAATGTTAAATAGAGAGCCTTCGTAACATAAGGATCGTCGAACTTTTTCGACCAACGCTTAATGAAACCGAACGCAGCGTTACCTTGATTGACAATGCGATCTACGTGATTTCTGAAGTTCAATTCGCTGTCACAAACGACCCCCAGATCACGAACAGAACTAACTCTGGCATCGTTGTTAATATAATAGTCACGAGAAATGGACTGTGCACGCTTCCGAGAGTAGGTGACCGTCTGGCATTTACTCACATTCAGCTCAAGGTTGTTCTTTACACACCATACGGAAAATGTATTAAGGTCGGATTGTAATAGGATCCTATCGGTGGTGTTTGAAATCTGTTTGTAAATCTTCATGTCATCGGCGTATATAGATATAGTTGAATTTTTAATTAAACATGCAACGTCGTTAATAGACAGAATGAAAAAAATCGGCCCCAGATGGCTGCCTTGGGGCACTCCAGATGTTGCTGAAAAATGAGCTGATACTGATGTCCTAAACAGAACTTGATAAATACGGTCTTTAAGATAAGAGCCCACCCAACGGAGAAATTGTGGGGGAAATCCAAGAGCCCTGAGCTTAAACAAAATAACTTTATGGGAAATCCTGTCAAACGCCTTGCTGAAATCGGTCAAGATAACATCGACCTCATTCCCTGCTTCAATCATATTTAATGTTTGTGAAGTGAATTCCACAAGGTTTGTGGTCGTGGAGCGAGCTTTGAGAAAACCATACTGATTATCGGAAAACAACGGTTTACAATAAAAGTACAATGAATCATATATAATACTTTCAAACAGCTTGGGAATACAAGATAACTTTGCAATCGGCCTGTAATTACAAATGTCTGATTTGGAGCGATAATTGATCAGATAGTGAAGATGGGTTTGATGAGGGAGATCAAATTCTTGAAGATAACGTATACGAAGAAGTTGAGATTAATAAAATCACAGAAGAAGAAATAGAAACTGTGCAAGCGGACCTTGTGTACTCTATTGTCTCTGAAACCACGGATAATTTAATATTGAGGAAATGGAAATTACATATGCTGATGAAACACCTGCATTTAGGGATTACATCACTGCTTCAAATGAATTGAAGCAAATTAAAGAAACGTGCGCTAGAATAATTTGGAAAAATAATGATTTCCAAATTTCGCATGAAGAACACAAATTTCTTGGAAACTCTCAACTAACCGAGGAACAAATAGACCTAAGTACTCCGCACGCGTTTTTTAAGTATTTTTTTGATGATGATGTTGTCACCAAAATTGTAGAGGAAACCAATTTATACGGATTCCAAAAAATCCTAACAATAACATTGCTTTTACCATAAAGGACATTCAAAATTTTAAGAATATGTATATTTAGATATGCATTTTATATGCAAATTTGGGAAACTCGGGGTAGCAATGGTAAAAGAAACGATGCCACTGAATAAATTCGAAAAAATAAAACAACATCTCTATTTTAATAATAACGAAACGATGCAACCAAGAATAAATCAGAACCATGATCAGTTGCATAAGCTAAGACCATTGTTAAACAGCCTCATTGAAAATTTACAGAAAGTTCCACTGGAGGAATGCTTATTGATTGATGAACAAATGTGTTCCACCAAGATCCGATCATATATGAAACAATATATGCCAGCTAAAAACCACAAATGGGGATTTAAATTATTTGTGCTCTGTGGAACTTTCGGCTATGCGTACCACATCGAAATATATACTAGCCAAGAAAATGACCACCAAAAACGGCCACGTATTGAATTAAATTTGGGAGCACCACATAATATGAATTACAAATTATTTTTCGACAATTATTATACTTCGATTTAATTGATGATGGAATTGTCCAAAAAGGGAATGCACAGTTTAGGAACTGCTCGCAAAAATCGTTTACCAAATTCGAAACTGCCTGATGATACTTACTGGAAAGGACAACAAAGAGGTTCTTATTTTGAGATCGTGATCACATCCATTCAATGGAAAGATACAAAAATCGTAACTCTCGTATCTACGTTTGTGGGTAAAAATCCCTTGCATATGGCATCAAGAAGAGAAAAAGATTCTGGTAGTATTTCCCTGGCAGGGAATGCCCTTCGATTGTGAAGGAATACAACAAATGTATGGGAGATGTAGATCTGTTGGACGCGAATTTGGGACGGTATAAAATTAAAATGCGCTCCAAAAAATGGTACATGAGAATGTTTTATCATATGCTGGATGTAACCACAGCAAATGCCTGGATATTGTATAAGTAGTTGCATTAAAAAGTCATAATTTTCGTAATCATTATTTAATATTATTCTAAAATTTTAGAAAAATAACGTGGTGCAAGCGATAAAGTAATATTGGGTCTCGCTGATTTCAAGATTGAACTATCAGAAACATTGATGAAGTTCGCTGATTCAATACATGTGGGGAAACCATCCAAAGAAACAAACGAACGCATTAATTTGAAACGAAAAAACACACGGATGCACAGTTACCCCAAAAGAGATTAGGTTGGACAATATAGGTCATATTCCATATTGGACAGAAAAATGGTTATCCTGCAAGCTCCCGGGATAAAACAAACTTGGTTTTATTAGCTGCTTCAAATGGAACGTCCAGTTGTGTTTAAATAAGGACAGAAATTGCTATAAAAAGTTCCATTCCTAAGGAAAATATAAATAAGACTGCTGAAGACTAAAGAAACGTTTTGTGACTGATTTATAATTTATTTTAATACTTATTTTTTAATTAATTGAATTATTATTTTTTATTTTACTATATTGAATTGTTTTGTGATAACCATTAATAAATAAATTTATTAATAGACATTATTTTTTTATTTTGTGCAATGCGCGATATATCATATATGATATAGATAAAATAAACCCGATTTTCCTGAAAACTAAATTTTTCCGCAACTTTTGGTGTTAATTTTGTAATCAGAGATTACAATTAAATCAATAAATAATTTTTAATAATTAAATTAAGAGATAATGCAGTAAAAGGTTAAGATAAATTCTGAAAATTATAAAGTTTGTCGGAAAATTTACTATGTGGAAATAATAGCCTTAGGTTGACACAATCGAATGAGTTTACTGTCATAGGCTAGGAGAGGATCCTTTTTCGTTCTCGTAAATTAAATCGATTTTGTTGGTTTGAATAGTTTTAGTTTAGATAAAATCTCGATATCGTAGAGTTTGTCGAAAAATTCCACTTTGTAGGAATGTTAGCTTTAGGTCGATTTTATTCGTTCTCTCTCTCTCTCTCTCTCTCTCTCTCTCTCTCTCTCTCTCTCTCTCTCTCTCTCTCTCTCTCTCTCTCTCTCTCTCTCTCTCTCTCTCTCTCTCTCTCTCTCTCTCTCTCTCTCTCTCTCTCTCTCTCTCTCTCTCTCTCTCTCTCTCTGGCACTATATCCCATCAAGGGATTTGGCTGCCTCAAATGAGGTTTCATAATCATATTTTCATCGGATAATGAGTGGTTAATTCATTGATCCTAAACCAGCCGTGAAATTTTTTCCTTGTCACCACCGGGAATCGAACCCGGGACTTTAAGTCGCTGGAGCAAGCATGCTGACAACTTTGCCACCGGGGCGGCATTTTATTCGTTTGAGTAGTTTTAATTTAGATAAATTCTGGATATCGTAGTGTTTGTGGGAAAATTGCATTTAATAACATTTCAACTTATCTAAAATAAAACTATACTCAAACCAATAATATTGCTTAGATTTACGAGAACGGAAAATGATAGCTGTCCTTTTTTTGGAAATAGCTCCTGACTCTTTTGATTGTGTCAATCTAAAGCAATGAAAAAAGATTTCCTTTTGGAAATGACTCTTGCCTTGTTTGCATATTTCCCTACAGTGGAATTTTCCAACAATCTCCACGACATGCAAAATTTAAATAAAATAAAA
The DNA here is from genome assembly GCA_947310385.1 of Nephrotoma appendiculata. Classification (NCBI taxonomy): domain Eukaryota; kingdom Metazoa; phylum Arthropoda; class Insecta; order Diptera; family Tipulidae; genus Nephrotoma; species Nephrotoma appendiculata. The sequence goes on along the minus strand of OX371223.1, from coordinate 178,722,410 downwards.
CTACTCAAAACAATAAATCGATTAGATTTGCGAGAACGAAAAAGGATACCTTTCGTTGACTCATTTGATTATTGCAACCAAAATCTAACATTTCGATATCCAGAATTTATCTAAACTTAACTTCTCAAACCAATAAAATCGAAATGATTTACAAAAGCGAAAAATGATAGCCCTACTTTCGGTTTGGAAAGGGCCGTTGACTAAATTATCCTAAGGCTACCATTTCCACGTACTTATGTTTTTTTAAAATTACTATATCTATAAAGTAAACAATATTTAATATAAAAATATTGTTTAAATTCTTTATAATTTAAAATTCATTTTTTGAGCCCAATTAAATTACTTAACGTGTTTTATTTTGGATTGTAAAGAATATTTTTCAACTAGTCCATCGGTGCCGTCTTACCAAAATAGATTAAATATGGCTCAATGATTGCTTCGTCAAATTTTTGGGTTAACAGTGTAAAATTAAAATAATTTTATTGGTTTTTTGTATGTACATGGGATTTTTGGTAGACAAAATTTCACAAAGGTTTAACCCATTCCCGCAAATGACGGCTATAGCCGTCATATTTTTGGTGATATACATATATGCAAATGACGGCTATAGCCGTCCTGCATATTTTAATTAATAAAAAAGGAAGATCATTCTTACGAAGTGTACTAATGCATTATTTTGTTAATTATTCAGTAATACATCGAAGAAAAAGAAATGTAACATTCCAGATAACATATCAATTGTTTTTTGTGCGATTTTTCATAATTAGCAATTCGATATATTTCCGCCTTCAGAAACAAATGACGACTATTGCCGTCCTATTATGTTCGCGCAAATGACGGCTATAGACGTCATTTGTCTATATATCACCAAAAAATCGGACGGCTATTGTTTCTGTAGGCGGAAATATATAGAAAAAATGATGTGATGAGCAAATGACGGCTATAGCCGTCGAGAGTTTTCGTGGGAAAACTGTGAGAAAATGTGATAATTTTCACTTTCAAACATATAAATGACACTCAATTTCATATGGCAGTCCTAAACAATTGAAAAACAAAAAGTGTGTTTCTGAGCACGGTCGTCAATTGAAAAGTGTGCGGCAATGGGTTAATAAATTATAAATATAAATAAATTAGTTGGAAAAAATATAATTTTAGTATAGGGGTAATTCATTTTTAGTTGAGATGAATTGTGTCAGAAATAGCAAATATTAAAGTGTATAATTTAATTTTATTAAATTTAAAAATATATAAATTGTTTAAAAGAGTTTTAAATTTTATTTTATTGTTATGTTGAACTTCCAAACTGCACAAACACAATTATGAATACAATACTTATCCGGTTTATCTCACCATGCTTGTTGCGTACAAAATCGACAGTAAGAGTGTGTTCCAATTGGTTTAAATGCCGCATAAAAAGTTAAAAATTTATTCGTAGTACTTTTTGTTTATCTTTTTATCTGTTTTAACTGGTTTAAATTTTTTGACAATTGTATATGGTTGTTGTATAAAGACAAAAAATGGAAAATAACTAAAATTAATACTAGTTAAAAATATATATTTCAATTACGGGTTAGTTTATAACTAAAAATTACGATTTTTATCAAATTCATACTTCTGTTTACAAACAAATATTTTGTGTCAGCCAAATGTTTCTCATATAAAAATTGTATCAGCTCACATATTTATTCATCTCAATTTTTAGCTTTTTATGTGGTATTGAAATCAATTGAAACACACTTTAAACCTATAAAAAACAGAACCAGTGATACAGTTAGTGACAAGATACAACGCCTGTCAAACTAAAACACAATTTTTTTTTTTTTTTTATAAATTATTTATTAGCATTTAATATTTACAACTTTTACATACTAAATCTTTGTATAATAATTTCAAAATACAATTCAATATTTTATACTTTATGCTTTTTTAGTCTACAGGCTAGATTTTCTAACTCTCGAGATTAATTCTAGTTTACTTAATTTCTAATAATGCATCCAACGGATTAATTCCCCTGCTCAGGGTGACGTTTCTTTTATTATTATATTAAAATTATTTAAACATTATTGTTATGTAAGAAAATTAAAAATGCCAAAAAAACATTTCCTATCGATATTTCTATGTATACTTTTTCGTATCATATGACTAGATAAAGTACATGATATCATCATACCATCGATGAAAAAACTTAGTGTTTGATCAAAATGTAAATCATTTTAATATATTTTATTTTATATTATTGTGAATCTGACAATTTTTGTTAATTCGCTTAGTTCTATAGAGTTAATTTTGCAGCCACCAATATTTTAATCTCGCTTTATGATATTCTTTCAAATCTTTATTTGAAATCATTGTGTTAAATGTTACGGAGTGTTCATCATTAAAATGTTGTACATTAAAATTTTTGATATTCGTACGGCGAAAAACATGATATATGTATAATAGGGATCCCAGCTTCATTTTGAATTAGGTTGTTTTTATCCAAATAAATAAAACATTCCGGTGGAGGAAAACCCGTGTCTATGTATGATTTATATGCATTCATATCCATTAGGTAGGGGCTATAGATTAAAGAGTTATTTGTGTTCGAACAGCATCTATTTATGTGTAGCCTTATTAGTCTTATTATATAAGAATCTATCCGTAATGTATTCGCGTAATGATATAGTTTTTTGTTTGATATATATTCTTTATTGTTATTAAACTTTCTATATTTTGATGTACATGCTCGTAAGCACCTTCTTTCTAATATTCTAAGTTTTTCCATATATGCACTGTTGGTGTTAAACCAACAAGGTACCGCATAGGTTAATAACGGTCTTATAAAAGAATTATATGCTATTATTTTTACTTTTTGATTTAAATGCTTGGAAAAGAATAATCTGTTTAACAGCTTGAATGCTCCGTGGGCTTTTTTAATCTGTATATTAATGTGTGTGTTTAGATAAAGATATTGGTCTAAGTTTATTCCGAGACATTTAACTATTTTATATTGTTTTAATTCTATCCCGCCTATTTTAATTTTTAGTTGATTCCAGTTTTTTCTGATATTGTGATTTGTTATTGATAGTGGTCTCCGAAATAGTATTACTTCACATTTACTAATGTTAATTCTAATCTTCCAATTTGATAAATAAGCATGTATGAAGTCTATAGAAGCTTGCAGATTTGCCCTAATCTTAAAAATATTAGTTTCAGAGGAATAAAGTATTAAGTCATCTGCATATGCCAGACTTTGACATTTTGCTGAATTCAGAACTGGATTTTGTAATAGTTTGGTTATGTATAACGAGAATAAGATAGGTGCTAGGATAGTACCCTGTTGTAACCCATTCTTCAACTCAAATGATTTTTCTGTTGTTAGTTTACCATTTGTGACATAAAACTTCCTTTTATACAGTAATTCACGTAAAATTAAAATTAGATTTTTACTAAAATTCATCTCGGTAAGCTTATAAATTAACCCGTCAAGCCATACAGAATCAAATGCCCGTTCTATGTCTAGCAAGACGGCTCCCGTAACATGATTATGATTTAGTTTCCTAATCACATCTGATAACAATTTCATTATAGCATGTACGGTAGAATGGCCCTGCCTAAACCCAAATTGGTTATCTGACAATAACTGATTTTGAATGATATGCTCGTTCATTTTACTTAGAATACTTTTTTCAAAAATTTTTCCTACATTGGTTACTAAGTTAATTGCACGATAACTATTGCAATTATTAGGATTTTTCTTTTTTTTTTCAATACCGGAACAAATTTGGCTTTTGACAAATTTTCCAGCTTTTCGGAATATATATGTTATTTATTATATTGTTGAAGAGTGTACAATATTCGAGAATCATTTGATCTGGTAGATGTTTTAATGAAATACTGGGTACTTTATCATGTCCAGAAGATTTTTTACCCTTTAAATTTTTAAAAATAATTTTGAGAGTTTCTGGGTTAATAAACAAGCTGTTTTGACTCTCTATATTTACGCCGTTTGCCATTTGTTCATTACTGAATATTGTGTTTTGTATTTTTTGGTCTTTTATTAATTCATATTTAAGTTTATTATTTTCAACAATTTTATCTAAGTTAGATGTTAAACTTATTTTGGATTCGTTTTGTATATATGTTCCTATATAAGGTTTAGTTTGTCTATGTCGTCAGTCACTTGTATCGTGTTGTTATCTAGCTGAATTGTGTTATCTAGCTCTATATCGGCGTTTAGGAATATATCCATTGATTTTGCGCAGTTTCTGTCTACATTTAAATTTTGAATATTAATTGATTGATGTGATCTGAATAGTGTGTTTATCTGCTTAAATATATTTTGATTTCCGTCTTGAATTTTAATGTTTTCTATCTTTTTCCGCCATACTTTATTTATTTGAATATTAATGTTTTGTTTAATTAGATTTAGAATGTTGTTTAATATTGACTTCTCCTGGTTTAATTTATTAATTAGATATGGACAGGTTAGATTATAAATGTTATCCCTTTTCAAAGTTTTTATTTTGGTTATTATTTTACTTTCGAGTTTATATAATTTTTTAAGTATTTCGTTAGTATATGTGCACTTTAAAGATGTGTGTTTTGGTTTTTTCGGAGATAAACCGTTCATGGTATTTATAATTATATCATTGATGTTTCCTGGATAATTATCAATTTCCTGATTTGTTAAGTTTCTATTACTTGGTATTAATTGGTTTAAGTTATTATCCTGCAAGTATTTATTGTAGTTTCCCTTAGCGGTTTTGTTATATTTTAACCAATTTATCCCATTCGTCCAAGTACTATTACTCATATTATTTACTAGCATTAGAAGATCGTTATTGGGTGTGATGAAGTTTGAAAGATTTAATTTAAAATGGATAGCTCTATGGTCACTTTCATATCGGGCAGTGTCTAATATATTCGGTATGTTTAACCGATTATCATGCAATACTAAATCTAAAAATGAGCTATTAGGTATATATGTGGGTTTGTTAGAACACTTTAGTGTTAATTTATAAAAGTTGGCGTGTGTATCTAGCCAACGTTTGAGTGCTATACCTCTAGTATTTTCTACATAATTATTCCAAGATGCATGTTTGGCATTAAAATCACCCGCCAATATAAAATAATTATTCGGATATTGTAAATTGAAATCCTTTAATAATATTTCAAAATCTGTAATGAAGTCTCCATTAGGACTGTTTGGAACATAACAAGAACAGATAATTAGTTTATTTTGCTGATTATCTAATTTCAATTCTAATGCTGTAAGTTCGATTGCTTTTAATTTATGTTGGATGAAATTTAGAGTTTTAAAACTAAAATTTTGTTTTATAATAATTGCCGTCCCACCTCCGGTTTTATTTTCCCTGTTTCGATCCGTACGGATAACATTATATTCATTGAGAGATATTTTATGTTTCATATTTAATTTTGTTTCTGATATTAATAAAACGTCTGGTTTGTACAATTCTACAAAATGTTCGAGATTAATTCTTCTATTTATGCTTACAATCGAATTAACATTGATTGCCATGATTTTTAAATTAACTACCGAATTATGAATACTAGTCCAATGCTACTAAATAAGTATATGTTACATAAACGGATTTAAATTGATTTCTTAAACTACTTAAAAGCATAAAAAATTATCTAGTGATAAGAATATTTAAGATGTTCATGATCTTATCCATTTTTTTTTTCATTTTCAATAATATAATTTTTAAAAAATTCTTTATCTATTACTTGGTTTGAGTCCACTTTTATATTGGGGCTAGCCTCAAACAGGTCTGCAAAAGAAAACCCTTTCTTGTAACTACAATGAGTTAAATTGATTAATATTTTTTTTGTTTGTATTTTCAGTTTTTTTGTTTTTTAACTTTTCTAATAAAGATTTATAAACTGGACAACCTTTGTATGAAGCTGGATGTCCAATATTTTTACAATTTGTACAGAAAAGTGTTTCTTTTGCATTCCCGTCAATTACCTCGGTTGATCCATTACTTGTTGATGGTTTATTTTTATTAACCTTACATTCTCCCGGGATATGTTCGTGTTTGCATTTAACGCACCTATACTCCATTCTGCAATTTATCGCCACATGTCCAAAACGTTGGCAATTATGGCACTGTATAATTTGTTGCGGCCTTATTGGGAACCAGTATATTCGTTGATAGTTAATCGTTTTAATTCTTACTAATTCCCGTAACATACTACTATCAGCTGTAATGTGAATTATATAAATCGGTAATTTCGTATTATTTTGTTTGGAATTTAGCGTTACAAGTTGCGTAATTTTCACAAATTTTGATTGCTCTGTTTCATACCGGTTTTTAAATTCATTTAATAACTCATTTACATTTTCATCCATTGATAAGCCTTTAATAATCATCGATTTTGTTTTGTTTTGTTTTAACGTGTAAGTGTAGTATTCCGTTTCTGTTGTTTTTAATGCGTCCAACATGTACTGATAACTCTCCATTGTTTTCGTAAACAAAACATGTTTGTTAGCCCGGACTTTTTTAATTTCAACGTCTTTCAAATTTGCCTGTTTTACAATTGCAACTGTATCCGAGATATTTTGATACAAAATGTTAATCGGTGGTGGTTTTTGTATTTTATTATTATTTTTATTATTATCGCTTGACGAATTCTCCTTATCGTTACTATCATTTTGATCATTATTATTACTGTTACTTTTGTTATTTGATATTTTATTAAGTATAGTCGGTACTGTAATCATTGACTGTCTATTATGTGTACCATACGCTATCTTTTTATTATGTTTGTTCTTATTTCGTATTTCAGTAAATAAGTTCGTATTATGTTGGTTATTATCATTATTATTAATATTGAAATGCTCACTATTATTATTATTACTGTTATTGGTATGATTATCAAAGCTATTATTACTGATATGTTTTTGATTTGTGTTGTTTTGTTCAAACTCCATTTCAGTGATATCGTCTGACAATCCATCAAATCTATTAGAAGTATTCACATTTATTAATACGTTATTTTTAATTGTTTCACGCATGTCCTTGATCATATCCTCAAGATATTTAACTTTCTTTCGAAGGCCAACATTTTCAGAAATTAATGAGATTTCTCTATCACTTTCACTGTCCACATATTTTCGTTTAATTAAAGCTATTTTGCATGCCTTTTTCACTTTTTCCACCTGATTCGGGGGTTCATCACTTGTATCCGAATTTGCGTCTGCATGTTCCAGAACTCCATCAGAATGTTCACTCATCACTATCTCGTTATTCAGATATTTTTCTGTATAAACACTTACACTTCGTTTTATATTATTTATCCGATTTAAGATTTTTTTTTTTTTTAATGTTTTATATTTTACAATTATTATTTATGATTATAATTTTTTTTCACCTGTACACTTTGAATATCAGCAGTAGAATGAAACTAAAACACAAATGAAACAAAGGATGCTAACACAACCGATGTGATACAAAGCTACAGATTATTATGTTGGTAAGTTTTTTTTAGAACTGTCATTAAATGACTTGCAATATTCTGTTTAACATCTGAACGTTTTACTAATTGCAGAAATTAATAAAATAGTGAATAATTAAAAAAATATGCCTTTTGAGGAAAAACTAAATGAAGCGGTGAGGGTTAATCCTAAAATTTATGATTTAAAACATCAAAACTATCGATGGCTCGATATAAAGGATAAACTATGTCAAGAAATAGCACATAACCTAAAATCAACAGGTATTAAAATAATTAATTATTAATTTTGCGCCAATTAAAACAAACAAATTTTTGATAAATAATAAATATTTAATTTTAACAAAACATTTTAGATAAAATGTGCAAAAAGAAATGGAAAAGTTTACGAGATGTCACAAAGAAGAGCTCGCCGGGTTACGACTTCTGGAAGTTCTCCTCATGAGGATCCGTAAATGATCAAAGAGAATAAGTAACTACTTTAGATTCTTAAATGTTAATTATGAAAATTATTCATATTCATTCATTTTTAGAACTGTAAGCAATTTTGAAACACCGAGATTGTTACGAGAGAGCACGAGTGACGACTATTCTAATTCTTAAATTGAAGATACTCCAACTGATTTAACATCTGAACCGGAGCATATTTCCGCCAATGGGCTCGACAATATATTGCGCTCCACACCTATAAACAAATAAAAGGAATTATCAAATGATTTTGATAATAATTTTCAAAAGTTCTTGGGTTTGCCGCGGAAACGATGGACAACAAAGATAAGGTTCCAAACAAACCGGTTAGTTCAACAAAACATTGCTGTTTCATCATTGGCCCTTAAAATTGAAAATGGTATCTTAACTGCGATGGCATTAACTGATCTGGAAATAAATGTTTCGAATTTAGTATATATAGTATGTTACGTTCAAAGTGTATAATCCTATGATTATGTATAATTACCAAACCCCTTTGGTTAGAGTGATAAGTGAAAGTGTCAAAACGAAATGTCAAAATGCCATAAATAAAATATTTATAGCATTCATAACTTATGAGAACTAAACAATGTTTACAATTTTTATTAATTTTCAGTTTAACATTTTATTAATAATTTATTTGTTTGTAAGAATTTTTCGTTTGTTTTGTTTATCAAAGTGGTAAAGCCGGCAGACCATTGTATTTTGTCGATGTAGTTTTCGCTGTATCTCTGGTTCTGTTTATAACTTATGCTGGAAACACATGGGCAGAATTCTGAAAGCAGAAAAATTAGAATACACATGTTTATATGGTGTCAAATACGTGTATTCTGCTTTGCGATCAGAAGACTGATTCATGTCGCTATTTCTAATTTTTCTGATTTGTTTTCTAACTTTCCTCGCAGTAGGCTGCACTACGTAAAAAAACAAATCTAACAATCGCAACTATGTTCATGCGATTTTTATTTTTTTTATTTTTTGTATTTTAACGTATTAAACATTGTGTAATCAATCAAAATTGAGGAAAAAAATTATTGAATTTGTCAGACAAAATATTTGTTTGTACGACCATAAAGACGCGAAATATAAAAATGTATATTTGCGTGAAAAGTTGTTTACCGAATTAGCTTTACAATTAAAAATTCCACGGAAGTATTTTAATATTTTTGACTTATATATGTTTTACATTGATGTTAAAAATAGTTGGAAATTTACGTAATGAAAACTAATTTTTTGTATTTTATTTTCAGTTGACAAAGTAAAACAGCGCTGGAAGACATTAAGAGACAAATTTCAACGGAAAATTAAAAAAGAAAATAAAAGTTCGGCTAGTGGAGCAACCAGTTCTAAAAAAGAGTGGAAGTGGCTTCAGGCTTTAATGTTTTTAAAAGATGTGAATGGGCTACATGAAATGTAAAACTAAAATGCAAGGGAATAATGAGAGATTTATTTAGTGTTATTTTTATTTGTAGGACTGTGGGTAATTTTACAAAAAAACAATTAAGACCCCCTAGAAGATTTTTATGCGTTCGATGACGTTGATATGCTAAGTTCTGACACCATCAGCGAGACAAGTGCCAGTGAATCATCGTCCGTAACATGTAGAGCCTCTACATTACGGAAGCAAAATAAAGCCGATGCCGCACTAGAATCGGCATCACATTAAATACATTAAATGTCCAAAATCATCTCGCTAGCAAAAACAACGGTTGCAGTTTCACAGCCGATAGAGTCGCGAACCCAAATATTTTTTAAAGGTATTGCTACAAAAGTAGACAATGCTAATGTATCTCCGGGAAAATTTGCAAAAATCCAACTTGAAGTCATTAATGTGATAACAAATGTTTCATCTCTTTTGAAGATACTTATCAAAACTGATTACATTATGTTTAAATAATCTTTCAAATTCTCTCTAATTGAAAATGCGTCTCTTGTTGAATTGTATCGCAAACCTGTGTTGGGCCAAATGGTTTACTTCTTGCCGCAAGGTCCCTTCTATTAGACACCCTTCATTATTGGAATGGCCGAGAAAGCTTTACAAGATATACATAGTTGAAAGAATCATGTAATTTTATAAAATTATGTAGTACTACAGTTGCTCCAACAATTTTCTCGGCCATATTGCGTTAATATTGCCATTTAAAATTTGTTCGCCAAATGCACTTTTATTGCAGAATCCCACCATCACTTTGACTACCATATGCTCCAATAAGAACAGGTGAAATTTCGAACAACATTTTCTTTCTGCAAATATGGGTTTACCAAATTATTTAGGATTTAAAATTGTTGTACGGGTTCTCATTGTCATAAGGGTTACTTTCTTAAATTGCATTTTATTAAAATAATCAAACTTGATTAATGAATTCATTGTTAAAAAATCACTTGAAAAACACTTGTAAACTCTATGAAAAATCGAAAAGCAATAAAAAAGATATTGCTTATCATAAAAGACGCGCATGTAGTTTGCTTGAAATTCTGATGTCGTTCTGGCGTTGCCGGCAGAAAATCTGATCATGTGTTTCTAAGCTTGAATTTAAAAAATGAATAAATTTCCTAAGATTTGAAATTCAATTTATTTAATTTTAAAAAAAATTATTTTGAGTTCACTGAGCGTTTCAACCAACGAAATTGAAGTTTTACGAATTTCTACCAACACTTACAAAACTACACAAGATTGTAAAGTGCTGCAATGTTTGTTTACGTTTGTTTAAAAACTTAGAAGAAAGAATTTATCATTTTGTTTTTTGTGATTAGAATCAAATAATATTTTGTACGCGATAGATTATCTTCTACTTGTTCAAAATCTTATAATAAACATCAACATCTCGCAATGTGAATTGCCATTTACGGACCGACCTTATGACGTAAATAAGTTTTACCGAATAACTTTTTACATCAAAATCGAGTAGCTAATATTTGGATAATAAAAAAATATATTTAATACACATAATGATCAGTTATACTTATTACATCATATTCATAAAACGAAAAATTGAGCTACCTAACATAAAAATGTCACAGATTTGTTCTACCATAAATATGTTTTGTTTGTCTCTTGCATCAATAAATAAATAATGAAAATAAAAAACAGATGAACGAGAAAACTCACCTGCGAAATAAATAAAATTCAATATCATGTTTTCGTATCAGAATTCATGAATACACACATGTGCGGGGAAGTAGCCGTGGTATCGATTAAAATTTTAAAAAAACTAGCAATTTTATAAGCTTAATTGAATTATTTGTGTAATTTTTTTACGTTATCCAAATATTGCATATGGCATAGAGTTTTTCGCAGATAAATTTTCCATTTTATGCATTTATTTCGAGAATGATATCATCCGAAATTTAATATAATTGAGTATCGTTCTGTTAAACATTTTTTTTTATGTATTAAAGATTATCGTCAAAGGATTTATTTTTGATAAATTCGCTTGCTAGTAAGTGTTTTCAGCAACAAAAATAATATGGTTAGAAGCAATACTTAAGCCACTTAAATCCAGTTGATACCAATAACAAATTCCACAACAATAAAACAACAATATTTTAAAATATTTTAATCGATTTTTCTAAGTTTTAATTTTTTCCCTCGCCTAATGAAAATCATATAATCTCCTCTAATCTTATTACTTAAAGAAAATATTCAATTTTTCTAATCCAGATTAAAAAACAAAAAACGTATTTAAATTTTGTTTTTGATTTCAATTTTCGTTTTATTGTTTTTTTTTAATATAAATAAAATGCCAAAAAATGTCTACTCATATAATGATTCCAATTCAATTCTGCTGGTTTATTGTTGTTAGAATTTACAAAAAACAAAAATATATATACTAGAAAAAAATAGGAAAAACCACCGGCCAACCGCAATATTGTTGAGTGAATTGAATAATGTTCGTACATATTTACAAAACGTCACTACCATTACGTTTATTTAACTTTTAATTTGAATCACATAAATAATCATATTGGTTTTAGGGTAGATGGAAAACAGTTTTGTATGGATTCATTTATGTTTTTGGTACTTTTAGTACTTACAAGTTAACCACGGATCTAATTAGGCAGTGAGATCAAATTTGTTAATGCCAACGATTTTCAAGACGACACCTTTACCAAATTTAAAATAGATTTATCGACTATTTTAATAAAGTTGGTAATGGTTTAGGGCTCGTTTTTTATTTTAAATAAAATAAAACAATTTAATGACTGAGTTTTCGATGTGTCATCGACATTATCTTCAAAGCTAATGAAATTTTTTTTGTATAAATTTCTCAAAGCAAATATTTATAACGAATGTATGTATGTATGATGATGTTGCGGAAGTGAAAATGGCGGAGCACAGTAAATTAATAATAATAACAATAAAACAATAAAAAACAAAATTTAGTTTAATTTTAAAAATTAATCAAAAAATTTTATTTAACAAATAATTATGTTGTATGTGCTGTTTACTGAGCAGCTCCTGCTGCTTCAATTTGTCAAAACTGAATAAGAAATAAATCAAAATTTTGTATAACTTTTATACAAAATTTTTAATACAATCTGGATGCAATAAAAATTAGATTGGTCCAGTATTGTTGCGTTTCGTAAACAAGGCAATAAAAATCTGAATTGCATCCACCAAATCTGGTTTCAGCTAGTTACCAATTTATTTGGATTGTAGACGTGCGTGCGCCTATGAACATTATTGCAATGATAAATTTACTTTGTACGGCAATTGGTACGCCATCATGTTAACTATGTATTAAATGATTGTGTCATTGGTTATCACAATCATTTAATGGTGATGCGGGGCATCTACAATAAGATTTTAACAACTACCGTGCCATCGTTTAATTTAAATATTTTGTGTCTTGGTTATCACAAAATATGATGGTGGCATCTATGATGCAATTGCAATATTGTTCGTTTCAATGATTGGTAACGATCTTGATTAACATGCAAATCGGTATGATAATAAAAATTGTTAATTTTGTAATGTATACAAAATTGTTTTGTTGCGTGTACATATTTTGCATGGGAAGACTGTTGTTGCATATTCTTTTGGAATATGCATATTTATACGGATAATTGTCCGTTAATAAATAATTCAGTCGACGGAGAATTGTCCGTTTGTAATTATGTATATTGTGCGGTGTTTCTTGTAATTGAAGAAACAGGCCGCTACATATTAAAAGTCTATACAGTAAATATTGGGGGTACAAATTGAAAATGCGGGATTTTTTTCTATTTTTGAACGTTTATTCTGAAAAAATGGTAACAAATGAATTATTCAAAATATTGTCCATCGCTAGCCACAACTTTTTCCCATCTTTCTGGCAATTTACGGATACCGTCGCGAAAAAATTCGGCCGGCTTGGCTGCTATCCAGTCATCGACCCATTTTTGGGCTTCTTCGTAAGAATGGAAGCGCTGGTCAGCTAGGTCATGTGTCATCGATCGGAAAAGGTGGTAATCGGAAGGAGCAATATCTGGGCTATACGGCGGGTGGGGTAAGACTTCCCATTTCAGCGTTTGTAGGTATGTTTTGACCGGCGCTGCAACATGTGGCCGAGCGTTGTCATGTTGCAAAATTACTTTGTCGTGTCTTTGCTCGTATTGTGGCCGTTTTTCTTTGAGTGCGCGGCTCAAACGCATCAATTGAGTTCGGTATAGTGCTCCTGTGATGGTTTCGTTCGATTTCAATAGCTCATAATACACCACACCCAGCTGGTCCCACCAAATACAGAGCATGAGCTTGGCGCCGTGAATATTTGGTTTGGCCGTCGATGATGATGCATGGCCGGGGTAACCATATGATTTTTTGCGCTTCGGGTTATCGTAATGGATCCACTTTTCATCACCAGTGACAATGCGATGCAAAAAACCCTTCCGTTTTTGCCGTTCGAGCAGCAGTTCGCATGCAAAAAAACGGCGCTCGACGACTCTCGGCTTCAGCTCATACGGCACCCAATGTCCTTGCTTTTGGATCATTCCGAGGGCTTTTATACGATGGGAAATGGCTTGTTGTGTCACTCCCAATGAATCTGCGAGCTCTTGTTGAGTTTGACACGAGTCTTCATTGAGTATTGCCTCCAATTCAGCATTCTCAAACTTTTTCACTTGGCCCGGCCGCTCTTTGTCCTCAACGTCAAAATCACCACTTCTAAACCGCACAAACCATCTCTCGCACGTTGAAACCGATGGAACATGACTCGGATAAGCCTCGGAGACCAATCGATGTGCTTCAGCAGCACTTCTCTTCAAATTAAAGAAGTAAATTAAAACTTCCCGCAAATGCTGTTTTGTTGGCACGAAACTCGACATATTGAGAGCTCAAAAAAACTATGAATTTGACACTGCGACAAATTGAACATACTGAAAATTAAAGCTATAAGACGTAGCTTTGACATGAACATAGTCACAGTACTGCCTGATGCGTATAGCGTTAGTAACGCCATCTGTTATCAATCCCGCATTTTCAATTTGTACCCCCAATACATTTTTTTCCAAATACAAAAAAATTACTTTTAACTTCTATTTCAGGCAAATTGCGAAATTTGATAGCAATCTTGTAGATAGTATCAACTTTTTAACAGATCATTCGGTTAATACTAGTGAAAAATGGTTAGTAATTCTCTCTAATATTGATCTTCCAATTAAAGTTAAATTTATTTTAAGTTTAGGTAATAAATTTTGTCCACCAACCGTTGGTGGTTATGTACCTTATTTCAAAATTATATTTTGTGTTGAAAGTGCAACTTTTGTTTTTCCAGAAAATAGACGTACCTAAATTCGTAATAAATTTGTTAATGTTTTGTCCAATTTTATAAATAGTTCATTGTTGCAGAGTCTCTTACCTGTTGAAAAACGTATTTTATCAAAGCAAAAACGTTTTCGAAAAACAATCCGAACATTATGGTGACTCGAGGAGACAAAGGCAATATAACCGTATTAACTACACGTAATAATTATGTTGACAAAATTAATAGCCTATTAAATGATGACACAACTTATAGACAATTGATAAAAAAATAATTCTACTCCAATTCAAACTACGATAAATACTTTAGTAAAAAATTGGCAATAATCTGTTAACATTGATGAATTTACAATGAAAAAATTAACTAGTTATATTTCAATAGTTCCTAAATTATATTACCTAAAATCCATAAACCAAATATACCCTACAGTCCTATCGTGAGTTCAATAGATAGTCCCACATACGGCTTCTCGGCATTTTTAAGTAATATTCTTAAATTTAGTGTAGGAAAAACTAATTCTCTTGTTTTAAATTCCGAAGAATAAACAAAAAATTCAAAATTTCATTATACCCCAAAATTTATTGTAAATTTCTTTAGACGTGATTTCGTTATTTACTAATGTAGATAGTCATATAGTTTCGGAAATTATCAAGAAACATTGGAGAGACATTAAAAAGAACGCAAAATCAAAATTGACGTAAGTTCAATTTCTTGAAGGTTTAAGCATTGTTTTAGATAATTCGGAATTTTCTTTTGATAATAAAAATTACAAAACAATTTTTTGGGTTTCCTATCGGTTCTCCCAAAAGCCCTATATTAACTAATTTATTAATGAAAATTTTGGAATGTTTGGCAGTCTTTAGATTTTCAGCCATTATTTTATTATCGATATGTTGATGATATCATAACGGCTATTCCTGAAAAGAAAATTGATATATTTTTAAACAGTTTTAACAAAATTTTTAATCGAATAAAATCTACTTTGGAAAAGGAAGTTGACAACAAAATTCCATTTTTAGATTTACTTTTGATCCACGAGCCTGGAATCAATCAGATTTGAAAGAAAAATCTGAAAATGATAAAACTCTCCCAATGGATAAAAAAACGGTTTTGTGTTTTTAATGAAAAGTGGTTGAAGGAATACTCCTGGCTAAAAAAAACGACAATTCGCCTACAAGAGCGTATTGTACATTAATCCGAATGGATTTCTCGGTAGAATATAAAGGATATTCAGCGCTTCGGATTCACCAAAATGGAACGCCGCATTAGGCTAATTCATCAGCTGCTACTACCAGCCAAATTTTAGAAAAGTTCTTTGTCAAAAAGAACTCCACGCAAGAGAACGATGTCTATATTTTGGAAATTGTCCATATATTTCATAACGTAAAACATAATTTATCTTACAATTCCTTGGATTGCAATTTCAAATTACTTAAAAAAAGTCTTCCCGATTCAGAAATTGCCAAACAAATTTGTTGCGGCCGTACAAAAGCCACAATGACCGTGGAAAATGTTCTTGGTCCCTTTGTACTGAATAATTTGGTATCACATTTATTATCGAATAACGTGTATTTCGGAGTTCAAACTGATGCATCTAACCGAAAAAATCGAAAAAATTTCCCAGTTTTAATTCAGTATTTTGATAAATCGCTTGGGATTCAAAATAGAATTATAGATTTCGTCGAAAGTGCAAATGAATCTGCCGTAGGCATGTGTGATATGGTGAAAAACGTGTTAGATAATTTAAAACTAAATATAAATAACGTTGTCTGTTTAAGCGCTGATAACACGAATTCTAATTTTGGGAAAATTAATTCGTTATTTATTATTTAAAAAAAAAAACAAATAGAAACATTTTGAAAGGTAATTGTTATGCTCAAATTTTATAAAACACTTTAAAGAGATTTTTATGTAGTTTAGACGTAGATGCTTAAAATATTATTCTAAAAGTATATTTTCATTTCTCGAATGCTGCTAAATGTAGACAAAAATTGATTGAATTTTGTAACTACTCGGAAAATTCGATTTAAAGAAATTCTTCGTCACGTATCGACGAGATGGTTGTCTTTATTGCCTGCTATAGATAGACTTGTAATTACATGGCTAGCTTTATCCACATATTTTCTAAGAATTGCCAATACAGATGCGTCAAGTTTTGGACATAAAAAATGAGAAAATATCGTCGAAAATTCAAATCTACATGCTGTTTTTGTCAAATATTCTCAAAGTGTATTCCGAAACAACTAAAAAACTAGAACCTAATACTTGCACAGCCATCGAATTACATGACATTTTTGTTGGTTTTAAAAATAAACTTCAGGACAGAATTGACAAAAAAATTTTTGGTTACGAAGTTCGCTAATTACTTTCAAAAATTGAAAATTTGACTGACTGAAAGATCTATAATTGAAAGCGATTTTGTTGATTTTATTAAAATTACTTTAGTGTACATTGATGAACATTTTGATTTTTCTGAAACTTTTTGGATCACTAAAATCGCTAAGTTATCTTTAAATTCAGGGTTTTTTAAATTCGAGGATATAACAAATGTTTTTGAAGAATTAAATTTAAAAGAAATATTATCTGGCCTTAATATTGATGAACTGTTTGAAGAGGTATGCCTAGTCGAAAAAAACATAATTACGTTAAATTTTCAGGAATTTTCAAATCCGAATGAAAAATATTTGAAAATTTTTGAATGTTTTCCCAACCTGCCTAATATCGTTCGAATTATTTCATATTTGGTTAGCATTCCAGCTAGCAGTGCTTTTATGGAAAGAGTTTTTTCCGTAATGAACTCGAAATGGGGTGAAGATAGGGGAAAATGTTTGACTAAACTAATAAAAAAGGAGTTAATTATATATTTTAACCAAGACAAAACTTGCGCTGAATTTTACGAAAGTGCAATGCATAACGATCAGCTGATTAAATTAGCAAAAAGTAATGACAAATATACTTTTAAGAATTGAAAAATCAAGTTTCTAATTTAATAGTAACTAATTTAATAGTTTAATTTAGTAAATACATTTTATACTCAAGGTGATGAGTCTTTGTTGAATTTTTTTTTCTAGTCATTCTCATGAAGAGTACATATTCTGTTAGTTCCTATATTTTAGAACTATATTTTTGATCTTGGTTTATAACTAATTAGACAATACAACATTTATTTGTAACAAAAATCCTATGTAATAAAATTAATTTGAAAAGATAAAAAAAAATTGACTGTCCTCCCCTGGCATGCCTTTTCAAAAGATGGCACGCCTAGTTGTGAACAATAAAATAAAAGAAACTCTTTGAAAAATTTATCATTTGAATAAATTGTTTGGATAATTTCAAGAGGAAATCAAACCAAACTTTCGTGATAATATATTCTACAATGTTTTAGAAAAGGGAAAATCTTGAAACTAAAATTGTTTTGAGAATGTGAAACAGAAGTAAATAAAGCAATTCCAGATCATCACTTGTCAAGTCATGCCCGGTGGCACCGTTGATTTCAACAATACTTCCTGATGCTCAAATAGCACTCCCAAGCAAATTTGAAAGAAGAATCAGAAGGTGTTATTTGAAGTGATTGATTTTTGAAGTGATTTCAATATTAAGAGCAATAGCAAATTAGAATTAAGTAATTTTTGGAAGCAAATTTTAATTTGCCTCGAATCACACAGTATTTGAAACATATTTAAAACACTAACACACAAACTGACGAAACATATAGTATTTAAAACAAGTTTCAAATTCTAGAATTAATAATAATTGAGAATTTTTTAGAAATTATTAACAAAATTAAACACCAATTGTTTTTAAAATTAACAAAACAGTAGACTGGGAAAAAATTGTCAAATACAACAAATTATCAAAACATCCACAACTGTTTTAGAAACTGAAATATGCAAATATCATAGAATTAAATTATTCTGTAGAATGAGTGTTAGCAACTATCAGGTGTCACAAATTCGGAGGGTAAAAGAGAAAGCATATAAATCAACGAGCCGAATATAGAATTTGTTCGATCGAAAATAAAAACTACACAAACTCATAATTATTTTTATTCCAATATAGAACGCATTAATTGTTTTTATTTTCGGTAAAAAAATTATACTTTTAGTATTCCAAAATAAAAACTTATTATGAAAAGTAAAGCACGTAGGAATATATTTACGTAGTAATAAAAAAAAATGCAACACTGGTAATATAACATATGTTTACAAAAACAAACACAATATAAGAACCCCACGCCAACAACCAAAATTATTTTCTTAATTTTCTCTGATTTATAACTGAAATTAAGGATACATTTATCACAAATCACTTTCTTCTTAATATAAGGAAACTTGGTAAACTTACTGATTCAGGTAAGATACTACTTCTGAATTTTTTTAGGCGTAGCTTCGTAACTTTTCACAACAATCTTCATTTTGCTTACAATTTTGTAATTTTTATTATGAAATGATGCACTACTACATAAACCACTAACTATTTTATAATATTTTTATTATTTTAATGTATTTTAATCAATAACTTTAAAAGCACAAAACTAAGTCGCACTTCGTACAAAAACAAAAACCGGGGACCTATTCCTGAATACGATACGAAAACGAAAGTATAAGATTCCTATTCAATTTTAAATAAGAAACGTACGAATTAGATTTAATTCAAATATGCATTTTGTACTTCCATTTTGTACTTTATATATCCATCCTGCTCAGGCTTGTGACACATGAAATAGCAAATTTTATATGGGGAAAAAATTGACACTCATTCTGTAGTATAATTTATTTCTATGGCAAATATGAACAACATTTATTTAAAATAAAATATTTCATATCCTAATACGTAAAGAACACTAGATATACATATTTTTTTTTAATTACTAACTATTGTTGATGTGTGTTTATAAACAAAAATTTCACAAAGGCGATTAAATTTATTTTTTGTTTGTTTTCCCTAGCTAAAAATTAATTTATCCAAGATTAATGTTTTCTAAATATGCATTGTTTAAAAGCAAAACTATACTAATGAAAAAAAAAATTAATTCGTTTATTTTGCCTACAGAAAAGAAAGGGAATTAGACAAAACTTTTGTATAAGTAAATTTAATTAAAGAAACAAATTGAATTGCTTCCGCATCCACCGTATTCGCCAGTTTTGGTCCCCATTGATTATTATTTGTTTGCAGACCTCAAAAAATGGTCCAGGGAAAGAGATTTGGCTCCAATGAAGAAGTGATTGCCGAAACTGAGGCTAAATTTGAAGATAAAGATAAGTCGTTCTACAAAAAGGAATCGAACTGTTAGAGAGGCGTTAGGCTGATTGTTTCGCTCTACAAGGAAATTATGTTGATGAATAAAATGTATTTTTCTCAAAAAATTGTGTTTTATTTGTTAAACTGGGTGTGTACGACATGGACAGCCTTTCTGAACTCGCGGGGTGCGAGATATTTTACGCTACATCAGTAGCTCTGGTTGGTTTCAGCGGGAGTAAGGGGAGATTCGATCCTGTGGTATCACAATGGGCCATTATTGGCCTAAGTGTGCGATAGCAGCCACTCTAACCTAACCTAATCTAACCTTGTTAGACCGGGAACATTTTAGGCGATGTGGTACATACGTATGGACTGCATATTGACGGTTTAAAATGAAAACCATTTTCCGTTATCAAACGTACAATTGTGCAAGCAGAATTATTTCAAAATAGCTTTACATATATTATTTAGCATATTTTTACTTACTTGATTTTCTTTGCCACTTATTTGTACTTAGCAGTATTTTATTGCATATAAAAAAACGCACTTTTTAATTTTAATTGCACAAGCGAAATGATTTGTTTGCCGATCGAGAACTAACTGACCCGTTACTCAAATAATTTCAACCTATTGTCTAGATATAATTAGATTACACTTTTACTTAAGTATACACACACACATTTGCTTAAACTGGTTTTCTGTTTACTTTCTTTATCGATTGTTCTGTTTGTCATTTATAACGAACATGATGCTTTTTAGGGTTAACAACAGTAAGTTCGGGACCCTAAGTCTTGAACCACCTGAAATTTCGCAAGGAATTTGCTTGTTAAAAATAAAATTCTAAAGTTAGCTTTTTCATTTCTATTTTTATAATTAAATGATGTTTTTAAATGAAAAAAAAATGTTTTCCACATAAAATCAAAATTTATATAAATTTTGGTCTTCCTGAATCAATAATTCATAAATTTTCCGGAACTGTCACACTCACCTGTTTATATTGATTTATGTACATAACATTACTCGCACATAAATATTAATTTGCCATAAAATTCCTAGATACCAATTTCCCTTATTACTCGTGACATCAATAAATAATTTAATTTTCCAATTTTTATCCTCTTGTGCACTTCACACAAAAGACTTTTCCATCATTCACAATTTTATTTTAATTTCCCCCTATACTTTTCCTATATACCATTGTATTTGCAGTTCATGTAAGTAAGCAAGCACTTGCTCTTCGCACGACTGATGTGATCACAAGGAAAAAATGTTTTTTTTTGTTGAGAAATTCATATTCTATTCATTATAATTTAAAATCATCCTCTATCATTGTCACGACCACCAAATTATTATAATAAAATTATTTTATGTGACAAAAAATTAAAATTTTTTGTTGCTGTTTCCAAACACGTGATTTAACGTTTTTCATTTAACAGTAAAAAAATTTTCGTTTATTATTTTACTTTTTTTTGTTCTACATGTTTGGTATAAAATTTATCCAGAGGCGTTATGTTATATTTTGCAAAAGTTTTTTTTACATTCTGTGGTTGCTGCTGTGTGTGTGTGTAGCAGTTAAATTTTTCACGAGGAAATTACGTTGTTGCTTAGTTGCTTTTCCAATTACTGATTTTATTATATTTTGTTATCGTCGCGTATTTGAAAATTTACAAAAAAAAAAAAAAATGTGGGTTGAAAATTATCTAATTTATAAAACCGGAAGTCTATTATAACAAACGATATCTGCGGTTTATACCAGTAAAAGGTTTAAGAGGATGAATTTAAATAGTTTTCGTGCATGATAATTACAATTTTAAGGGCGGAAGATGTTTTTTCTCTACCAATTACAACTAATTTAACAACAATTAAGGACCTATCTCACTACTATCAATTTATTTTAATTTTAAAAATAAAGGAACGAGTAGGAAATTTTCCACTAACCTAATTCCGCATAAAATTGTATTTTCCCATTTAAAATTCTTAAAATAATTCTGAAGATAAAACTACAAATTTTTTACCTTTTTGTTTGTTAAATGCTCTCACTTGAAATTTCCAAACTTACAACCAAAAAATCATCCTCAAGCATTTTTTTATGTTTTGTGTGTTTTTCTGTTCCTTTCGAGTTTTTAGAAAACTTTTTCTCTTTTACTATATTTAAACTTAAGGAACAGAATTAAATATATAAATAAATAAAGGTTTACCGTTGATTTCGTATATATAAAGCACAAGAATGGTTGAAATACTAATGTAAAATAGATATACAGCATAGTTGGAAAAACTTGCTTTTTGGTGTACATTCATTTTATTTTGTTTCTAAAATTGATTATATGTGCGATACGGAAGCTGAAATTAGAGTGGGAGACAAAATACGACTTATAGGGAATGTTTATTTTTGTCTATTCTTATATCGTCGTACGAGTACGTAACTAGATAGTATTTCGAGAAATGCAGTTTTTCCAGGTGAAGTAATTTTTGGTAAATTAAATATTTATATAACGTTGGAGACGTGTGTGAATGTGCTACAAGTGTACGTTTCGTACGAACGAATGTGATATCTTGCATGATAAAAGTGTTTATTTTAAATAAATTTTAATGGGTTTTATTTTTTTGGTGGAGGAGTGCATAAATATGCTAAACAAGCTTTTATGAATATTGGATATTTCCTACAGTGCACTTTATCAAATTAATATGGTATTGATATTTGACACTGCAAAAGAACAAGGGATTTATAAAATTAACGTCAGTTCTATTTCAATGAGTAGAACTGCGGGTTTCATTGAGAAATGTTTGAAAAATTATTAAATCGTCAGTATAATTGACGCGCGTTACCCTCTGTATCAACAAATAACACGAATATCTGGTGTGCAAGTAGAAACTATGCTTTCTTGGTCAAATTCAACTTTATTGAAAATATAATTGTTAGAAAGATTAATTAACAAAATATTCGCCATTACTATTTATGGTCTTTTGCCATTTATCAGGTAGATGATGCATGCCTTCGCGATTGAAACTTGTTGGTTTCGAAAAAAAGAGGTGATCGAGCCATTTTTACAAATCTTCAACTTTCGTGAACAGCTGTTCTTTCAAATATGATGACATCGATCGAAACCAAACCTGGAGCATACACCGCATGCTGTAAAACGCCTGGTAACGTTCAGCTGTAACAGTTTGACCAGGTTCCAGAAGCTCGTAGTAAATGACTTCATTCCAATCCCATCAGACACACAGTAACACTTTCTTTGCATGAATATTAATTTTTGCAACTGATGTTTATAGCTGGAATCCATGGGTTTTTGCATTTACAATTATCGTACAAGATCCATTTTTCATCATTCATTTTTTTTCTTGCTTACATGGTAAACAGTTGGTGTAAATTATAAAAAATATAAAATAAAAACAGAATTAAATTGGGAATAACTTTCCTATCCAATTTCGATACGGAAAAAATATTTAATAAATTATAAAAATTTAGCTCAAATATGATTTCTCAGTAGGCCGGAAAACGAAATTTTTGACAAAAATGCTACGAAAATATTTTTCCTAATTCTTTTTGCTTATAGGAAAGCCAGAATCGACCTGCTGTAATGATCGTGTGCAACAAATTCTTTCTTTTGTACTGAAAAAGCAAATTCTAATTGCATGAATTTGTAACAATTATATTTTCAATAGAGTTGAATTTGACCAAAAAAATGCGAGTTTCTACGTGCACACCTAATACTAAACAAATATAGAAATTAATTTAGATGTTTACGTTGTTAGATAGTTACGTTATTTTCGGTGGTAAAAAGACTTTATTGTAAAATTAGTAAGGCCCCAATTTATTGAAAAAAAAGTTTCTCAGACTGGTTTTCGGGTTATCTTCACATATTTCAGAATTTCAATAGATCATATCGCGTAAGAAATGTCTAAGTTTATTCAGTACGGCTAAATCAAACTAATAAGCCAAAGGGTAAATCTTTAGTAAAATATAATAAATTATATTTAATGTAGGTACTTACTATTTTAGTTAGTTACTTCCAATATTTATTAACATCCATCAGTTTAGCTTACCTGAATTGAAAAAAATAAGCTCATTAAAAATTCTCATATATATATTTGCAATTAAAAATGTTTAACTAAATTTGAGTCAAATGGGGCGGGGGGGGAGGCACTAAATGGGTTGTATTCACCTTTTAAGTACCGCTGAGAGGCTATATGTACCACGATGTAAAAGTGGTTAAAATTAGTTTCTACTTGAAATAGCCAATTTTGTTATTATTTTAGATAAGTTTAAAACTAAAGTAAATTATAAAGTGACTAAAGATTTGTAGACGTCAATACGTCGATTCATTCTTCTTCAAAGGCGAAGGACACTTTGCATCATATAAACTAAATTGTTTTTTTTACATAACACTTTTATTTATGTTCCAAATATTGTGTCTTTGTTGTCTTATTAACTTTTGAGTTAAATGACAATATGGGTTCAAAATGTTTCCAATATACCACACGTTACAGATCGATTCCGTCGCGAACTTCATGGCAATTTATGTGTTAAAGGAAACAAAACGATGTCAAAAAATTTTCATAATGTGGTTCAAAGTAGAAAGAAAACCGTTTTGCATTAAATTTTAAAAGCAGTTTATCAAATTAACTTAGTAATATTTAAAATAATGTTTCAAATATGTGCTACTACAAAATTTTACTCTGTGTTTAAAAAAAACTATTTTTAAAATAGAATCTTAATTTAAGCGAAATTGTCAAAGTCGTATATTCTATAGACTGATGGTACTAAGCAAATCGTTGGCATTGCAACATGGAATTATGTTAGATTTAACAAATTCTCACAAGTTAATGTCTTGCTCACTAGAAACACTAATAAAACATTTAATAAACGTCTTAGAATCCAAATTAATAACAATAAAATCGATGTATTACATTTAAAATGTTTAATTATTATTTTTTCAAATTATTGAAAAAATAATAATTAAACATTTTAATTGTCCATTACGTTTTCGTGCAAACTGTGGTTCTAAAAGGGCTAAGAAAACCAGCCCTTTTAGAGCTGTGTTGTACATCAGAATGCAATAGCTTTGCAACGTAACATTCACGAAATTCATATTTTCTCATCTTTTGCATGTTTGTTTCAGTTTCATGTTCTCTCTTTTTCATCATTCTATTACAATAAATTCTGTCAAACTACAAAAAAATGAGATCATCAGTATTCAATAAAACGTCGAGGTGCAATCATGTGTTATTTAGTAGTGTAAATCCTTTATTTTTATTCCAATTTTAGTGCAAATAAAAAAATCCTAGTACACTAAATATTATTTTTTTATACATTTAAATATTAAATAATGTATAACCTAAAAACAAATTGTTAAATCATTTTCAAATATGATTTTTTCTCAATTTAATATGATGTGCATGTAGAATGTAGATGTACAAACATAATCAACATTCGTGTACAGCTGCGGCCCCAAAAATAGCAGTGGGGTTACTAACAGTATATAGTTACAGATAATTTTACAAATATAGTATCTCTAAAACGAATTGAAATAACAAAAAGTCAATTACTTTTGCATGTTCTTTATTTATTTCTTAATAATATAGAAAATAAAAATGTATTTAATTCATTTCATAGTATACTATTTACTAAATGCATTTATATATAACTTGAAGGAGGCAGAAAAATAGCAGCATCACCAATTTTCAATATTGCAAACTAATTTTAATATGAAAACCATATAAAATTAATATTTTACTAAAGATATCTATATTTCAATATTCTTGATCATCTTATCTTTAAATTAATATTTTGTGGCATATCCCTTGTTACTAATAATTGCTTGACAACGGTTCTTCATAGAACGCACAAGTGATTGGCACCGGTATTAAACGCCATGCTTGTTTAACCACCTCCCAAAGCTGATTTTTGTTAGTAGGGTTTGCTTTCAAAACAGCTGCAAACTTGTAATTTATTTGTCAAGTATGTAGTGTTTGTGGTTAAATTATATCAATATAAAGATTGTATTCACTTCAATTGGTTCAATCGCTCATTGTTTTTTGGAAAACTTCAGCGAAGAAGAATTTGATCGGAAAATTAGAGCTAATTCTTCTCTTAATTTTCCAGAAACAACGTTAGTAAAATAAAATTTACATATATTTTACATTTTTAGTGCAAATACATAATTATATTAGTTTCGCATAGTTATTTCGAGTGTCAAAAGAAGCTTTCAAATATTTTGTTCGCCATAAAATACTCCGCGTTGAAAACAACGCTTGTCATCGGAAATGATATCGTTCGCTTCTACTAGTAACCAAATTGTTTACATTTACACCTGAAGCAATCAAATTTTCGCTTTGGTACAAAAAAATGTAAAACCAACGAATGCAGGCGGAGTCGGCGGTAAAGCGCCAGATCATTATTTCATGAAATATTTTACTGAGGAATTATTAGAAACTATGGTAAACGTTACAAATATATATGGGCTCCAAAATACGTATATAAACTCCGATAAATCTTTTACGTAAAAGTAAAAGATTTATCGGAGTTTATATATTCATCGGATGTACAAAATTTTACCCAAATCAGAAAGTACTGAAACAATCATAGTTTTTTTTCAATTTTTGATTTATAGATGGAAAATGTGTAAGAATCACAACAATCAGTTTCGAACGGATGAGATTACTGATTTGAAAAAATCAGCCTGCTCATCAGGTCGCGACGACTGAAGTTGTATTTATTTACATTGGAATATTGTCTATAGAGCAATACCATGTAGTTGCACTACTAGCGAATTACTGCGTAGCGTACGAAATTGGATTATTTTTACATTTATCATCTATATTCTATTCCTGCAAATCGCAAAAATGAGGGCGCCCTCCAGCGGATATTACCAAACCGGATTTCCATTTCATTCAACAAGAACACAGTGCGAAATTCGTCCAATTTCGGATACGTATTCGGTATGACTTTAATGATCATTTTCCTGAATTTAGTGGAAATAAAGGGGCAACTAGATGCAAGTTGGAAAGCTGTGCGTTTTGCACGCATGTTTACTATGTAAAATGTTCTATACATCTTTGTCTACTAAAAAAAGGAATTGTTTTTTTAAAATTCCATAAAAAATTAACGTTTTTTTTAAAGTGTGAGACTGAAATATTAAAATTTTTATTTATTTGATGTTACTTTATTTATTTTTTTATATTATTAGTTACTTTTGCTAGAAGAAATTTACGAATATGTATTTTTAATTATTTTTGCATTTTAAATACACATTTTTAAGTTTGAATTTGAAATAATAAGTTTATAAACTTTTCCTTAATACAAAAATAGTTACTCTTGGCTCGTTTTGTACATGTGCGTGTACATTAGGTAAAACCTACCCTGACTTATTTTTTAATTTTTACTTAAAATGGTACCCAAGCAACCCTAAACATGTAACAAGAAAAATCTATTTGGCCCAGTTTTAAATCAGGGCAAAAAGGGTTGATTCAACAACATTCAGTAACATTTTATTGTTTTTGCTTTCTATCAATGGAATCTATGTTGCTCTCATCGCCAATTTCCCTTTCATATAAAATATCATTTATAATTCATTGCCTTGTGAATTTTAACTATCCATGATTTCGAAAGGTGTTTTTCAGGGCTATCATTTGGGTTCCGTTTTTCATTCGCGTACATTGCTACATATAATAAAGAATTCTAACATTTCTATATACGAGGATGATATGAAAATAAAAACGAAGATTTCAAATCATCGAAATGATTCCTTAAGATTGCCCTATTATGTAACAAGTGAGTATATCCTGCCGCTGCTTGAGTATGCCTGTCAACAGTAGTCACCATATCATGGTTCCCATTACTCGAATTGATTTTTTCATTTCGCGCTTCATGGTCTGTAAAGGATGGATATGTACCATCCATCTCATAAATGCATCGATAAACACTAACAAATAAATAAAATTTGAATTGTCCCAGGTATTGTGATTGGTCATCAATTATAATCTAGTATACTAAGGTAAACAGTTAGTGCAATTTTCTGTTAAAACAACCCCAAGTCCGATGGGGAATAAACAATTTCCAATTAAATGAAAATTGTAATTAAAATTGATTTCTCAGTAGGACAGAAAACCCAACTTTTTACAAGAATGATGGGTAAATATTTTTCCCAATTTTCTGTGAATTCGGCTGTGACAAATTGTTGGCTTCGTGTGAGAAATAATTTTAATTAAGTTATATCATTTAAATTACCAGGTACTAAAATACAACCGAATAGAAACTAAATTAGACTTTAAATAGCTGAGGTTGTGAGCTTGATTTAGGTTAAGCGATTATTATTATTTTTTTTTTTCATTACATGTAAGAGATTTAGCACCAAGAGATTTGTTATAGTTTGACCGTGTAAATAAGTAAGTTTATCAGAATATTCACGTCAAGCAAATACGCCTTCGAAATGTATTTTCTTATTCAAAAATGCCTGTAAACTGTTTGACTAAAATCGAAAAGTTGTCACGCTTGCAGAAATTATAGTAAGTAGTTGATACTAAAAACGAATTTCATTGTATAAATATTAAATACTTATTATTATTTTTGAGACCCCTTTGCGATCGCACTGTTTGCACCAAACTAAGAGTTTTTAAGTTCGCTATATAGTTGCAAAGGTACTAAAGGAAATAATAAAATTACTAAGATAAAAATACCCGTATATGAGTGCCTTCATTAAAACCGTATAAATAAATGTTGGTTTATTTTTTTAAATTGAAGTAGGCATTGGAAAAACAAAATGTTTATAAATACGTCATTGTTTTCTTTCAATTTGAGTTTTATTTATAGACATGGAAAATCAATAGTTATCAGTTTATCACGATAAAATTATATATTTTTTAATTAAATTTTTCTTAAATGTTATTTTAGACAAACACAAGATATAACAATATACTAAATATAAAATAAATTTTAATTTAATGGCAAGTTCTTTCCAAAAACCAAAAATAAATTGATTTTTGAACACGATACACGTTTGATTTTTTTTTTTTTTTTTTTTTTTTTTAGTGTGACTGAAAAAATGACATTCGCTTTTCAAAAATTTTATATTAACAGTTTATTGTCAAAAAAATTTTAATTGACAGATTATTGAGTTGTGTCGAAAATTTTCTGTTGTTAATTTAGTGAGTTGTGTCAAAAGAGAATATGCAGTTTACTATTTGTCATATAAATTCGTTACATACAGTAGAATCTTTAGTGTTATATTAGAAAATAATGCAGTGTAATTTAAATGATTTCAAAGTTGTATTTACTGATGAAGGTTTTGTTAATTATTATGATAACAATGTTTATTTAGAAAAAAAATAAGTAAGTTATTTTATAAATACTAAATTTTATCAAAATTTAAAAATTTATTTTCAAAAAATGTTTTATCCCCTGACAAAATGACTCCATTTTGTTTGGCATGTCAAAAAGCCAAAGTACATCGTCATTATAAAACTCCATTGGGAAGTTACACTCCGGTTGTAAAAAGATTTGCCGAAGACCATCTTAACATTATTGGTCCACTTCCAGAATCTAAAGGACAACGTTACTGCGTCACATTGATAGATCGATTAACTCGTTGGACAGAAGCAGCATCCAGTACCAGATATCAAAATCGAGACCGTAGCTTCAGCCATTTTCAATACCTGAATCAAAATTGTTTACAGAATTCCCAAAATTGTTGGGTTTTGAACGAAAACGGATAACAGGGTATCATCCACAGTGCAATGGTTTCATTGAAAGATGGCAACGGACACTGAAAGCCGCGATCATGTGTCATCAGAACAAACAATGGACACGTGTTCTTCCATCGGTATTAATGGGGATCCGTACGTCATATCGGGAAGATTTCAAAACTTCTTCTGCGGAACTTGCCTTCGGCGAATCTATACGGATTCCTAGTGATATGCTAGAATACTTCTCTTATATTCGACCACCACCACCAGCAAGACATCAATAAGATAAAACCTTTATCTCGTAAAGATTAAAATATGTGCTCACATGTATTAACAGGCACAGATTCAGTTAAAAGGTCGCTACAGACTCCATACGAAGGACCGTTTTTGGTAATAAAACGTAACGGAAAATACTTTACGCTGAATATACGGGGGCAAGCATTGTAACGTCTCAATCAATAGATGTTTTATTGAAGAGAACGTGACAGATGTTTTATCAAGTGAGTCAATCGGAAACGTCAATAAGACGCAATCAAAATCCGCCAAAACTAATCAAAGTGGCTCGATTGTTCCATTCAATAAACCAAATACGACTAGAGTTGGTCGGATTATTAAAATTCCTAGTCGCTACGCGTAATAGTTCAATAATAAGTTCATTAGGAAGAGGGTAGTGTGACTGTCAAACTCTTCAAAACATTTGAATTTTTGACTTATATACTTATGGACAAAAAAACGCATAATTTTTTTTGCTAAATTTATAAGGGGAATTCACAACGAAATATCTATTATTAAATAAAATTTAAATGAAAACGAAGGCCGACGATAAACCCACATCCGGCGGTCCGATGATCCAAGGCAAAATCTAGACTCGTCGGAGAACAAAACATTGGCCCATTGTTCCATTGTCCAGTCTTCATGTTCGAGAGCAAATGTTAAACGAACTCTGCGGTGTGCTGTACACAACTCTGGATATAAGGCTGGCCTCTTGCAGTCAAATTAGATTCCTTGATTCGTCGACGCACGGTCCTTTCACTAATGGGTGCATCTCGGGATCCGATTAAGTCTGATTTGATGCTATGTCCCAGTTACGAACCGTCTTCTCAAGCAAATTAATTAAATATACCTATCCTCAGCGAATGTTGTACATCGATTTCTCCTACTACCACCACGACGATGATACAGTACATTAACCTAGAATTGTTTGATCACTCTTGATATTGTGGATTGGTCCACTCTTAACAGTTGTGCAACGTAAGACTGAGTTCTTCCTTCTTCAACTAATGTAATGGCCCTCACGCAATCCTCAACACTCAAATGAATTCGGATGACAAGTTATTCATTTTTATTTGTTTTTAATGAAAAACCTTACTCTTACACTTAATTGTATAATTTAAATAACAATTCACTGTAAATAAACTTTTAGACTGGACAGCCAAAATGCTCAAATTTGTGCCAAACCCGAATTCAACAAAACTAATGGTAGTATTTTTTTAATGCATGTGTATTTCAGTGAAAACTAGATACTATATAGGTTTTATCATAATAATTACAAAAACAATTATTAAGCTACTCGTAATTTCAAAAATACAGATTATGCGTTTTTTTTGTCTATAAGTGTAGATGACAAATGTGTAAGAAACACAACAATCAGATTCGAACAGATGAGATTATTGATTTGAAAAAATCAGTCTTCTCATCAGGTGGCGACGACATTGGAATATTGTCTATATATAGAACAATACCATGTATTTGTTACTGCGTAGCGTACGAAATTCGATTCTTTCACATTTTCCATCTATATTCTATTTTAACAACTAACTTTTTTGAGATTATTGATTTGAAGAAATCAGTCTTGATTGAAAAGCCAATGTAAAAATCTTCAAAACATACTAGATACTAAATTTGAATCTTCAATTCAGATCTAGTGACATCTAGTTTTCGGAATTTTATTAATTTTCGTGGAACAATTTCTTTTTAAATAACTTCACATAAAAAAACAAACCAAAATATATAAAAGGCAAATTGTTTTTTTTTCCATAGATAGTTCTTTCCGGGCGTTTATGAAACAGTTTATATAAGTGCTCTAGTTATATAAAAATGATCGCTACCAATTTAATTAATATTGATAAATACGTTTTCAATTCATTTATTTGTAATTAATAATTGTTAAATAAATAAATAGTATCTTTGTGACCACAGTTTAAAATAAAGACTACGTGTGTTAATTTAATAGTAAAATTAAATATAATCTCACTTAGAGATTATTATGGGGTTGTAAAGAATACCCAAAATTGGTTTTAGTCAGCCATACGTGACATATCTGAGGTGGCAAATTTTTTCAATTTGAAAATTTTAACAAATAATGATGGTGGGTAAGATAATAATAATTTATCTTATTATTATCTTAAACACAACTGTGTTTTACATTGTGTCACAACACAATGCTAATATGAAGTTGGGTGTCAACTTGTATTATTTACTAGCTAAATGAATTAAAATAATTTTCAGTTTTATCAGTTAAATTGCAAAAATCTTTATATGGAGCTAATAAATATTCGCGTAAATGAATTGCTGCATTTCCCAGTAAATGATATCTATTACCAGAGATATCTTGATTTTTTTTTTAAATTGGTGATAATGACCCGCGAGTCGTGTATTTTACGATGAGAGCCAATAAAAACATCATAACTGAAATTAGACCATGGCGATCAACGTCGTTTCTTCATTCGTGTACTTTCTTTTTGATAGTTACAAGCCAATTGCGGGCTACTATCAGGTTCCGAATATTGTTGTGGTGTGTTTCTAGCAGCTTGATTTTCTTGAATAGGTGCTTATCGAAATCTATCGTGCTCATGGTTCTCCAGTTAAGGAGTATTTAATTCATCATCCCCTGTAAAAGTATTGTTGGGGTTTTAAATATAAGCACCTCGACGACAGTGCCATCCCAACTGTGGATTGATCGTATGATGGTTAGATCCGTGTTCGTGCATTTTGCTGCAACACTTTCAATTGACAGCAGTACTTTATCTTCAGTTTGAACGCCCGTAGGGAGATCATCAACTCCTGTTATATAATTTTTTTTTTAAATATGTGTTTTTAAAAATTAAACAAATAACAGTTTCCTTACTTTCTATATTTCGAATAAATTAATCTATTTGGATTTTAATTGACTGAGGTAAAATCCAGTAAATTAGACGTGTTGATTCTGAAATATTTATAACATGAGAGAAATGTTGGTTTATATTTTAATAAAAAGATAAGCTTACGTCCAATTTTAGTTTCGGCGGTAAAATGTTTTAGGGAACAGGTTCATGTGCTGAATCCTGGCATTTATTAGCCGAAAGGTTTCTTTCTGACTCACTGAAACAATTATTATTATTAAATATACTAGTTACATTTTATAATACGCTATACCGCGATTGATCTGCCTTTTTTAATACAAATTATTTCCGTTTCTTTGCGACAAGAATTATTTTAAAAATGCCACAGTTAGAACACCAAGCTGCCATAATAATTTGGTTGCATTCAGAATTCTGTCAAAATTATTACTGGGAAAATAGTTATCACAGCATTCGGACAGGTCCTATAAGAATTAAATTTCAGGAAAACTCTTGACATATGTGAAAAAATATTTGATTTAATTTGCGGATTTAAAGATGCAATTAATAAAGACCAATACCATTAGTAGCCACTAAACCTTGATCCTTTCTCTTAGAGTTTTGTGCCGTACGATCGCTAGGTGTCTATAACAGGGTCGTTCCGTTCTTAAAAAAATACTTTTTTCTTATCCTTGCCCTTGTTATATGTATACAGACTGTAGGAATATGCCCGACGTTATCCGGGACACTGGTCCAATACTAGTCCGACAGTCCAATCAATCAATCTTCAATTTTCAATTAGAGGCAAATGGCAGATTGTACTAGTGTACTCAAATCTATTTAGTTCAGTGTTATTTTGTTAAATTGTTTTAAATTTCAGTTATCTATTTCAGTTTCGAAAAAACAATTATTGTTTTTTCATATAACCTAGGAAATTAGGGTATTTCAAACAGCGTTATCCTTGGTTTTTGGTTGGATTGGACAATAAGGATCTAGAAATATCTTGAAGTATCTATAGTTAATTTTGGTCAGGTTGAGCTAAATATTAAATTAAGACTGTGTGCCTGAGAGCGATTTTTTCGACTAAATTGCCGACTAAACTAAATTAATGAGTAGTTATTCTATTACCCACCAGTTTTTATCATTTAGATTCCTGCTGAGGTTGCTTGACTATTTAGTTGTCATTTTCATTTCTTGTTTTTATTATTTTTTTTATCGAATACATACGTGTAAAAATGTCTAAAAGGAAATACTCTCATTCTGAAATTTCGAATGTAATTTATAATCACATTCATGAATAATGCGATTCCCATCTCCATATTTGTTTTATTTTTTCTATTTCCTTGATTTTAAAAAACAACAAATCGGTGTTGCTGAAAACAATATGACGTATGGAAAGTCATAATTTAGTTTAGTTTGCAATTTAGTTTACAATCAGAGGCACAGCATATTTAAAAGATACTAATGCCACCTTTGAATGAATGATATGAATTAGTAATTAATTTAGTTTAGTCGGCAATTTAGTCGAAAAAAACGCTCTCAGGCACACAGTCTAAATAATTATTTTGGTATTAAGGATTCTAGAGATGTACTTCTTCTCATTTTAAATCTATCATCTTACAGATTCCCGAGTGGCTGTTTTACTTCCAATAGTCCCATTAATCATTATTTTTAGTTCCAGATTAGCTCTTTAATTCATTTATCTCTGTTTAAACAAATACTAGAGATTATTTTATTTCTAGTTATAATTAAGCAATTGAAACTAAATTGTGTTGTCTTGTGTGAAGAAATACTAACTCTTGGCTTTTATGTAATCGGGCCAAGTCTGTCATAATCTAACTCATCTTTTTTATCCTCCGGTTTTGCCTTATACAGCTCGATCATGCACTTCCAACCAATTAATTAAATACAAAAGTTTGCTGTCACCACGAATAAAGTGATCAAACGTCTTTGGAAAAAAATTTGGAAAAGTGTACGACAAGTGTTTTATTTACAATTAAGTTTTGCATAGGCTAAACCAAATGAATTTAGGATTTAGCTGTAGGAGTAAAAGTATAATTTTAATTGTTTTAAAACAAAATGATTTTTAATGCGGTTATCATTCGATTATAGGTATGAGATAACGTTTTGCTACGGCTACACTTAACAGGTTAACCAACAAAAAAAACATCATAAAAACCAATAAACGGGCAAAGGATCAAACACAATTCCCAGCAACAACTAACAAACAATAAAAAAATAAATGAGCAGAGCCAAATATAGCAGAGCAGAACAAAAAAATGTTATTGTTTGAATATTGTTATAACAATTCACATTAGAGACGAAGAAAAAAATATATATTTGGCAATTATGGGGTAATTTGAATTTTCTTATTGCATGATTATAAGATGTTATCAAGACGAAACCAAAAGAAGTAAACCGAAATTTTCATGAATTTTCCATCAATTTGAAGTTAGTAGGTATTTATATTTGTTTTGTGCTCTTCAATCGAAATGACTGCGGTGAGAATTCACTCACATATACCTATAACATATTATAAGGCAGGTAATACACACATATCTATTATATTCTATACACCTAACCAACGGTATAAAAACGGTATAAAAACAGGCGTTTAAAGTCGAATTGACTATAATGGATATCTAAGAAACATGAGTAATATTTTGTATAAGTTACATAGTTGAAATGTGTATATGCGTATATTACATTATATACCATAATCTTCTTAAAACTTTAAATATTAATACAAAACATACATATACGAAATAAAGTTCAATTCTAAAAATTGTTACCACAAAAAATAGTGTACAACTATACTAAGGGACTATATACACATAACGACGTACATATGTACGTACTTATTACATATACTTATATTGAAGAGAAAACAACAACACAAATTGTAGAAAATTGAAAAATGCTATTAACGCACGAACGTGTAAAAAAAGCTTAAAGCACATTTACAGCTTCATAATAAAAAAATTTATATCCCGAAGTAAGTACGAAGAAAACATGGTGTACAATGTTAAATGAATTTGTATGTTTATTTTATTTTTCCCAATTTTCCTTCTTCATATGCCATATCAACATTTTTTCCGGCTCTTGGAATGTGTACATGTACAATGTATATTATTGTGCTTTGCCTAAAAAGTAAAAATAATAATAAATACATAAATACAGCATAGCTACTTCTTCTTGTAGATTATGTACATTGTACTCGTACATACACAAACGAGTCTAAGATGAATGTCAATCTTAACATTTTCGTTTCATTTTCTTTTCGTATTATTTTTAGGTTAGTTAAACTTAAATATGTTTATGTGATAAACTTTTATAGTTATTACTATATATGCGTTTATAAGTAAAGGGATAATATATTATAGTTACACAAACAAACATACATACACAAACAACTGGAAGATTAGTTTTCCATCTTTCAATTGCAAACAAAATTTGTTGGCTGATGTTTAAAAATAAAACTTTCATGAAACGGAAAAATTATGAAAATTACTGTTACATGAAAAATTGGTTTTGTTCGATAACATTCGAAAAAAACGATGATTCTCATTTCAGTACAGCAGAACATGCAGAGAGGCATCAACCATATAAAATAATCAGTTTATCATTGGGATTATACCATTTCAGCTTATTTTGCCCTCTTTAGAAAAAAACACCCCAGTTTTTTCAGCGGGAGAAACAATATTTCCCAAATTTCATTATTTTTTTTTGTAGATTTGACACAATAGGGCGAAATTGGGGGGAGGGAGGAAAACAAAATGTCGGAAAACTGTTTAAACTTTCTCGTTCGATTTATGTGGAAAATATTTTGAGATACTCGTCGTATATGTTTTGGTTTGATTATTATGATAATTTTTTATTGATGAATTTATTTATGTACGGTATGGTATATACATATATATGTACAATAAGGAAACAGTACACATAAACATTTTCACTCTATACCATGTACGTACATCCAACAGTAGAATATGGTATTTATTCATTTTCCAATTTTCCGAGACATTTTATTTTCTTAAATCAATTTTTATGAATATTTTGGTTTTTTCCAGAATTTATGCATGTAACATAAAATATCAAATATGTACGAGTATGTATATTTTATATAATACATGTACATACATGTACGTCTAGTCTAGGGTACATTTCGTTTGTGCAATTTTAAAATTTAAAACTGAATCAATTTCAATAAGGAATGAGAATATAATGTTATATAGTTCCGTTCAATTGATATTGGACTTTATTCTCCTTTGTGTTGATTGAAATTTTATCTATGCAAATTTAATTATGACATTCACATACATATATATATAATGTATGTAAATGTATACAATTTACAAGTAATGTAGCAATTAATCAAAAAAATATTGAATTTCTATAAAAATGCAAACATAATAAATATACAATAAATTAAATATGTATGTTTATGAATTATTCCTTACTGGATATTTTATATAGAGATTAGGATAGGTAATTGACAGAAACAATTTGGTCAATATTACCATTTCATTTCAAGAACTATATGAATGCATGTTAGAGGCCAGAAATCTGAGGAACTTTGATGATTCCCGCTCATAAACTAAATTCCGATGCTACTTAAGTTTTCCCTAGAAGAAATTCTCTCTCGATCAAACAAGGTTCCAAAAAAATTGGAAGTTTAGTTTTATAATTTGTATTGAAGAATTGTTAATGATAATTAACTTCACATACAGTCAGTACGAAAATGATCACACACTTAGTTTTGAAATTTTTTTTTTTACAAATAATAAGGATTATAGAATTTATTTTGCAGTTTTTTATTAAATCCATCCACCATATCACAATAATATTGATTTTCCATTTGTTATGATCATCAGCTGTTCAATGCATATATAATGGGTCTATTTTTTAATTCATCCCGAGCAGGCAGTGCGCTGACAAAAAATATTCCGTATTTTTTTATTCAACCTTGGTAATTTTACTTTGCACACTGCGTTTTTATTTGTGAACAGGGCTGGGATGTTCTAACATCACCACGTTTCGATAATTTATCGAAGTTTATTTCTCGTTTTTGTAGAATAAAATTTATCTCTGTTTCAATTTTTATATCATTTACCAGCCTGCTAGATTGCAACATTGTGATGTTTCTACTGTGTTTCTATCACCAACAATTTTTTTTCGATTGTAGAACGAAAATAAGTGAAATAGATATTGTTCAAATATATTCTAGTAGGCTGTGATACCAATAAAAAAGAAATAATTGATAATTGAAACAGAAGTCAAATTAATTATAGCTGAAAGAGACGCGTAGACTTCGATAAAATATCGCAAAATGTGATGTTAGAACATCCCAGTACTGTGCTTACACCGCGCTTACTCGGTTCTTCAAATTTTACTCTGTAATTAATGTCAGTGTACGAAGAGTGTGCAAAGTAAAAAAATAATTTTTTACTCTATGCACACTGGATAATTTTACCCAGTACAACCTTTGCTCGGTGTACACTAACCGGGGTAAGCCTGCTTGCTCGGGTAGAATTAAAAAATAGACCCATAAATACAATTTACTAGAAAATCAATATCACTTAAAATTAGCTTACACATACAAATTTATAATTTCAGTTAACTTTTATTTGCATTGTTAATTTAACTTTCACACATAAATTAATTTTTAAAACACTGTATTATACATATGTATATATAAACAAATTAAAATTTATTTTTATTGATCTGTCAAACTTGTTCCTTGTACTATTGTAACAGTTGTAACTTGTAAGATTATACTAGATTATTAAGGTGCGTTAATCGATTCAAAGATCGCGCTATATAATAAGTAAACAGTTTTATGTACCTTTGCTATAATTATAGCATAGTTTTTGACAAACTAAATTTCACGATTTTATAAACTCTTTTTATCAACAACCGTGGACCAATCAAGATATCAATACTCGCATAAACATATTTTTAATAAAATAAAAATTGTAAATTAAGCCTGCGCCTTGTTCATTTTTACCACGTTGATTGAAATTTCTACAAGGCCATACACTTCACCTTTGCGACGACACACCAACAAATTCTGCGATTTATCCGGTTGAATTTGTGTTTCTATCGTCCATTTCGAGTTGCAGCCAAATATGTATCTACTATTCCGCAATACGTAGAGAATCCCACTTGAGCGTTCCCAAATATTTTTTTACGACTTTTGCAACGTGAGGCCGAGCGTTGTCATGCAGAAGAATAACTTCATAATGCCTTCCTTTATCATATTCTGGTCTTTTTTCTCGTAATGCACGACTCAAACCAATTAATCGTAGCCTATACCGCTCGCCCGTAATGGAATCGCCCAGTTATAGCAACTCGTAGTACACAACGCCTCTTTGATCACACTATATACACAGCATAACCTTCGAACCATGAATGTTGGTCTTTGGTGTTTATGTTGAGGTCGATGGCAACGATTGGCCGGGCAAAGCGTAGTATTTTTTCCTCTTGGTGTTATCGTAGAAGACTCATTTCTCGGCACCAGTGAATCATATAAATTCGATGTAAAAAGCCCTTTCTTGTTTGCCTATGAAGCAGCTGCTCACAAGAAAAAAAGCGTCTTTCCACGTCTCTTGGTTTCAATTCATAAGGAACCCAATTGCCTTGCTTTTGAATCATGCCCATCGATTTCAATCCTACGAGCCGGTTACCCCCAA
The DNA here is from genome assembly GCA_947310385.1 of Nephrotoma appendiculata. Taxonomy (NCBI): domain Eukaryota; kingdom Metazoa; phylum Arthropoda; class Insecta; order Diptera; family Tipulidae; genus Nephrotoma; species Nephrotoma appendiculata. The sequence continues at coordinate 178,683,029 of OX371223.1, read as the reverse complement.
TGTACCGGCAAGCTCCTCTTGCATTTGAGTTCGGATCTTCATCGAGGAATGCCTCTAATTAATACTCTACGAATTTTTTGCTGCCCCAAGCGAAGAAACCTATATCTTCAACACTGAAATCATCATCTTTGCAGAGTTGAAACCATTCTCTACATGATTCGGTTGGAGCATTGTCACCGTATACTTCCACAAGCTTTCGATGTGCTTCAGCTGCACTTTCTTTCCAATTAAAACAAAAAATTAACATTTCCCGCAAATGCTGCTTATTATCATAAAATCCGACATATTCAACACCGGTAAAAAACACGTTTTGTATGAAACTCAAAGCAATGCAAACTGATGGTAACGGCAGATGTCTATTCTGTCTGAAACAATGGAAATCAGCTGCCACAATAAAAAATTAATTATAGTCAAGAGCGACTTCATCAAAACGGACCGAATTAATTTGTAGTCCAACTAATAGTGAATTCGTTGACAAAAAAAACTTGATCCCACTTGGATCAAGATTTTTTTGTGCCACAGAACACAATTTGTATTGCACTTTGAATAAAACACAATTTTTATTTTATTAAACACAACTTGCTCTTTAAATAATCACAAATGTAATAAACTATAAATTGTGCGACGTTTTTTTTGACAATTTTACATGACGTTTAGTTTTTTTATATGTTTGAGGAAACGTAAAAAAAATCCAACAAATTTTATGGATTTTATTTTTGATCCGACAAAAAATGTAAACAAAGCCATGTTGGATCAAAAATGACGTCATATTATTGATCCTAGATCAAGATTTTTTTGTCACCGAATTCACTATAAAAAAAATCAAGAATTTTTTGCAACGAAAATGATCATACACTTACAGTACGATCCTAGATTTTTTTAAATCTTCTAATTATTTTAATATCGAGTTGGTTATTTTTTATAACCTCTTTCAGTCTTCTAAAAGCATTGATTCTACTAACTTCTTGGTAACTTTCGGTGAAATTTTATCCCATTCTATTATCATTATTGATTTTGCAACGTTTTTTTACTGGTAATCCTGTATATTCTAATTTGGCGTTCCAGGTGATCCCATAAATGTTTATGGGGGTTCAGGTCAGTCGATTAGGCTCGGCGAATGTAACTGGGATGTTTTTCAGAATTCATTTTCTCAATGTGTACCGCATGCTTAGGATCGTTGTCTTACTGGAAGATCCATGATGACACGGGCCCCAATTGCTCCACGGATTTTTTCAAATTGTCCTTTAGAATACCTAAGTATTTCCAGCAATCCAAATTTCCATTTATAAAAACAAGTTTACCTACCCCACTCGCCGACATTGAACCCCGTAGCATAACCAAACCACCATCAAGTTTAATAGTTGGGATGACGTATTTTGGCTCCAGTGCTGTAGCGCAAATTTGTCCCATAATTTTTCGTTTAAAGTAACTTTGACAAATAAGTATAGGTAAACCGTTGAACGTTGTCACACTGCATACAAAACAATCGCGCCCCTTCATCAAATATGTTATTTAAGACAGCAATTTTCTTTAACTCGGGTCATAATTACCGTAATAAAGCTAAGTTAATTGTCGCTGTGTTTCATTACCCTCTCTGTTGAGGAGACTTAATTTTTAAAGCGTAAACCAATTTTTATATGCCACTAATTACCATTAAATTGACATACACTGTTTGTTTTTTTCCACTTGTGCAGTGAATCAACACAAAATTTTGATGGATATTTGTCTAAAGCTAGAAACAGAACAAGAGCGACGACGGCAAGCGTCGACGAATAAATAAAAAATATCGCCGCGATATCGCTGTAGCTAACAGAACAAAAGCGTCAGCGTATGGCGATAAAAAAACAACCAAACGGCATAACCTTCTGTGTTTTTGACACATGACGTTGTGGCATTAGGCTACTAGATTGAAAAAAATGGTTAATAATATGACGGTTAATTGATGCCAACTTATACATATATAAAAAACAGTTGGCAACATTGTTTCGTCGGCAACAAAAATAGAAATAGACTCTAAATTTTTTTCAACGAAAAAATCGTCGTTGCCTGCGTTGTTTGTTTTGCATGATTTCGGTGTTTTCTAATATGACAGGCGATTTCGCTCGCCGCCTTCGCTCTTGTTCTGTTTTGAGCTTAAGTCACAAAGTTTATTGAGAGTTTGAGAGTTGCCTTTGATTTTCTTGTCGCAGCTGTTTGTTTTAATTTTAATCGTAAAAAATATATTTCATTTATAATAAAATTTTTATTTTTTTAATTATAATTCAAAAACGAATACCAAACCTGAAACCTAAAATATCAAAAAATAAATAATCGTTGAAGCTACTGGGCTAATTCTTCATTTCAAAAAACCACAAAAACGAACAATCGTGGAAAATTTAGAACCATATTACACCAGGAAAATAACTGCTGGAAAATAACTTTTTTTTTTTAATCCATGCCATCTGTTTTGAGGCCGAAGCACTCCCTGCTCTTTCGCGGTTTATTTTTCCGTCTTTCTTTACACATCATCTGCCAAAATAAAGACGTACGGCTATAGGGCCGATTTAAGTTACCATCTGAGCATTGCATAGCTCCATGCCAGCCTATACTGGACATGGAACATGGGTCGGCCCATGAGTTTTGCACGCCGAAAGGGGATCGTAGTTGTGTTCCTTTTAATCACAGATCGTAATCTGTTGATAAAAATTTCCTTTTGCATCAAACCCCTATCGGGATTCGAACCCGGTACCTCCCGATTCAAACGCCAAAGCTTTATCCACTATGCCATTTGGTCGGAAACTAACTTGGTTTGCCAAGTATCATGCAGTAATTAAAACCCGTTTTATTTGGCATTATAAGTCTTCCTCTAGAAACAGTTAAATTTGGCCCAGATATTAATAGTTCGAGACCACCTAGGCATATTTAAAAATGTGATGTTAGATTTGGTTTTATTAAAAGAAAAACAGTATCTCACTTACTCATGAGAGGATTAAAGGAAAATGTCTCCAACCAAAAATTAGTCTTAAACCGAACATTTCACTTCGCTATCACTGAAATTCGATGACGAAACAAACATAAGAAAACATAAACCTTATAACGTGATAAACTATTTTGAATTTTTAATGTCCCTAATTTTTCATCAGAAAATCGTCGCCGCCGCCCAAGCTGATCCAATCGCATGCTCTATCTATATTACGGAATAATGTGTTTAATAATTACCCCGATAATATTCAGTGTTCAATTACAAGATCGAAACAACTTCGCGGTAACTCGGCTCGATCTACCAAATTTGTAGAGTCAATTGAATTAAATACTTGTAACTTTTTTTCCACTTCCCATATTTAACCCTTGGGATATGAGCGACGCAGTCACACCACCCAAAAGTAAAAACCTACAATTTCATACGACCGCTGTTATTGATGATTGATGTCGCGTACATGACATCGGAAACAAATACTTCCATACTCGCTAACGTACTCAAAACAAATCAAATTATTTGAAATGCTTTGTACCACGCCTACTAGTTCCGAACTCGAGTTAAAATTGTTTTAACTTTGTTGTTGTTTTAATATATTTTGTGTGTTTCCATAGTATTTTTTCCGAACTAACTCACTATGTTATGAACGCACTATGAAGCTACATAGCTCAATTTTATGATCAATAATTAATATTGTGATTTTGTGAACATTTATAAAGTTGGTTATTTTGAAAAACACGGTTTATTGGTTATCGTAAAAATTAGGTCAATTTTTTGACAAACCCACTTTAGTTTTAAAATGCAACACTAAACCGATGGATTTGAGAACTAAAATGGAATCGTCAAAATTGTTGTCTGTTCCAATAACTTTCAAACGATATACAACACTAGTAAATTAGAATAATGTAAGTAATATTGTGTGGTTGTTTTGAGAGATTTTCTATAGAAGGTGCACGACCCCCTTGAGGTAGAGATCCCAAAAGCTTTTAAATTCACCGAATTAAAAATAAAAGAAAATTAGTGAAAAAATCGAATCGCATACATAAGCCTTACTTGAGATGCCTTCGGTAAAGACATCCATAAATCCAGACGGACCGACAAATTTTGTTTGCACTTTTATCAGGGATCTTTAAAACGTCGAGAAAAGTAGTCACTTAGCCTTACAGGCCGAAATTAGTTGAAATTTTAATTCGATGTAATTCAATTAGTTAAAATTTTTTCGACCATTTTATTATTTTCCTAAATTATAAAAATATTTTATTTGTCTTCCTTCCGCGAATCGCCCGTAGTTATGTTTATCAAGCTATAGCATATAATATTTTTTACATTTGAAAGTCACATCGAGTATATCTCACGCGTAATTAATGCCATATTCTTTCCATTGTTCGAAAAAATGTTGTGTTGAAAACAACATGAAAAAATGTAAAAAAAACAGTTCGTAGAGCAATTTTAAGTACTTCATTTAAAAAAAAACACCACTACACCTTGTACGCACGCAACAAAGATTGGAATTCGCCAAGTACCACATGACTACCACATGTGCATCCACAAATAATGAATAATAATTGGAAAAGGGTTGTTTTTTCGGATGAAAAAAAAAGTTAGCTTAGATGACCCAGTTGGCTCTATAATTATTATTTTCATGATATTCACAAAGAAAACAATTTTTCACTCTCCATCTTCAGCAAAGGAGGAGTATTGGTATGGACTGCAATTTAGTATTGGGGTGCTATTAAATTAAATTTTGTTACCATTAAAATGATTGGGAATTCATATAAGGATTTGCTGCAATCAGTTTTTTCCAGAAATTCAGGAGGTATTTCGGCCTCTTCAGTGGATTTTCCAGTAGAATATTGCGCCCATACATAATGTCCGTGCTGCAAAGTCGTGGATTGCAAGTCGAAACGTTGAGTTATGACGTTGCGTTAATTGAAGAACAGAATCTTTGAAGTAATTTTAAAGAATAAGGGTGGTACACATTCCTAAAAATAGCTAGAAAGACTAAACATTTCTTAATAAAAAAAAAATATTAAAATAAAAATATAAATAACTGTGTTCCCATTATATTTCTAGGTTGGGTCTAATTAACTTAACCTAAATAATAACATTAAATTTGAACTTATCTTTAAAAAAAATTGAAAGGGAAATTAATTTGTTTTCTCAGAATAATTATCCATAATGAATTTATTGAGTAAAGATTTCTCTCTCTTTTTTCAATAAAAATATTTTCTTGGTTTCGCGAGAAATTGCAGTAAAATTGTATTTGCGTCTAATCAAGTGAACCGTATTTTGTATATACTACGAGTACGTACATTTTTTCATGTTGTTTTCAACACAACATTTTTTCGAATAATGGAAAGAATATGGCATTAATTACGCGTGAGATATACTCGATGTGACTTTTTCAAATGTAAAAAATATTATATTCTATAGCTTAATAAACATAACTACGGGCAATTCGCGGAAGGAAGACAAATAAAATATTTTTATAATTTAGGAAAATAATAAAATGGTCGAAAAAATTTTAACTAATTGAATTACATCGAACTAAAATTTTTTTTTTTTTTTTTTTTTTATGTTTTAATCTATGCAATCTGTTCTGGGGCCGAAGCACTCCCAACTCTTTCGCAGTTTATCAGTTTATTTTTACCGTCCTACTTTACACATTGCTTGCCAAATCGAGGACGTACGGCTATAAGTCTGATTTACGTAGAACCATCTGCACATTGCATTGCTCCATGCCAGCCTATAGTACTGACATGGAAGATGGGTCGGCCTATGAGTTGTGCACTCCGACAGGGGGTCATAGTTGTGTTCATTTCCATCATCGATCGTAATCAAATGATAAAAAATCCCTTTTGCATCCTGCCCCTATCGGGATTCGAACCCGGTACCTCCCGATCCAAACGCCAAAGCTTTAACCACGGTACCGTTTGGTCGGTCTCTACGAACTGTTGATTTGCTGGCATTAAGCCCAGCTACCGTTCTGACTTTGTTGGTGGGAAAAGCTGAATTGGCCGCTAGCCTTGCAGCCTTGTGTAAATTTTTCTTGTATCTTGCCGCGTCAAAACTGTTCCTTGGTAGTTGCTTCCATATGACGTACTGTCTTTTAAATAATTTCGCGCAGCATGCTCACTATGCTCGATTTTACGAGCTATAGCGTGGTTTAAAAACCCCTCCTAGTGTTAGGCATCGATTTTTGACTTTTCTCCGGTACTTAAAATATTTGTTCTGCCGATTTTAATTCTTGATCAACTACTGAATACTTATTTTGAAAATCTTTCTATATTCCAAAAAAACAAAGAAAGTGCAGTTAGATTGCTATGTTTAAATTTTTATTCAATACTGTTTTACTAAGTACTAATTTCTCTCTCTTCTCAATAAAAATATATTCTTTGTTCCGCGAGAAATTACAGTAAAATTTACATTTAAAAGTAAAATTGCAAGTGCGTCTAATCAAGTGAACCGCAGTATACATAACCTGGTATATATAACCTGGGGCGGTATGTTGTACCATCACTTTGAATCGAAATCCGAAAAAAGTTGAAAGGAGGTATGTTATATCATTTTCGAATCGCGATAGCTGACATTTCATTCAAGAAAAAGTATTGCAAGATTAAAAACGATAAAAGTCGAAAATGATACAGCTTTCAGTTTTTCGATTCGGTGATGGTACAACATACCGCCCGGGGTTTTGTAGTGGGCGTGGTGAAAATAAAATTAAAAATTGTTCTAACAAGTAAATAAAATGGAGTCAACGACTCAAAAACGACTATCTAGTTTGTGAAAACGAATGCATTTTTCTAGAAAATTTAAATAGTCAGGAATTAATTATAAATCATAATCTTCTATAAATTTAATAAATTTGATTTGCTTTTTCTAGCGAGTATGAATTTTTATAAGTGGATTAATATTCATTTATTCTTATAGATGTACATCCAGTGAAAAACCAACCGCATTCCATTTGAACTGGTTGAAATTTGTAACAAGAAATGTAACGAACAAAAACCAAACCAGTCAGAACTGGTACGGTTTCCAGCGCGCCATTTTAAATTTTCTACCTTTCGATTTAAGTAGTTTCAACAATTGGGAATTTTCAACATAGTAGAGCTGAGTTGGAAATGTTTACACTAACAGCATTCATTTTTCCATCGTACAAAAAATAAACTTTCTTGTAAATATAAATCTGATAAAATGAAAAGTGGGATCTGTTCTTATTTGTATGAACATGCAGAAGCGTAAACGTTTTATTTTTATTATTACTATGGTTTATTTAAATTTCTTGGACGTACTTTATAGATTACTATTTATTATACAAGTATGTACTTCGAGTAGATATAGAAGAAATGTTTCTATTCTCAAGGGGAACATAGACAAATAACATTAGACTATCGTTTAACTATGTAACACCAAGCAGAAGAAGATAAAATACATAATAAAAACATCAATACGAATAAAACATTTTCTTTTATTTCGATTTATTTTTATTTATTTGGCCATTCAAGTACTCAAATGCAAAAACATAAAACATGGAGCATTCGTAAAAATTGAAAGAGAATCGAAGGAAAGAACATTATTTAAATTTTTATTTGTTTGAATACTGTAATACTGTAGTGTGCTGTAAAATTATTTATTTTCTATGGACGAATTCCGAATAATTTAAAAATGCTAAGGTTTCGAAATTTCTTTCCTCTGTTACTATAAAAATATATTATCATATGTACTCGCTTTACTTCTATTACGAATTTATTGAAATTTTTGTTTTCCTTCTACATAAGGAATAGCGTAAATTTCCTATTCACCCTATATATAATTTTGATGTAATACAAAAAAAAAATTCAAAATACCTAACCTTTTCGAAACATGACACAAAATTGAAAATAAAATGAATTTTTAGAATTTTTCACATTGCCGAAAAAATCACAGAAATGTCATTCAATAAATTATTTAGGATCATTTCTCTCCTCGGTGTAGAAAATCGAAGATAAAAAACAAAAATTATTAGAATTTCCATAAAAAAATCCATATTGATGAATATGTTATTCAGCTACCTGTGCGTTGCGAGAATTGAAAATCGGAAAATCTAATTTTATTTATTGTTTGTAATCTAAATATATACAGAGATGCGGGAAGAGATAACAGCAAGAAATGCGATGACACCATAGAATTATATTAAAAACAAAAAACAAAGAAGTTGGTAAAATGTCAAAAGGTAAAAAGACCTCGTATTATTTTTGCAGTCTATGGAATTATTGTTTTAAATTATGTGGAAAGTACTACGTTACATCGTGGTGTACGATTTTTTTCGAATGTCTATATATAAATAATCACATTTTTTATTTAGATCAAAGGAAATTTTATGAAGTTCAACGTTACGAACGATAAATTTGAGAATGGCGAATTATTTTGTGATACTCGTATATATGTATATGTACCACACACTTTCATAATATTATTAAACTCGTGATTTACGTTTATGTGGTTTTTAAGGGGGGGGTTTGCAAGTTTAAATCATTATACACTCATAAAATTTGAAAATAAAAACTTTATAATATTTCACTTTTAACTACGAATAAAAATAAAATTAACAATTCGATGGAAAACCTCATTAAAAATTTTCTTTTTTAAATCGACAAATCTTTTTGGCTTTTATAAAAATTAACTTTACATTAGGAGAGAAATCACTATAACTACCAACAATATTTTACAGAAAAGTTTGGGAAGTAAAATATACCATTAAAAAAACCGCAAATGGTGGTAGCTTGAAAGCAAGTCTAATGAAAATAATATTATTTTTAACTGATTAATGCTTATAATAGCAACTCACTAAGTACCACATCGCCATAAATTTAGTGCAAGACAGTATTTCATAGTAGTAAACGATTATACACTCGTCAAAAAAATAAGGGATCAAAGTTTTTCTTTTAATATAACTTCACTTTGAAATATTGATGCACACGATAAACTAAGTAGTACGCGTGATTGAACCCGTTGACCCGAACGTTGAGCATAAATGGTAAAATCTTGACATTTGTGATTTTTGTGTTTTAATTGTCGAACGTGAAAGTGTGTACAGCGAAATAAAGAATACAAGTGCTATCACGCTTGTCATGTGTTTAAATATTATTGGTATAATAAAAATGGTAAAAATATAGTCTAAATAATGGTTGTAAACCGCAAAAAATTAAGTCATGTTCATAAGTCATTTATTATTAAGTTATTTATTTGGGATGTCATACTTATGTTTATGGAATTTAATTGGTTAACAAAAACAATATTTATTATTTCAATATTATAATAATATTATCAATTAAAAAGTTATTAAATATAAATTATTAAAATTTAATTATTTATTATTAAAATACAGGGTGGCTGAGACCAAGTGTTACCAAATGAAAACGCTATAATTTTTTTAATTTTGATTATTTTTTATTGAAATTTCGTGGAATATGTTGAAAACATATTACATTTTATGAAAAACATGTTACTGCTCGATATGACCTCCTTTGGCTCTGATTATTTGATTCAGTCTTCCATAGAAAGCATTGCATGCTGACCGAACGTGGGCTTGCGGAATTTTATTCCATTCTCGAACAAGAGGTGACTTTAATACATCAACACTTTCGTATTTTTTAGTGGACACCTTGCTCTGCAAAATGGACTATATGGAGAAATTCATGGGATTCAAGTCTGGTGAATATGGTGGCCATTCTTTCGACGAAATCAGCCGCGGAACGCAATTTTGTAAAAATTGCTGTGTCGCTCGAGATTTGTGTGACGGTGCCGAGTCCTGTTGGAATGTCCAACGGTTCGTACCAAAGTGTTTACGTGCTCAAGGTAGCAAAGCATCGTTTAGGATCTTTTGGCGGTACACCTCTTGGTTTACCTTGACTCCATGTTCGATGAAAACCGGAGGAGTGCGTCCATCTGCAGTCACTGCAGCCCAAACCATAACATAAGCTGGTGATTGCTTGCGCATGGCAACTCTTGTGTCCAAATTATCGTTGGACTTGTACTCTAACCAAATACGATCATTTTGTTTATTCACATACTGTTGAATGGTGAAAATTTTCTCATCAGCAAAGACAATTTTTGGAATCACATCACGTTCGGCCAAGGCCTTCAATGCTCGTGTTCTTTCAAGCCTAACTTTTTTTGTGCCTCCGTAAGATCTTGAACTTTTTGTATCTTGTAGGGCGTCAAGTGTAGTTCATTTTTCAATTCGATTTGAATGCTGTATCGTGAAACATGTAGACGTGCGGCTAATTGATTGGCACTTTGACGAGGATTTCGTTGGATTCGTTTCTTCACCTTTCGTATCATTTCATTTGATGTTGCTGTCTTTTTAGGACCGCCTCTGTTGCGTTTAGCGATCCTACCAGTTTCGTTGTATCGAGTTATGGTTCGATACACAAACATTTTATTCACATTCAAATGCTGGAGCTGACGAACTATTGCTGTTTGTGAATTTCCACTCAAATACAGTGCAATTACACTATTACGTTTGAATTCCATTACTATTTTTTTATGAAGATATTAATTTAGAACAATTATTTGTTAACCACATGTAAACAACTAACCAAACTTCAATCTGTCAAAAAATTGACGCGCGAAAATGACAACTACACAAATGACAGCAGAGTGAAGTCAGTAACATTTGGTCTCAGCCACCCTGTATATTTATTTCTAAGAATACGCTCTACACGCACCATACACTTTAGGATTTATAAACAATATATTTTTAACCAACCATGTATTTTGATACTTTGAAATACCCAACAAGTAATAAGTTTTAACCAACCATCCCACATCGCTACAGACGACTTGATTTGATCAGGCGGTTAGATGGTTGGATGACGGTCGGATAGATTTTCCACCTGACATCACCCGTCAGAAAAATTGTCATACGACAAACCTACACAATACCTTTTTTTACATCTGATCTGATCAAATCAGCCCGACCGCCTGACTAAATCTTAAGTTAATTCCAGTAAGGCGATGATAAATGCACAGTTTTTGCATTTAAGGTATAATAATTCTGCGCTCCGATTGGTTAATTTACAGTACCTTATAAGACAAAAACCAAAATGCTTTTATAAATAATACAAGTAATTTTTGTCATAAGGCGCTTTTTGTGCCGTAACCTTTTTTAACGGATTTGTCAAAATTAATAGGTAGATAAAATAAAGCTAATTTGGTTTTATACATTATTAATTTTATTATAATTATAAATTTTATTTGAAGCCGCACTGTATCGTTATAATAATATGTCTGATGATTTTGTTTGTTGTTAGCTGTCACTATTTTGAGGTTAAGAAAATGTACCTTATACAAAATTAAGAATTGTTCAATTTTAAATTATTACTTTTAAAGCGATTCAAGATGGCCGACTTTAAACCAATCAGTGCGCAGAAGTTGTATGCCTTAAAGGCAAAATGTGCACATGCATCATCGCCATTAATTTTAATTAAAACAATAAAAAAGCTGAAAATGCTTTGTTTGTTTAATCAAAGTGACTACAAAAAAATTATTTTTTGAATTACTTGAAATTATGAGTGAAAACATGGTCCACCGAAGATATTTAGGTGGTACTGAGATTCAGGGCCACGTTACGCACACATTAGCAGTTTCACCATCTATGGTCTATAGGCTACGAACGCGATATGTAGACTGGTCGTTTCACTAAAAGTCCTAAGTAAGGTCTTCAAAGGGTCACGAGTATAAATGATGACAGTTTTTTAAAAAATCAAGCTCTTCGTAATCAGTTTTCAATTACACTGGACCTTCAAAGCGATCTTTCGCATGCTACTGGAGTACTCGTTGTTGGGGCAAAATAATCGAAATAGGCTCAAAGAGGATGCAGTTAAGGTCTAGAATTTCCGAAAAAGTTAAATCGTTAGCAAAGCCTCATAGCATTGCAAGAAATATCGTCGCCATGGAACGCTTTACTTGGAAACTAAGGCAATGGATGACCGGATTGTTTACGGATAAGTCCAAATTTAATTTTGCACTCGAATGTCGGATGCGTTCGAGTTCGGAGAAGCCGAAACGAGCGCTTGCGACAAGCTGTCATACCAGCACGAGTTCCTTTTGGTGGCGTTTACGGAAGAATTAACATTTTCAAAAATTTTCATTATCCGTAAGAGCTCCCTAGCTGCATATCATTACATAGACTAGATATTGTAACCTAAGGTTGCGCACTTAACATGTGCCGCTGACGATAGAGGTGAAAATTGTATACTATATATAATACGGAGCCCCTTCCCATTCCTCTTGGGTGAATTCGAAATGTGCAATTGCCATTATTCGATCTCGATCTGAATCCGATCGAGTACTTATGGAACCATCTTAAGCATCGTATTTGAGGTTGATCGAACTAATCAAAGACCATTAGATAGTTAGAAGCAATGTTACTCGAGAAATGGTAATAAATAACACAAGACCACATCCGAAGCTGATTCAGATCTCGAACTGCCGCTGCGAGGCCGTATTATAGACGCAAATTGACGCAAAAGAAATAAACATTTTGTTGAAGAAATACGAGAGGTTTCTTTGCCGTGTGTGATGCAACTGAGTCTTGGTGTAATATCCAGTTATCATCTGGGTACAAGGGTTTCGAATCTTTGAGAAGTAACAGTTGCTTGTGTAATAATCTGAATTTATCTTAGTACCTCGTTCAACGAAAATGAGTACTGTTGCGGCAAAATTCCTCAGAATACACCATGAAGCCTTTCGGATGAGACGTTTTTGTGTAAGGAACTAATTTCGTTTTAGTTTGGCCGCCACTCAAATACTGCACACTTCTTTCCCCACCGGCATTCGTTAAATAAAACCAAGCTTTATCGACTGTAATATATTTCTTCCACGTATCGTCTTTGAGTGGTCGGTAATGGCCCAGAGAGCGCTGGTGTCTTTCGGTGATTGTTTGCGCCGACATATTGTGACGTTTTGGTTTCTTCGCGGGTCATATTTCCAATGTGTTTTTGTTTTAAAATGTTTTACCAGATGTTTCTGCGTTGGTGGATTGTGTGTTTGGTTACCATTTTCCACAAATTTGAAATTTGGCGTTTTAACAAGGATGATTTTCGTCCAGTTATTTTAATGTCGTTTATTACATCTCAATAGCGGAATTTTAATTTTTTTATAGTTCGTTAGTGTACCTTTGGAAATGTTGAACCACAGTTTTTTACACTCTTTGATAATTACTGAAAAACTAACATTTTTCTCTAAAAAATTTAAAACATGATGCTGTTCTTCCATCAACACCATGATGGAAGGAAACTGACATTTAAAAAAAAAAACAGCATTTGGAATATTCCATTGTTTTAATGCTTGTTTTTCTCACATACTCTATCTCTCTCTAAAATAACGGGACTCTGAGTTATTTGAAATAAAAATCGTTCATATTCATTTTTGATATACTTATGTACTTGTATATTAACAGGTTGAAGTTGCAATATAAAACGCGTGATTGTTTACGCAAAATAGAATGGAATTACAGTGGTACCTCGCATAATTCGTTGCAGAACCCGTTAAGCGAAATAACGTTTCCCATATAAATTAATCTAAAATTTTGTTTTACAATCCGGGACTTCTCGTTATGCGAAACGTCGCTCGTTAAGCGAGTCATTGTTTTACAGTTTGTTTTGTTCTTTATGCGACGTGCTCATTAATTTAGGTACCACTGTATAAGGAAAAATTAGAAATAATGACAGTGATGGTGCAACAACCCATCTCGGATGTGTGTTTTGTGTCAAGAAATACAATCTGAACATGACTAGCTCGAATTTTACAATATTTACGTTTTTTCTTGCTCGTGAGTTCTTATAGTAAAATTTTAGGAGATTATCATCCACAATTATATGTTGGAAACTCAAAATTACAAATTTATTAAGAGCAAAAAACCATGATTCAAATTAAATGCCAAACGTAATTCATTTTGTTGTGTTAAAGCAAAGTGAGGCAATAATCGAGACCAAAATGTTGCATTACATTTGCTCAGGGGTTCAATCTTTACATGAACCACAAATACTACGTAGCATAATCGATCAGATGCAGTTAAGTTCTATAATGCTCTATAGTAAATCTGAGCTATACTCCTTCTAACCTGAAGAAAACTTAATTTATCAATATTTAAACAGTTATTTCAATTCGCTGGCTGAGTGGCTGCACTGTGCCGATGGAGTAACATTGGAGTTATCTTTTCTATTTTTAATTCTATTTAACACCACATTAAAGAAAGCTTATCAACCAAACCAAAATATTTGTATTCAATGTAATAAAATATTTCGTTTTTAACAAACAAACAGAGCACAACACCACTACATACTACACACACACGCAAAAACAGTGAGGAAAAATTTCTCAATCCCCCTTAAGCAAATTATTCGAAATCATTTCACTTTCAACTCAAATTCATTATTTTCATTTTATTTGTATTTTGTGCTGAGTATACTTGAGAGATTTGTGCATTTCAAACATGAATATTTTGTCGTTTTGAGTTTTCATTGGTCTTCTTCATTTTTCCGTTCTTTTAATGTGGATTAGAATACTTGATCCCATTTTTATAGCAATAATTAAAAGGGGAAAGCGTATTTCTTATAAACTCAAAAACTGAACATGAAAATATAATTTATACAAAAAAAAACGGAAAGTAAGCGACCATAAATACAAAAACTCTCATAAATAGAAAATTGTTAACCAAATAAAAGTTTTTTTTTTGTAGCAATAATAACAATAAACCATCCATGGAGCCAAAAACGAGATGCACAAGAAAATGAAGGAAAATTAGTGGAATTCCTAGTATTTTTCTCGTTCGAGTTGATTTTAGCTTTTTTGTTTAATTTTGGTTTGGTTTCATTTTTTGTTATATATTTTAGCTAGGACTTGAAATGATATTTTCATATCTTCCGTTTAATTTTATTTTTTTTTGTATCACAAAGAAAAATTTCCGAATATAGAGAAAGGAATTTTCATAATACTTGTTTTTGTCAAAAAATGTCCTTAAAATTCTAGATTTTTTTTATTTATTTAAAATGCATAAATTTTTCCTGTTTATTTGTATTATACCAGTAATACTAAATGTATGCACTCTCTACCAAAACGTCCTTTGATTATAAAATTGTGGCCATTTTTTAATTTATACATAAAGGAAACACAATTGTACTTTTGGTTGAATAAGTTCCTTCCATATCGCTTTTATAAACATGCAGTTGAACGTACGATCGGATACCTGTTCTTTCTTTTTATTTCTGCGAGACCATCCTTTTGGATAAAATTCGGCAGAATTTCTTCGCACAGAAAAATAAATTATATTTATTATTGATTTATTTCTTAGAGATGGCATACCAGTATACCTGGAATACGGAACCCTAGCCTACATAAAACATAAGTTTTATTCTTAGAATACTTGTGCACAAGGTTTAAGTACATATACACACGTGTAATTGGATTAAATTCAACTAAAGGGATAACCACATTAAAATGTGTGCCATTTAGTAGTGCTCTAAACCTATTTGATCTTTTCGACCATTGATTTCCACATCCTCCAATTTCTATTATGAACAAAGTTTATGTCGATTCTAAGGTTGTGCCTCTCATTTAACTTACGAAAAGCTATTATTTTGGGAAACTTATAAATAATTACAAACCTTTTAAATTATTTGTTTATTACAACTAATTTACAAATTGTGTAATAAGTTCACGTTTGTCCGGCTGTAACTCGTTTGGTTCGTAGTGCCTTTTCCAATTTTATGATTGAGCCTTCGCAATCTAGATATCAAGTTATCTGGAACTCGGTAACAATACGGTCGGAACGCAGTACATCTTCTTTTACTCAAAACACCAGAATGACAGAAAATCAAGAAGAAATGTTTAAATTGAATTATCACCTATACGTTTGTTTATTCGCACTTAGTACCTTTGATCTTTAGAGGGTGCCTCTGCCACGTTAAAAAGCGAGACCAATGAATGAAAGCAGGACGGGAAACTGACAAGTAGAGAATTTGTTGTATCTTTCTTTTTTTTATATTATCATCAGTTATTGATCGGGCAGATACTTTGTAAAGACGGTATAAACCGAAAACAATTATTGGTCTTTCTGTAAATTTTTTATAACATATACATTTATCAAAAATCGTCATCTTGAGTCGTGAAACGACAAACATATCTAACGTACTACTATCACCTACTTCTCTAAACTGTTTAATAAATTTGTTCCACTCTAAAAAAACAAGAACCCTGTTATAGGCATCAGAAAGAAACATATTTGGAGGTTCACTAGGTTAGTACAGCCTACATCAATGAATTTGAGTTCACTGAGTACTGGCAGTAATAAAAACTGGGTTTCATTAGCGTCAGCAAAATACCTGCAAAGTATTTCTGACTAGATGTACAATGGAACGCCAATTATAATTATTCTTTTTAAGAAACTAAACTCCATCCATTTACCTACTCACACAATTACAGTATACCACCTGCACGTTGGAAGCTCTATGGCAACTTTTATAATGATATGGACGGTGGGTTGGCGCTGAATTCTGTTGACGGTCTTAATTGTGTTTATTAGCGTTACCGATTGTAATCGATGGGGAAAATTTTATTTTGCATCCTGCCTCTATTTTGCATCCTGCCCCCAAGTAATGCACTACTTGTCCGGTAAAAATGTTATAACACTAACTAATTAGAAGTAGAAACATAAGAAAACGAAGTTATTGATTTAATAGTTGTAAGCAACTAGAAGTACTTAAGATTTCCTTGCCACTGATCGCCAATGAAATCCGGCTTTTGTGTCTTTGCAGACTGAACATGATTTTTTCTAGGTTATCTTGAGCTACCTTTAGTACAAATACTCGCATAAAGACCTTCCAAATTTTAATCTTTCTTAGAGACTTGCGTTTCTTTCCACAACCACCGACGATCTTCCTCTTACCATGTCTAATGGTGTGATAACAGCCCATTTTATTTTATACGCGCAGGCATTTATTTAAATTTTGAATGTTGTTTCAGTAGACAATTGATGTGTTTTAATTTACAGTGCCTTCTTTTCTAACAAACTTATCTTGAATAGTTAGTGGAATATTAAAGTAGATACCATTTGAAGCACTGAAGTGCATCGTGAAAAAAATAGGTTTTCTAAGAAGGCTGATACTAAATATAAAAGGTAAAACGATGGCCGTATCCAGCACGCTGAAATTGTCATTGTTTCAAGACCTAATCAAATTTTAAAGGAAACGTTTGTTTTTAGTGAAACCACAATGTGCGGGACTAAAGCGCAATTTACATGATGAAAAAATGTTGTTCCAGCAAAATATTTGCTGTGTGTTTAGAGCTGCACACAATATAAATTTTTCGCATTAGTTGAATTGAGAAAGAAATATAAACTGCCATAAATAATATTTGTTGCCATAAAATATACTCGGGTCGATTATATTTTATGGCAGTATTTTTATTTTATGGCAGCATTTGCTCAAAAAAAGACAAAAACGCACAGCAAAATTTTTGTACGATGGTATTCTTCTCTTGTCGTACACACGAAAATTTTAATATACCAAACTCTTCTTTTTTTGCTGGACAACATTTTTTTATCATGTAAATCGCGCTTAAACATACACTTCGATAAGAACTTCGTTTTACATTTAATTGGTCTTCTAAGGACGTTTTTCAAACAACGACTTATTACGCATATTGACTTATTTAGCCTTAGTTGATCAAGTTTTTCCAATTCATTGTTCCGAGTGACGTAAGAAAGAAAACCAAAACGTAATTTCTATTAAATGGAAGAAAAAAAATCTGGGCATATTGGCCGTTGTCACTAGATTTGACAATAAAAACTGCATGTACTACACTTAGTCAAGACAACGTAATTTTTAAGAAATTGCTGTGTAGACGGACTTATTCAAATAAGTGTAATGGCGAGGAGACCTATTTGGATAAGTCAGTGTCCACAAATAAGTCAGTGTTAGGAAATCAGTCTAAGCAATTTTATATTAGTAAATACATTTTACTTGTTATATTGGAAGGCATTTGTGGTACTTAACATACACTGACATTGAAAAATAAATAAGCGTACCTCTCTAAAACAGATAAAATGATTATTCTTAAAAAATCCCATTGATTGAAAACATCTGAACTGAAACAATGATCCCCTCACAATTATAATTGCATATTTCACAAATAAATATTATCATCAACACCATGTCGCCATATACAACCATAATTTTTCCAATTTTCTTCATTATCTGCACTGGCGAAATATTTATTCATTTTAATATCGCCATATTTTTAATGTGCTTAAAGGGCATTATTTTACTGTGTGCAAACAGTAAAAAACCATTAAATAAAATTATATTTTCACTGGTATGTATACTCCTCTGCTATCGCGAGAGTATGTAACTTATGTACATATACATATTGAATTTTCTTATCGGATAACAATTTTCATTCCCATACAGTACATTTGTTTTGTTTTCTAGATATTCTGGAGGATACACCAGTCCGTTCTTTGCTCGCTATTCGTTCTCACATATAATATAAAGTTATTAATCAAGATAAAAAATGTTTTTTTTTTGTTTGAGACAACTTCTTATTGTTTTTTTTGTCGCTCTACCGATTCATATATGGATGTTTGTATTGTAAGAATATTCCGAATAGTTAGTACAAATGGAAGATATTTAGAAGGATTTCAACACTCCATTTATATTCGTTAGTTTCATATTTATGACCGAATGATGGTATGCGATTCATCTGTAAATTGATCAGTACTTATTAGTACATATATAAAAAAAATTGTTCCGAGTATTATTTTATGTGTGCGATAATTCAACCCGAAGTAAATTCGAATGGGGGAAATAACACTGTCTAGATAATTAATTTGTTGTTCAAGAAGCGTGTTATGTATCTCTAATTATATATGGATTGTATAATTTTGATTAACTTGGAAAATTTTATTTAACGTGTACTGTGTACAGATATGCTGTGGGTGATTTATTTTGCTACTCTAGTACTCATCAGTCATCTTATTAACACACAACCAAAATGATGACAACACACAAAAATTATTTCCCATCTGCGTCTACCAAAAAAGGAAAATATTTCCGCTAGGTAAATTTTTCCAGTGTGCTGTATAATATTATCATCGCATAAAGCTCCTCAACCTTTAAAGTTAAATAACAATAAAATTACTTCATGCACAAATTCTATTTTCTGTGTGTACTGTATACAATGTACATGTTATCAGATTTGATCCACAGATAATAAATAGATAAAATTTATTTAAGAAAATACGGTATATCCTGTTAACTTAATTTTCAAAAAACCATTTTCTATTTTGTGTTTCCTTTCATTGTTTGTCTTATCTCTGGCTACATAAAAAATTCATTATGACAAATTGATAAAATATTGTTCACATGTTAATGGATAAAAATTGGTTCCACTATATACGAGTGTACACATATATATCCAAAGGCCATACATTTTGATGTTGTCGGTCGGAGCCTAAACCCGACCGGTACTAAAATACACGCACATATACACACGCACAAAAAACAAGAAAGTTAGTAAATGAAAACCAATGAAAATTTATCTGAACATTAATCTGAAGAACGAAAATTTGTGGTTTGAGAAGTTTTTTTTTTCTTACAGAATTTGTTTGTGAATGAGAACATACAACATACTCGTATAAATATCTCTTCGTGTTTCTTATATCCTTAAGAACTAAAGTCAATTTTTTCTGAAGAAGTTGTTTTCATTCTTTCACTTTTCTCGTTTCCATCATTAGTTTTATATATTTTTCATTTTGCCAAATTGAATTGGATTAGAAAGTTTTTATTAAAGGGCATCACCAAATTTAACTTAGTTTATACCACAATTTGATATATTTATTATGAATGTGCGAATAACACAAATTGTCGTTTTGGGAATAAAATTAAGTTAAAACAATATTAAATATTTTACGTATGTCATTAAAAATTAAATTTGTAGATTCGTGTTTTAAGTTTGTTTCTATGATCATTTAGGCTTCAAAAATACACGTCAACTCTTCAAAATAACAATAAACAAAAATGTTTTAGTGTTACAAGCCAATAACCAGGATTGGAACCAAGAGCAATTTTATCGATTAAAGTAACAATAAAATACATATAAAATCACTAAGATTGTAGTAGGCCTATAATTTTACTGGGTGACCAAAACACATAACTAAACAAATAAGTTTTGGCGACAGATATATTTGCTTTGAATCAAAATAAATCTAAGTCCGCTTTCTCCAATGTTCCGAAAAAAAATATTTTTTTGTGTCAATCACTTTTTATCGATAAATTGAAACGTAACCAAACTACTGTGGCAGAGAAAAGTAAGGGCCCAGAGTTAAGGAAGAATCAATATTTTGAGAGTAAATATTGCTAAAACTAAATTAGTAAGCCATGAAACACTTACAATTTATTTCCATTTTTGTATAATGGATCTCTCTCTCTCACTTTGTTACAAATCAATGGAAAAAAAAATATTATTGTTAAAATGATAATCGAACTAAAAAACACATATTATTTGTATCATCATTCTTATTAATATTGGCATCGATCTCATCTCGTCGGATTTATTGCGGCGGCAGTTGAAAACTTCATACAAAAAAAATTTAAAACAATGAATTTTGATCAAGGTTGCGTTGAAAACCAAATTAAACAAAAGTATTCGTTTAAAATCCGCGGGGAAAAAAGCGAATGATTAGCGAATCATCAAGATTGAAAAGTATTAAACCAAAGCCAGTTTTCAATGCAGGCTTGATCGGAATCATTGTTTTAAATTTTTTTGTATGAAGTTTTCGACTCCCGCTGCAGTAAATCCGGCGACTTGTCTAATCGATGTGATCAGAAGACTAAAATTTATATTTTTATAAATTTCTATTTATAAAAAATACATCAATTGATATTTTTTATTTTTTATTAAGGCAATCAACCAAACAACAACACTAATTTTGAGAAGAATTTTGGTAGAAATGCGTCGGTTACGCACCCAGAGAATTTTCTTGTTTTCGGTAAAAAAAAATGCCGTAGTATGAATAAAATTGAGAATTAAACCAAAGCGACCTTCTTATTAAATCGTGCTTGCTTTTCAATTCAAATTATTTTGTCTAGTAAACTGCCTTACTTCAAAATGTTTGGATGTATTTTTATTCAACATAACGAGCTTACTTCTATCTTTTAACTAAAATTTTAGAATATTGCTGTATTCACACTCGATTTGATGGAATTAAATTGAAAATTTAATGAAAATGATTTACAAAAGAAGTTAATCGGAAGTATAACTGGAATTAGATGCACCATTTCTAAATAACTTTGATTCAGTTTGATTCATAGAGTGAACTTGATATTCTAGTACATACTGAAAGGTTCAGGCTCATGAAATTCAATTCATTGCCAAAGAATTTGGATTCTAAAATGAATTTTGATTAAATTCCTGGAATTAAGCATAATCAGTGTACCTTGACATAGCTATAAACAAACGGATCTGCTTTTGCGAATCACACAATTTTTGAATATTTCAAAAACCATAATGTAAAACGTTGGTAGACCAAATAATTCGCAATAAAATTGTTCTAGTTTTAATTTAATTGGGTTAAATTATTACTGGTCTTATTAAGCGAATTTGAAAAAAATTGAATGCTTACAATTAATACGTAGATTTTCTAGACCACGAGATCAAACTCAGCCTCTTCTGGCAATATCAATTTCAATTTATCTTGTACAATTGGGAATATGCGGCTTACATTTTAGAAGAATTTCTGGAAAATAGTCAGTCTATCTACCTACTTTCAACACGTACTGTTTGCTTATACTTAACATGGTTAGCTTACGTAGGACCACAACAAATCGATTATGTGATAGCAACGGACAAGCAAGTGCAGAAAGAAATTGAGAGAAGGTGATACAGCACATAAATGTATCAAAATTATAATATTTTTTTTTTATTTATTCAATATTATGAATGACTTATTGGTTATGTATTTTACAATAATTTGTAATGTTAATACAATGTAGAAGTTCTATATACCCGCCCAAATGTTAACCTCACATGCACGTGGCGCTCCATGCTAATCAACCAACGAGGCGCTGGCGACAGGGAAACGGCAGAATAACCGAACATCGAGAATCAAGCAAATGATGTGCTTTCCACTGACCCATTACCAATTTCTCTTGTTAGGTTTGTTACGACTTTTTCTTTTGTCATAACAATTAGGTTAATCGGACAGTTTTGTGATATAGTGGTTAATGTCATTTAGCCGATGTCATCACCACCTATTCTAAATCTTTTGTTACTTGTGGTTGTTAGGGATTTGTGTCTGTCGTGTTATTAACAAATGCTCAGATGCTTAGTTGCCAGTTTTGTATTGAATTGTAATGGAGCGAGACCAACGTGCATCTGGTGTAGATTACTGTAGAAACAGACTAGACGTAGAGAAAATATTTCTTTTGATGTTCTCTTACTTTGATATATTTGGAGACGCGATAAAATGAGTGCGAACGTGACGCGCTTAAATAAAAAAAAAACGAAAAAAAAACTAAAGGAAGTGTTTTTTCCACGTCTGGTTGGTGGAAATTCGTTCTCTGTTTTTTGATATTAGAGCATCTTGTGAAATTTTTTGAATCGTGTAGACTGTAGAGGCTCGTTTGGGAATTATTATATAAAAGGTCTAGTTTTGATGTAAAGAAAAAAAATTTAAAGTGTAAATTTTGAAGTTTGGAAACCCTGTTTTCTGGATGTAGTAATCAATATATTGTGTGCGTGGAAAAATAATTAAATTATTTAGAAAGCGGCAATTTTAATTGCTAAAAGTTATAAAATATACATAAGAACTAAAGATGAATGTGTTGTAATGTAAGATTTGTGAAAGTTTGAGAATTAAGTGAATAAAATAGTAAATTAAAATAGAAAACATTTGACACCAGTGCAAAAATTAAATTTTTATTTTTATTTTTATGCAACTAATGCATTTTTTCACATAATTACGATAAAAATCAGAACAGTTAAACCTTTTACACGCGTGTTTATCTTGTGAAGTGAATGAACGGTAAAATTTTCTAAAATGTCAAATTGTGAAAAATGTAAAAAAGCTACTGATTCGAGAGAGCGGGCTACAATTAGATGTTTCGGACGGTGCAGGAAATTATATCATTACGCTTGTGTGGATTGGAACTTTGAAAAGTTTGTAAAGTTATTTAAAGAATGTCCATATGCAAGATTCGTTTGTCGTGAGTGCCAAGGTTATGAAGAAGATACGTTGTACGAAGAGTTCAACAAAATTAATCTTTTATCATGGAAATGAAGCAACATTTAACGGCAAACCATTTAAAGATAGGACACCAGCTAGGGGAAATTAAAAATCAAGTAGAAGAAATTCAAAAACCAGCGGAGCAACCACACTCTTTTGCAGCAGTAGTAAAGAGTAATCCCAACAAGTTGGTTATGTTACAACCAAAACAACCTCAAGCTAATAAAAAAAACTAGAGAAGATTTAACAATGTCACTCGATCCAAAAACTATACCAGTAATGGGCTGTCGCAACATTGCGAATGGTGGAATTATTTTGCAGTGCAACACTAATGATGCCAAGGAGAAACTAAAGACAATCGTGACGGAAAGGATGGGAGCTGATTATGAAGTAAAACTACCAGCGGAGCTTAACCCAAGGGTAAAAATACTTGGAATGTCGGAGAAGCTAGAAAGTGATGAAATAGTATCTGCGCTAAAACAGCAAAACCATTTTCTCGCTAATAGTGATATCAAAGTAATAACCACTTATTGCAGAAGAAACTCGCAAAAAATTGATACAATCATAGAAGTAGGCTCCATAGATTTTACAAAAATCTTACAAGCTGAGAAGTTAAATATACATTTTGATAGATGCCATGTCGTAGAGTCAGTAGGGATCTCAAGATGCTTTAACTGTAATGGTTATGGCCATCATAGCAATAGGTGTACCGGCAAACTTTGTTGCCCAAGATGTAGCGAGAATCATAAGTTAAGTGAATGTAAAAGTCAAGAAGTAAAGTGTAGCAATTGCATTGCTGTAAATACAAAGCTCAATTTAAATGTTGCTATTAACCACACGACTTGGGACACTTCTTGTGCAGTATACCAACGAAAGATGAAAACATTGAAAAACCAAATAAGTTATCAATAGCAGTTCAAAACAAAAGACCTTCTATACACTAATATTCGCAGCTTACCCTCTAATTTCTTAGAGTTATCACAAATAATTATTCAATATAAACCGTCAATTGTATTACTCAGTGAATCTAGAACAACAGAAGACATGTACGACTCGGAATTTTTTATTGAAAATTATAAATGTGTACGGTGCGATTCGGATAGTCGTCATACTGGAGGGGTTGTCATGTATATTCACCAAAACATAAGCTTTAAAATAATTTCGAAAATCGAGAAGGACCGCGCTTGGTTTTTGGCGATTCAGATCATAAAAGGATACCATACAACAGGAATATTTGGCGTAGTTTATAGATCATACCAAACAACAAAAGCAGCATTTTTAAATAATTTAGATGGATGGTTCGAAGAAGTTATCAATTATAATAAATCGAACTATATATTTGGGGATTTCAATATTGACGTGAAAAGCAACGATATTTACAGTTTACAATTAAAGCAGTTAATCATGGATTATAGATTGGTGCAAGTAGTTCCAGATTATACCAGAGTCACACAAACCAGCAAAAGTTTAATAGATCTTTTGATAACTAATTCAGTAAATACAAAATGTGAAATTATAAAAGAACAACAAATAAGTGATCATTGTATGTTATGTGTGGATATAAGCAGAAACAATTCACAGTTACTTGATCAATTTAAAGAAATTAGATCTCGGAAAAATTATTCTGGTGAAAAATTAAATTGTGTCCTAATCACTAGACTGCAGCACTACAGAACACAGAATGAATTGAATGAGAAAGCTGAAAGCTTAATACTGGAGTTAAAGAATGCGATTAAACAACTGACGCAAACAAAAATTGTTCAAAGTAGAAATAAAATCCCTTGGTTCTCAGAAAATTTGTCATTATTCAGACAAGAAAAGGAGCGTAATTTTAGTATTCTGAAATTAATAAATTCACGCGAGAAGAATAAGTTCATTGAAAACCAATATAACCCAAAGGAGCTATGGAAAACTCTCAAATCTATGTATAAGACTAAAAATACGATGCAATGGAGTATTCAATTTAATAACAAAACACTCACCGATAAACAACAGATTGCAGATGCACTAAATCACTCGTTTGTGTCCAGCGTCGTAGATATTCACCGTAACATCCCTGAAATATCGGATTTTGAACTTCCTAATGCTGTTTTGAACATACAAAAATTTCAATTCCAACAAACATCACAAAACGAAATATTAAAAATAATAAGCAGAATAAAATCGCAATATGGAATAGATGGTATAAACAAAATTGTCATGCTGGATGCAATGCAGAATCAAATGTTCTCTGAACATTTTACTGATATAGTTAATTGTAGTTTAAGGCAAGCAGTGGTACCAGATTCATGGAAAATATCAACAGTTGTTCCCTTTCCAAAAATTTCGAAGCCAACCACGCCAGAAGAGCCACGGCCAATAAATATGCTCCCACTGTATGAGACTGTTCTGGAACGAGTAATTAAAAACCAACTGGTAAATCATATCGCTGATAACAATATATTGGTTGATCAACAATCTGGATTTAGAGAATCCCATTCTTGTGAAACGGCCTTAACCCTAATGTTGGATAGCTGGAAAAGTCAAATAGATGACAACAAAGTAATCATTGTAGTCTTTTTAGATTTTAAAAGGGCTTTTGAAACCATCGATAGAGGAATTCTACTTAAAAAGTTAACCAAGTACGGAGTTGTTGGGAAAGAACTAGAGTGGTTTAACAGTTATCTTCAAGGGAGGCAACAATATACGAAAATTGATAATTACACATCGTCACTAATACAAAATAATCTCGGAGTACCTCAAGGATCAGCCCTGGGTCCGTTACTCTTTATTCTGTACATTAATGACATAGTCGATGTTATTCAAAATTGCAAAATAAATATGTTCGCAGATGATACTTTACTTACTATTTCGGCAACAACTCTTCCAGAAGCAGTGCAGAAAGTAAACGAAGATCTCGAGAGTCTACGGAAATGGCTGATGTTTCACAAACTATCACTGAATATCTCGAAAACGAGGTACATGCTCCTATCAATCAAAGCAAAGTTCGAGAGTAATGCAGATATAATAGTTGACAACCAAATTATCGAACGAGTACAACAGTATAAATATCTTGGTGTTATTATCGACGAACACTTAAGTTTTAACGATCATTTGGATTATATCGCTAAAAAGATGAATAAAAAACTTGGATTTTTCACCAGAATTACAGACAAATTACCAATGCAGACAAAAGTTGTTTTTTATGAATCAATTGTGACTCCACATATTGATTATTGTTCTTCTGTGCTGTTTATCATGAATCAAAGTCAAATTACACGTCTTCAAAAAATTCAGAATCGATTCATGCGACGTATCTTGAATGCGGAAAGTAGAACACACATAAAAGACATGTTGGAAATTTTAAACTGGAAGTCAATCAAACAGAGAATACAATTTAATGTGTTAAAATTCTTGTTTAGGCTGGAAAAGGGAGATCTGCCAAAATATTTAGATACTTTGCTTTCTTCTAATAGAAATGTTCATACTTACAACACTCGGAGTACACACTTCAGACTACCAATTTTATAGTAAATCATTTTCACAACGGTCGCTGGGATATAATGGAGTAAAGTTGTACAGGGTTATCCGATTCGAGGTTGATAAAGTAGAAATCTGTATACCGACATCTGTCAAAGATAAACGTCAAGTACGCTGTCATTTATTTAGTTGACATTCTGCCATTTAAGAATATGGAGCATTTAACAATCGACCAACGCGTTAAAATTATTAAATCTGCTGATGCTGATTTTTCGAACAAAATTTTCTTCAGTGATGAAGCTCATTTTTCGCTTGGTGGATACGTTAATAAGCAAAACTGTAGAATTTGGGGCTCAGAAAATCCACAATTGATTGTAGAGAAGCCATTACACCCGGAAAAAGTCACTGTTTGGTGCGCATTGTGGTCTGGTGGTGTGATTGGGCCGTATTTTTTTGAGAACAACCATGGACGAACCATTACCGTCAATTCTGAGCGCTATGGCCGCATGTTAACCGATTATTTTTTTACGAAAATCGAAGATTATGATCTTGACGATATGTGGTTCCAGCAGGATGGAGCAACCAGTCACGTAACACGAGCAAATCGAGATCTTTTGCAAGAGAAATTTCCTGGACGTTTGATTTCGCGATTGGCTGATGTCAATTGGCCTCCAAGATCCTGTGATTTAACGCCTTTGGATTTCTTTTTGTGGGGCTACGCGAAAGATCGTGTTTACGCAAACAATCCTCAAACTCTTGACGAATTGAAAACTAATATTCGTAAGGTAATGGCTGAGATACCGCCCGAAATGTGCCGAAAAGTCATTGAAAATTACCTCAAAAGAATCAAGGCCTGTAAGAAGTCCCGTGGAGGACATTTGAATGATATCTTGTTTAACTAAAAATGGCAAGGATCAATCTGTAAAATGAAATGAAAATTACAATACATTCCGAATATTTTGTGTGTTTTTTTTAAGTTTACTTTATCAAGCTTGAATTGGATAACCCTTTATAATTCATTGGGTGACTATTGCATGCTAGGTGAACTTCAAGAGTTAGAGTACGGTCAATTTAATAAATTATTGCATACATTCATTAAAGATAAAGTAGACATTTAGTATATAAAATAAAATTTAATTAATTTAAATAACAATGTATTATAAAATGTCATTATTGATAAATAAACAAACAAATAAATAAATAAATAAATAAAGTCGGTTGCGACATTTTGTTTGAGACTGGAATTTTTTTTTAATTAAGCACACGCACGACATAAATTAGAAAATTAAATAAGAAAATAATTAAATTCTAATAATTAAATTAGAAAAATTTGTTATTATTGATTGATAAATTTTTTTCGGTTTGGTATGGTGGGGGCGGGGATTTCATGTCATGTAAGGCCGGGTGTATTATGATTTTGTTTGAGTCGTTCCTCAAGTTCCGGACGACCAATTTAGGGGGAACTCGGGTTTATGATTTTTATTATTTGCGTTTTATTTAAATCGCTGTTTAATCACGATGTAGGCCAGAAGCCACGCAAACCTCAAACCCCACGACCCATAGCACTTCTCCCTGAGTTGTAGCCGCCAAAAGATCACCGTGTGAGGCCTCTGCGTGTGTTTAGATAAAATTTGCAGAATGGTGTTGAACCATTCTGTAATTGGTTGGTAGCTGCTTCAATAATGAGTCCTTAAAGCAATGAGTTCAAAACAAAAAGGAATGGTTGTTGCTCATTTGACCGCGTCAGATCTTCATCTTACCTTCAAGTAGGAGAATAGAAGACCTCAAGATGAAAGAATTGCAAATTGAAGACTCAGTCAATATCCTTAAACGAGAGAAAATGGAAAATACTCAAAGAACTGAGATCATTAAAAGAGAACTCCCACTATTCTTACTCATTTTCAACAAAAACGAAAAAATTGAAAACATTTTTAATATCAATTTTTTTTTTTTATAAAACGAGCCACTGGACTCAAAACTCTAACGTTGTAAGAGAGAGGATTCCAACGTTTCCGAAAGAAACGATAAATTCAAGCCTAGCGAAACAAGAACGTAGTCTAGAACTGTCATTGAAGCGCGAATTGGTTACCACAGCATGTACCAGAGCTAGAAATGTTCCTAGACTTAGAAAAAATAGATAATGTCTAGTGCCGGAAACTCATTTAACAGAAATTTCATATATTAAAATACGTTACGATGCTATTCACCCCGGAGGAAAAGCTAGGGGCGGATCCACCATAATTGTTAAGATTAATAATAAACATTGCGAAGAGCTCGGTATCGAAACAGAAATAATGGAAGTCAAACCCATAAAAGTTGAATCAATCAATAATAGGAATTTCGGTATCTGGTGTACTTACTGTCTCCCAGACTATCATGAAAGAAAAAAGAAAGACTATGATGGACTTTTTGAATCAGTAGGACCAAATTCTATTATGGGCGGTGATTTTAATGCAAAGAAGACCTATTAAGGATCTAGACTTACAACCTCTAAAGGTTATTTATTTAAAGGAACTCACGAGAACCACATCAATCAACATAATGGTTTAATGACATTCATAATATACCAGATCTTCTTGACTTCTTTGTAACAAAAGGAGTTTAAGAGGACTACATGAGCTTTGGAAACTGAAGAACTATCATGTAACCACTCACATGTGATCATGACTTTGAGATCAAGAAACTTGCCTAAATTAAAAAAACAATAAAACCAATTGGGATTTATTTTTATTACAAATTAGAAAACTTATAAAGGAAATAAAGACGAATCGCATAAATAAGCGACTCCGAGATTTTTCTGATTTATAGAATGACGATTATTCACTTTGGGAAGCAACGATGGGGCTAAACAGAACCAAAATGCATGTGTCACCTACGGAAAACGATTTCCAACCGTTGTCGAGACTAGCAGCAAATGAAACTACAGCTATCGTAATCAAAATATAGATAATCTTAACATAAAATATGTGACTTTATTGGATCTAAAAAGTGAAATCAATAATACTTTATTCCAGGTTATGAGTTAGTTACTGGGTAAGTTGTGAAAGCCATTATCGAGAAAGGCTTGTGTAAAGTAGTTCAACAAATTAATGGAGCCTTCGAAAGGTCAATGGAAGGTGGCGGAAAAAAATTATGTTTAAAAGTAAATTAGCAAACGATAAAAAATCGTATAGACCAATATCACTACTTCCAGTTATATCAAAAATATTAAAACTGCTGCTCAAGAGGCTGAAACCTATAATAGAAGATAGATGTTTAATTTTACCACACTAATTTGGGTTTAGAGAAAATCATTCTACTATCGAACAAATTCACAGAATAATGAATGCCATTGAGGATGCATTTGAGAATAAAAAGATATGTTCCAGTATTTTCTTAGATGTAGTTCAAGCTTTCGACAAAGAAACCTGAATCCTACAGTGTAGATCGACACTTTAAAATCAAACTTGAAAACGAGTACTCTGAACAAAAAAGAATATCAGCAGGTATACAACAAGGTAGAGTACTTCGACATATTCTGTTCATCCTTTATATGAGAAATGTACGATCCTAGCATGAAAACTTGATTCCCGTTTTTTTCAACACAAACCAAATTACATATGGTAATACAGCTAAATACCTTGGAATGACCTTGTATGCTAAGACGGATTGAGTACAACAAGAAGAAGAAAAAAGAATTTGACATCAAATTGAATAAAATAAAAATTAGTTAGTTATAGTGGGTACTAAAAAATAAAATAAGGTGACAACTCAAAGTTTCTAATTCTATGCAATAATGGTCCAAGAACAATAATAATTTGATTGAATTTTGAATTATAATTTAAAATTAACGAAATACATACATTAGAGAAATGTATGCACGTTTAAATTTTAATACGCTAATTAATTATACTCGTAGGTATTCCGCAGGTAATTAATTAGTACTAAAAATTTGATTTGTACTAACATCTGCTAATTTATGATCCTAATTGGTTATGACAAGACACAACAGTAAATAATTACCCGAAAAGGTCTCGAAATATAGTCTAAAATCCATATCAAATAAATTCCGTAATATTCTTATTAAATTTTGTAATCAATGGAATCAATGGCCTTAGGAAACTCCGGTTGAGTAAAGCTTCATTTACATAAAAGCTTTCGTCGTTTCATATGGAACTATCGTCTGGGCCGATAACATGTTCAATAAGAAAATAAGATCGTCAATTTGCATTTGCGCCAAACTAAGTGAGTGCATTTAAATGAAGTGATCCAAAACAAAATAAATTATGGATTTATATCGACGTATATAGCAAAATCAAAAAACCTTATAAGTTTTAAATCAATTATACGTTCCCCACATTTGTACATACCAATTTAATTTCATTCTATCGGGTACAAACTTCATTCAACGAATAAGAACAAATAATGCTAAATACCAACAACAAATACAATAATACTAACTTCTACTCTATACATAACTTTCATCGAAACTTTTAAAATAATTTTTTTTCTTTTCCCATCAAATAAATATATGAGTACAACCATTTTGTTCCTCTTATTCTATGTTAGCTTAAAATTGAAAATACATAAAACTTTGATTTTAATTTGCTTTAACAACGAAGAACACTGAGGAGAAGGAAACGAGAACGAGCTGAGGAAGAAAAGGCAAAATTGTATGAATTTAAGATTTTCATAAAATGATAGACAATTTAATTGAGATTAATAGCAACAACTACAAACAGCATAATACACTCACACTACTGTACAAGTACATACTACGAAAAAGACGAGTATATAAAATAAAACAAATATAAATAAAATTAAATTGATAAAGATTTTTTTTTGTTTTGGTTTGAGGAGATGTTTTACTTTAAAGGAAAAAAAATCTAAAAAGTTTTCCAACAAATTTTTGGGTAGAAATTGGGGCGTAAAAAAATTTTTCTTTTAATGAATTAAATTCTCATATAAATTTATTGTATATTTAATAAAAAGATCAACGATGACTTGTTTTTGCTATAATTATTTAATTGCTGTTGTTGTTCTTTCAAGTTGTGCGCTTTTATAACTTTTTATCTTTTTTATTTATATAATGGTTGAATAACTGAATTGAAGTAACTGTTCGTCTCCCTGCACGTGTTATTGCGACTTTTCGGCGGATCGTTTCGAATAACTAATCAGTATATTATAATCCTTTGTGATATGAGCTTCCAAACAAAACACACTGGAAAATGTAACCTTGATGAGACAAGAGCAAATTTTTATGAAGCTTATTTCCATGCCACCACAAAAAAGCTTCGATAATGTATATTTCGTTATTAATTGTTTCTTGGCGCCTTTTCAATACAAAATTGATGCAGCTGGTACAGATGAAATATGGTTTGCACAATTTTTATGTTTATTTGAAATTTAACATCTTATAAGACCTCTTATTTACAACTAAAATATCTTTAAGATTCACAAAACATTACAAATTAATTTTGTGCTTTCAAAACAGGGCTATTTCATTTTTGTTGAGTATAATTCCAGTCTTTTTCACTTCGTAAAATAAAGTTATTCTATTGTGTTCTCTGTTTGCTTGGGTAAAACATCATTCTATTTCTATTCTATGATTCCTAAGACTACTAGGTTGATGGATTTTACTTATCACTAAATAATTTGTTCCGTTGTGTTCTTCCATTTATAGAAAGGTACAAAAGAGATAGAGACCAAAATTACATCAACAGGTTGAAAACGTGATATAAAACGCGTAACTGTTTACGGGAAATAGAAAGTTTCTTGATTCTTGAAAAATGAGACATAAACTAGGTTGAAAGTCGAAAATAATGATGACCCAACAACCCAGCCCAGATGTGACTATAATTTCACAAAAACCAACAGCCAAGCAATCTCATAATCGGCTTTAAGACGCATTTAGTATCTGGATTACAGTTGGTAGTTTTTTTTTTTAATTTTTACGTGTTTTTATATCGTTGATCGTATAGAGCTAGTAAAGAGAGTCGCTTACTATATCGTGGCCCGGAGATCGATTCTCGACGCCTAACCCCTGCAATATACTCGACGTGACTGCGACGTTTCTAAATGTCAAAAACTTTGTTCTCCATAGCCTGCTAAAGACTCGTTAATCGCGTCGAATGTAATCACTGTAGTTTGAAACCATATATTTTTACTTTTGAGTCACGTCGGTCGCGTCGAGTATATAGGCGATGCCACATACACATTTCTACGGACGACATCTAAAAACAGATTTCGCATTTACGAATTAATTAGAGCATATTTTTGACTCAAATCAATGAGATAATATGTAAAATATCTCAAGTTAGTAGCTAAAATAATAAATTTGGAATTATTTAATAATTTTAATTGAAAAATTATCAATTTTCTATTTATCCGTTCCTAGAAACGATTTTTCGTCTGAATGGTATAATTTTACACGTGAACGAACGCACAAACATCTAAAACGATTTCCGAACTCATCAAAAAATTTTAAACGATTTTTTTCTCTGTTGTCTGTGGACTTCAACAAATGTCAAAAAATTCCAAAACAAAATATATATTAATATAAATATATACACTTATATAAATATATACACTTTGGATAGAAATGGCGCGGTATAAACATTCAGCTCAAAACAAAATATAAAGAATTGTTGTTGTAAAAATCGTCTGTATTTTTTTTTGGTATGTGGCGAGGCAAAATAAATTTACGCACGAATCGTCTGTTATTAGATGTGTATGTGGCAACGCTTTATCTCATGGCTGGTCTCCACTTGCATATATTTCTCGTGACGGAACAAAAATCTAGTCCATTTTTTTCTTATGACATTTTTTAGTACATTTTCCAAAATACATACGCAAAAACGGTTTTGAGCATGCGCATTGAAATTTTGTCGAGAGAGGAAAACATCAAAATATTCAATATTTATGTCATGAGGTTGTGCCAATTGAGCATAATTTGTGTTTTTATGCTCAATTTTGAGCGCATATTATATTGTTTTGACATTTTTAATTATAAAATCGTGCATGTTCTTGTTTGTTAGAATATTCGCTACCAAATGAAACTACTAAATGAATATTAATTAATAACAAAATAATTATTATTAATAATTTATGTAAATTATTACACAGGCACAAATGAAAATCTCAATTTATTTTGTCGCAGAATGATCCCCTCCCTATCTAAAATGACAAAACCAAATAATTTTTTTTCTACGTAATCAAAACAGAGAAAATATGTCTGGTTTTTAAGAGTGTAGTAGTAAGTATACTATACTAATAATGTCATGAACCGAAGACATTTATTTTTTGTCAAGAGAAAAATATGCAAGTAGAGACTAGCCATGAACGGTAATCAAGAAATTTTTTTGTTGTAATTTATATAAACAACGATGTTTTCGTGAACGAATATACAGAAAAGTTTTCTAAATTAGACATATTTTACATGCTTTTGACCTGTTTCACTTAGTTTTCCAAATCACCTGAATAAGCCGAACAAAATTAACTTAAAAAACGTATAAACAAGTTAACTTACATATATAAGCCAATCTCCATTACAAAAAGTCATATATTATACCCCATTCGAATTAACGATTTAGTTTTAAATGCTAATTTTAGAGATAGGTGGTAAGAAAGGAATTGCTCTCAAAAGGTCTTGTATTTTCTGGTGGTTATGTTTTAACGGTTTTCAATATGTATTTCCTAGACTGCTTAAAATTAAACAGTTCTTGCGTTTAAATACAATTACCACTCAAATAAAAAGCTCTAACAGCGGCGCTAGAAAAGAACACACGCAGATCTCATATAACCAACCAAAATGATCAACTTCCAATTGAAAATGCCACTATTTTTTTAGGTCGAACACTAGCTGTCTCTGACAATATAAGCGGTAAAGTACAGTTTTGACAAATGCACAACAACTGAAAATCAAATTCCCGCTTGCACAAAATTTAACTGGCGAAGAGAAACGAAACAAGGCTACCAGTGTCAGAGTCACTGTATAAATTATCATTTGCTCTTAATTGTTACTTTGGTTTCTTGATGTTTTTAATAATTTGTTTAACCCCAAAAATACTCTTAAAATCCGTGACCGCAAAAACATAATTCAAACCTCAGAATCAACGGGTCACATACAGTTTGCAACCTTGTTCGAATATTAACTAAAAAAATTAAATATAATACTTTTTCTCTTATTATTAAATTAAGTAACAACTATGGCCCGACCCGGCTTTACATATAGTTAGTACTTTTTATTTGATTTTGAGTTTTAAAAAGAAACCAACAGAACCCAAAAATGACCACTAGATTTTATTCATATTCAAAAAAGATCTGGAGCTGAAATTTGGCATTAAAACCTCTTTTCAAACAAAAATGTATATTTAGATAACAAAAAATAAAAAAAATTTATTAAAAAATTTATTAAAAAATTTAAATGAAATTGCATCAAAATTTATCGCAAGAAAAGAATTCGGCATTAGTAACCCGCCGCTAATATGCATTAAATTTTGGTGGAGCAAAGTTTTCCACCACCTGAGTACGGATTTTGCGCTTATGAAACAACACCAAAACTCCCAATTCTCAACTCTCAAGGCACGGTTTTCGAACAAAATACGTTTACAGATTTTATGTTTATTTTTATTTACATCATGTAAGCGTAAATATCAACAGTTCATAGATACGTTTTTTGATCGGGAAAAATTTCTCGCAAAATTTGCGAAGTATGACGAGCCATGTTGAGGCACCGTCTTGCTGGAACCGCATGTTCTATAGAATTAGACCTATATCCAGTTCGAGCACAAGGAAGTTTTCCAACATGTTCCGATAGTGGCCACCAGTAACTGTTACAGCATTGCTTCAAGCATCCTCAAAGAAATATGGCTCAATGATGCCGCCGGCCCAAATAGCGCACCATACAGTTAGTTTTTTGTTAAAACGGGTGATCGTCTATACCGAGCTGTAAAACTCGAGCACTCCAATCTCAACCCGTATAAAATCGTTGGTAAAAATCTTCGGTAAAAATCGTCGGTAAAAATACAAATTTTCTTTGAAAATGTTGTAGACATTCTCAGTTTCTTGTGGACGGCGTCGCTAAGAGGTACCTGGACATTCAACAACACACTGCCTCACTGAATCAATTTTTTCAGGTGTACGTTGGCTTAGCTATCGCCAGTCTCTACGCTGAATGGTTGTCTTGCTCGGCGCGTGTATTCACAATTGAACTATTATTTAAATAAAATGTTTTAATACGTTGTTGCGGGGGCTAAATGCTCCATTAAAAATTATTATCGACCAGTCCCTACGACTGTCAAATGCAAACTGATAAATGTCGTCCAAAATCGACCTGGAACATAAAAAGCACCCTGTGTTTAGATATTTCTTTATCATTTTTGTTGGCGTAAAGTTGCACATCAAAATTTTGAAAACCAATCTCTCAACAAAAGTGCAATTTTCTAAAACGATTGTGACATATTTATATTATTACTAATAGGAACTATGTACACTAACAAAAGTTTAAGTTAATGCTAGTTGTAGTTTTCAAGGTTTTATTAAAAATCATTTGTTTAAGATTTTTGCTTTTCTTGCATACCCCTAAACGTTGATAGCGATATATAAATACGCACAGGCAAAATAATAGCTTTGGTTACCATGTACCCAGAAAAAATTGTTTTCTAGGTTTACAAACGAATGTCGCTAACTGTTTACAATATATTCGTAATTCTAATTTACTTTTAATAGATTTACATAAAAAAGTAGTAGTAGTAGTAACATAGTAAATTTTATTATTATAAGAGATTATGTTACGAGTTTTGCGGAGGCAGTGTTGTTAGTGTATTAAAATAAAATTAACCCTATTTTGGTTATAACGGCGAATTTATTACGAACTGACTTACAGCGGCGAGAAGGTTGTAGTTTTTGAATTCCGATTTACATAACACTGTATTTTTCTCTTTAACCTGGGTACCCGGGTACCTTTTGCACTTTTAAACATCTAGCTTTGTATTTTCCAGTCAGAATAAAAAGTTTTAATTTTATGAGAACTTTTAGTTCAATTGATAGATTACGATCACACTTAAAAATGAAAAACTTTACAACTTGGGCGCACGTGAGAGCAAAAAATGGTTTGGTTGTACGAATTAGAGTAACAAAGGTACCCGGGTATCTTTATATATTTTACACTATGTTTGAAAGAAATAATATGCAAATATTTTAAAGTTTTCTGTTATATGTCGTTGTATTTCATTGTTTGTATTTCTGTTTATTTATTTCATTTAATTTATATTTATATTTTATTTATTTCAAAAAAAAATAACCAACATTTTTTTTATTACTATCGATCATTTATTTCACTGAAAAAATGTTGGATTATTTACGTTTTTTACAGAATGTTCTTCGAAAACTGACAAGTTACAGCTAATGCAAAATTGTTTTCAATTTACGTAATTTTAGCAAAATCCGTTATACGTTTCATAATTGCAAAAAAAAAAAAATTAAAAAAGATTAATTTCAATAAAAATTGCATGTAGGGTACCCGGGTACCTTAGTCAAATTAAGGTATTTTCTCTTCACTCACATGCGGGTTAAGCAATTACTGTAGAGTTACACCTATAGAAGTTTAACATTTTCAGAAGCGGACCATTAATTTTGAGAATAAGGAACTACATTTATTTTATGGTATTTGACTAAAATAAATTATGTACATATTTAGAGCTAATTACTTGCTATTACATGAATTAAATCATACAATATGTTTTTCAATTAATGTTGGAAAATAGTTTTTCAACAAAATACACAATAATAATCAACCTGTTTATGAGTAAACAAAAAAACATAGAGTTTTTCATGTTGAACACTGTACGATACGAGCATAGGTATAGTAGTTTTTCGTACCATACATAACATATTTATATAAAATCACTTGGTCCACTTAGGTTACAGTTTGTTGTTATCTTACAGTTGAATGTAACAAAGTGAAATAATATTTTCCTACATAATAATCTGTACAAAGCGAAATATGTTTTGTATAAATATAGTAAGTATATCAAAAAACTTTAGATTCTACTCTTTAGAATTTAAAAGCTTTAAAAACCCATAATGGAACATACAACATACATAGTCGTATATATGAAAGATACAAAGTGAAAACATACATTTGTCTTCAGTGTGGTTCATATTATGATTATTATTATTATTTTAAAAAAATATTCTAGCAATGTTGTGTTATTGTTATTATTTTTATGATTGTGCAAGTGGTTTTACAAAAACACACAAAAAAAATTATTTTACAAAAGGACTTTTTCTTAATTTCGTAAATTTCATATTTTTATGTTTATATTTTGTTGTTTCGGAATTACAACATAAAGTCTTATTTATTGCTAGCAACCGAGAAAGAAAATAACTTTGCTTCGGTTTTTTGAATTTATTCTGGTTTTTGTAGAATTTCTTTTGTTTGCCTTTTTTTTTAGAAAGTTCAAATCATTTTTGGGCTGGTGTAAAAAATTATTGTACTTTCATTTTCCTCTTGTTAAATCTTATGTTGCACATTTTTCCTATGCTAAAAGATTTTCGTTGAAAATTTTAGGTATGCCAGAGTATTTATGATCCAGCTTAACATTCAATTTCAATAAAATATAAGGTTTTATGTATTGTAATGTCGGATGTATTGTAATGTCAGAGCTTTTCGTCTCTTTCCGCGTGGGACTGTATCAAATTACCGTTTAATGACAGTGCACTGGTTGAAATGTTTAATCAAGTGAGTGTACGTTGTAATTACTAAACTAAATAAAATGTTGATTTGGGTGTCCGTTTCAAAGAAATCTCTTTACACTTGACGTAATACAAAGATGGAAAGCTCGATTCCGTGAAAATCGTTTATTTTTATTTTATTCTACTACATTATTATTTCTTAAAAATCGCCGTTATAATCGAAATCAATTGATAAACATCTGTAGAATGTTAAATTAAATGTAGGTAACCAAACAACATGTATGTATATTTATACCTGCAAAAATACGTCAGATTGAAACCTCGATATACGACCGATCAGCTTACGACCGTTCCAACTGACGACTTACTTTTTATCCGAAGCCGCTCACTATGGCACATTTCAAAACAGGATGTAATAAAACAGGACATCACAAAACAGTACATGGTACGGAACAGGAACGATAAAAACAGTACATCACAAAACAGTACATGGTACATTAAAGTACATGGTACGAAACAGGACCGATAAATACAGTACATCACAAAACAGTACATGGTACACTAAAGTACATGGTACAAAACAGGATCGATGAAAACAGTACATCACAAAACAGTACATGGTACGCTACAGTACATGGTACGAAACAGGACCGATAAAAACAGTACATCACAAAACAGTACATGGTACACTAAAGTACGTTTTACTGAGCGTTAAGCTGGAGGATTTTTCAGCTTGATTTGTTAAATATTTTTTATTGAATACGTTTAGTAATTAGGATATTATCAATTGGATATTTGCCTTCACCTAGAGTAATTAGACAGTATACTATATAGAATTATAATTGCTTTAATTTATAATAAAATATCCCTTCACCTAACAATATATAACATTATTTTTATTTAAATCGCTAATACTTGATCTTTGCAAAATAGATCAAAAATTTAAATAAATATATAAATCAATATATCCCTTTTTTAACCAAATTTAAGTCCAAACCACACAAATGTGTGAGTAAAAAACCATAGTATGTAATGGCGTTTTTGATAAAAAATTTCGCTTGATTTGAAGTACAACCAACACAATTGTGTGTATAGTTATAGTGTTTTTTCGATCGAAAATAAGTTTGAAAAGAATGCACAAATGTGTATGTTGGTTCAAAAAACATACAAAAATAAATTTTTGACATGGTACTTTTCCGTACCCACACAACTAGTTACTAAAACCGTAAAATTGACTATTAACTATTTTGTGGTGTTCTCTTTTAATATGTACTGTTTTGCGATGTACTCTTCCGTACCATGTACTTTAGTGTACCATGTACTGTTTTGTGATGTACTGTTTTAATCGGTCCTGTTCCGTACCATGTACTTTAGTGTACCATGTACTGTTTTGTGATGTACTGTTTTAATCGGTCCTCTTCCGTACCATGTACTCTACTGTACCATGTACTGTTTTGTGATGTACTGTTTTAATCGGTCCTGTTTCGTACCATGTACTGTAGCGTACCATGTACTGTTTTGTGATATCCTGTTTTGTGACATCCTGTTTTAGCACATCCTGTTGTGAAATGTGTCGTTTCGTATGAGACCCCTTTTTATCCCATTTTTTACTTTTTGATATTCCTTTTCATTGTATGAAAAATCAAATAGCTAAGCGCTTTTAAACCAAAAATAGAAATATTTTCAGTTCAGTATATAATGCGAACTGAGTGCGGATTTTGTTCGAAAAGAGATTTGAGAGTTTTTCTGCTGTTTCACAAACCTACTAGATGCACAAACTTGATATTTTATTGTTGATTGATGTAAATAATAATTAAATTTTATATTTAGATCTAGTGTGCTGACGAAACAACATGAAAACTCTCAATTAGAGGATTTTGAATAAAATTCGTACACGGCCGACATGTTGCAACTATCACTATTTTTGCCTCGACGAAAAACCCGTGCTAAAATTTACATGAAAGAAAAAATATTTTTACTTCCAAGATACCGTTATTCTATCGAAAATGCATCGAAGCGAAAATAGTGATACTTACAACATGTCAACCCTGGTATATGATTTTACTTTCCTATTTTCTTGAGTGGATTTTTATTTTTAAACTGAATAATTTTTAAATATCCAAAAATGTTTGCATTATTAAAAAATGCAAAAAATAAAATAAGTGTTATAAGCTGTGTTGCTTTCAAAAGATTACAACAACAATTGCATTGTATTAAAGCCGATTGTTTTAGAATGTTAATAAAAAAATGTTTAGGATTAGGGTAAATAAAATCATTTTATGGTTATGGTGTTTACCGCAAGGCGTTATTTTTTCTATTTTTCTCGAAAAATATATCTTGTAAAATAATTTAGCATTTGTTGTTTGATAGCAAAATACCGAATTTAATTTGTTCTATTTCATAAAATAAAAAAAAATAAAATAAATATTAATAAAATGAACCATCACAGAAAAATTAGAACGCATTAAAAAAAGCCAAAAGTTGTTGGTTTCACATTTCTTAGCTAAGCTACGCGGATTTGCGAAAGCAACACTACTATGAACTCGGAAATGAAACATAAATTAATAAAACAACATAAACGGGGTAAAAAAGTAAAACACATAGCTCGTGGTCTAAAATTGTCTCATTCGACAATATCTACATTTAAAAAAATAAGGTTCGAAATATAGAACTAATTAAGAAATCGGCGTCCTAGAAGGCAACAATTATTACCAAAAACAGGCAAAAACTCTGGAAGATTTGTATAAAAAACAAATTCCTATGACTCCCACAATTACCCAAGCAAATTTCAAGGAAAACAGCGACTATACGATCAGATTTTTACAACAAGTTATCGATGGTTTTAAATTTTTACGAAACGATTGAATTTACAAAATGTGGCAATTTTGTAAATTTTGACCGGAGGTCCTGGGTTCGATTCCCGGTGGTGGGATCTAAAAATTCACGGCTGGTTTAGGATCAATGAATTAATCACTCATTATCCGAAATTAAAATATGATTATGAAACATCATTTGAGGCGGCCCCCTTTGATGGGATATAGTGCCAGAGAGAGAGAGAGAGAATAAGTGAAGGGGGCAGTCTGTGCTGATTATAAATTTGAGTAAGATTTTGATGTAAAATTCGACGACTGGTTAAAGAGAATTATTTGAAGAAGCATTATTTCATCCACTTTATTTAATGTGGATGAAACCGAACTTTATTGTAAACAGATGCCTGGCATCTAAATCTAAGGTTTAAGGCATTTTTAGGTAGAATAACAATTTTATTAGATGGAATAAATGCTAATTATAAAATGAAACCGTTTGTCATTCATCGGACGAAAAATTCAAGAGCTTTTAAAGAAGAAAATACCAATACCAGGTTTATGAAAGGGTTTCCAACTGAAGTAAAAGAATATTGCAATCGACAAGACATTCTATTCAAAATACTTTTACTACAGGATAATGCACCTCGACATCCACCTCACCTTGATGATTTACTCCCGACATTTAAGGCTGGCTCACCTAAAAAAGACGTTTAGCCAAACAATTGAGGCTCTTCCAAAATCGCCAACATTAAAAGAGTTTTGGTCGAGCTACAATATTTTAAAAGGGATCAAAAATATAGCAAATTGATGAGTAAATGCTAGTGCAATAATTGAAAAAGGAAGTGACATTGATCAAATTACAGATCAGAACCTATAACGTGGCAGCTTAATCTCGATGTTGACAAAGATGATATTAACCAATTCATAGCATTCGGAGCAAATAATCTTCCGAGTGGAGACAGGATATTGAAGAACAAAGTGTTACAGAGGACTCAGTTGAAAGTAACCCAAATGATTAAGATAATCTACAAAACAAAATCACAGCAAAAGAAATGGCTAAAGCTTTTTAATCAGGGACTGCACAAAATAGAACAAACGAAAAATGATTTTCAAAAGTAGGTTCAAAAACATTTAGGATGCTATCATGAAATTTACTATCATGAAATTTGACTTTTATTTAAATAAAGATTGAATTATGGTTTTGATTTAAAAATTTAACAATAGGTTTGTTCTTTTAATTATGTGATGGAATTCGACTTACAACCAAATCGACTTACGGCCGAAGTATAGAATTTACAATCTTCTATTCTTCTTGGCTTTCATTTATGGTATTATCATAGAAAAATAAGTTTACCATAGATTTCTTATTTTGATAAATCGAAAGATAAAAATGAAGTCAGTAAAAAAGTTCTGACAATTCCAATGTCATGGAATTATCGGAACTTTTTTACTCAAATCATTTTTGCTTCTCGATTTTTAAAATTGAGAAATCTATGGTAAACTGATTTTTCTATGGTATTATCAAAGAACAAAATATTTAAAATAAACTTTTCAAATAACCACGCTTAATGTCCACGCTTAATGTTAGAAACTTGTATTGTCATCGGAGTTAAACCTGCATGCAAAATTTCAGCTCAATTGGGCTATTGCAAGTGGTTGAAAAATTGATTACAAAATTTGACGATACAAACAGACACACAGAGCGAGCTAAGCCTGGTAAAAATAAGTTTAACATAGATTTCTCTTTTTTATAAATGAGAATAAATAAAAATGAGTTGAGTAAAAAACTTCTGATTATCGCAATCGCAATCCCCAGGGGGTCGATTTTGTTCAAAATTCGACAAGTTGACGAAATAACCGCAAGTATATAGTAGTGGTATGTGTGTTTGTGTTAGTGCGAATGTGCGCCGTTTAATTTTTTTGGATATGACATTTCTAGTTATAATTTCCATTTATAATTTAAAATTTGTAAATGCAATGCAAATATGCTTTAAATAAAATAAAATTTAATTAATTATTTAATTTTAGTTTTAAAATAATTTTTAATTCTGTGTTTCTGTGAAAACAAAACAATTATTCGACATCACATTGAAAAAAAAATATATGTGTGGTTAAATTTTTTTTCTAACACTGAGAAATGAAAAATATGACAAGGTTTTCCATAAAAAATGAAAGATGTTTGCACGAACGTATGATTTGCATGAACGTGTTAGCTCGCCACTCAAAAACTTGATGACATGTCAAAAAACCGAGACGACGAAAGGACATCAGCACCAAAAAGTTGAACCAATTTGTACTGATTCATAATTTTTGATGCTTACATTACATTCGCAGAAAACAAACAAATGTAACTACAGAAAAATTACACACACTAATATAAAATTGTATACTATACTCCTTACACTATTGGTTTCGTAACCATGGTTTCGAATCTTGGTTTTGCAAATGAGATAAATGACACATTACTAATTTCGTTAATCTTAGTTTCATTTGTCAGTTTAGGTAATTTACATAGAATCTAATTTTTCAGAAAAGGAATAGTTCACTGCTTAGTACCAAGTCCCTGTGTGTTTTGATAAACAAAAAGAAAAAAGAAAAAAAAGTTTATCGGTAGATATATAAAAGATAAAAAACAAAAACCAAGAAAACAATTAGTTTCCATCGATTCCTATTTACATCATTTTGGTGCTGCTTGCAGTAAGATGCAACGAAACGGGGAAAAATATCCCATTCCAAAACTAAGTTCAAATTAAGTTTGAAACTAAAATTAAACATGACACATTACATTGTAACCATGGTTAAGGCAGAACCATGATTACGAAACCAATAGTGTGTACGTAGTATTATACGTATACGAAAACGTCATGTTTCGTCTGTAGAATTTTGGACAAAATCGATCCCCAGAAGTTTTTTACTCAACTCTTTTTTATCTCTCGATTTATAAGAAAGAGAAATCTTTCGTAAACTTGTTTTTCTATGGTATTATGACACTGACTTGAAAAAAGAGCAATAAAAAAAGTAAACTGTGACTAGGACAGAAACAACTAAAATGAAAGAAACAACACAATTTTTCAAATGTCATGTATATTTTGTTGGTAAACAAACATTTTGTGTGCCAATAAAAATGATAACAAATATTTGAAACGTTTATCAAATCACTTCAAATACATTTAGAAAAAATGTTTTTGTTGAATTCGCATTCGTTTTGACTTTATGTATTTTACAAAAAAAAGTCGGAGATGTCAAAAAAAATATAACAAAATAATCTAAAGTATTAGAATTGCTCGTTGAGCGGCTTTTTTGCTCAATTTTTGAACCAAATTTCTGATACAATTACAAATTGTA
Organism: Nephrotoma appendiculata; assembly: GCA_947310385.1. Classification (NCBI taxonomy): domain Eukaryota; kingdom Metazoa; phylum Arthropoda; class Insecta; order Diptera; family Tipulidae; genus Nephrotoma; species Nephrotoma appendiculata. Next base: position 178,638,520 of record OX371223.1, on the reverse strand, counting down.
TGCACTTGCTCGGTATTTAAGGATAAATTTTATTATGAATTTTGAGGGACTTCTAAAAGAGGGCGTAGGCGTAACGTATCGCTTCGGAGGGAATTCTTATTATATTCATGTCAAAGCAAAACCATATGGTTTTTATTTTCAGTATGTGTCATTTTTCTGAAGTACAAAAACAGTTTTTTAGCTTTAAATTTGCAAAACAACCTTTGTGGGGAATTTTACTTTTGATTTTCAATTCGAAGAAAAGTGCTACTGAAAGTCGGCTTTAGGAAATTTACGGTGATTATATGTTATTGATTAAGGCTAGCATGTAAGTACTGCACACATAAAAATTTTGCTGCGATTTACGATGCAACCCGCGCATCGAGTCGTATACGATGCAATCGTGTATCAAATTTTGATTCAAAGCATGCATTGAAAATATTTACGATGCAGTTGCGTCTAAAGCCGAATTTATTTGACTCTGTAGCAAAATTTTCTGCAAAAAAATTTGCTGGAGAATAAAAATCGAAGAGAGAGAGAACAAAAATAACCAATCAAATTGGCTAAATTGGTTATATTTTTGTAAACAAATTTCTCCTAAATTTCATTTTGTAAAACTTATTACCCCTTCGGAATAAAAATTATTTATTCTGTAGTTAAATTTGCTGAAGGCAGGCACCTTAACAAAAATAAATTCCTAACTTCACTTCAAACTGCAGAAAATTTTGCTACAGAGTCAAATAAATTCGGCTTAAAACTACTGCAGTAGTGTCTCGAAATTTCTATATAATCTGGGTTGTATTATTTTTTAGTGAATTTATCATAATTCGCTAAGGCGTTGTGCATACTTTTAATATAAGCTTAAAATATTTTTCATATATTTGCAGTTTGGTGAGTGCAGGTCTGGTCTGATGTGACAGTTGAATTTTTATGAGATTTTAAAATCTCATGAAGTATAGTATATAATATAAAACTCATCGGGTTTTATTTATAACAAAATTCATAAATTTCTTTTAGTCAATTTACAAAAAAAGATGCAAGTAGTTCCGGTTTTTAATGCAACTTCCGTCTAATTGAATATATGCAAAATCGCAAACAACTAATACATTTGATACAAAATGCAACTTTGATAAATTAGGTGTATCTTATGTTGAATTTTAATATAGATAGACTACATCAAAAATACAATAAAGGAAGTAATTTTTAATTCCGATACAAGTTGCTTCGTTCACATAATAAATGTAAGTAGTTGACGAATGTTTGACGCTTTAAAGGTAATAATCGATACAAAAGACAAAGAACGAGCAAGCTAACCAAAAAAGATCGAAGATGAAGATGCATACATATATGATTGATCATTTTTTGCATACATATTTGTGTTGGTTAACCTATATTCCTGCTCGACAAAAAAATCGAACCTGAAAGGGTTCTAATCAAATATAATAGTTTGAACCGATTTTTTTGTAAAGGAATGTACTAGAACACCGGACAAGTGGAGCCGTGTTTAAAGCTTCGGCACTTGGACCGGGAAGTACAGTATTCGAATCCCATCAGAGGCTAGATGTAAATCGAATTTTCATCATCGATTACAATCGGTGATGTTAATAAACAAAACTAAGACCCTCTGATGGAGTACCGAATTCATCGCCGACCCACCATCCACATATGTAGAAGTTGACATAGAGCTTGCAATGTGCAGGTGATATACTGTAGTTGTGTGAGTAGGTGAATGGGTTAATGATGTGGCGTGAATGCGTGGTAACACAATGGACTAAATTGGCCTAAGTGTCAACCACTGAAACCTAAACCTACTAGAACACAGTACTCATTGCAATCCTTTCTTGCCACTCAAACCATTACCAGTTTTTACCAAAATTATTCGAGTCAAAAATTGTTTAAGAGATCTGTAGGTCAATTCTGGCTTTCCCTAGGTAAAAGGAATTAGGAAAAATATTTACATACGAGGGCAGATCAAAAAGTCTTGCAATATCATATGAAAAAAGAGTGAGTGAGACTACAATATTTTTATTTTTCGACATAATCTCCTTTAAGGTTTATACATTTGTCACATCGATCAATTATCTTGCCTAAACCCTCTAAAAAAAATATTTCTTTTGCTCCATAAAATATTCATTTGCGAAAGACTGTACTTCATAGTCACTGGAAAATTTCTGGCCCCTTAGTGTTTTTTTTTAAAATTGGGAAACAGAAAGTAGTCACTGGGTGCCAAGTCTAGACTGTACGGTTGATGCAGAATTTCCACGAAGCCGCAGTCCTTTAATGCAGCTTGAGCAACATTAGCCTTGTGTACTGGTGCATTGTCGTGAAGAAGCAAGACTTTTTTCCTAACTTTCCTTGGTCGTTTTTCCCGGATCGCTTTTTTCAATTTTCGCAAAACCTCTGCGTAATATATGCTTGTGATTGTGATTTTCGGTGGAATATAATCGATCATCAAAATTCCTTCAGCATCCCAAAAAATTGTTGCCAAAACCTTACCAGCAGACGGTTGAGTTTTGAATTTCTTTGATGGTGGTTCAATACGTTTAATCCATTGCATCGATTCTTGTTTGGATTCCGGATCCCATTGATGAAGCCAAGTTTTATCGCCTGTTATTATGTTATCCAAGAAATTTTCTGGATCTTCTTTGTACATATCTAAAATCGCCTTTGAAGTTTAAACACGCATTTTTTTTGTTCTGCATTCAACAAACGGGGAACCCATTGCGCACTTTCGACGTGTGAAGGTGGTCATGTAATATAGTATATGTGGCACCGAATGAAAGAGAAATTCTCCACGCTAACCGCGGAACCGAAATACGCCGATCCTCCAATACAATATATTTGGCCAAAATTACGTTTTCATGGCTAATAGCATCTGCTGGACGACCAGAGCGGTTGTCATCTTCTAATGACTACCGACCACTTTTGAATAATTTTACCCACCTTGTAACTGTGGCATATGATGGTGCAGAATTGCCGTAAAATTTTGATATATAGTTGAATATATAAATTGCATTTCGTCCAGCTTTACAGAAAAATTTAAAAACGGCGCGATATTCAATTTCATTAATTTTAAAAAAAATTCAAAACACGTGTTACTAAATTGAAAAAAACAAACGATCTGTAAAATTTACATCGAAATGTTCTTCTAGAAGTTTCATCGCGAAAAATGGTTTTGAAAAATATATTGTTGTCTCACTCACTCTTTTTTGTTCATATGATATTGCAAGATTTTTTGATATACCCTCGTAGCATTTTTTCCGCAATACTTTTTTTTGGAGTAGCGTACTATAGTTAACAGTTGGTGTAAATTTTTTCAAAAACAAAGTTAAATTGAAAATATTTTTCTATCCAATTTCGGTACGGAAAAAATATTTCATAAATTATAAAAATTTAGATCAAACATGATTTCTCAGTAGGCCAGAAAATGAAAATTTTGTCAAAAACGCTTTGTAAGTATATTTTTTAAAATTTAGAATCGACCTTCTGAGGCTACCGCGTATTTCAAACCGAAAATTGATTTATTCGGATTCGGAAATTCCATACTACTTAATACGAGCTTGGAATGCAGTTTCCCAGTTGCTTGTCTATTGATAATAAATGTCAATATAATTATAAATATACATTAAACAATATCAAAATAAAACCTGCAAGTAAACCTGCTCTCGGCAATAATTGTCATCTAAATCGTTCAAACCAACACTCGAAAAATTCTCATCAGTTTCATTCATCACAAATTTTTACTCAAATCATTATAGTCGAAATTATTCTAAAAGTAACCCCAGCTCCATCGAAATCGACTCATAACACTTGAAAAATCCCTTCATTAAAATCGTTCAAGCCGATTTTGCGTTCCGGAAAAATTCCCTTACAAATTTATATGAAAACCAGATGAAGCGATTGAAAGAGGAATACAGGTCCCATCGCGTGATTTTGTCAGATGAATTTAAAATCAGAATTTCCCCAAAATTTGACTGTTCCGGTTTCGGGATAAGAGGAAGAATATAGGTTTCCTGAAAAACAGTCCTGAAGATTAGCTTTTTCTTAAGGAAATATTTTGTTAGATTCTGGTAATTGGAATGCCCGCGGGTTATTCTTATTATAGTTATACGACTAAGCTAAATTGAGCTTTATTAAGCTCACATAAAATCTACTGGTGATATATAAACAACGGATTGTTACGGACAAACGAAAAGTAATACATTAATGTTTTTTGTGACTTTTTGGAGTAGGTACATAATCCGAAAATATTGTATTAAAATCATATTGTAAGAGCGGTTACTTTATAAAAATATTTTCAGAGGCTTAGATTGGTCCAGTAGTACTCATTAATTGGCGCTCTATTTCTGAATACGATAAGAAAATGAGATTACTTAAATAATATTAGATTTGAATCAGATTCGTAGATTCTTAATTAAATGTGAATCTAGTTTTCTCGTGTTCGCACTGTATTCAAAGACCGGCCTTCTGGTTTAAGAGCTGTCCGACAACCAGCAAATTCTAACTTCTACTAATTTCATTGGAGGTTTTGAACAGTTGAAAACATTGTTCCCTCGATTATCAAGCATTACAGTCTAGCTAGTGACCCACATTGATTTGACTGTTTTTCTTAATAAAATTGTTAGTCTCCAATAGTTTAAGAAGACATAACCTTTCATTTTTCTGTACCAAATGAGTTAGAAGAATAAAAAATTTTTTACTATCCATAACTTTTTAATTTAATATTATAAAAATACATACTTTAAACAATTTCTGCAAGTTAATTTATTTATATGTATTTTTGAACTTTTTATGTTTTGATCCAGCTGCCAAAATAAGTATAGTAAATTATTACAAATGGGTTTCACATACTTATAAAAAATGGCGGCAAAAAAGTAGGTCTACACAAATAACTTTCAAATAGGTCGAAAACGGACTAATTTAGAAATCTTTAAGGTCTAATTCTGCTACTTTGAAAATTAACATTATGGAATTAACTTGGTTCTAACTCACTAACTCTCTCAAAAACTCATTCCCTAATTGAATAACATGGATTTAAGGAAATGATCGAGGCAAATGTTAGGCATTATATTACGATATTCATTTTAGACTATGGGGTGGATTATTCAAGTAATACGATCTCGACTTACCACTTTCGAAACAAAATAATTTTGACAAATTTCAAAACAAAAAAAAAGCTCGTTTAAAGGAGTAAACATAAATATAACAGTTATATCATAATATTAAGTGTTGATATAAATCAAAACTTTATACTTCACATTTTTATGCTTAGCTCATTTCACCGATTTATTGGTATATTATAAGAGAACATCACGAGAGATAAAAGCAGATTGATAATGATTTTTCCTTTAACTATAATAGACATAATTTCTCCCCCGTTTACTAATAAGAAAAATTGGAAATCATTTTGTTGTGCTGTAGCTGTAGTATTTATAGACAAGTTTACCTTTTATTTATTAAAAAAGTAAAATTTATTATTGATTGTTCTATTTATTATGAAGGTAATAAATAAATATCGAACATTATTTTCATAATGACTAGAAAAAAGTAGTATCGAAGAAATATGAGCTTAATTGCAATATTTTTTCCTTGCCGTAGTTTCAAAAGGAACAAAGTTTTGAAGCTTTTCTATTATTTGGAATATATTATATTGATTCAATATAAATCAATACTGACACAAAGTTTCGTTAGTTTTTCTCGCATACAATTGTTTACGGTTGATTGGAACTTGTAACGAGCTTTTTACCATTACAAAATACCTTTTTGTAATTTCGAGGGTATAATGAACAAAAATAATTTTTTTCTCATTTCGGATTTTCGATAATTAAAATTGATTTTTTCTACTATGTTACGTATTTTGATTTAAAAATGTGCATTCGGTTATTTCATAATTTTAATTACGTGTATAAGGCATTTTTCAATTACATGCTTGATTTCATACCGGATTTTTAAAATTATGATAAAATATAAATTTACATAAAACATATGTATTTGAAAAATTGAAACTATTCTATGTATATTAGCTATTTAATTTATAAATTTTCAAACAACAAAAATATTTCGCAGCATTTTACAGCATCAAGCGAATATAAGAAAAAAATTGGAATTCCAAAACAAAACGTAGAAAATGAAATAATTTCAATATTCAAACGCCAAACTTTTCAAACGAGAATAGAAACATTATCGTTAATGCGTAGTTTACATCTAATCTATAATCATTTACTTTGGTTATATTCTATTGTGAAAAGAATTTTTACATGCATTGGTATAATAGTAATTTGGAAAATCAAAAAATGCAGGGTCGGCTTAACACACTGATAATAATAATAATTCTCAAAGACCAATTACCCATACCAGGAACAAAATAAATAAAAATTGAAAATTAATAGAAGGAAAGTATGTCACAGTAACTATAGAATTAAAATACGAAATTGTAAAATCCGATTCGCGGTAAATATTTCTCTTATGAAAACTTATAAAAATTGTCAAATC